>OZ037718.1:12030834-12638334 GCA_964035505.1 Watsonalla cultraria
TACTTTCTTAAATCTTTTAATTTGAAATTACAAATAGTTACTTCAATATATTTGTCTGTATCTATACATACGTCACATATACATACGTCATACGTCTATATATATATTTTATTTATGTTTACATTTTATTCATAAAAATAATTTGTAACACTATGCACGCGTTGATATCTTTTGTATGAATGATGATGTGTGATTTACAACGTATATGTATTCACATATTTGTCTCTTTCGTGTATTTAATTCAGCCTTGCGATTGTTAGAGAGTAGCGCCATCTATGTAGCGAGCAGAGAAACGCTAATACACATTATTGTGTAACGTATACCTACATCGAAATCTTATCATCCGTCAGTTAGTCGTGTTAGTTTAACGAGGCAATTCTTTACTGGCGTTTAGACTTGTTGTAATATACCATTGCGTACATAACGTATGGTGAGCCGTGGTGCCCGTTCGGTTTGAGGTTCTTCTTTCCTGATTGACTAGCGGACGTCACGCGGTTTCACCCGCGTAGTTCCCGTTCCCGTGGGAGTACGAGGATAAAATATAGCCTTTGTTACTCGCTGATGATGTAGCTATCCATTGCTGAAAGAATTCTCAAGATTGGCCAAGCCTATTCAATGCAAACAAACAAACAAAAAAACATTCAAATCTTTCCTCATTATAATATTAGTGTATATTATGCATATAAACTCCTTTCAATGTCTCGTCATGCCGTTAAAATGTCTAAAAAAGAATGGACTGTCATACTAACTGCCAAGTCCTAAAACATCAACATGGAATAAATTACGTTGTATCAAAGCTAAGCCTCTTAAAGCATCGACATGAAATCATTTACTTTTGGAACAACACAACCTAACCACAGCCCGCAATAAAATGGCTCTAGAAACCATCTCTGTAACACAACCTCTAGTCTAACCGTAAGATGTAATATGCAGCATTTGGTGCCAGGGCTTGGGAAGTCTCGAAGGGGAACAGATTTGGACGCGAGGACCAGAAGATTACAGAAGATAGTGCGCAACTGTTTGACTATAAAACGTCAAGCGAAGACCGGGCTCATTGACTGGAGGCCTATAGAGGTAGAGCTGTGCAACGTGGTAGCCTGGACCGGCGCGCTGGTGGTCGCTGCTGTGGTGTTCAGGTCTCTGTACCTGCTGTATATGAAGCCTGAGGGAACTTGATCGTTTGGTAAGCCAATGTAGCAAATTAACCTAAGTTAGCGTAAGAAAAATGACGTTCAATGAGTATTCCAAGTGTCCCTTATGATGAATGAATTTTGAAGATCGGCATTCTCCTTGTAATTTTAAGAGTAGCCTCACAGTTGATGCGTATGAAATAGCTTAAGTCTTCAAGTAGCTAAATGTCAAAGTTTTGGACCCCTCATTTCAGGATTTAGTTATGTATGCTTACCTACATCCTTTAACATCCTTAAAAAGGAATTATCTGAGCTTTCAATAGACTGATTTTGAATCAACGACTATTTCTGTGAAATTTGCAGATCAAAAATAAAAGTGAGTTCTATTTGCATGCGGAAGAGTTCTATAGTTCCTAATACTTTTTAGATATAGTTCTAGCTCAGAAACGTGAAAAATCCACAATGCTCTGCAAACTTCCCGTAGCAGATCGGTAGTTGTTAAAGTTAATCTTTGAATTTTAAGTGACACTAGATTTCGAGTGCGAAAGAAACCTTACAGAATTACGCGGCTGTGCTTCAATTGATTCATTCCCTGGTCGTCGATTCCCCCTACGCCGATTCCCGCTACGTGGAGTCTCTCTATGTCGAGCAAAAAACAATTGCCGGCTACTTCATGTCGAGCGAGTGCGTACTCATCCGTGTATTACTTTGGAATTTGTGTACATTATTATGTAATTCTAATCATTAATTTACAGGAAAAACAGCCATATTCCAAGTGAAATATGAACTCAATTGGCGAGAACGAACAGACCCGAGTCTAGATGTTCAAACTCAAACGCAAACAAACCCGTCTTTATCGTCTCAAGAGGTGTATATACATGCGAGCGACTGGATACAAAGGGATTGATCCCCATGACATCCCTCTTACACAAATCGTGGTGTGTACAGGGGCCCTGTTTGTCATCATGGTCGTCATCAGAATGCTCTACATGAAGTTCATTAAGGACCTCGAAGAATCTTCTTCTTATACATGACATAGTACTTCAATAATATAGGATTTACGTGGATTTCTGTACACTTACTTACCCCCTATTCTCCTATTTATAATATCCCTGGCGTTACATACAATCATACTTACGTATGCTCACGCTTGCACTCACCGAAGGAGCAGGCAGAGGTGTTGTAATAACAACACCCACTTTTCACCGAAGATTAAGTGCCAACGTGATGGTTAGTCTATGGCTGACTTAGGCATACTTTTTGAAATTACTTTTTTAAATATTCTATTTCCTACTATCCTACTAATATTATAAATTCGAGGGTTTGTAAGAATGTTGGTTTTGGAAAATTTATGGTTGTATGTTTTGTTGCTGTTTCACGCAAAAACTACTGAATGAATTTGGATGAAACTTTACAATAATATAGCTTAATACATCAGAATGACACAGGCTATAAGAAATACATTTTCGTGGTATTTAATTATACGCGGGTGTAACCGCGGGGCTTAGCTAGTTCTCCCACATATCATCTTCCTGGCGTTGTCTTTGGAATAATATTAAATTAAAATGGACTAGATGTGCCCCGCGGTTTTACCTGCGCAGGATTAACGTTGTTTATAAAAACAAATTCTACAAATAAAAGTACGCTAAATTACTTCTCACAAACAGACAGTCAGACAGAGAAATAATTCAACTATTGAATTTCTCATATTGATATCGAATATACTTTATATTAATTTATGTGCATTTATATATAATGAAAAGCTGTTAATTTGGAATTACAAACAGACACGTCATGAGGCAAACTCGGCTATGGTTCTTTGTAACATAATTTAATAAAAGTACGCGCTAATCCTTGAACTTCAAGGCAACCTTAGTATCCTAAGAGCTGAATTAGACCACGGTGATTGTAATCCACTAGGCAATCATAGCAATAAGTATCCGCAATTAATGTAATAATTAATCTATCTCTTCCTGAACTATAAATCAAAGTTTGAGTGGAAAATTTGATGGAAATAGAACAAGATTTTAAACAAGTTATTTAAACTGCTATTTATAAATATAAAAAGATAAGTACTTTGGTAAGTATGCATCATTCGAAATAATTCACCAATATTTTGAATTGGTGTGATCTGCTGTTTTTTTATATAAAAAAACTAGCTGTACCCCGCGGTTCCACCCGCGTAGATTTAGTTTCATCCTTATTGTAGCCTAAGTTACTCCTTGGAACATCAGCTACCTGCCAGTGAGAGTCCCGATAAAATCGACCCAGCCGTTTCAGAGATTACCCAGAACAAACAGACAGACAGAATCTTGGTTTTCTAGTCTCAGTAGCGTGTATACTTTCATATGCATTTATTGAAAAGCTGTAATTTTTTAATTACAAACAAACACTTCAATTTTATTTATCTGTATAGATAAATAAGAAAAGCCTTTGTTACTCCTTGTAACATCAGCTAGCTGCCAGTGAAAGGCTCATTAAATTCGATCAAGCCACTTTAAGAGAACAATAAAAAAATGTATTATTTTTTTATTTCAGTACCGTATATACATTTAGTGAAATTTGTTAATTTAGAATTACAAAATAACACTTAAATTTTAGTTCAAATAAAAAAATATCTATTATTAAACCTTTAACAAAGCACTTTCAAATCGTCAGAATGACATGATTATTTATACATACATGCTACCACCATAATCTTTTTAGGCTGATTAGGTCTGTTTAGAATGTTCTATTTTTTGTTTAATCGCAAGCCTTCATAAGCCGACTAGAGCCTGCATGTAACGAATGGTCAACCTTTCATCGTTCAGTAATTGTTTTAGCGCAGAAAGGCCGTGGGTCAAGGCCCCAGCCGGCGGCCATTGTCTGATATAATCTGATCACAGAGAGGCCACTTCCCTGTGATGGCTAGAATTAGTATTTCATTTCACACAAGCACCCCGCCCACTGCATCAACTAATTTATAATTTAATAGCTCTTTATCCTTTACTCACGTCACGCGGTTTCACCCGCGTAGTTTCCGTTCCCGTGGGAATACGGGGATAAAATATAGCCTATGTTACTCGCTGATGATGTAGATATCCATTGCTGAAAGAATTTTCAAGATCGGTCAAGCAGTTTCGGAGCCTATTCAATGCAAACAAACAAAAAAACAATCAAATCTTTCCTCTTTATAACATTAGTGTAAATAGCTCTTTATCATTTTCAAAAAAAATATACAACCCTTGCCATGATCACTAAATTACCTTGTTCTTATGTGGTAGTATTTTTTTTTAATCTGGCACTAATAAGACACTATTTTGAGCAATACTTTTTGAGCCTATCTATACATCATCTCCCTGGCCTTATCCCATACATTCTTTGGGTCGGCACTTGATTCAAACCGATGTGGCTGATCTGCCATCTGACCTTTGTAACCCTTTTATGAGGAAAATCTGTAATCTGCGTTAAACCAGTTGCTAACCAAATTTTACAATAATATAGCTTATACATCAGGATAACACATAGGCTATAATTTATAAAGATATTGTGTCATCATCATCATCAGCCGGAAGACGTCCACTGCTGAACATAGGCCTCCCCCTTGGACCGCCACGCCGAAGATATTGTGTGTATTGTCCAAAATATAAAGAGAAGTCAAATCCAAGCGTTTCTTAGTGCTTCTACAATGTTTGATTTAATGCGAGAATCTATCTATACAGATAAATAAAATTGAAGTGTGATAAATAAAATTACAGCTTTTCATTAAATCCATATGAAAGTATACACGTTACTATGACAAAAAACCAAGTTTTAAAATTTTTCTCTGTCTGTCTGTCTGTCTGTTTGTTCCGGGTAATGTCCGAAACGGCTGGACGGATTTTAACGGGACTTTCACTGGTAGGTAGCTAATGTTTCAAGGAGTAACTTAGGCCACTTATATTTATTAAAAATATTAGAGTTCTGCGACAATAAGGATGAAAATAAATCTACGCGGGTGAAACCGCGAGGCACAGCTAGTATCTAATAAGAATGTAATGCATTTAACTCATAGGCAGTTTGAATAAATTCTTAGAAGTAAACAAGTAATCGTACTCCGATTTAATATCAAAAATTAACCTTTAGAACAAAGTTGTTGTCAAAATTATGACGAATGGACGCGACGGACAGACAATGGATTATTAATAATACCTACCCTTGGCCTAGACTTGTAAGGTATCTTGTAATTAAATTTAATTGTTTAAAGTTTAATAAAGCACCAGTCTATGGGCTGTCTACAAATTAATTAAAGTTTTAAGACTTCAAATTCTTATGATTGAAACTCCTGTCGTATTTAATTAGCAAGTATTTGGACAGTTTCAATATAATTTAGCTATTAGAAACGCACATTTTGTTCCAATAATTATGAACTATTTAATGAACAGATTATTTATATTTCAAATTAGCATCGACAACTTCTACATCAAGCGCCATTTTTTTTTAAATTTATTTTACATCGTCTAAAAATGTTATTGGGTTAAATAAAAAATATGTTGCTAAGATATAAGATTTAATGAGGATAATAAGAACTATGTCTAATGGTTGATGAAATGCTATGAGTACACGCGTCGCGGTCGACAATTGATGATGCACTGAATAAGTAAATGACAACCACGGCCGCGCTTACATATAATAATTAGTAAAATGTGCGGTGCTAGCCCGTACATATGTAATCTAGCTAGATCGATTTAACGGCCCCAAACCACTTGCATACTAAATTAATTAATACGACCTATGCCTAGTAAGTGAGTAACCTAATTAAGCATTTAAAAAAACATAATCACAAACTAATCTACTTACGAAACACCTAGAACCATAGTAGTATTTTTTTCTAACGTCTAGAACATTTTACTACGATAAGATCCTGTCATGATCGTTAACTTCATCAAAGACTTGTAGCGTAACCAACTAAGTACCTACATTACATTCCACTTCCTAAAGTAATAACTGCATAATCTGTCGCAAGAAATTATATCACCAGTCCCTAATTTAGAAGCGTAATGTATGAAAGTGATGTCCTTAACCGGAGTGCGCGTGCGTTGTTGATAAGGTCGCCTACTTACACACGTAAGGCAGGAATGTGGTTTGAAGAGCTGGAATGTATTGTAGGTCAGTGTGTAGTTTGTATACTGCCGCTATGAATAATTACATTGGATTTACATCATCAATATCAAAGCATTAGTAGTTATAATTAGGACAACTTCGTTGGTCTAGTGCTTGCACGCAAACGTTACTGCACACGAGGTCCTGAGTTCGACGGGGTTTTTCCATCTGTAATTTCTCAGTAGCAGCCCAAAGTCTGGATTATTTCCCGGCTAATAGGCTCGCCCCCTACTACATGAGACTCAAACATTACTGGCTAAATCTGGATGTGCTTTCTATACGTGCATCTCTGGCCCTTCGGAGTCACCTGCTGCTAACAAAGAGTTTTTTAAAAAAAAAGTGCAGTGATTTAACACCACGTCCTTTACGGTGAAAAAAAAACACCGTGAGAGAACTTGCATATGTCTGAGAAGTAATTCAAAGAAGTACTCACCATCTGTCTCGTTGGTACTTAATAATCTTCGCTGAAAAGCGGATGTTGTTATTTCAACACCTCTGTTTACCCCTTCGAGGAATACTGGCGCGATCATACGTATGTGAGATACTAAAGATCAGGCAGTATAACATCAGATCTTAGCTTGTGCAAAAAGTGACAAATAAAAAACTAAAGAGACTAAAATGACACTGTCAAATTAATGTCATGTCAGTTTTATTAAAAAGAAAATAATGCTCCGGGCAGCAAATACTTGCTTTACATGTGTTATTATTTCATCAATAATGTGATTTACTCAAATATTTTATTTAAAAATATATCAATTATCGTATTGATATACTAAATAACAGTATCCTTCTGCGGACAGGATAATTCTATCGTATAGCGAGGTAAATTTCCCAATAACTAATTACTGCAATTTTGTGCTTAAAAAGTGTGAAATAAGATTATTGATTATTCGTTAAAACAACACGTTTATACTTTTATGTTTACATTCCGGCTGCTATATACACTAGGGCATATTATCTTAGTATTTACTGAAATATTATAATGTAATACAAATGTCTTGTTGATATTTAACAGAAAGAAACAAAAACCAATATGTCTATGCCACATAGCAGTTCCAGCACCACGAGCTCAAGCACTAAGAGGAAAGAAATATACAAGTAAGTAGAATAATATAACAATTATTTTAACAAAAGTAACATAAGTAGTTCAATAAGAAAAAATTTATTTAAAACAATGTTAGATTGCATTAAGCTTTAAGATTAATACGAGAGATTTAAGTTTTTTTTTCTTAAATTGTGTATTTGTAGTGTGTAAAAAAAACACTTAACAGTGTATTTACTCCAAAAAATCATTGAATAAATATTAAAAAAAAAACAACTTTTTTTTAAATCTTTAGAAATTACTCGAGATTTTAGAAGACTAAAATTCATTTTCTAATTAATTAATCAATTTCAAATAAAGATCGCATTTAAACTCCCACTTCCAGGTACCAAGCACCATGGCCCCTCTACTCGATGAACTGGTCAGTGCGTCCGGACAAAAGGTTCCGACTGGCCCTGGGCAGCTTCGTGGAAGAATACAACAATAAGGTCCGTCCCCTATCATAATGAGATCACACTTGACATTTCTGCACATATATCTTATGACATTTGCGGTGGCTTTGGGTTATTGTCCATTCAATGCCATGGTGCTATTGATTGCGTTATTGTTGTGATAATCATAGAATCACATCAATAGGTTTGTTTAAATCTATGCCACAAAGGTCAAACTGTAACTGAGAAGGTGTATGAGAATGTATGAATGGAGAAAAGTAATAAGGACTATAGTATTTGAAAAATTATAATGATTTATTCAGTTTAGGCCCTGGTAAGGCATTAATGTTGAGGAATTTACCACCGGTTCGGATTCTAACCTTCTGAGAAGAACCAGCAAGAAACTCAGTGACATAGAATACAGTGGGTAATAGGTAGAGATACCTACCCCATGGGGCAGAGATGTGGGGGCATGTTTTCTTTCTTATGAACTGAATCATCAAGTCTGCAGTGCGTGTGGTTTTTATATTTATTGAGTGAGTGCCAGTCTTGGTGTTGGTCATTAATTAAGGCTGCAGTAGCTGCTTACCATAAGATGGACTTTTGTTGTTTGGTAGTGTAATGTACATGATGCCAGCTGCCAGATGAGTTTCTTGCTGGTTCTTCTCAGAAGGCTAGTTTCTGAACCGGTGGTAAATTCTTCGACATTCATAAGTGCCTTATCAGGGCCTAAACTGAATAAATCATTTTCATTTAATAGAGAGTACTATTTTAGCTTAAAGGCTTCCCCTTATGCTATGTTGGCCAAAATTTTCACAGTCACTGGTATAGGAGTAAGGATTTTTCAATCACAGATGTTGTGTTACCAGGTGCAAATAATATCCCTGGATGAGGACACTAGTGAGTTCAGTGCCAAGAGCACTTTTGACCACCCGTACCCCACCACTAAGATCATGTGGATCCCCGACAGCAAGGGGGTGTATCCTGACCTGCTGGCCACTAGCGGTATGCATAATTTTATAAAGTTCTATTTAAGACACAGTTCATTCTTATAGTAATCTTGTTGGATGTAGCAACAAGCATTTTGCAATTTGATTAATATAAATTTTCGCCATATCATTTTCGTATTAATTTGTCAGACACAATGAATGGGCTTTTGGTAATTACTTACAAAAATAAGTATATAAGTATTATACCCATTGTCTAGTACTCATTATACAAGCTTTTCTAAGTTTGGGACTAGGCACTGTGTGATAATGCCCGAATATTATTTATTTCAAAATTCTGGTTTGTTCAGTGTACTTGATTTGCTTATTAGACCAAATAAGCCCTAAAAAATCATCATCTCCCTGGCCTTATCCCATACATTGTTGGAGTCAGCACTTGATTCAACCCGATTTGTCTATTCACCTGATTATTATACTAAGCGACTGCCATGACCCTCTGGTAAAGGGGCTACAATTTTACGAAAAAAATCGATAATCTGGTTTAAGCCAGACTCTTTTAGACTGACTTGTAACGATTGCCAAAGATGTTAAATTAGCAACCGGGAACGACGGCTTAACGTGCTTTCCGAGTCACGAAGAGAACTCGGACGGTTAACCATCCAACTACTGGCTAATAGCCAACGATAATAGCAACTGTATCACAAGGTCCTTCAGAAATTGAATAAGTACTAAAAATATATTATTATTTTATTATTTCTAAACTATTCCATACAGGTGACTACCTCCGCATCTGGCGCGCCGGTGAGCCCTACACACTGTTCGAGTGTGTGCTGAACAACAACAAGAATTCTGACTTCTGCGCTCCCCTCACATCTTTCGATTGGAACGAAGTGGACCCCAACCTGATTGGTACAAGCAGTATCGACACTACATGCACCATCTGGGGACTGGAGACCGGCCAGGTGCTGGGCAGAGTGAACGAGGTCTCCGGTCATGTGAAGACTCAGCTTATTGCTCATGATAAGGTTAGAGAGATACTGATATACTATGTTATCGTGGGGTTTTTAGGAGACAGAGTTCCTCACAGTACCAAAAATGTTTCATAATATTATGTGCAATGACGTCAATCTCGATTTACGGTGACGGAGAACATAGTGAGGAATTATTCACGTCTGAAAATAAATTTAAATAAAAATTTATGATGCTTGAGTGTGCTTGATAATCTGTTAGGTTGGCACTTAATAGTCTTCAGTATTCCTCGCTATGTTTTAGAGTTTCTCTGCAAGTGAATTGTAATAAATACTGTATATGAATACCATGATAAATGTGTGTTATGCAGGAGGTGTACGACATAGCGTTCAGCCGCGCGGGCGGCGGCCGCGATATGTTCGCGTCCGTCGGCGCCGACGGCTCCGTCCGGATGTTCGACCTCCGACACCTCGAGCACTCCACCATCATCTACGAGGTAACGTAATGGTTTACCTCCTAAAGGCAAAGATAAATATGTTCAGTTTGCAGATAAGATTATTGGGACAATGCCTTAGCTTTTAGAAAAGTCACTATACTATACTGTAATACTGGCAGCGTTCATAGAAGTCTCCGGTTTTATGACATTTTGTTAGTTATACATACATACATACATATGCTCACGTCTGTATCCTACGGGGGTAGGCAGGGACCACCGCTCGCCAATCGATACGATCCTTACATACTTCTTTCGTTTCATCCACATTCATACACTTCCTTCGGTTACGAGAGCTCCGAAAATGACCTCTCAAAAATTTTTTTTGTTATTTTTTTGTAATATTTGGAACAAACCGTATAAAGGCCTAAATAGACAACTGCGATTGATCATATTTGGTGGTCAAATGTGAATAGGCTTTTTAAGTAGTATGACTGTGATAGGACCCGGGCCACACGCCGCTGCTCCGCCTGGCGTGGAACAAGCAGGACCCCAACTACCTGGCCACCGTGGCCATGGACGCCTGCGAGGTCATCGTCCTGGACGTCAGGGTCCCCTGCACGCCCGTGGCCAGGCTCAGCAACCACCGCGCCTGCGTCAACGGCATCGCCTGGGCCCCGCACAGGTACTGTATGCTGCGGCCGGTATATATGGGCCAAAATAAAAGATTCTCCGTCCATTTCATATGCAGAAATGGTATAATTTTTCCAGGAAAAAAAATTGAAAAATGTCTTTGTAATTCGTTCTGTCAACAGTACTATGAACTAGTTCTGTGAACTGGTAACATCAAATATTCATATATACAATATTTTACAAAAAAAATACTTCTTAATGTATATGCTCACGCCTCAGCGAAGATGATTAGGTAAGTGCCAACGTGACAGATGGTAAGTCTATCGCCGTTGCAGACACTATACATACGTCTTTGAATTACTTCTCAGACATATGCAGGTTTCCTCACGATGTTCTCCTTCACCGTAAAGCACGTGGTGTGAAAACACTGCACATAAGTTTTTTCGAAAAACTCATTAGTACAGGGGCCCAACCATGAGCTCTTATTGCAATGTTAATTCAGTTGTGCGACAGTGACAGATGTATGCACGTCACATACATCTGTCTCATAAATGAGTGAAACTATCATGGCAATAACAGCTCATAGTAAGGCCCCAGGCCCCGCGTAGCAGGCGACTGCTCTATACCCAAGGCCATCACGGCTTCCTACATTTTTATATAATATTGTAATTGTAATGATCAGTTCGTGCCACATCTGCACGGCGGGCGACGACCACCAAGCGTTGATCTGGGACATCCAGCAGATGCCCCGCGCCATCGAGGACCCCATCCTGGCCTACACCGCCGCCGAGGGCGAGGTCAACCAGATCCAGTGGGGCGCCACGCAGCCCGACTGGATCGCCATATGCTACAACCGACACACCGAAATACTGCGCGTTTAAATACACCTATCCCTCGGCGTATAGGATGCATATACCTCGTGTATCGTCCAATTCATTGAAATTTAAATCCAAAAGTTTCGCATTTTGTATCGATCCAATACTTTAAATCCTGCCGCGTAATTATAGGTTCACACGTCATCGTGACCTTGGATTGTGCGCTTTTGTATGGAGATGTAAAACTTCCTACATTCGCCGCTTGGGGCGATTTTTGACAGTTAAAGTTAAGATAATTTTAAATGACACAAAGGTATGTATGTGAACCGAAATCCATTTCAAATATGTTAAAAAAGAATTGTAATGTCATTGAATTCTACGATATAAGTGGTATGATACCCCTGAATGATCCTATATTGCTCTCGATACCTGCAATTTATTTATGAACATTAAAAATATTATTTTTACAAAAGACTGAACTGAAATTTGACATGAAAAATATCCACTCGCTTTCAAATCACATGTCCTAAATGGACACTTAATTTTTTAATGTGGTCGAGTGTTATTCGAATTTGAATCGGGTCTCAAATTAGACAAATTATTAAGACAAAATCTGCATTTAAAATGTTAGTTTTTTTATCATTGCCCCAAATTTTTATTTTGTGGAACGATAAAAATAATATTATCCCCCCATTTCTAAACAATTATGACAAGAGTGTAAGGAGTGCAATAGTGAAATTGTATATAACATAATTAATATAGTTTCCAAAATATGTATTAGTTATGATGTCACATATTTTTAGGCACTCTTTTATTTACGAAAAATCAAAGGTAAATGAAGGTATAACACTTCCCAGTGTGTAGTGTTACCCCAGAAACTTGGACTGTTACCCCTGTCTTTAAAAAACATGTTAGTATTTAACACAAGACTTTAAAACTATGTTAAATACTAATAATTATAAATTTAGCCCTGGTTTGCTTAAAACCATGTATTTAGAATTATAATGTGATTGTATGATCTAGATTAATATTAATTTATAAACAAAGTAGAATAAGATTTCCTATATTATTGAAATAAATAATAAAATTGTCAAAAGATTTTTTTTGTAAAACATGTATTGTAAAAATATTTTATCCAGATTTTTGTCCTAAGACAAATTCCTTGTAAATATGCAGTAAGGATTCAGGTGTCCGCGGTTTAAATTCCTTCAGGACATGTTCAAAATGTTCCATAGTAACAGCAGCACAATCTAAGTCTTTCTCTAACGCTCTCAATGCTGCTTCGTGGCAAAGCGCGTGCAATTCAGCTCCTGAGAAACCTTCCGTCCTTGTTGCTAAGCTGTGGGGGTTCACATCATCAGTAGTACTCATTTTAGCAAGCTTTAATTCTAGTATCTGTAACCTAGTCTCGAAGTCAGGCAGTGGAACGTATATGAGTCTATCTAAACGTCCAGGCCTAAGTAACGCGCGGTCCATTCTATCAGGTCTATTCGTTGCCGCCAGAATTGTCACGGAATTCAAAGGAACTACACCATCCAACTCTGTCAAAAGCTGAGCCAATACCCTTTCGTGGACTCCCTCTCCTGCACCTCTCTCACCCCCAATAGCATCCATTTCATCAAAGAATATGATAGAAGGTGCTACTTGTCTGGCTTTCGTAAATAAATCCCTCACAGCTTTTTCCGACTCTCCAACCCATTTTGAAAACAATTCAGGACCTTTTATAGACAGGAAATTTAGGCCACTTTCAGTAGCCAGTGCTTTTGCTATCATCGTTTTTGAGCACCCCGGAGGACCATATAACAGGACCCCTCCCGGAGGTCTGATGCCCAGTCTCCTAAAGCTTTCTGGGTGTTTCAAAGGCCACTCGACAGCTTGGCGCAATTTTAGCTTCAGGTCATCCTGGCCTCCTATATCTGTCCACCTAACATTAGGCACTTCAATTAGTAATTCTCGCATAGCACTCGGCCGCACTATAGTCAGAGCTGCAATTAAATCCTCTTTCCCAATGGCTTCACCAGATCTCTTTATACACTTCATTGAAGCTTGTGTGCATAAGTTGACTAAATCAGCAGCTACATAGCCGTGTGCCAAGTCAGATATTGATTCTATATCTTCTCTCAATACTCTATTAGGAAGGTTCTTCAATAAGCTGTAAAGTATTTCTTTTCGTCTCAACCTATCTGGCACAGGTATTTCAATCTCTTTATCTAACCGTCCAAATCTTCGTAACATGGGGTCTACGGCATCTGGTTTCCGAGTGGTAGCCAGTATGAATACTCTACTGCTTTCATCATGCAGACTGTCTAACAAAGACACAAAGGCTGACGTTACTCTCCTCTCTTGTTCTGTACTCCCTGAAGACCTCCTCGGACATATAGTTTCAATCTCATCAACTAATATTATGCTCGGTGCATTCTCTATTGCTTTAGCAAATAAACTTTTCATTGTACTCTCAGTCTCGCCAAAGTATTTACTGAATATTGCCGGCCCATTGACTTCTATATGATAGCAATCAAAATTATTAATTATACTTTTACAAAGTGCTGTTTTGCCAATCCCAGAGTGACCGTATATAAGTAATCCTCTTGTTGGTTGAAAATTTGCTGTTAGACCATCGGTATTGAAAGACATTTTGATGAATGTATGTATTTCATCGGTGATATCTTCAACTCCACCTAAGCTTACTTGTTTCTTCTTGACATTACTAACATTATCTTTCTCCATACTCCAAATAGTATCTTCACTTGAAATATACCATGTATTTGCATTTTGATCTTCTGATTTTACATAAGTGACTTCAATATCTAATTTCTTACCAAAGTAATGATATACCAAAACAGTACCAAGAGATATAAAATTATTGTAAAAATGTTGTTTTAAAATATCACAAATATCTGTTTGTACTTTGTGGTTTTTGAACTTAATTGTGACACGAGACGCCTTTGGTATTTCTCCGGTCATTACTGATACTGTCACCTTTTTGCTATCACTGCTCCACGCCCCAGATAGATCTGTAACAAAATTATTGATTGCTATGTTCTGGGCTAAACAGTGCAATAGAAATTAAGTATTAAAGAGATAATCATTATTAATTGAGGAAATAAATTAAAATATAAATGAATGAGTGGATAAATTGGGGAAAAAATTCAAAAAATTATATTTTATTTTATCTCTATTGAGTCTCTTGTAAACTCTTAAAAGGGTTTGCTTAAATTTTGTGGTTACCTGCAGCAGGTAATATAACAGCAGCTGGAGCTGAGGCTTTCGAAGGCCACATCCTCTTGACCAGAGTGGGAGCACCCTCTCGAGTCAATTCCAACGCTCCGCCGATAACGGCGCCTATCAGAGTCCCCGCGGAAGGATGTACCATCACTGCGTCTCGGGGCGCACCCTCAGGTGCCACTCCAGCTCGCTCCAACCACGTAAATAGCCTCCCGCTCGCCACATAAGGACATTTTACTTGATCTTTCTTACATTCTAATTCAACGTGAGTATTCTTGTCGTTAGAGGTTATGGAACACCCGCACCGCTCGCATTCAACCCATAATGTTTTCTTGACTTGTTTTGGGGGCATAGCTAAAGGAAAATTGTATTTTGATTCATGGGACTGTTTATAGAAATATTAGAAATAAAATAAATTACAAAAAGGTTAGGTTACCTATTTACGTAAAAATGACAGCTCTGTATTTAAATTTTCTATCTACAGAAAGTGTATAGCACAGGCAGTTGGAGTCTGACAACCAAGTTATGTCAAAATTGTATCCTGGTACTTACTAGAAAGACTTGTATCCACATCATATGTTTGGTGTAGCTGAAATTACACTAGCAAGCAATAGTTTGATTAATGTCAAAGTTCTCAATCAAACTGATTCGTTGTAAATGACAATGACTTGACGGACAATTTGTTAAATTTATCTGCAATCTGCAAGGCAAAATATGCGTTTCGTGATTCATTTTCTAATATTTTCACAGTTAAACATTGATAATAATAATTATTCGATATGAATGCCCAAGTATAGTCGAAATTCCGCTTACCCCGCAGAGTTTCATCTGTTTTGTTGCGGGAATTAGGTTTTGTACATATTAAGTGAGAACATAGGCGTTTAAGATGACTCTAGCAGAGTTTTTTAGCTGCTCCTTGCTAGCATTTGGGGCTCCGTTAGTGATGTTTGCTTTAACGGTGGCCAACGACCCCGTGCGCATCATAATCATGATAGTGGCAGCGTTTGGGTGGTTACTATCATTTTTACTCTCATCTCTAGTATGGATTGCGGTAGTTCCACTGCAATCATATTTAGCATTTGGAATGGTATTTGCAGTAATATTTCAAGTAAGTACACTTTTGATATAACTATAAAAATATAAGTATACTATGTAGTAAGATTCATAATTTGAGAATCCTAAACAGAAAGTCAAACCCAGACATTGATTTAGATGTAATTGCATTATGTGCAAGGTAGTATGTTATCCTGTAGCCTACAGTGGACTTTTATGGGCTAAATAATTGATTTTTGACTTACATTTGGTATAACATATTGTAAACCCAAATTTTGATTTAAGACTTCATTATATTACTCTGGTTTATATCTGACAATTATAATATTATCAAAACAATACATATTCCTTTACTAATTACATATTTCTTGATTTCAGGAAGCATTCCGCTACGGCATGTACAGACTGCTGCGGAAGACTGAGGCAGGCCTGAAGGAGATCTCAGAAAACCCTGACATTGGCATCCATAAGCTAGAGATGGCCTATGTATCGGGGCTCGGCTTTGGGACCATGAGCGGAGCTTTTGCTATTATCAATGTGCTGGCAGACTCTGTAAGTTAACTCTGTAATACACACACACACACACACATATTAAAATATCTTAACTGCTTCAATGACATGGATATTGCATACAAAGTTCTGATGATTTGGAAAGTACGTAATGATGATGAAGTAAGTAATGATATCGCAGATTTGAGGGAGGCTTTTTCCAAAATTGTCAAAGTCAAAAATATCTTTATTCGATTAGACTTTTTACAAAGCACTTTCAAACCGTCAGAATGACACAATTTACAGGATTATACATGCTACCGCCAGGCTCGGAAGGTAATTACTCTTATCAAAAATATTATAAAATTTAAAAAATCTAAATAAATCACTTGAGAAATGTAAGCCCATGGACACAGTTGCAATGCACAAATGCCAATTGGGCAAACGAACATAGCTATTACTGAGGTGGGCTCATCTTGAGCCCTATTTAAACTGTGTGAATTGTAATATTGTATCCGAAATAAAGGCTTATATTATTATTATAAAGTAATGATATCAATTTGTATTAGAGGCTTTGAATAGATACTCTTCTCCAATAAGACCTCAGTCCCATGTTTTTTACCCTTTTTCTATAAGCAATGCAGACTATGTACTTTTATATACTTTTTTTATACTATATACTTTTTTTTGGACGGGCAACATTGGCCAGACCTGTCAAGTTTTTACGTCTCCTTAAATTTTATTGTTATTTAAATTAAAATAAGTAGTAAAATTAATTCATAAGTTAGAAATAAACATTATTTAGTGCTTTAATATTATCGGAAAGTGTTTGTGAAGTAAACAATTCAAGATTTTCGTCGCAACAACAACTTTAAAAGTGCGACCCTTGTGAACTGTCAGACAAATGGACGTTATACAAACTTTCAAACACAAGTGTGACTCATTGCAATAAAATACAGGGAAGTATCGTGTTTATTTATCACATTTATATTAAAAGTGCTACTCATTACTACATAACACTGCTCATAACCTATGAGCAACGTCCAACACACACCTGGCCCAGTGACAGTCTCACTTTACTTGACTTTTTTTGTGGAAGTAAAGTTGAAGACGACTACTACCGCCTCATACAAATATATACTACCGTTTTTTACCAGTCTTCAAGCCATTTATTTGCTCAAAATAGTTGTTAACTTACACTTACACATTGTTTATTGTGGTTATTAATAACTACTGTACACAAACAACTTCACATCTCAGTTAAAACTTCTACATATCTCTCACATCTCTTGTTTGCATTCCAGTCACTCCGAAACAATGACTACCATGATGACCCGAAAAGCAACAGCTCGGGATTTGGAGGACAAACTTAGGAAGACATTGCACGAACTTCACTTGTCAAAAAACCTCAACAACAAACTGCTGCAAGAGAGGGATGAGAGCGAGGAAGAGGTAGCCAACATTGTTAGGAAAAATAGTCAATTAAAGAAGGAAATGGCTGAACTGCATTTACAATACACTGTAGTCGAAGAAGAGCGGAATCAGTTGCAGGACATTGTCTCATCATTCAATGAGTGCAGCGACACCCACGAGAGGGCCCTGACTCGCATCTCTGAGCTAGAGAATAGCTTGAGTCATGCCCACACACAGGTGACCAAACTGGAAGAAGAGAGGGACATAAACCAGACCACCACCACGCTCAGCCTCTACGATGAACTGGTTCGCACTGACTCCGGAGCCTTCCCAACCGAACAACTGGTTACAATTGACTTAACCAATGATATTTCCTCTCATGTACAGATGGGTAGCCATAATAAATTAAAAAAGTATGTTAAGCTAAATAGGTTTATTAAGAAAACTAGAAATTTAATAAAAAGGCAAAGAAAGTTCCTTAATAGTATTAAGTTAACAAAAGAATGTTTATCTTTAAGAAACACTTTAGATTCATATAAATGTAAATTAAATACTTTAAAGGTCACACATGATATGGACATTCAACGATTGCAGTCCGACTTGCAGAGTAAAGAGCAATATTTAATAGACTTAACTAATAAATATACAAGTGCTCAGAAACAGATTAGTGAACACATCCTGGCTACCACCGAGTTGGTAGACCTCTGTAACTATAATGTGGAGCGGTTTGACTCATTAACAAACAAACACTCTTGTGGCTGTGGGCTCCCATCATCACCATCCGATAGTGAGCCCCTGCCACTGCCCTGTAAGTTGGGGGTTGCTGAGTTAAATGACACCATTCAACAAATAAGTGTATGTCCACCTATACACAACACCTTAGTGTTTTCAGATAGCCTAGGTAAAAACATAGGTATATTACTCGATAGACACATTAGCGGTACAGTAGTTAATTATTGTATGCCAGGGGCCACATACACACAAATAATTAATAAAATCAAGTGTATGACAATAGATCCTCAATCTGTTGTGATTGTTTTGATAGGTGAGGGACTTAGGGTGCACAAAAGTGAATTAATAAGCGGCTTAGAATATCTGTCACAATTAAATGTACACAACATTATGTTAACTGCTTTCCCCTATAGTAAGAGCTACACTGACAGGCAAAATGATTATATAGGTAGGTTAAATAATGTAATGTATAGGACAGGTTGTCATAGCGACAATATTATTTTTTTTGACACTAATAAATTTATTAGTGGATTTATTATAACTGGGGACTTGTTTTACATCCCCAAAAAATGCATGAATATGATCGCTACATTGGTAGCATATAATATTAACGGTGTTATAGCAACTATAACAAAACATAGGTTAAGTAATCAAACGGTGTTACATTGTTCTAGTAACACAGAAATTAGTTCTTGTTCTAGTTCTTTAAACTAGTAACTGAGACAACGGCCGAGTCCCTCGTCAAACGGCTCTGTCGCCTTAACGTAGTGCACCAAAATATACAAGGCTTGGCTGGCAAACAATTAGAAATTGATTTATTTTTGGAAAGCCATAACGTTCATGTGCTTTGTTTAACCGAACACTGGCTTAAAAATCATGAGCTATTGCTCAATAATAGTAATTATAGACTTTGTAGTGCATTCGTCAGAAAATCAGCAATTCATGGAGGCTCGTTAATCTTAGTATCTAATAATGTTAAATGTAAAGAGCGTAGTGATATAGTAAACCTGTCAATCGAGCGCACTGCCGAACTATCGTGTATAGAACTAGAAGGAAATGTAATAATATGCGTATATCGTCCCCCATCTGGCAATTTCTGTTCATTTGAATCAATCCTTGAAGATGCCCTTAGACGTGTTGCGGGCCTTAATAAAGGCATTGTAGTGTGTGGCGATTTTAATGTTAACTTGTTAGAAAATAATTCTCTTTCGGTGCGTTTAATTAGTTTGTTTAACTCTTTTAATTTAAAGCATTTATTTCTGGAGCCCACTAGAATAACTGCCACTTCTGCGACATGTCTAGATAATGTGTTCTGCGATTGTGAGGCCCTGGAAAAATCTATTATCAGTGATCTAACGTCAGACCATTGTGGTCAAAAAATCACAATATTAAATAAAACTAATAATGTAGTAAGTAAAACCACTTACAGACCTATTACTAAGAAACTTGTAGCAAATTTCAGGTCTAACTTAGCAAGCAAGATACCTTATCTGCAAGGGCCACAAGAAGATCCTGATGCTCTTTACAATAGCTTGTTTAACGTTATACAAACGGAATTCAATAGTACATTTAAACTAAAAACAGTTCAGAAACATAGTAAAGCTAAATTCAATGAGTGGGCAACTGTAGGTATCCATAAAAGTAGAAGGAAGTTGTATGAACTTTATGGTATGAAACGAAATGATCATAGTCCTGAATTCTTAGCATTCGTAACTAGATACTCTAAATGTTTTAAGAAAGTTTGTATAAAAGCTAAAGCCTTGCATCTTGCCCAGAAAATCAAGAATTCTGATAATAAGATAAAAACTACCTGGAACGTTATTAATGCCGAGACGGGAAAGGCAAAAAGTCGCGATTGTCGTTTAACTTTAAATATAGATAACAAAGTAATCCAAGACGATGGTGAAATAGCTGAAACTTTCAACAAGTTCTTTGCAAATGTTCCTATAGTAACTACTAGTTCCCTAAATTCATCTCCCACAGACGCCGAATTATTACTGAAATTAAATGTTTCTAAGTGCGGCACTAGCTTTAGTTTTTGTTCTATCACGCCTTTTGAAATAATTAAGACATTTAAAAGTTTGAATTCCAAAAAGACTGGTGATTTATGGGATATATCAGTGAAAGTACTTCACGGTATTATTGACATAATTGCCCCTTACTTAGCTGACATTTTTAACAGTTGTATTAAGAGCGGTGTATTCCCGGATCTCATGAAATATAGTAAAGTTATTCCATTATTTAAAGGTGGTGATATTAGTGACCCTACTAACTTCAGACCGATCTCTATCTTGCCAGCCCTCAGCAAAATTTTCGAAAAAATTATGCTGAATCAAATAGTCGCTTACTTTAATCTTAATAATATTCTACATGGTGAGCAATATGGCTTCACCAAAGGTCGTTCAACCACTGATGCTGGTGTTGCACTTCTTAGACATATTTATAGAGCGTGGGAAAACGCTCACGACATGATAGGTGTATTCTGCGACCTATCCAAGGCATTCGATTGTGTACAACACGAAACCTTATTAGTTAAATTAAACTATTACGGTGTCAAAGGTAGGGCACTCGACCTAATCAAATCATATCTTTGTCAACGGATTCAAAAAGTCGAAGTAAATGGGGTCAGATCTTCCGGTTCTCCAGTACTAATGGGCGTCCCACAGGGTTCAATCCTAGGACCATTTCTATTCTTAGTATATATTAATGATTTACCAAATTTAGTAAAGAATACGTGTGATATTGTACTGTTCGCTGATGACACATCTCTTTTGTTTGAAGTCGACAGAGCCAAAACGAATTATGAAGATGTAAACAGTGCACTTGATCAGGTATTGAAATGGTTTAATGTAAATAACTTAGTTTTAAATGCCAAAAAAACTAAATGTATTAAATTCACTTTACCAAACGTCAAACCTGTTGATACAAAGGTCATGGTAAATGGTGAAACTTTGGAAATAGTAGATTCTGTAGTATTTCTAGGTGTAACCCTTGATAATAAACTTCAGTGGGGCCCACATATATCCAAGTTATCAGGAAAACTCAGCTCCGCAGCTTATGCAATTAGAAAAATTAGACAGTTCACCGACATAGAAACAGCTCGACTTGTATATTTTTCTTATTTTCATAGCGTTATGTCCTATGCTATTTTAATTTGGGGCAAAGCTGCTGATATAGACTCTATATTTACACTACAGAAAAGGGCTATACGATCTATATATAATTTGGGACCGCGAGAATCGTTAAGGGAAAAATTTAAATCAATTGGAATTTTGACAGTGGCCTCACAGTATATTTTAGCTAACTTATTATTTGTGCATCAAAACATTGGATCGTTTCAAAGGAAATGTGATGTGCATAACGTAAACACAAGACACAAACATAAAATTGTAGTGCCTGCGCATCGCCTACAAAAAGTGCATGGCTCATTTTTAGGACAGAGCACACGCTTCTATAATAAATTACCAACAAAAATTGTAAACTTGCCCTTCAACAAATTTAAAGAAACAATTAAATCAGTTTTGCTTGAAAAAGGATATTATACTGTAAGTGATTATATTTGTGATAAGGGAGCCTGGGATGTACCTGATAATGTTTGTAAATAATCCCATTGGCACTGTACTTTTGCTACAATTAATTAATCTTAATTTTGCTTTGACTGGCTGGAATTTGCCATGCTCACATATATTTGTACTATATTTTTAGTTTTTAGTTTTTATTTTTGACAATTGAGCATTAGAGCTGTGTCCATGGGCTTATAGTTGCTTGAACAATTTATTTTGTATTTTTAAAACTGTATAATATTCTTTAAAAGAGTAATTACTGAGTTTCTTGCCAGGTTCTTCTCAGTAAAATCAACCTTCCGAACCTGGCGGTAGCATGTATAATCCTGTGTAATTGTGTCATTCTGACGATTTGAAAGTACTTTGTATGAAGTCTAATCGAATAAAGATATATTTGATTTTGATTTTATGAGAAATCTTAATCTGGAAGGCTGTTGGAATTTCTTGTATAACTCAAACTCAAACTCAAATATATCTTTATTCGATTAGACTTCATACAAAGTACTTTCAATATATATAATAAGTTATTATTAATTATTATAATAAGTTTTATATGTTTATTAATTTAATAAATCTCCCTTACAGGTGGGCCCGGGCACACTAGGTCTGTACTCAGGCACAGAGTACTTCTTCGTGACGAGTGCAGCCATGACCCTCTGCATGATCCTGCTCAACACATTCTGGAGTGTGATATTCTTCAGTGGCTTTGATGATAAAAACTACAAGAAAGTTGCCTGGGTTATACTCTCACACTTTTTTGTATCAACACTTAGTTTATTGAACAGGAAAGAAATTTATGCCGCAACAATCCTACCCTCGTATGTAATATTAGTAATCACAGCATACATTGCCTTCAGGTCAGCCGGTGGGACCAGTAAAAGTCTGCTGCATACATTTAGGAACAGGACATAGACATTACATGTTAGTATTATTTGAAGACACTGATTGTGACTGCTTACTCTTATGCAAATATTACTTACCTAATTAATTTATTTATGATGATGATAAAGGACTATTCTAAACCCCTATTACGAGTGCCTTACAGCATTTTGTAATCTATACTTGATTGTGTCACCATGCAATATATTTTATATTTTTTAAAAGCAAATCTATGCACATAAATAAAATTGAAGTGTTTGTTTTATAATTCCAATATAACACTATACTGACATAGAAAAATCCATTTTTGTTTGTGCTGACAGCTGGACCGATTTTAATTTTAGGGTAAAACCGCGGTTTACAGTTAGTCAAATGATAATATTATGTGTATGACATATTTTATTTTTATGTTACTGCTAGGAGCCGCTGTACAATTTCTCATACAAATATTGCTCGGAGACACAAGCGAGTATAATATGTTGATGACAAAAATGATGCAGAACTCGTAAAAGAGGTACACTGAGCGTTATTTGTTACCGCTTACATTATGTACGATAAAATGTCGCATAAGCCCCTTAAAAAAACCCGGCGGATTCCCGTAAAGTATAACGCTCGGGGCCTGTAGACAAAGTAACATTATCCTCATGCTTCGCTAGTACAAACGATACAAAATGTACGGGAATGACATATGTCACGTGATTGATTTATGTCATTGCCGTACATTTTGTATCGTTTCTACTAGCGCAGGCACGAGAGAATGCTACTTTGTCTAGGGCTACTGGTATGAATAGGTCTTGATGCCCTGTTTATTTTCAGGGACAAAAAGCTCTTAGAAGACTTGTATTAATTAATTTCAAATGTAGCATATTTTTTTAAACCTTAATATTTAATTAACACGAAATGATCTTGGCCAAGAACTAGTGAAACGAAATTATAGCAATTCAATCCAATGGGATTGTAATTTTATTAGCAAATTCACAAGTTTTTTTATAATTGTATGAAAAAAAGGCTCAATGTTTATAATTATTGCTTAGCTTTAGAAGTCTCCATTGTGTTACACTAGAACAGATCTTAGTTCTATATTATTTTTTATTCCCTCTGGTGTCTGAATACTGAGATTACAAGTATAATGCTATTGCGGGCCCACAAAGATTGTTTTAAGAAAAAAATTACTTCGCTTTTACCATAAATATAAATGTCAAAACAAAGATAGATGTTCTTAATATGATAATAGTACTGCTGCAAACGATGATGGGGTCCTGGTATCACAAAATGCCACCAAAGCTAAGAAGTTCTGAATATGCTCTACATAAAACCGATTATATTCAGCCCCATGTTCTTATAAAATTAAGGTACAACAACAAATTCACTTATTTTATATTTATGGGATAAATGTGCATGCTACACTTTCAACATTCATTTTTTTTAATGAATGTGTGTACTGCTAGCCTACTGATTTAAAAAAAACATCTCCACAGATAATGATGGTGATCAGAGACAATAAATTTGCTTTCTGCAGCAGTCATGTGTTTGAGTCACAAAATGTAAAAACAATTTTAAAAAGGCACAGGCTGACCCAGCTTTATATTTTTATTTTAGTTTAAGCGAAACATTCCTGAAAACTGTAACTTATCTCTAAACTATAAATAACAAATACAGGACGGATAGTTATATTGTTGATGTTAGTGCACTTGCAGACAACTGTAAAAATAATGAGGTTTTTTACAAAATAAAAGAGATTAATTATTTTGGTATTTTTCTTTAGTACTAAGTAAATATAATTTTGTAATGAAATGGTTAAATAATTCTATAATATACAATAGGGTAGAAATATTCACCAGTTTGAGACACATAAAAATTGAGGGTAGTTTCACTTCACTTCTTTGAGGGCCTCTTTTCCTCATTACTTATCCATGTAATATTTTGCTATTATTTAATTAGTGATAAAATCGAGTGATTAGGAATAAATTATGTGTAATATACCCAAAATTAATAACACTTCAATACATGCAAGAGTGCAGCTACCACAATCACAATTTGAGATCTTATAAAATTAAATTTAAGTGTAATCAAATAGAATCCTCATATTCCTCTGCCAACTGTGTAAGCAAAGAGTCCACCGTCCACACAGTGTCTGCAGAGTCCATCTCCACCTCGGGAATGTAAGACTTTAATACTTGTAAAACTGCTTCAATACTGTCCGTAGAGCTGCTGATCCCACCTCCCACCTCTGTCAGGGCTGAAACCGTCTCAATGTCTTTGCGGGCAGAACTGTTTAAAGAAATATGCCCCATTTACTATTAGCCCAATAAACTCACATTATTTGTGCAGCTATTCAGTCTTTATAACAATACCAGTAGAATACATACATGTGAGTCATGTGACAAATCAAATAAATTTCATAAGTATTAGTGGTATTCAGAAAACTAGTAAATTATGTTGTCTCAGTAATGTTAAAGCTGACATGAAGGAGAATGATGTCACGAAGGAGGATGCCTAAGGTGAGCAGTGTTGGAGGAGTGGGTAGGAAAGCAGACTCCAGTATCTTGCTGGGAAAATGCTAAGATGAAAAAGAAGTAATGTTACTGTTGATTTTCATAATGGTATTTTATTAGTCTTCACTTGTAAAACCCATGCAAGTGATTTGGATAGAAACTTGGTTCATAGATAAATAGATTTATTTGAAGTATTTATAGTATATGAAGCTGTTATCATCAAATAATATGATAGTTTGAGTCACTACTCACACTACAGGCATAGATATTTCCTTCTCTAGTATGTCCTGCAAGTCATCCAGGTCTGGTATGGTGGGTATATCATCACTAGACTCCGGTGATTTATTGGGTATTCTGAATTCCCTGAAAATGTAAATACATGGAAATATCAACAATTTATGTGATTGTATGTCATAAATGTAAATATTATATTTTATTGAACATACTAGCTGTGCCCCGCAGTTTCACCCGCATAGACTTAGGTTCATGAACCGTTACGGTTTTTAAATTAAAGTAGCCTAAACTACTCCTTGTTACATTAGCTACCGTCCAGCGAAAGTCCGCGTTAAAATCGGTCCATTCGGAGATTACCCAGAACAAACAGACAGACAGAGAAAAAATTTAAAACTTGTTTTTTTTGTATCGTATACACTTTCATATGCATTAAGCAAAAAGCGTTATTTTCGATTCAATTTTATTTATCTGGATTTAGATTCAGCATCTGTACATACATATTACCCATGTACCGTAGATGAATTTATTCGATAAATATACACTTAACAAAAAAATACAGAAGAAAAAATATTGCTTGGTTCTTTATGGCACCTAAATAATTCATTTTAAAGACTTTAATACGTGTCGAGCTTCAGACTTGATAGTTACTTAGACTCAATATGTGTTCCTTCAGCCCAAACCCCAACTTTCTTTGGTTCAGGCATATTAGAATTAAATTCATTCATCACTGCTGCCGTGAGTCGTTGTGTTCTGCGATTATTATTCAAATTCTAACATGTAGAATATTCGTGAGGCAGAGTTGAATACTTTTAGACTGTCGTTAAAATATAATATAATTTGTTTTGTTTATTAGTGAAAGAAAAGTGATGAACTATTGTTCACTTCACTTAACATTTATGTTTATTTACGTTTTATCTGACAAAACATGGCATTGTGGACATGGCTGACAGTACTTGACAGTTGAAATCCTACCTAGGTAAACTAATAAAATAGATCAGTAGTGAAATTAAGCCAGTTACACACAAATTGAAAGTACATTTAACCATTTGATCATTGGCCTGACAAGGGGAATCGAGGAGACCAAGGACTAATTATTTACTTGTCTTCTAGGCTCCGTCTGTTTTAGCCAATATGTTTTCCCTGAGAGTTATAATTCGGGAATTTTCGAGAAGTGAGTGAATAGGCTATTATCGGGCAAGCGAGCTCCATCTTCGATAACGTCATCTCTTATCACGCATCTTATCACTTATGCATCAGATGAAATTGTGGTCAATCGCGGACCCGCCTAAATTAAAGATTGTTTAAACTGTTACTAACTTTTTCCAGTGGAAAAAATAAAATCTTTAATGATAAAAATTAAAACGAGGTTATTAAATACAAAGGCATTTATTATTAAACTTAAGTAACAAAAATATCAACGATTTAAAACTAACTAGGTGTACACATGCGATAAACATGTAATCATTAGAAAAGTTTGCACTGCAGCAATTTACCAAAAAATTATGAACGACAACTTTCCCGTTTTGTATCCTGAGAAGGTAGACAATCTTCACGATTCCTAGTCATCGCCTGGATCTAAGAAATGTCTAAAGAACACATATTCTCCTTGTATTCTATCCTCGGGAGCTTTGGCAAGTTCTTGTAATTGCAGAATTTTTTTACGATAGCGTCTGACTTTTGCTTGCAGACTTTTTATCTTTAACCGTTGAGTTGCAATCATGACGCGACTTTTTTTAACTTCAGTGATTAATTTCTTGGTCTCTCGAGTGTCAGGCTCCGCGTATTCAGTTGTAATGATAGACAAGTTTTCATCATCTGCGGACTAAATGATTAAATTAAATATCAACTGCCTGAAATAGTATTTATATCAAAACATTCAATAAAATAAACGAAATGAACTTACAGGCTCCACAGCTACAGATAGTGAACCCATCCCTTGCTGGTTATCTGTAGACTAAATATTTTCCAAATTAGATTTTTTTAATCTATTAAGTTTTATATCATCTCTACTAGGAATTTATCTTTTTAAAACTTACGAATTCACTCCCGCCATCCGATTGCTCTTCATCTGTGGACTGTATTATGAAAATGAATAAATATTATCTATTCTATATAAATACTATCATTTACCAATTAATGATTATTCATATGAAACTTACGTCTGTTGGATTCAATTTTCGTTTGAGTGAAGAAGTTGAAGGTTTCTTATCTGTGGACTACAGAAAACGTACAACATTTTAATAGTCTATCACCCTAAAAAATTATTGTAGGTATTACTAAAAAACTTCAAGTTGCTTATGTGACAGAACTTAATTTTAAGTAAAATAAATCGAGGTATACTAAATATTATTACGTACTGAAATTAGTTTCCATATATTGACTGAAGGTGTAGCTGATTTAATAAGTGTTCTTCTTTGTGTAGTTGGGTCAAATTGTTCTTCTTCAAAGTGAACAGAACAAACTCGACTGTAATCAGATGGGAACCAATTCGATCTTCCAGTCACACCTATCCATTTATCTCTCATTTCCGGATCCTTAGGAAATCTAAAAAGTAACCAAATTTTGTGTTCCATTACTTGCCTGCTCTAGTAAAGTGGAAGCTAGCCAACCGCTAAATATTCACCCATAGATGAAAAATGCAGCGGACCCTCGCAACCATAGATAAAAAAAAACTCGCAACCGATTGTCAATCAAATGAGAGCATGAAAGATATGAATGACATGATATGACAGACAATTGACACTCTACTCTCTTTGTCAGTTTAGCTACTCCCGATGAATTGATGTTATTGCAAATGTTTCTTACGATTTTATCTGAACACAATATTGATACTAAAGGGGAATAGTTACCGATGAAACGTTATCCCTTTATTCATATAATTACAGCTTTTGGAAGAATTCCTGCAGTTCGTTATGCAGCAAAACACCATTTTTTATCTCAAATAAAAAAAACACTATCACTACAATCACTCACGACAAATGCTTCACGCATACTGGCTGGAGACCTACGCGTCACCTGCTAGGCGGCAAGCGACAAATTCTAGCGGCTTGCGAGTTTAGGAAATAATTTGATTTATAGCGAAGCGGCCGGCTTTCATTAATATCGGGGATTATTGGTCCGGAAATTCCGGAATTTCAATAAGCATATTAAGGGTACCTAATTGCTAATTTAATCTAAGAACAAAAACTGTAGGTTTAATTTGGTAATAGGTAATTTATTTCTTTAAATTGCTATAACGTATTGTAATTTTTAAGTTAAGAGGGAACAAAACGCTCAATCTCATCGTCATTTAAAAAAAAAGAAAGAAAAGACATTGTCAGTTTATTTCTTCCAGAAATGTCAGATTCAAGATTATTATTATTCTTAGATGTCAAAAGATTATTATTATTCGTAGGTACAATACCTACTTTCTAGTAATTTATTTTAGTAGATATTGACTAGTGCATGTTTTAAAACTGTAAAAAAAAAAAAAATTGGTTCATCTAAGTTTGATCTTATTTTAAAAATCTTACGTAAAAAATAAAAATCAATTTTATATAGCAATAAAATTTTATTATTTTATAAAAAAACATTACAACAAATATATTCAGCACCTTTTGAATGATTCATATTGCACATTGAATGTGTCGGAGTCAGATGTGATGCATGTATACAATTAAGATTAGATACGTAACTAGTTATTCACTCTTGTCTCGGAGTTATAATATTATATTACATACAATATCAGACGTACTTAACTAAACAGATGTTTAACATTTCTTAGAAAACTGTAACAGTAACAGCCAAATGTATTTTTGATGGAAATAAATCTTTCCTATCTTGCAGACGGTCATTAATGAAGTGAAGTGGGATTAATTTATTACCCTAATTTTCATTATTATTTCGATATTATAAACCATTAAATTGGTCAAACTCTGGGAGAACAATATTTATATTATATTACGTAAGTTCCAGAATCAAAGAATGATATGAAAATGTTGTAAGCATTAGGAATCCACATTATATCACGAACGAAATAATTATTTGGGACAAATATACTCAAAATACATAATATATGTACAAATTCAACACTCCATTTGGTAACAAATCGTAAATCGAATAAGCTAACGAACTAATACTAAAATTGAGACGAATTTCAAGTTTCACTTTGTAGATCCTAAATGTATGTCTAAAAATCTCAGTGAAAACAAATCATACCATTTCCATTTTCATAGATCACAATTTTTTTAGAACAGTGTCCTAAATCCTAATGTTGTGTCAGACCGCGAATATTAAAGATCTCAGTAGTATTTGAACAACGTCCATTTATTAGTTAGTTTGTTGTCTGTGCCTCAAATATAGGTTTTTACGTTGACGATATCCTTTGTTTGTTCCTCATTTTGTATGGGAATTAAAGAGTGTCCTAAGCAATGAATATAGGAAGTTTTACGTCTCCATACAAAAAGGGTGCAAAACGCAAGGTCAAAACCTAAACTTGGGGTATTGTTTGTAAAAAAGAAATATCGAAAAGACAAACTAATAAGCTTTGTTATTGTCATGCTACAAACCCCAAATAATCAATTCTATTCCAGTAGAAATGGTACTGGGATTGACCTACAAATAAACAAATATCATGATAAATATTATGTGTATATTCTTATAATATTATTATGATAAGTCTTCTCGGTCGATTGCATTGTAAAGTGATTTGTCGCTGGTAAATGAAACGTGTGAAGGTTCTATACTTTTAGGCGAAGATTTTTTCACAGAACATTATAATTTTTTAAGAGAATTTAGTTCTTAATATTCAATTTTATAACATAAATAAGCACTCTCTTAATATTATCATGTAATAAACATCGATCCCTGAATACCCTGTAACAACTATAATTTACCACAATAACAAATAGCAAGTATAACGACGAAAATATTAAAGATAGTTAAGGGATTTTCTATTTATTTTTAAAGTGTTGTAGATGCTCTGTGACAAAAATATGCCCCTAAAAATTCTAGAATCTATGCGTTTATATATTCATTTTAATTATAGACAACACATTTTTACTTATTATTTTCTACCTTTTAAATTCTTAAGACTTGAGGAGCTAAGCTGCTAATTCAAATTAAAAATAATATCTATATAATATTAAGATCACATCTAATGCATTGCTTTAAACTTTTAAGACATTAATCTAATTGTAAACTGTTACTCTCATTCCAAGATATATCCAATCACATACAGGTTTTAACACAAATCCGGAATATAATTCCGGAACGTTCACTTTACCAAACTAATACCATTACTAGAAATTCCTAGTCGACCGTGTCATTTTGACTCAACAAAGTTCCGGCACTTTCCGGAATGCATCAAAATATTTGTTCCGGAATTTATAATTAATTTCCGGATTTTTTTAAGTTTCTCATATATTTTTGAGTGTTCAGTTGAGGTAGTTCTGCAAGTCGCTGGTGGTGAGACGGTTGAGACTGTCGCTCAGGTCTGGGTTACGGTCTCCTAGGAGGGAAGAGAGAGACAGCTCGCCGGAGGGCAGCAGCTGTCCCTCTCGCTCCAACAGCAGCGCTGATAGAGAAGGCGTGTATTGCTCTTCCATCGGCTGTTGTTGCACGTGTTGTGTCATTTGCTATAACAAATATATTAATATAACAAGAATCGTAGCAAGGTGGTCTCTGCCTACCCCCCTTGGGATACAGGCCTGAGTTTAATTATGTATGTATATAAATATAATAATGATATTATCTTGTGGTTTAGTCAGTCAAATATGTTTTTTTAATGAGTTTTTAGTTAGTTGTGCTTTGCGGTTTTACCCGCGTAAGAACGTTGTTACTTGGTGATATTTTTATGTTATTTTATGAGTAGTCTAAGTTTAATATCAGATATAAAATCGGTCCGAGTTTCAGAGATAAACCGGAACAAACAAACAGACCGCTTTTTTATGTAAGTAGTCTTACAAACAGACACTTCAAGTATATTTATTATTACCGTGTCTATCACATTTAATAGATTTTTAAATTCATTAGAATTGGTGCTTTTCCCAAACAGAAAACCATTTACCTGACTGTAAACCTGTTGCTGCACTAAATTAGGTGAAATGTGTCCCATTGGGTGCGGTGACACCCCACCGTGGTTCGGTGACATGGCTTGCACGTTGGGTGACAGGGCTTGTCTCATTGGAGACAGCGCTTGGACGTTTGGTGACATTGCCTGCATATTTGGTGACATCGCCTGCATATTTGGTGACATCGCCTGCATATTTGGTGACATCGCCTGCATATTCGGTGACATTGCCTGCATATTCGGTGACACTGACTGCATATTTGGTGACATGGCGTGGTTTGGTTGCAGGTTTTGTAGATTGGGGGATAGTGTCTGTACGTTGGGCGATAGTTGTGCGTAGTTGTGTCCCGGCCACACCATGTCGCCGTAGGGATTGAGACCCGAAGGTGCCATACCGCCCGCCACATCTACTGGCATACCCCAGTTCTATGACAAATAAATTATATTATAATTTTAGTTATGACAATCACGTCAATAACATTATCTAGTATTGTACTTATCCGCTTACCCAAAGGTGAGTAGATTATTAATAATTTAAATATAGCTAGCTTTCGTCCGCGGCTCTGCCCGCGTGTTATTATGGATCCCTGATTAATCTCGGGTTTGCAGTAAGCTTGTAACTTGCTGAAATGTAGCTTTTTAACGTAGAAAGATTTTTTTTTATTAATCATAAAATTTTTATATTTATTCGTTATATACAAAAATACAAATCTTTACTCTTTATATTAGTTCAGATAATAACCTGGTCGTACTGCGGCGTGTAGACCTGCAGCGGGGGACTGCTCATGTGATGAGGGGGAGTTTTGTCTGGAACAATACATTGTTTAATCATTCCTCTTTATTATTTCTTCACTAGAAGTGTTTCTGAACGTTAAGTTGTTCAACGGTCACTTTTCACTGAAGATGTCGTGAGTCCATCGCCGTCTCAGGCACTATACATTAGTCTTTGAATTTCTTCTCAGACATAATATGAAGGTTTTACACAATAAATTTGATCCGATTGATAAACGGCCGAAACAGGTCGAATAGCTAAGAACTGAAATGAGTGATGCAACTTCTATGCCGGTAGCTTATATAATTAGCATCATCATCCTCCCTTATCCCATGTTATTAGTGGTCGGCGCAATGTGTTCTTCTCTTCCATTTCTCTCTGTCAGTCGTCATATCTGTATTCACTCCCATTCTAGTCATATCATCTTTCACACAATCCATCCATCGTTTCTTAGGTCTTCCTTTCCCCTTGTAACCATCCACATTCATAAACAAAACTTTTTTGGCAACATTATCCTCATCACGCATAACATGTCCATACCACGACAAATATTTATTCTTCAACTTATAATTAGCATAGAATTATATTATATACGTAATATTAGTATATTATGTAAAAAAGTACCTGTAAAAAAGAGAAATCATGAACTACGCACTGTAACAAGAACTGACTACCCAGCTGCTTTAACTGATCTTTCTTCAGTTAATTGGGAAAAAATGTTATGTGACAAAGATGCAAACGAAGCAACTCATACATTCTTACTAACAGTTTCTAATATTTTGAATAAACACACCACTGTTTGCAACATTTCCAACAGAAATATCAATCTTAAGCCTTGGATAACGCAATCTTTTACGTTGTATCAAATTTAGAAATAAACTACACATGAAAGTTCATAAGTCCCCAAACGATGTACTACTAAGAAATATATATAAGAGATATCGGAATCACTGCAATAATTTATTGAAGAAACTAAAAGGAGATTACGAAAATAACCTAATTGAACAAAACAAACATGATATGAAAAAAACATGGAAATCAATTAAAACTATTTGCCACTTAAATAAGGATATTGCTAAGATACCCACTGAATTATTGACTGCTAAATCGAATCCTAATGAATCCATATCATATGTTAATAAACATTTTACAAATATAGGTAACCAGTTGGCTAAGTCAATTCTAGAACGGTTAAATGTAAGTGAAGCAGCACTGGTAGATAAATTTGCCAATGAAAATAGCTCACCTAATTCTTTTGTTATAACACCGACGGATGACGGTGAAATTATGGAAATTATCTTGTCACTAAAAAATAGTTCCTCATCAGGTTGGGATGGAATTTCATCTTCATTCTTTAAACAAGCCCGCCACTTATTGGTACCAGCTGTCTGCTACATTTGTAACTTATGCATATCATCAGGGTTATTTCCCAAGGATCTTAAAAAATCGATAGTCATTCCGGTATATAAGGCAGGGGATAAAGGCAGTATCGATAATTATCGACCTATATCTTTGTTACCTACACTTTCAAAAATTCTAGAAAAGATTATTAATAAAAGATTACTAAATTTTTTGGATAAATATAATCTCCTGTAGGTGACAGTTTGGATTTAGAGAAAAAAGATCCACCTCGGATGCAATTAACCTTCTTATTTCAAAGGTTGTGTCAAATCTGGATGCATCAAAAAGATGTCTAGGTATATTTTTGGACTTAGCGAAAGCTTTCGATACTGTCTCCATCCCACTCTTATTGGCTAAATTAGAAGCCATTGGAGTTAGAGGATTGCCTCTAAAACTTTTTACTGATTATTTAACGAACAGAAGACAATCAGTCAGGATTAATAACACAATAAGTAATGATGAAATTGTTAAATACGGTGTCCCAAAGGGAGTGTGTTGGGACCTACACTGTTTCTAATTTATATTGATGGTCTATGCAAAATGCAATTAAAAAATGCACAAATCATCACTTTTGCGGATGATACTGTGGTTCTTTTTAATTCTAATTCGTGGCAAGAGCTTCAAACCGATGCAAATGAAGGGTTTTCTGAGATAATATCTTGGCTTGATAATAATATTTTAACACTTAACTTAACTAAGACAAAATATGTAGCTTTCAGCATGACTAAAAATAATCAACCAGTAATTAATTCACTCCTAATCAAAGCACATTCATGTGCTTCATCATCACTAAACTCCTGTAACTGTTATGTTCTAAAGCAAACAGCCACTATCAAGTACCTGGGCATTGTTTTAGACCAGCATTTGAATTGGAAGGAACACATCAGTGCGCTCAATACTCGTCTTCGTAAATTGATATATATTTTTAAAAATTTAAGGCATATAAAAGACGTCAATGTAACCAAAAATGTCTATTTTTGTTTGTGCCAGTCATTACTTACCTATGGTATCCTATCTTGGGGCGGGGCTTACAAATCTACTCTATTGAACATAGAAAGGGCTCAGCGGACAATTTTGAAAGTTATGCTAAATAAAAAGTTTCGTTACCCGACCACACAGCTCTATAAGGATGCGTCTGTATTAACAGTGCGTCAACTATTTATTAAATTATTAATATTAAACCAACATAAAATACCTCCTGATTCCAAGTTTGTTCATAAAAGGCGAAATGATATCGTTTATAATACACCGATGTGTAAAGCTAAGTTCTGTAACAGATTTTTGCCGTACCTTGGACCATTTATTTATAACAAGTTAAATAAAATACTTGAAATCAGCAATCTTTCAAAGTATTGCTGTAGCAAAATTATTCACGAATATCTTGTAGAGCTTGACTATTCTGATACTGAAAATTTAGTACTATAACGTTTGTATCTCGTTTTTTTGGATGGAATGTTGACAGGACATAAATAATACAAATTGCTATATACATGGATATTCTTACTACTCATAAATACACACTACTACACTACACACTACTACACTATACACTACTACTACTAATACTACTGCTACTAAACCTTATATATATTATGTAGATAATATATTGAATTGAAGTTTTTGCTCATACTATCACCTCACTTTGATTGTATGATACTAACCAAAAATAATTTGTCTCAAATCTTTGCTTATACTATAAATGTTCGTAGTAAACTAGAACACAAAGGACGTTGGGGCCTACCTTGCCGTCATACAGTTTAATACTAGTACGGAGGGTAGATTTCAATCTCATTGCTGTTAGAAATCGAACTAAGCAGATGTTCAAATCAAAGCACATAATTATGCATACCATCATACATTGCAGAAAGAAATATGTTTTTACGTAATTATGATTATTTAATATCTGTAATTATTAACTAAGGAAATTGTTGTATAACACCTATCTTATGTTTAATTAGTCTTGTTTATATACTTTTGTCTTGTTTATGTTTTGTTTTTTTGTTTAGAAGGTATGTTATTTTTTATGTGATTTTAGTGGTATAAATACTGATAAGTCTTTATTGTTCATTTGCCTAAAATAAAAATATTATTATTATTATTATTATATTAAAATAGCTTACCTCTAGGCTCTGACTTGATAGGTTTCTGTTCCATTTGAAACATCCCTGAAACACAAATATACTGGTTAATACATTTCAAAAACAATCGCAATCATTATTGATTATAAAAACGCAAACTATATACACTATGAGCAATATTTTCTGAACGATAAAGTATATATTCGTTTGTACATACTGCGAAATATTTTAGCACTACATCTAAAGCGAAAACCTTTGCAGATAACAAAATACCATAAGAGACATGCTGTTACATAAGAAAATAAAAGAATTATACATTCTATTTATATAACATTATAGATCGAATAAGAATTACATAACAGGCCTCTCAATATCAAAGGACCTAGTCAAATGACTTAGGTGTAATGTTTTTTTTTTCTATATTATACCAATATTTTTAGAAAAATTTACTAATAAAAAATTAAATCACTTTAATTTAATTCTCAGTCGATCTTACAACACCGCAAATAAAAAATAAATAACAAAAACAATACCATGCAGTATCTTACATTAACATCGTAACGAAATTAAAACTATACGCTAATTTGAATATGTGTGAAACAAAAAATAAAAGGAAAAAAATAGGTACAAAAACACATCCATGCTAATAAAATTCATTCGTACCTTAATTTTGGGTCAATGGCTTTTAGGCGTATAATTAAAAGTAATCATTTTAATGTTGATTTTATTAGCATATTAAATATAGATTCGCGTCACTCAAATACCTGTATAAAAGTGTAAAAAATCTGGTTACAATACAGGCTGTTCAAAAATGTTATATTTCCTAACTAGCTGTGCCCCGCGGTTTCACCCGCGTAGATTTAGTTTCTTCCTTATTGTCGCGCAACCGTAATATTTTTAATAAATAAAAGTAGCCCAGGTTACTCCTTGAAACATCAGCTACCTACCAGTGAAAGTCCCGTTAAAATCCGTCCAGCCGTTTCAGAGATTACCCGGAACAAACAGACAGACAGACAGACAGAGAAATTTTTTAAAACTGGGGATTTTATTGTCAGTAGCGTGAATACTTTCATATGCATTTAGTGAAAAGCTGTTATTTTGGAATTACAAACAGACACTTCAATTTTATTTATCTGTATAGATATAGATATTTGCAGCTCACAGCGTAGGCATAAATTACATTTATAGATTCGTCTGTAAATTCTTCTAAAATTTCACTTAACACTATTATTTAATTCGAGATATGTTCGTGTGTCACACACATAAAAGCTTGGTTCAAATAAATTATATTCATACAAACGAATCATTCTAATTCACAATTATATAATTATTATATTTATATTATTATGAATTGGAAATAAAGTCTAAAACAATAAACGATTATATGACTTGTGACATACATTTTTGTATAATAATAATGCGTTCGCTATTAAATATATTATTGAATATTTTGGTTTTGCAACGATTTAGTACAAAGATAATAATAAAATTATTAATGTATATCACAAGTTATTATAAGTATAATTTCCATTTGTAATACAATGTCGAAATAACTAATAAATACACTCTGTGCCATATAAATACGGCAATGTTGCCTTCATGAAATAGTTTAACATTTTTTTTTATATCCACAATGTTCCAACCGATTTTTAATCTTAACGAAAAAAATAACAATTGCGATTGAATATAATTTTAAAATTTCGATTATTCTGCGTTAATATTAATATTAAAAAAGGTCGAATATCGATGTTATTTTTCCCAATTCACGTTGTATTTGCAGATACCCACATTTGCATTTGACATACGGGCCTTTGAGTATTTTATTATATTAATACTGTGGTTACACACATATCCACATTAGCACCTACACTAATGCATCTAATGTATAATTTGTACTTGAACTGTAAAATACACTATAACACATAGTGAGGACAGTTCACATAATTATAGGGCTTTTGAGGCTAATTGCCCCAAAATACCTTCTCATATTTCATTGGGAGATGATTTTAAACTAAATAAATAAATAAATACAACACACATCGAGAAACGTAACAAAACAAAGTTAGACTTAATTATTATAATGACAATATCTTATTCATTATATTTAAGTATAATTGTTTAAAATCATATTAAAATGCCGCTGCAGACTGGATCATAAACCATCTTAGTGGCTAATATATAGTGAAGGCTCGCGATAATTTTACAACTGTAAATAGCCCGACTTTACTTAAGATTTTTGTATGTGCTAATGCGACGGTTATATTATAGACTAGCGGACGTCACGCGGTTTCACCCGCGTGGGAGTTCCCGTGGGAGTACGGGGATAAAATATAGCCTGAAATTTTCTAGATCGGTGTAGTAGTGTCAGAGCCTATCCAAACAAACGAATCTTGCTTCTTGATAATATTAGTACAGATATATTATAAATAAGCGTCCTCCTAGTACCTTTAAACTTTGACTTCTAACTATCTCGTTCACAATGTCCTATGAGTTGTTCGGTATTTATGTATGCAAAAGTGTACTTTAACACCTACTGTTTAAAGCCCTAAATTCTTATTTTATATATTGTGATGTATTCTGGCAGTGTGAGATGAAACTAGATGTATGGCCGTGTCTGCAGCGTATTATAACACAACAAATAAGTACTTAACAACACTCATAGTTCTATAAATATATTGTCTAACTCATCATCTCCACGGCCTTAATCCCATGTATTTGGGGTCGGCACTTGATTCAACCCGATTTGGCTGATCACCTGATTTTTATACGAAGCGACTGCCATCTGACCTTCGTAACCCCTTTTTCGAGGAAAATCGGCAATCTGGGTTAAACCAGTTGTCAGACTCTTAGGTCTGACTGACCTGTAACGATTGCCAAAGATGTTAAATTGGCAACCGGGACCGACGGCTTCACGTGCTCACCGAGGCACGGAGGGAACTCGGGCGGTCACCCATCCAACTACTGGCTAGGCGTATGGTTGCAACAACAACTGTGCCACGAGCTCCTCCTATAATATATTGTCTAACTACTATGTTAATTAAGATTACTAGATTGACGTGGCGACTAAATTATACACTAAGTACTTAAAGAATATTATGTTAAATATTAAAGAATATTATGTTAAACCCAAATATTATTGATTATCCGCTACTACATAAGGCTATATACCACACATGGTTGAGTGTAACGCTTTCAATATGCACATAACCTCATGATTATAAAATAAATAATAATTAATATACATTGTTAGTAAATCATAAATAACACATAAATAATAACAATAGTATAATTATTCTTACAATAAACATTGTTTAATTTAAATAAATACTATTCGACGGTTAAATATCGAACATATATTAGATAGTTCCATAATAAACAAATGTCCCTCAACCGAAATAAATAAATATAAATAATAATAAATACAAAAACAAAATAGACACTTACTGTCTTGTTCGTGAAATATAGACGGTATAAGGGTCTTCCGCCTCTTATTGCGAAAGTAATCTGAATCTAGAAAACATAATGAAATCATTAGACAATTTACACAATAACAAATACATTATATATTTTTATTATTATTTATTATTACTGGCTAGAATCTCGAAGATAATCTTTCTTGCAAATAAAGGTCTATTTCTAATATTCTTGCAGTATCTTTCTGTTCCTTCATTAATATGCCTTGTCCTAAGTAGCTCTAAGGTTTTTGTAATTTTTGACGATTAAATAAAGTTAATAAGTAAATACAAAATACTATTTCCCTAACTGTATCCGTCTCTCTTGCAATAAGAACTTAGTTTACTTCGAAAGCTGCACTCCAGGGCATTAATATACAAAAGTACAAAATATTAGCTAATATACAACAGTGTATAATATATTTTGGCATTCAGGACTAGAATAGACCGGGCAAGCTTTGACATTATAATTAAGTTTATATTATTTGTAACATATAATGTGTAAATGGGTGTTTGAGTGTCGTTGGGAAATATTATAGTTTTAATATTGCCTCAATAATGTTAAGTTAGTTATGATATTTACTGCCATCTATCGGCGAGTAATAGCAACTAGTTTCATCGAACTCAGAAACGGTAGCGTGCGGAGCGACCGCCATATACAGGGCGTAGTGTTCCGCGTCTGTCAAATCCAAATCATCTTGCAGTTTCTTGAATTGAGACGCATCTAATGCTAGAACACTTTCAGCTACCAGTATAGTACCGCCATCTGTCGGCGGCAGAGGAGCTAAACTCGTCGGTCTGCGCAGAGATGTCTGTGACGTAGACTTGTCATTATCATCGCCGTGTAGCGAAATATGTGTGATACTGTCAGCGTAACTCAAACCTGTACCCGACGCGTTGTCTTTAAGAGACGTGTGAGAAACTGAGGATTTGAACTTTGATGGGCGCAGACCAGAAACGCTGCTAACGGACCGACCGACGGGTTTGCTCTTAGATTCTTTTTTGCCTTCTGATTTGACGCTTGGAGCTGGCGACCGTTCCTTTCTACGGAACAGACGGGAGAAGAACGAGCGCTTTTTAACCGGAGGAAGTGAGGGTTCGCTTTTAGCTACGGATATAGTCTCGCGTTTAAGAAGTTCAGGGTTACGAGTGATGGGTAATTGGCGACCAGGCTTCAGAATACTATCGACAGACGTCTGACTGGTTTTAAACTGTTCACTCGAATTGGCCGAAGCTTTCCTGACACGTTTAGGGGGTAACGGCGGCGCGCGTTCATCGTCCGTATCGCGTTTCAAAGGTGAGAACTCAATAATAGGTCCGCGGTAGGTTTGAACCTGCACATCTTCGTAAGGCAACGCCTCCGGCTCATTGATCTCAACCGGGTTTTTGAACGCGAGCTGAAGGCTAGTATAAGTGCCGGCGTCGTTAAAGTCTTCCAAATCAGTTTCCGTGTCATTACTTAGTGACGTAACGTTCTCGAGTCGCGTACGATTCTCGGAGTAGATCTCGTCAAGTTCCGCGACTTGATCGAGTAAGTCGTTAAGGCTTTTCTCATTTGAGTCTAGTATTTGGACGGTGACATCTGTGACGTCATCGTCCATTTGTTCCGTAGTGGAGGAGACAGTGAGGTCGGTGTCAATGTTATTGTTATCAAGGGGGTGTTTTGTCTCGTGAGTGTTTTCGAGGGGGTGTTTTGTGTTGTTGTTGTTGTTGGTGTCGATCCGTCTGTCTGTAAGTAGTGCGGAGAGCAACGAGAGGTCTGGCGGAGGCTTCCTGCCGGTGGTACCTGTGAACTCCGGGATGTACTCGAAGGGCAGCGAGTTGCTGCGAGCGTTGTCCGATATACGCTTCAGTTGGAACATTACCTGGAACACACGACACGCTGTGAATGCGGCAGTTTGATTTTCATGAAATTTTGTGATAAATCGATCTCAGGTTTCAATTTGAAAGCGTCAAAAAAATTAGCATAGCTCGGTCATCCAAGTATTCTATCTTTACTAATATATAAAGCTGAAATGTTTTAAACTAATCGTCCGATTTGAAAAAGTAAATTAATGTCAGATAGACCATTTATTGAGGAAGGATATATCATCACGCTAAGACCAATAGACACCAATGAAGGTGTACGCGGGTGAATCTGCGAGGTACATATATAATTATTAAATCGTTAGAATGTAACTGCAGTACCTAAGTTAATATTTACATGCGCTAAAATTGGGTGAAATGTTTGATTCTTCTGACTTTTACAAGACCTATTTGTGTTATGTGAATAAATATGAATTGTATTTGTATTTCAACAGTGTATCTTACGTTGACGTGTTGCGTGGTGTTGGGCAGGCGGTAGGGCGGCGTGTGGAAGGCCACGGCGTAGGTCTTGTGCACCAACAGCACCACCGCAGCCTCCTCCCACACCACACGCCCGCCTTCCTCCTCCACGAACACCACCGCCGTGTCCTCGCGCGTCACCTACACACCACACACACTACATTACACGCCTATACTCCCCCGCCCTCCTCCACGAACACCACCGCCGTGTCCTCGCGCGTCACCTACACACCACACACACTACATTACACGCCTATACTCCCCCGCCCTCCTCCACGAACACCACCGCCGTGTCCTCGCGCGTCACCTACACACCACACACACTACATTACACGCCTATACTCCCCCGCCCTCCTCCACGAACACCACCGCCGTGTCCTCGCGCGTCACCTACACACCACACACACTACATTACACGCCTATACTCCCCCGCCCTCCTCCACGAACACCACCGCCGTGTCCTCGCGCGTCACCTACACACCACACACACTACATTACACGCCTATACTCCCCCGCCCTCCTCCACGAACACCACCGCCGTGTCCTCGCGCGTCACCTACACACCACACACACTACATTACACGCCTATACTCCCCCGCCCTCCTCCACGAACACCACCGCCGTGTCCTCGCGCGTCACCTACACACCACACACACTACATTACACGCCTATACTCCCCCGCCCTCCTCCACGAACACCACCGCCGTGTCCTCGCGCGTCACCTACACACCACACACACTACATTACACGCCTATACTCCCCCGCCCTCCTCCACGAACACCACCGCCGTGTCCTCGCGCGTCACCTACACACCACACACACTACATTACACGCCTATACTCCCCCGCCCTCCTCCAATAACACCACCGCCGTGTCCTCGCGCGTCACCTACACACCACACACACTACATTACACGCCTATACTCCCCCGCCCTCCTCCACGAACACCACCGCCGTGTCCTCGCGCGTCACCTACACACCACACACACTACATTACACGCCTATACTCCCCCGCCCTCCTCCACGAACACCACCGCCGTGTCCTCGCGCGTCACCTACACACCACACACACTACATTACACGCCTATACTCCCCCGCCCTCCTCCACGAACACCACCGCCGTGTCCTCGCGCGTCACCTACACACCACACACACTACATTACACGCCTATACTCCCCCGCCCTCCTCCACGAACACCACCGCCGTGTCCTCGCGCGTCACCTACACACCACACACACTACATTACACGCCTATACTCCCCCGCCCTCCTCCACGAACACCACCGCCGTGTCCTCGCGCGTCACCTACACACCACACACACTACATTACACGCCTATACTCCCCCGCCCTCCTCCAATAACACCACCGCCGTGTCCTCGCGCGTCACCTACACACCACACACACTACATTACACGCCTATACTCCCCCGCCCTCCTCCACGAACACCACCGCCGTGTCCTCGCGCGTCACCTACACACCACACACACTACATTACACGCCTATACTCCCCCGCCCTCCTCCACGAACACCACTGCCGTGTCCTCGCGCGTCACCTACACACCACACACACTACATTACACGCCTATACTCCCCCGCCCTCCTCCACGAACACCACCGCCGTGTCCTCGCGCGTCACCTACACACCACACACACTACATTACACGCCTATACTCCCCCGCCCTCCTCCACGAACACCACCGCCGTGTCCTCGCGCGTCACCTACACACCACACACACTACATTACACGCCTATACTCCCCCGCCCTCCTCCACGAACACCACCGCCGTGTCCTCGCGCGTCACCTACACACCACACACACTACATTACACGCCTATACTCCCCCGCCCTCCTCCACGAACACCACCGCCGTGTCCTCGCGCGTCACCTACACACCACACACACACACGTTATATCATCCCACTACGGTCCCGAAGGTAAGCAGACCTGTTGTGCTGCTACAACAGCCATCCCACAAGCACGAGGATCCCCGAAGGAGTAAGCAGAGCTGTTGTAAAAAGAATACGCACATTTCACCGAATTCTCGTCATACTTGTGCACAGGTGCTGCTTGTATGTCATCTCAAGTTACACAATTATACGTAGTACCTTCTTTTAGAAAATTGGCAATCTGGGTTAAACCAGTCGTCAGACTTTCTTAGGCCTCTGACTGACCTGTAACGATTGCCAAAGATGTTAAATTGGCAACCGGGACCGACGGCTTAACGTGCTCTCCGAGGCCCGGAGGGAGGCGGCCACCCGTCCAACTACTGACTAGGGGTTTGGTTGCATAACTTCGCTGATCGAATCTTATGCGCAATAGCAACTGTGCCACGAGCTCTTATTCAAACCCCACTTCTTCTTTCTCTCGGCTCTTCCAGACTGCTACAGGGAAATCAAAGATAAAATGTTTGTTTACCTTTTCGCAGAGCAGGATGACCTGGGTGCCTCCCCGAGCGGGTCCGGAGCAGTGCGAGGCGCGCATGATCTGGAGGTCGCTCATGGCCTTCTTGTCGTAGATGATGTCGGACACGGCTGGCGGCAGCGAGTGGCGGATCTTGCCGGCCTCGTCCTGCAGGAACACTTGGAAGCACAGCCGCACCGCGTTCAGGTCGATGCCTTGCGGCTGGCTGCGGTGGCTGTACCCCGCTGCAATACATACATATACCCATCGTGACATATTATATATATACTTATTATACATAATGTTTCTGGTTCTGCGGAACACCCATGTAATTTACTTTACGCGGGTGAAGCCGCGAGATTATATAGACTTTAGATTTTCCAACAACTGTGGTGATCGGTTTAACGTAGGGTCTGTAAAATAAAATAAAAAATTCCATGTAGGCCCTAGTAAGGCTCTTATGAATGTCGAAGAAATTACCACCGGTTCGGAACCTAGCCTGAGAAGAACCGGTAAGAAATTTAGCTGGCATCATGTACGTTTCGTTACATAGTAAAAAATTATGAATTACAATAAAATTCATAAAAAATTATTCACAGTAGTGAAAAATTTCTTCAGCATGCATGCATAAAAAAAAATACCACTAAATAATTTTCTCATTTGACTGGACATGTGGTGTTACGAGGTTAGTCGATTGGTCATATGCCAATTTGCATTAAGCGCCTGCTATTGTTGGTGTTGGAATGCATTGTTTTGATCGAATAGGCCACTTTAATACAAACAAACTAAATGGAGTGATAATGTCCGAAAAAAAATACATTATCAGCATTCGATTCATACATAACTAGCTGACCCGCGACAGACGTTGCCCTGTCTTATTTATGAGAATGCAGCACGTATTCTGTCAATTCTATATCAAACGTCATAAGGTTAAATCAAAAAGTTTTTATTGTCCAAAGCGCTAAGGTTAGATTTAAGATTTAATTTATTCTTAAATTTTCCTCACAATTTTATTTGCTTTTTCTTTCATAAGAACCATCTCCTGACATTAACGAACTCAACAAAAAAAATATTATCGAAATCGGTCCAGCCGTTCACCCGTGATGAAAATGAAAATGAAAATGAAAATGAAAAATATTTATTCAGTTTAGGCCCTGGTAAGGCACTTATGAAAGTCGAGAATTTACCACCGGTTCGGAAACTAGCCTTCTGAGAAGAACCGGCAAGAAGATGTCGTGACGAAGGGAAATGGGGATTCATTTCATATATATACTAGCTGTGCCCTGCGGTTTCACCCGCGTAGATTTAGTTTCATCCTTATTGTCGCGGAACCCTAATATTGTTAATAAATACAAGTAGCCTAAGTTACTCCTTGATATATCAGCCTGCCAGTGAAAGTCCCGTTAAAATCCGTCCAGCCGTTCGGATATTGCCCGGAACAAACAGACAGACAGAGAAAAAAATTAAAACATGGTTTTTTAGGGTCAGTAGCGTGTATACTTTCATATGCATTTAGTGAAAAGCTGTAATTTTGGAGTTACAAACAGACACTTCAATTTTATTTATCTGTATGGATATATAGATTTTGAGACCGCTTAGTTTTCATACAAAAAACCTCAGTAAATAAATAAATATAAAATAAGAACTTTGAAATTATTTCTTAGCTCTTATATTAAGCCGTATGGTGACGTGCGAAGGCAAACAAACAAACAATATTTACATATAAAGTTAGCAGTAGCGCAGTGCAAGCACCGCGCGGCCCATATTGGCAGTAACGGTTGTCGGGGTTTCCCGAGCCGCGATCGGACCACTTTCACCAAATAGCGACCATGTTCACAAACATGGCTTATAGCTATTATGATATCATTAGAGGTGTCGTAAAAACGTACATGATTCGTTTTTTAATGCTATCAGATTTTTTATGGCTTCTTTGCAGCGTAGTTAGAGATTTTAAGAAACTATTAGCTTAGATTTGAATATGTTGTGGTTTTGATTTGATTGATTAATGTAGGATCAATAATACTTATCTATCCGAATCTATACAGATAAATAAAATTGAAGTGTCTGTTTGTAACTGCAAAATAACAGTTTTTCAATCAATGCACATGAAAGTAGGTATACACGGTATGACACAGAAAACCAATTTTTAAAAATTTTCTCTCTTTGTCTGTCTGTTTGTTCCGGGTAATCTCCGAAACGGCTGGACGGATTTTGACGGGACTTTCACTGATGGATAGCTAATGTTACAAGGAGTAACATAGGCTACTTTTTTTGTTAAAAAATAACTTAAACTTAAAAACATTAGGTATCCGCGGGCAACCATGAAATTAAAATCTACGCGGGTGAAACCGCGGGGCACAGCTAGTATTATATATAGATAAAGATTGTATCCTTGTATGAAGGGGGTTTTTAAGGAATTTATAAACGTTTCTCAGTGTTCTGTTGTACCTTCAACTCTGCGGTCTTTGAAATCATTACTCCTACTTAAAAAAATCTAAGAATAGAATAGAATATTTTATTTGTATAAGCATAAGTAACAAATGATGGTGTTAGGTCGACTGAATGGTGTAAGAATGGACCTTTATCGTCAACAGATTGAACATCTTTACATATAAAAATGAACCCCCGTTTCCCTGGGTCACGGCAACACGCGTAAACGGCTGGATGGATTTTAACGGGACTTTCACTGGCTGATAGCTGATGTTTCAAGGAGTGCTTTAGGCTAATTTTATTTAGCAAACATATTAGGGTTCTGCCACTACGCGGGTAAAACTGCGGGGCACAGCTAGTACTATTATATTGAGCGGGAGAAGCCGAAGGCGGAAGTTAGTATCGTATGGAGTATAAATTAATTTGTACTTGCAAATATGTCAGTCATCAGTGTACCTACTTTTCTCCAGAGTAATGAAAACCGAATCGTAACTTTACGTAACTTAAAAAAGTTTGCTTGTTTCAGCCAGGACCAAATTAACTCTTTCTGGGCCTCTAGACAATTCGATCCTCCGAGCCCCTTTTCTTACTTTAAGAATTAAAAATAATTATTCAGTTTGGGCCCTGGTAAGTGCCTAAATTACTACGAACGAAGAATTGACCACCTGTTCGGAGAAGAACCGGCAAAAAACTCAGCTGGCATCATGTACATTTGTAAAATATATTATAGCTTGAAAATTATTTATTCAGTTTAGGCCCTGGTAAGGGGGCGTCCATAAATTACGTGAGATGATTTAGGGGGGGAGGGGGTCGAGTCAAATCTCATATAATCTCACGTTAGGGAGAGGCCCTCCCTCTCCCCCTCCCCCTCCCTCTGGACAAATATCACGCCATTTTTGTTCTGATTGAAACAAAAAAAAATTATACTATTTTGGTCCATTCAATCCAAATTTTTATTACATTTATAACTCTTAGCAATATTGATTACTAATCTTAACTAGTCGTAAATAAAAGCACGAAGCAAATTGTTTTTTTTCTTTCTATAATAACGCGTTTACGTAAGAAACCCACATTTTGAAAAATCTCACGTGAGATTGGGGGATGAGGGAGGGGGTTGAACAAAATCTCACGACATCTCACCAACGGGGGAGGGAGGGACAGAAAGTAAAAAAAAACACCTCACGTAATATATGGACGCCCCCTAAGGCACTTATGAATGTCGAGGAATTTACCACCGGACTTACATTCGGAAACTAGCCTTCTGAGAACCGGTAAGAAACTCAGCTGGCATCATGTACATTTCATTACACAGTAAACAATAATTACAAAAAAAACATATATAATTATTCACAATAGTGAAAATGCTTATGCTTTATGAATAATCTGGCCCTGGTCAGCCACCTACTGCTGGAATTGTTTGTAAGCTTCCAATAGCCCCATGAACAAACAGCTCCTAACCAGCCGTGGCGTTAAACAAACGTGTGTAATTGTAGGCGCTAGTAACACAGTCCGTAACAATTATGGGTATTTTGGGCCGGCTATTTCCGCCGCGGCTCACTGTGCCGCCCGAACGCACCGAAAAACGGGTTATTTGTGACTATCGACCTCATTGGTGCAGGAACTGCCACGTGTAGCTGCTTTTTTGTTGCTAGAACAATGTCAAGAAACTAGGAATTCCATGGTACTGAAATAGACAAGGTGCCCCACAGACTAAAAGCTGCGGTTGTATTTAACTTGACATGCTGCTAGTTGATGCTGTTATAGATGTGCCAAACTTTGATGCGTGATATGCAGAACTTTTTCATTTGAGTACCTAATCATAAGATTTAAATTAAACTCCCGATACAAATAATATGTTATGGAACACTAATTTGTGGCATCAAACAGATGGTGACACAAGGTTTAAGCGTTGGTCTCTCGAATGTACTGTAATTTTTGGAACCTGGTAACGCGCGAGCCTGAAGAGAATATTTTGAAAAATTATCCATTATTTTTAAAGAAATATTTTTTTGAAATTATACGAGTAAATCCTACTTATAATATTATAAATGTGAATGTAAGTATATTTGTTACGCTTCTACGCGAAAACTACTAAAACGATCATCGTGAAACTTTGTACACATAATCTTGGAGGTATTAGAAGTAACATATAATATATAATTTTGAAAAAATTAATTCAGTGCGAACGAAGCAGTGGATTTAAAACTAGTGATAAATATTTTTTGATAGACTGACACCTAGATACAAATTGAAACGTAGTACATTTTACTGACTCCAAAATAGTAGCAACGTTTGGATTTTTTTTTAATTTAATGTGTAGTTATTAAAATAAATCGGTCTGTATTTCATCACGTAAGGCAAGGCTGAATCAATTCGAGGCGGCTATAAATTTATCTGGACGCTACACAGACAAACACATTGTTGATTTTATGATCTATTCCACTATAATTGGATACTGTTTCGGCAGTTATTTTATTTATTACCAGCTGTGGTATTCTGTAAGAAACTCGACTGAAAATTTATCACTAAGACAATGAGAGGAAAAACTAATTTCATACGTATTTCATAGCCTGTAAGGTTTAATTTCGTATAACTCGCTGCGGATTAATCTTTTGTGATATCATCCGGAATAGTCATAGTTAAGAATACAGCGAGCGGCGCTTGACAAAGTTTAGCAATGCCGTGATGTGACATAATTCCATAGGCTACTAATAAAATAACTATGACGATGAGTGTGGCTTTGTGGGATAGTTATAACACCCCTGCCTAGCATTTTTTTTATAAGTGGGGCGTACAAAACCATCGTGAAGAAACCTGCATATGACCGAGAAGTAATTAAAAGACGTACGTATAGTGCCTGAGACGGCGATGGACTCACCCTCTGTCACGTTGGCGCTTAATCATATTCGGTAAAATGTGGGTGTTGTTGTCAACACCTCGGTTTACCCCTTCGGGCTGGCGTGATCATATTAATTTATTTGTCTATAATCTATAATATCTATACAAATAAATAAAATTTAAGTGCCTGTTTGTAATTCCAAATTAACAGGTTTTAAAAAATTTTTATAGGATAAACATTTTTTCTCTGTTTGTTTGTCTGTCTTCCGGTTTGTACCGGGTAATCTCGAAAGTGGCGGGACGAATTTTAACGGGACTTTCACTGGCAAATAGCTGGTGATACAAGGAGTAGGTTAAATTTACAGTCCGCGAATAAAGCATTATATAAAAAAAACGCGTATGAAACCGCGGGCACAGCTAGTTTTAAGTATAAAACTAGCACAGTGCGCACTCCGGCTACCCTTTATCACTTCCCCAAGGTCTCGAACAGGACAATGGTTGGGTAATGAACTTATGTTTACCTACAATAATAACAGGGACATGCTCTTACAATTTGACATTGAGTATATTAATAACTAGCTGTGCCCCGCGGTTTCACCCGCGTGGATTTAGTTTCATCCTTATTGCCGCGGAACTCTAATATGTATTTGTAAAAAATTAAAGTAGCCTATGTTACTCCTTGAAACATCAGCTACCTACCAATGAAAGTCCCGTTAAAATCCGTCCAGCCGTTTCAGAGATTACCCCGAACAAACAGACAGACAGACAGACAGGCAGATAGAGAAAAATTTTAAAACTTGTTTTTTTTGTGTCAGTAGCGTATATACTTTCATATGCATATATTGAAACGAGATATAGTGAAACGCTGTTATTTTGGAATTACAAACAGACACTTCAATTTTATTTATCTGTATAGATACCTTAAACATTACTAGGGTACAGAGAAATTTGTCTCGTAAGTGAAATTATCTGTAATTTCTGAAGACAATACAGATTCTCTAAACCCAAATTTTTTTGGTGAAAAGCTGTTAATTTGGAATCACAAACAGACACTTCAAATTTATTTATCTGTAGGTATAGAGTATAGATGCTATTTTAAATCATTCTCGTTTTTATTTTATATTTCAAAAGTTGAAGTTGTCAAAAAAAAACAATAAAAATCATATATAAATCAATAAGTGGTTTTCAACAGGTACTTTAAGGGAGATTGCCTTTACGTACCAAAACATTTTAACATTTTTTTTTCATCTATGGTTGCTACCTAAATAAAGTGAGAAACTTAACTTACCTTAGTAGATATAAAAAGTGCCTCTCACATCGCTGTGCCCTAACAGGGTTGTTAGTTATAAGTTATAACCATTATAATTAAGTTCATACATGTGTTTAACTGTAACTAACTCGTGCAATAAACATATGAATATGAAAAACTAGCGGACATCACGCGGTTTCACCCGCGTAGTTCCCGTTCCCGTGGGAGTACGGAGATAAAATATAGCCTATGTTACTCGCTGATGATTTAGCTATTTATTGCTGAAAGAATTTTCAAGATCGGTCAATTAGTTTCGGAGCCTATTCAATGCAAAGAATCAAATCTTTCCTTATATTAGTGTAGATAAAATACTCACTCCTGAAGGGATCGACCCTGAGTTCCTCTCGGACGCGCAGCGCGTCGGCGACGTCTCGCCTCTTGACGCACTGGATGCCGAGGTTCTTGAACTGGTACTCGGGGTTGTCCTCCGTGATCTCCGTCTTGATGGTGCACACGCCGCGCTCGCACCGGTCGCGGCCCACCAGGTTGTGCGGGTGGGGCCTGACACACACCTTACTATGAGCCTCCTTGAAGGGATAAGCAGGGGGAAAACGGCCAACTATGGGATCGTTTTATGCTTTCGGCGTGCGGGTGGGGCCTAACGCACATATAATAGGAAACCAACTATTATCATCATTAAGAAAGATACATTTTAATTTCGGCCCCAAAAATGAAACGTCAAAGCTAAGAATATATACCTACGTATTAATACGCGTTAAAGCGAAGGTGTCAGTATAAAACATGGTGTACCTAAAAGGTTCATCTTTGGTGACGCAGGAGACCACGATGACCACGCGGCCGACATAGTTGAACACCTTAATGGTGGGGTAGGTTCGGTTCTCGGGCGTGCTGTTCACGCCGGGGATCGAACCCGCTGACCTGCCCTCGCACTCATATCGGAATCTGAAACAAAGTAATTCGTTCAACATACATCATTATACGAAGATTATCGTGAGCCAGGATTATCTAAATAAGTACTTATATAATAAAGAGGAAATATTATGTTTGTTTGTTGTAACGAATCGGCTTCGAAGCTACTGGAGTGATTTTAAAATCCTAATTCAAATCCAAATTTCAAATATACTTATTTGATTAGAAGTACGTAGTCCCAAACTGTCAGATCATCAGTTATCATGTCGATTATACATGCTACCGCGGGGTTCAGAAGGTGGCTTGTTCTGAGAAAGTTTACTCCTCGGAACATCAGCTATCTGCCAGTGTAATTCCTGTTAAAATCGGTTCAGCCGTTTCAGAGATAGACCGGAACAAACAGACAGACAGAAAAAATTTTAATTCGATAATCGTCAGAGTTTAGTCGAAAGTCGATGTTCTTACATCTAATATTAGACTTACAAGAGGCGACTGGCGAGTGGTGACCCAGCATTCCTTAACTGTTTATTATGATTTACGATTGGCGCTAAGATATATTGAATTGGAGGAGCTCGTGGCACAGTTGCTATTACGCATATAATTCGATCAGCGAAGTTAAGCAACCCTAGCCCTAGCCAGTAATTGGATGGGTGACCGCCCGAGTTCCCTCCGTGCCTCGGAGAGCACGTTAAGCCGTCGGTCCCTAAAGTCTGACAACTGGTTTAACCCAGATTGCCGATTTTCCTCAAAAAGGGGTTATGAAGGTCAGATGGCAGTCGCTTCGTATAAAAATCGGGTGATCAGCCACATCGGGTTGAATCAAGTGCCGACCCCAAAACATGGGATAAGGCCAGGGAGATGATGCTAAGATATATTGAATTGCTTGCTTAAAATTTTGCAATAGCTAAATTGCATATTCATAAGGTTGGGAGAACAGTTCTTGCACTGAGAAGATATATTTTATTTATTATCAAATTCATTTATTCGTTATAGCGCTGTCTAGTCCCAAACCTAGCAGAGCTTTTAGTATGGATACCAGACAGCGGATGTTACAAATATAATGAATACCTTAAAATACTAACATACATATTATAATAATAAATATACATTATTTAATTAATTCAATTCAAACAATAAAAATAAACAATATACATTCGGTCAAATTTCTAATAAATCTAAGCACATAAATGAAATTGAATTTTATCTGTTTGTTAAAATTAACACCCTTTCACCAAATGCATATGAAAGTATAGTACTTTCGTAAAAAGCTATTGTTTTGGGAGCCTTTCTTTCTATTTGTTCTAAATTCTGTAACTTCTGGATCGATTTTAAAGGGACTTACATAGCCGATTTTACAATGAGTAAAAATAAATATAGGGGGTTCAGCCACTAATGAAATTAAGTCTACGCGGGGGAAATCGCAAGACACCGCTTATCGCTAGTTTAAGAACAAGAAACAACCGATCTTAATTCTACTTCGTTTATGTTATAGAAATCAATCTCGTGGTAAAACAAATCGTGCTTACTTCAGTAAATGTTAACATTGGAATTGAAAATAATAAAATCGAGCAACCCTCAAACAAACATGTAGTAATGTTATCATACAATCGCGAACAAACATCAATACAGTAATTATCGCCGACGACTCGTCTGTTGTATTATAATTGTCGCGTCGTGTCCATCGGCCGCTAGTGCTGTAATTACACGTAATCTTATTGGAAGTGCTCTAATCACATTGTATGTGCATTTCCTGACGAGTTCAATAAAGCGTAGGCGTAGATACAGGTGCCGTCCCGAGTTATGAGCGCTGGCCGTAAATAAGATAGCTCTCACTATAGCTAGCATAGCGAGTCCACTATCCATTTTTTTTTTTATTGACGAATGGGAATTCTTCAAAAGGTACCTGACCGCCCTGGGAGAGGTAGGTCGGTGTATGTGGGATTTTTGCCGCACTAAAACTCCCCCGATGGAAATCCTCCGTGCTTAAGGGGGACTCCGGGTACTCTGATAGATCGTACCGGTCCCCCCCCCCACACTTTACAGCTGTGTCGCGGCCACTGGAGACCTCGATGTGCAAGGCACATCGCGCTGCCATCTTTACAGGCCCGTGGCTCGGTGGTCAAAGCTCCCACCCCGACCACCGCTAGCAGGCCCTCCGGCCCTCTTTTAGTCGCCTCTTCCGATAGGCAGGGGATACCATAACCAAATTCTTAGACCCTGGCTATTGGGGGACTAACCACTAGACCTACCCAGACAGCAAGTAATCAGCCAAAGATAACAAAAGATCAACGCAACAAAACATGAGCCTATGTCATGCTCTATGAACCGAACGCATAAATTAGTCATATACCTTTTAGTGCTCTAAATAGTCTCAATGGGTAATATTTGAAAACAAGTCGTATTGCTATTGACTAACGGTCGTGTATCGTTTGATAGCCTCGAGCCAGATTGCGTCTCGCGCGCATATACCGGGCAAATCATCGCTATGAGGTAATGTCTCAATGACGCGATACTTTCATAACGGGTGTTAAAATATATGATGTCCGTATTATTGTTCCCGTTTATAAAGAATATATTGTCTGTTCACAGCATTATAATATTGAGATTTAGATTCCTCGTGGCATTTTAGTATATACGAGTATAGAATCATTAGAGGATTCAGGGGGTTTGGGATCACTCTTAATTTTAAACAGAAATCTCTGGGTTCGCGCTAAAAAGTGAAAATAGTATTAGGGAATATAGTATTTCCATGACCGAAATATTGTCAGTTATGAGAAAAATAAATGTGCAAAAAAATTAAGCTATGTCAAAAGGTCTAAATAAGTTTAGGTTTTTAGCTTAATGAGTGGCCTATTATTTTTTAAATGAAAGTAGCCTAAGTTACTCTTTATATCAACAAGCGAAAGTACCGTTAAAAGCGGTCCTGTCGTTTCAGAGATCCGCCAGAACAAACAGGCGCTTCAATTTTATTTATGTGTAAAGTTGACGACGGCGTCTGATTAATGTGAGTCACCGCGACACGGTCAATGGGATGTGATGTGACCACTATTTAATTACATAACAACTTTCCAAAAGGTGTTTATTTAATGAGCTACCGGATTAACGGGACTTTACTTGCCACTACAATTAAATAAAGGTCGCAAATCCGGGACATAAAAGAAGTCAATCTATACAGATAAATACAATTTTAGCTGTTTATTTGAAATTACAAACAGACACTTTAACTAAACGTATATTCGGTACTCACAAAAAAAAAACCAATTTTAATATCTGTTTGTTTGTTTGACACGGCTAAGATTTAAATTTAAATTTTATGTCTGTTTGTTTGTCACGGCTAAGATTTTAAAGAGAGTTTCACTGGAAGATAGCTAATGTTACAAAGAGTAAAATAGGTTAAAAAATTATTAGGGTTCTTTGGGCCACCTATGAAAATAAGTCCTCACGGATAAAATTGTTGGTAATAAAATAGGACAAGAAATCGATCTTTCGCAATAGCAATATAAGGTTGTATAAGGACTAAGAGAGAATTGTCTATACTAATATAATAAAGAGGAAAGATTTGTTTGTTTGTATTGAATAGGCCCCGACACTAAGTACTAGACCGATCTTGAAAATTCCTTCAGCAATGGATAGCTACATCATCTGCGAGTAACGTAGACTATATTTTATCCCCGTACTCTCACGGGAAACCGCGTGACGTCCGCTAGTCATTGATAAATGCCTTATTTATGAACTCTTTATGAGCAGTAGTTGCGACTATAGTGAGAAGAAATCTATACAGATAAATAAAATTGAAGTGTCTGTTTGTAATTCCAAAATAACAGCTTTTCACTAAATGCATATGAAAGTATACACGCTACAGACACAAAAACCAAGCTTTAAATTTTTTCTTTGTCTGCCTGTCTGTCTTTTTGTTCCGGGTAATATCTGAAACGGCTGGACCGATTTTAACGGGACTTTCACTGGCAGGTAGCTGATGTCATCAAGGAGTAACTTAGGCTACTTTTATTTATTAAAAATATTAGGGTTGCGCGACAATAAGGATGAAACAAAATCTACGCGGGTGGAACCGTATTGTATATAAGTACAACTCAGTTATCAGTACGTAGTTTTGATAACCTCCGGTATAATAGTTAACGTTCGAGCTGACCCGTATTGCATATCATTGTATTGTTATTATGAACTGTCTGTGAACCGTATAGTTTCAATAACAAACAAACAACAGTCACCACCCTTATACGTGTATTGCTGCAATAAGGTCACGAATCCCTAAATCAAAATAATTTTTGATGATTTCTTTGTTATTATCATTATTTACTGTGCAATGAAATGTACATGATGCCAGCTGAGTTTCTTGCCGGTTATTCTCAGAAGGCTAGTTTCCGAACCGGTGGTAAATTCCTCGACATTCATAAGTGCCTTACCAGGGCCTAAACTGAATAAATCATTTTCATTTTCAACAGATAGGGTCTACACATTTTAGGGGAACATTTTTGTCAAAGTCACATCGTTACTATTCATACATCGTTGATAGTATAATAAAAAATTATTTAAAACTAATAAATTTTTTTGTCGTTATACTTACTATTTATTTTTGTGGTAAAGTGTAGTTTTTAAAGGTTACTAAAGGTTCGATGCTTATTGGATCATATGTGGAACATAAAACAATGCTTATTTTTGTTGTAAAATGAAATTCTAATAACTAAATTAGCTCAAAAAATCATAAAATAAAATGTTAAGGGTTTTTTGCGATTCGCACTTTTATTGGAGATTGGATGGATATATGGAGATGTGAAACTTCTTCTTGGGGCGCTGTTTAACGTTCCCATTTTAATGAGGAAAACACGTCAACGTAAAAACATGTGACATTGGTCTTTTTGCCCAAACCTAAGTGGTATGTTACGGGTGCGTACTGACCTGAGCGACTTGCCGGCAGGTTGCTCGACGATGCGCAGGAAGGGCGTGGAGGCGGGCTGGCGCGCCATACTGTCCACTACGCTCGCGCCCGCGCCGAACGACGGGTCCGCGATCGATATGGCTTCAACTGCACACACACACAATACACGTTACTTATCACCATGCCAGTTCCAACTACCAAGAAGAGACATAAGAGAACTCTTATTGTCCAAAAAATAAAGGTTAGTTTAGTAGAGGGCTTATCTTCATGTAATTGTTTACAAGTAAAGATCCATACATACATATTATCCACACGCCTGTATTCCCCGAAGGGGTAGGTAGAGGTGTAGTAATACAACACACACTTTTCACACAAGATAATTAAGTGCCAACGTGACAGATGGTGAGTCTATCGCCGTCTCAGGCATTATACATACGTACTTCTAAAACATATGTAGGTTACCTCACGATGTTTTCCTTCACCGTAAAGCACGTTGTGTGAAATCACTGATAAAGATCCACCAGTTCCAAATCTGTAGTCACGCAAGATAGAGGGTAGAGGGTAAGGATATTGTGTTTGAGTGATTTAAATTACATTTTCTCAGCCGACGATCTGCCAATATCAATACAATTTTAAGACTCCAAGGACTCCTTCTTGTGAAGCAGTTAGGTGCCTCTTAATGCTAACACATGGTTATGTTAATCGAATCCGTAATTTTTCCGTAAATCTTTGGCCCAAAAAGGTTTTCTAATCATTGCCTCTTTGGACACAGAAATATTATAAAATATGTAGTATCGTTTGGCATTTTATAAAGGCCGATATTGTCCGCTTTACGAAAAAAAATGCTGGTTTTATACCTCAAATTAGAATGGCATTAATAAACGTAACAGGAAATAGGAAAATTAGGCTAACCTTATCACGAACAACTACTATAAAAATACTTTCCTCAAAAGGATATCTGGTGCATTCGTGTCCACATTTGGACGAACAATAATAATTTGTAAGGGATTCCCATGAGTGTAAGAAGGGTTTTTTTTACTTTATGCTTTACCTACCCTAATAATTAATTTGCTGATGTCCCTGTCAACTATATCTGAAGTCATAATTGAAGTGTCTGTTTGTAATTCCAATAACAGCTTTTCCGTAAATGGATATGAAAGTATATACGATACGATACTAACATAAGAAAAACTTTTTTTTTCTCTGTCTCTCTGTTTTTTCCGGGTATTCTCCGAAACGGCTGAACCTATTTAACAGGACTTTCACTGGCAGATAGCTGATGTTACAAGGAGAAACTTAGATCTACGCGGGTTTCATAAATGTCTGCAGTATACTCACAAACATCACTAATGTTCAGATTGGAAGGGTGTTCGTCATTGTGTCCCGCGCCACCTGGGACTACGTCGGCGTCTGCAAATAACAAAGCCGGTGTATCTCTTGTGTCTCTATCTCTAACCCTGCGTCTCTATACCTCTACTTTACGACATGGTGAGCCCTTCCGAGAAACATCTTTACCCTTAGCCTTATAAACATAGCTTAAGATAATTGATTTAAATGTAATTCCATATCTTTCCTTTTCGGATTTCAAGATTACTCAGAGTATAGTCTAATTTTGGTTTAAACAATGTTTTGTGATAAGGGTTTGAGATCATTAGAAAGCTTTTTCTATTCATACTAAGTAACGATTAGTTAGCGTCAATGATAATTCTAGTAAGTGCTCAATAATTCTTCTGAGATAAGTCCAGACACACATTCCGTCTGTAACCCAACCATAATCCTATTGCCATGCTTTGATAGTGACAGCTGTACGCACATCTATACCTACATCTGCCCCATGAATCGGAACAGCCATTGCAATAAAATTTCCTAAGCAAGCGAATCCAACTTTCGGGGAATCCAATATAATTTGGTCCTAACAGGCAGCTATGATCATTTCGGCAGCATTTAATAAGAAATTCTTAGCTTTGACGACCAAAACAAAAAGTCAAAAAAGCTCTTAAAAAGTGTTAATTGACCCCCAATCGAGCTTAACTCGCGCGCTGACGATCATGAGACGTATTCGACGTATTCGATTTGAGAGGATTTTGCAATATACACAAATAAATTTTGACATAAAAAAAAAATGATCTGTTTGTTTGTTCCGGGTAATCTCTGAAACGGGTGGACCGATTTTAACGGGACTTTCACTGGCAGGTAGCTAATGTTACAAGGCATGCTAGCTAGCTAAAGCATGAACTTAATCTACGCGGGTGAAACCGCGGGGCACAGCTAGTTTAAAATAAAATCAGTTGAATTTGCGTCATTGTTAGCTGGTCAGAGTACCACCACAAGCCACTGTTCCTCAATTTCTGAACAGAATTGTGTGAAGTTATTGGCAATATGCCGTGTTATTTCTCGGAAGAACTTACCACGTTACTCGTCATCTTGGCTTAAACTACTTACAGTAAAAAGCTTCAAATCTACAGCCATTACACATCGAACAAGGCACTAAGCTTAAAGTAAATAAACTTACAAACGCTACATTATAACTAAGCCCACTTAACTAATATTTACAAACGTACAAATCTACAAAATGCATATAATTATTTCTTACTCAACTAAAATGCATAAGTGAATGAAGTTTGAAAAAAAATGTGGTATCAAAAATCATGAAGGTTTGGGTAATGGTGACTTAAATCTATACAGATAAATAAAATTGAAGTGTCTGTTTGTAATTCCAAAATAACAGCTTTTCACTAAATGCATATGAAAGTATATAAACTACGGACACTAAAAAACCAAGTTTAAAAAAGTTTCTGTCTGTCTGTCTATTTGTTCCGGGTAATCTCTGAAACGGCAGGACTTTCACTGGTAGGTAGCTGATGTTTCAAGAACTAACATAGACTACTTTTATTTATTAAAAATATTAGGGTTCCGCGACAATAAAGATGAAACTAAATCTACGCGGGTGAAACCGCGGGCCACAGCTAGTCTAATATTTTCGTGGCGCGGTGTTTGTTACCAAACTTGAACTCCGAAACATGAACCGATTTTGATGAAATTTTATATTCACACTTAGTAGATCTGAGAATAGGTTGTTATACATTTTTCATCCACTAAAAAGTTTAGGGTGATCCACGCTAAAAGAAATATGGCAATACAACGTTTGCCGGGCATAGCTAGCAAAGATACGATAATAAAAGGATAAGAGACCATTTTAAAATTATTCATTATTCAAAGCCAACATCATGGCTAGATTTGTGAGACCATGGACAATCAGATCCCGATCGAGCATATATTATGTAAGGTTCCTTTACAACATTCTTAGATAAATACAAACAATTGTGAAGTACTTGTGATTTGAACAGTTCTGGGAGATATTCAGACCCACTAAATACTTAATGACACGATGTTAGTTCCAATATCTGCCTATAATAACTAGCTTCCGCCCGCGATTTCGTCCGCGTGGAATAGTTACTTTGGGCTAACTTTAACCCGCGAGTTAGCGTGAAGATACACCCTATAGCGTTACTCGATAAATAGGCTATCCTAACACTGAAATATTTTTTCAAATGACGGGTCGCTCACTTTCCTCTATAATGGTTGAGGAGGGCGATGGCCGGCATTCTCGTCATACTTGTGAACAGGTGCTGCTTGTGGGGGCTGGTCATCTCAAGCTACGCATTTAGATATAAGTAGAACTACTAGATTTTTCTTTATGTTAATTTTTATCGACATTTGTGCATTGGAACTGTGTCCATGGGCTTACATTTCTCAAGTGATTTACTTTGTATTATTAATATTGTATAATATTTTTGAAAAGAGTAATTACTGAGTTTCTTCTCAGTAAAAACAACCTTCCGAACCTGGCGGTAGCATGTATAATCCTGTAAATTAATGTCATTCTGACGATTTGAAAGTACTTTGTATAAGTCTAATCGAATAAAGATATTTTTGACTTTTGACTTTGACAAATCGGATCTCTACTTCTTGAGATTAGCGCGTTCAAGCAAACAAACGAACAAACTCTTCAGCTTTATATATGAGTATAGATCATGTTAAAAGACATTCAATGGAGTCTCAATTAATAATAGCACATACAAACAAACTGAAGTTTCCTCCAAGTATTGTATACGTATCTGTTAAACAACGTGAGTCACCAAATGTGTATCTTTACAAAAAATCTACAATAACTCCAAAGCAATTACGTTCATAATTTTCCTTTTACTTCCTCACAAACAGGTTTATCGGGAAAATGCTGCTCACATTTTGACGTACATATTTCCCCACTTAACTAATACAAATTATAGCTGTCTTGTTAACGTCATAACGATGCTCCCACGCGCGTCTTCAGCCTCTTTATTCACTAAGGTTTCTCGTCGCACTCGTTGTCGAGTGTCGGTTTTAAAGATACGAAATTGAACCTATTCCTCTACGTATTATGTATCAATTTCCTATGGTTGAAACTAACGCTCGTCGTCGCATTCGATGCTGAGAAATCTTAGTGAATAAGGCGGCAGTTCCGATTGATACGTATTCATATTGTAAAATAATAATACTGTTATTATATAATACAGCTGTAGGGAGTCAAAAACTTATGAACAGTGATTTTACACAACGTGTTTTACGGTGAAGGAAAACATTGTGAGGAAACCTGCGTATGTCTGAAAATTAATTCAAAGACGTTTAGTGCCTGAGAAGGTGATAGACTCACCATCTGTCACGTTATCACGTAATCGTCTTGTGTGAAAAGTGATTGTTGTTATTATAACACCTCTGCTTACCCCTTCGGGGAATACAGGCGTGAGCGTGTATGTATAAATGTAGGCAACTCCGTGTGTGTGTGTGTGTGTGTGACCCGTAAAGGTTGGCCGACTTGGGGCTATTCCGTCCAGTGTAGACTTGGAAAACGGTGGCAAACTCGTGATAGGGGTGGACCTGTAGGTCCACAAAGGAACTTTATAAAAAATATTATTATAAAATTGCCAATGTTAAGTATATATACTTTGTGTGTGTGTATACTTTTTCACTTTCATACTATAAAAATACTCCACATAACATAAGTCTTCCCTAAATAATAGGAGTTATTTTTTTACTATTGAGGTACGGTACTTTAAAATTATTTTAAGGTCGAGTTAGTACGTCTTAAGCCATATGATGTTGCCATCCGCAAGCAATGGTATGATGTTGAAAACTTAATTCAATACCTTCCACCCTTAAAGTATCGTACTGTATACATAAGCATTGTTGCCTCCACCAATTAATTTAATTACCTAACAATAAAAAAATCACCATTTCCCTGGCCTTATCCCATACTTAATTGGGGTTGGCACTTGATTACCTACAGATAAATAAAATTGAAGTGTCAGTTTGTAATTCCAAATTAACAGCTTTAGTATATAGTAAAGTATATACGCTCCTTAAATAAAAAAAAACTAAAAAAACACGCTTTCATAAAAAATCCAACTAAAAATCAGAAAATAAAATTTAATAAATTTGAATATAGAATATTGTAAATTAGAAATGAATGTACATTTTTGTAAAAAAGCGTGGGGTGCATAGTGTTAATAATTATAAACATTTTATTGACAGATAATGAGTAGAAGAATCATCACTTTGATAATATAATATCTTAAAAAGCGCATTGAATACACCCCACGCTTTTTTACAAAAATGTACATTCATTTCTAATTTACAATATTCTTTATCCAAATTTATTAAATATTATTTTCTGATTTTTAGTTGGATTTTTTATGAAAGCGTGTTTTTTTAGTTTTTTTAAACTATTATTTATTTTTCATTTTTTAGTTAAATTTTTTAAACTATATATTATTTAGTTCGATTGGCTAACTATCAACCGCCCTCAATACCACAAACCGCCCGCACTAGCTCTATCTCTCTTACTCGCATGCAAAGGATGCGGAAAGAAATTAATTAATCCTGGCGAATCTAATTAGGATAATCGGATGCTTCGATCGGATTATTGCATTGTCATCGACTTTTGACAGGTGTGCAAAGTTTGAATTAAATCTGATCGTACAAAGTAGGACAAAATCGAGCTCAAAGGGGTCGGTTACATACATACATACAGGTGAAGCTAATAAAAGCGTGTTAAAAACGATTTTATTTTATTTTTCTCTGTCTGTCTGTTTGTTCCGAGTAATCTCTGAGCTTTCTGAGCTGATTTCGGGACTTATATAGGCATATAGCTGATATTATAAACAATAACTTGGGCTAAACAATAACTACTGCGGGATTCGAGATCCTGGGTTCGACCCCGGGTCGTGTTTTTATTTTATTTTATTTATTTTAGCTAGCTTCTGCTCGCGATATCGTCTGCGCAGGATTATTACTTATCGTTACGTTTCGGACGATTATCACAATATCTTTGTAAATTAAAGCCTTTGTGTTATTCTGATGTATAAGCTATATTATTGTAAAGTTTCATTAAAATCCATTCAGTATTTGCGTGAGAGTAACGAACATATATCCATACATACAAACTTTCGCGTATATAATATTTGTAGGATCACGTAGACGTGCGTGTCTGTGTGAGTGTATAATTTTGAACGATTAGTTTCTAGATTCCTTACTGCGTGTAAAACTTATATTACTGTGGTACAAGTCTCCATGGCCGCGGATAGGTTGTCTGACAATAAGCATTGTTTAGTTAAATTAGTAAGCTTGAGGAAACCGCGCTTTTCCTGTTTATCCCGTGATTTGTATTAACTATGTGCCCCGCGGTTTCACCCGCGTAGAGATTTCATGGGTGTCCCGCAGCCCTTATGTTCTTTTTAAATAAAGTTAGCCTAAAACACTCCTTGAAACATCAGCTATCTGCCACTGAAAGTCTATTTATATTATTTTTTTCTTTTTCTCTTTAGTCCTTTTGTACTAGATTTAAGTTAAATGTACATCTATATAGATAAATAAAATTGAAGTGTCTGTTTGTAATTCCAAAATAACAGCTTTTCACTAAATGCATATGAAAGTATACACGCTTCTGAAACTAAAAAATCAATTTTTAAATTTTTTCTCTGTCTGTCTGTATGTCTGTAGGCTGATGTTACAAGGAGTAACTTATGCTACTTAGATTTTTTCAAATCATTAGGTTCCGCGGGCAACCATGAAATTAAAATCTAAGCGGGTGAAACCGCGGGTCACAGCTAGTAATAATTACGTATAGTTGAAAAGTTATTTAAGGCCTTACCCTTCTTTTTCCTATAACGCCGTGTCTTTTCAACAACAGGGTAATAATACCCTCCATAGCACGTGGGCATAACCGGCCGGTACTTCAAAACGACCACAGGGTCGTAGTCACTCCTGTACATTTCCAACACTTTAACTTCAAAGAGAAATAGGCTTTATGTTAAGGTAAAATAAAGGCGGGGAAAATCCGATATTGTCCACTTAATTAGTCCATACTCTGCACGCATCCGCCCGCACGTAAAACTACACTGAGAATGCTCAGAACAATATAAGCAATATTAGTAATAAGTTAAGTCTGTTGTTTTCCTCAAGCGAGCCTGTTCTATCGAGTGCTGAAACCTATGTATTACACCTTAGGTGACGTGTGATGACACTAACATAACATAACATAACAATTGTTTGTCTGTCTGAAAATCTATACTTCTGTTATATATACAATTTTCGTGTCGCGGTGTTTGTTACCAAACTCCTAAAAGTGAAGCAAAGGTTTGTAGGGAACAAACAAACTTTTCAGTTTTTTACACTCGTACTAGCTGTGCCTCGCGGTCTCACCCACGTAGATTTAGTTTCATCCTTATTGTCGCGGAACCCTAGTATTTTTAATAAATAAAAGTAGCCTAAGTTACTCATTGAAACATCAGCTACCTGCCAGTGAAAGAACCGTTAAAATCGGTCCAGCCGTTTCAGAGATACGGAGAGAACCCGGAACAAACAGACAGACAGAAAAAATTTAAAACTTAGTTTTTGAGTGTCAGTAGCGTGTATACTTTCTTATGCATTTTGTGAAAAGCTGTTATTTTGGAATTACAAACAGACACTTCAATTTTATTTATCTTTGTTATCTGTATGTATAGATATAGATGTATAGATCAGTATAGATTTGGCATCGCTAACAGAGATTAAAATATAGTGTACTCCTTTGTCTTTTCATTAGGCTAATTTCCGAACGAGTGATCATTTTCCCACGATCATATGTGCCTTACCAGATGGCCTACTCCCTCTCTCCGAAAATCGATGCTTTGACCGAAAATTTGCAGTCCTACCACGGTTCTTATTCGTTCTAAAATTACGTTCGAACGTGATCTGCTAAAATTCTTTAACGTTTATATATTCTAAACCTTAATTAAATTATTAAACGTACGAAAACTTGAGTTTAATAAAAACAAAGCGATATTGAAACTACGTTCGATTATCGATCGTTTTCGGAGAAATAGAGTAGACGCCCAGGGACCAAATAAATTATTTCTATTTTAATCGTAGTCAGAGTGGCAGGCCCTACCTGGACCAGACTCGCCAACGACAGAAAAGCCTGGAAATGCATGGAGGAGGTCTTTGCCCAAACTTGGGTACCCAAAATAAGTTAAAGTAATTAAGTGTAAAAAAAGTCTATAATCACATTGGGAAATAATAAATGGCTTTATTATCATTAGTGAACCTCGCCACGGCATCGTGTTCATGACCGGCAGTCTAGTGACGACTCGGTCCCTGGTTATTTCTGTCTCATTTCCATCGCACGAGCTGCGCCGGCGTCGACGTCATGGACTGACGAAAGTTATGGCCTCTACCTGACAAAACCTAGCCTATTAAATCACTATTCGTTCTCCTTTATTTAAATTTCCTATATTGAAATCGTTTTGGGCATCTAAGTATGTTTTATGCGCTATCAAATACGAAAAGAGTAATTACTGAATTTCTTGCCGGGTTCTTCTCAGTAAAAGTAACCTTCCGAACCCGGCGGCAGCATGTATAATGTACACTAATATTATACAGAGGAAAGACTTGTTTGTAATTGTTTGCATTGAATAGGCTCCGAAACTACTTGACCGATCTTGAAAATTCTTTCAGTAATGAATAGCTTATATCATCAGCGAGTAACATAGGCTATATTTTATCCCCGTACTCCTACGGGAATGGGAACTACGCAGGTGTAATCGCGTGACGTCCGCTAGTTTAATAATATATAGTAAATCCCTTATCACTTTTTTTACTTCTTTTTTGTCGTTCACTTTATTTATTTTTGGGGTAGTTTTGTTTTCAGAATTTCGTTTTAAGGCAAAAATTAAAGAACCTATTGTAACTATGTTTATATCATAAATTGCTATCGCAGCAGCGACAAAGCTTAATAAAGAAATATAAAAAAATCTTAGATTACAACTATGAACTACACAGGTACTATATTTATACAGATAAATACAATTTAAGTGTTTGTTTGTGTGTGTTTGTTATTTCAAATTAACAGATTTCCACTAAACTCATACAAAAATATACATATACGGTACTTAAGTACATCTAAACACAAATTTTATTTTATTTTCTCCGCCTGTCTGTCTGGTGAAGCAAACCATCGTGAGGAAACCTGCATTTGTCTAAGAAGTAATTCAACAGACGCATGTGTAGTGCCTGAGATGGCTATGAATTCACTCTCTGTCACATTGGCTCTTAATCATCTTCAATGAAAAGTGGCTGTTTTTATTACAACACCTCTGCCTACCCCTTTGTGGAATACAGGATATTTTTTTCTTTTAATTATTAATTTAATTTTTGTGATGGACCCAGGGCTGTAGCTCCGATTGCCCTCCCTTCAACCCAGGCCTGTGAGTATATATATGTATGATTATGTGAACATAAGCAAAGCTACTGCCATGCATATCAACAACTCATTAGTTGTTGATATGATTTTATTAATATCTTTGTTATCAATACTTATAAATGTGTACTTAGCGGGAAGGTAAGTATATACAATGCATAAAATTATGGTAAATTCTACGACATTAATAAGTGCCTAACCAGGGCATTTTGAATTTAATAAAAACTCCCCCATGAAAGTCCCTTATTCTTTTAGTAACAGAATTATTGAAAATAAAGTCATATTACTTATACATAAAAACTTACAAACAACAAGTCTTTATGTAGTGGAATATAGCATTGTAGTATATTATTTATATAACCATAAACATGGCCTTCTGCGAAGTAGCACCTAATCTATTCAATATACTTATTTATAATATTTGTATAGATATTAAATTAACTCCTATGATCAATTGGTCTCAGGAAGTACTTATAATATATCTGTTATGGGCCCAATTAGGATCTTATATCATAAACAAACTTGTTTTCTTCTTAAATGTGTCTTTTGTTTTTTTTTCATAGATACATAGAACAACTTTATGAAGGCTAACTATAGCTATTTATGTGAATAGATTTATGTTGTATAATATAAGTATATTATTATGTAACTTAACAAGATTTTGAATTACATGACTATAATTTAAACCCAAATACATAATACATAGTACAGTAGAATGTGCTTTATATCTTGAAACTATAGTTGTATTGATTATTATCACATTATGACATCCTACAATCACAAACCAAGTGTGACCTATGCATATTATAGTATGTATGTAATAACTATCACAGCTATAATCTATATATCTATACATCTATACATACAGATAAATAAAATTGAAGTGTCTGTTTGTAATTCCAAAATTACAACTTTTCACTAAATGCATATGAAAGTATACAAGCTACTGACACAAATAAACCAAATTTTTTATTTTTCTCTGTCTGTCTGTTTGTTCCGGGTAATCTCTGAAACGGCTGGACAGATTTTAACAGGCCTTTGACTGGTAGGTAGCTGATGTTTCAAGGAGTAATTTAGGCTACTTTCATTTATCAAAAATATTAGGGTTACGCGACAATAAGGATGATACTAAATCTATGCGGGTGAAATCACAGAGCACAGCTAGTATTATATGTACATAGTAAAACTTAATGTAAGTAAAATAGTGTTTAAGTGATGGTGCAAGTATAGTTACCTGTTTGATAATGAGATGAGCACAGTAATAAAATGAGTGGAAGCAATGAACACCAATCCACATACAGCGGGCAGCTTGAGAGATATTTATAGAATTACACTCAACCACAGACTAAACTAGCACATTCAATAAGCTATGGAATGGGTACTGGTTTAAAATGCACCGAAACCCGACCAGACCCGGCTGAATGATGCACTGCCTCTGTCAGATGTTTAAATTATAAATAAACGTGCAGTGGAGGCTGGCTAGGCGCTAGTGTCGACTAGTTAGGGCACATGCAGGTTACACGGTTTGTTACCTCCGATGTCCATGGTACTTTAAAACAAATTGGTCTCGGCCGTGAAGTCACAGCCGTCCTTCCGCGCACGACAATATCAAAACGCACATTTATTTTAACTTCGTCATAACTTCGCAAGTTTCAACACTCGCGTCCGAACTGTTTCCGCACTCGAGCTCACTTTCAACTTACTTCGAATTAATTTAGTGATCACACACGATCGAATTCACAAATTTGTAAACTAATAACGTACCTCCAGCATGAATGATCCTATAATAAATAACTGTCTCTTCGCTCTCGCTCGTCCGAGGAAACTAGTTATCAAGGTCCCGTCTTGATCGCACTCGCACTTCCAAGAAACGGCTAAAGGTTATGTCGCCAACTCACACGCACTACTATCACAAACTAATCGCACCCACCAAACTTATTATTACAGTTTGTTAATGAGATTATAGAACAACAGAAACTTGAGAAAAAATTAAAACTCGAAGTTTCCTCTTACAAGTGAATTCAATGAGCGAGTGAGTGAAGTGAACGACGAACGTCAAAAAACTGATAAAATTCGCTTGTGTGCGTGTTGATTGGACGTCACACTGCTGAAGACTGTAGACGATTGGCTGAATGGATCACGTGGGCTCAATGTGACGTATACGGATAAAGCGCATGCGCGAAGTGATTTCTAAACTTTTTTGCGAGAGCGAATGAGACAAATACATTGGCTCTCTCTGTCAACAATTATAATACCGCGAAAATTTTTGAATTACCGCCGGATGATCCGGGTAAATAAAAAATTCTAACTGCAAATTTGTCTATGGATCCGAAATGCAATGTTTTTGTTTAGATGTTTAATAGAAAAAATTAATATCTACAAAAATTTATGTCCAACGTCCTTAAACTAGTCATAAGAACTAATGTAGCCATGGCCTCAAGAAAGTACCGAAATTTGGTGTTATCAAGGAAAAATTATACTGATAATGCAAATAAGTAAAATAAATGAATATGCTCACGCAGAGACGTTGGAACAACAATTCACTGAATATAATTAAGCCAACGTGATCGAGGGTGAGTCCATCGCCGTCTCAGGCACTATACCTACATACGTCTTTGAATTACTTCTTAGACGTATGCAGGTTTCCTCACAATGTTTTCCTTCAACGTAAAGCACGTGGTGTGAAATTAATGCATATTATAATACTAAATACAATAGAGACATGTCACGCCATCTATTGCAAAGCTCAAAGACATTGCTCAAAGCTTAAGAATTTGTTTATTTGCTAGAAAGCGCTAATAATCTCAGGAACTTCTGGTGCGATTTGAGAAATTGTTTCTTTTCTCTTTTAGATAGCCCATTTATCTAGGAAGGTTATTTAGGCTATAAATCATCACGCTACGAAAATGGAGTGAACGCGGGCAGTAGTTAGTACTTAGATAATATGTGTATCTATAGTGTAATGTAACTAGGTAATACGAAAAAGGAACACTCGTAACCAAAGAAGTGTATGAAGAGATGCATGAATGAGGATGAAGCGACAGAAGTATGTAAGGATCGTAGCATGTGGCGAACGGTGGTCTCTGCCTACCCCCATGGGATACAGGCGTGGCATGGGATACATACGTATGATCTAACTGCGATTTCTGGATATAATTCTTACCAAACTTTCAAAAGCATGAGTCACCAAAAGATAGGAAGTACGTTTGTTGTTAGCATTAGTTAGATTGGGCGCGTGGGTGTTGGGTTTCAGTCAGAATATTTCAGCTGTTTCGGGAGTGAGTCATCGCGTTACGCACGGCGAAGGCTGGTAAGACGCCGGGATAGTTACTGCCAAGAAAAAAATATCGTGATTGAATCAAGATCAACAAAAATTTATTTTTTTATTTCCTGAAAAGTTCCGACAAGAAAATTGTACGTCCTACTGGCCATGTAACTCACCGCAGGAACACACACTACTCAATTTAATATACCTAAATCTCTTGTTCTAACCAATATTTTTTTTATTCTACTGCGGTGGTAAACAGTAGGTACCGAAGCCTTATGGTAAGCTGCTGCAGCCTATGAATATGACCAACACTAGAGTGGCACTCACGCATTGCCTACCTTATAAAGAATGAACTGTGCCAACATAGTAAAAGATGGAAGAATACCATTATACCCTAGCACTGAGATTCCACTCCTCCCCACCCACTTCATGGAGCACTGACGAACTACTCTAAGGTAGAATTATTTGGATGCGATCTTCTGCAAGGTGGAGGTACAATCCTCAGTCGAGCAGCTCCGAATTTCGAATCCCGTAATGCCCCACCTCTCTTAAAACTAAAATTTTAAAAGATCTGTAATTGATAATGTAAATAGTTTTTATTCTGTGACATGAGTCACAGGCGGCATCCCGACGCGCCTTCGCAGCGCCACACATTGCGTGAGGCGCCGCCGTTCCCGCCTTGTTCCCTTCATTCAAACTCCAATACTTTAACATTATTAACTCAAAATACCACCCTTGTTTTAAACCCTTTGTTTTATGTGCTATTATGGACATTACGCAATAATATGGGGTATATTATTAGCCGGGGGACCTAGGGCTTAGGGCATAATGTACAAATATACACTTGCGTGTTATTGGTCCCCTCTCAAATCAGTGGCGTTTTAAGTTGTCATTCATGTACGTAAGTAGATTCTTTACAAATTCTAAATCGTTGAGGTAACTATCTAGTTAGTGCCTAAGCATATGTTAGTACGTAAGCAGGTAATAATATGTAACTAACCTACCTATATCGTTATTATTAGCTATTGATAGAAGTTAGAGATAAATTTATTTTACGATTATAATTTAATAAGCCTAGTAGTGCCTCTCATGTTTTGCTGTGCCCTAACAGGGCTTATGTTAGCTTGCTAAGGTTATCATTATAATTAAGATTATTTTGTATATTAATGTCACTAACATAAACGCAATAAATAAATTATTAATCCATACTTTCGTTACAAATAAAAACAGTTATGTACTCAGGTTCTTTTGCGTAAATGGGAAATCCCTTTATTTATAGTATAGAATTCTTTTATTTTAAGTTATGGATTCATCTACATGGGGCATACCTAACTTAAGTACTAACTTAGTAACTTACAGATACATTACAGGGGACGTCACGAGTTACGTGCCCTGATGAGACGTAAAACTTGCGACACTCGCCACTTGGGATGCTTTTTTCGTACCCATCATGGAAGTACCCACACTAAATGAAGAAAATACGCATGCTATATCGTCAACATAAAAAACTCTTAAAACGGTTACTTGGGGCACTGTACTAAAAATAAGTTTAATGTGGCGCTGTCCAATTTAAGAGGGAACTTCGAACGTACATATGTTACGATAAATGAAAAAAAATAAATCAAGGTCATGAGAATTCAAAAGGGGTAGTTAGTTTAAAGTGAGGGTAAGATCGCGTGCGGCGCCGCGTGTGTCGCGTCGCGTAGGGCGGCGTGCGGCGCGGCGTAGGGCGCCAGTCGTTGCGTCGCCGGCGCGCCCTCCACCGAGACCCGACGACGGCGGGGCGGTGCGTGACACCGTGCTGTCGTGGGCTCGTGACGCATCATGGGTCAAACACCTACGCCTATCACGTTTGAAAATCTAAATATATTAAAAAAAACAGACTTTAAGGACCATTTTAAACGTCTATCTATATATTTATGCAGATATATAAACTTAAATCGCACAAAAAATCTAATTTAATGTAAAGCGTATATAATTTTTAGATGCATTGTGTTCTTTAGTGCTAAGTCGTTATATTTATTTGAAACAGAAAAGATTTTTAATATCATTGATTTATGGCCACAGGAACCGATAAATTAACGGACTTGAAGTAGTACCTACACATGGATCTCACAACTTTTAGGGTACAAAAATTTTGTTGCGATACTTGGGATTTTTTAGAACTTATGTTTTTGATGGATTTACTGTTATGGAAACATCTCTAAAATCATCATCGATATTTTTTTAAACATATGTTAAATCAATTTTAAAGGAGGTTAAACACTTAAAATATATTTTAGAGACAAAATACTGGCCACTAGACACGCCTAATGAAAAAAACTAAACGCATTTGAATGAAACAATTAAAATCTACGTCACCGTGCCTTCAAACCAGCTATTGGAACAGAAAGCAGTACCTATATTGTGCAAGTTTGTTGGATATTTATCAGACAATGCCTGAGAACTTACCCAAGATACCCCGGAGTGCGTCCCCAGTGGCCCGGGCGGGTGCCGGGGACATATCCGAAAGGGAACTATCCAGGGAGAGGCATACCTTGCAAACTACGCCTCCTGCGTGAGTACCTATTCAATAGATGGACCAAGAATTTAGGCTGAATTTTTATCTTAAAGAAGGTCTCAGCCTGATAATGTTAGAAACCTTGAGTACCTAAGGGGAGGAGCAGGCTGCAGTAGCCGGTTACCATCAGGTGGACTGTACCCTTGTTTGTCGCCTAGACAGAGGAAAAGTTTGACAAAGGTACCAGGGATATGAGAGTAGCTCGTGGCACAGTTGCTATTGCGCATATCATTTGATCAGCGAAGTTAAGCAGCCCTAACCCAAGTAAGTAGTTGAATGGGTGACCGCCCGAGTTCCCTCCGTACCTCGGAGAGTACGGTCCCGGTTGCCAATTTAACATCTTTGGCAGCCGTTACAGGTCAGTCGGGCTAGGAATTCTAGGCAGGGTCGGTAAAAGCTGAAATTATCACTTTTCATAATTTCCGTCAGCGGTTTCGCACGCGTTTTCGGCAGCTCTAATTTATCTCATGTAACAATACCTATAGCCCATGTGACGCGGTGAAATTTTAGCATTTTCTGAAAGAATAGTTTAAATCTTATCTGTCCAGTAGTTTCGAAGCCTGTTCGTTGCAACAAGCAAATGAATCCTTCCTCTTTATAATATTAGTTTGGTTATTTATTGTATAAGATCAATCCCAAAATAGACAAGTAGAACGAGCAAGACCCCCCAGGATATGTAACAACTCTTTTACCTCTATCTCAAACATTACAACAACAAATGAAGAACTTAGGTAGGCGCTTCAATAGGTACACTTAAATGTAAATATCTAGAAATACACTTATAAAATCCCATACATATCTGAATCACACTTGGATTTAATAAGGAGGAATAGGTACCAGGCTCGAATAAACAAACATATAATTCATTGCATAATATTACTTATGTACGGAATCCCCAATGAGTTCATCTGAGAGAATTATCCTTGATGTACAGGTTTTAGTTAAATAGGATTAAAATATAATATTGATAAGGTGCCCGTATATTGAGATAAATGTTGTATTTTACCTGTTTGCGATTTAAGTTCGTTTTTTCAAGTTGCATTTGGTAAGTAACGTAATAATAAGTAAGATAATAATGTGTGGTCGTAATCACACAACGCCACTTAGACCCAAACTAAGCAAAGCTTAAGTATACCAACTATTGCCTGCAACCATGGTAGGCAATGCACCAAAGTGCACACACAACTTTGAAAGTTGACGTCATATAAAATCCAATTTGGCGAACGCGATTAGACCTCCCCTTCGGCTATATTGGGGTTATATTGGGGTCGACAAGCGGAAGACGATTATTAAGTATGCCACTTGGTATTTAAATGCTTATTCGTACCTATCTATTTTTTATTATAAGAACTTACCTAAGTTTAGTACCCATATGTTTTGTTATGCTGTGTCATATCATATTCATTATAAAAATAAACAGGTGATTTATTTGTGTTGTTGCAAAATTGACAACGTTGAAATATGTGATAACGTATACTTGTAGCCTTACCGAATTTGGAAGGGAAATCCCGTTATGCTTTTTAAAAATATCTCCCTCCCACAGTCGCATGCAGCCAGCGCACCCCAAGAAGCAGCTGTACTCAGCGCCCGTGAACAAGTTTACGGCGAAGTGTTCCGCGCCCAGCGTCAACCTGGCGCGCATACGTAACTGCCTGGATGAGTTCAGGAGCCGTACTCCCAGTAGACCGGTGAAGGCTCGGCCCAAGGCTGTCTCTATGGAAGACCTCACGCCCACCAAGAGAAGTAGGAGGGAGAGGTAAGGAAACGACAGGGGATACCTCATTTCAGATTACCAACGCTCACAAACTGCCAGCCATATGTGTGTGGAATCCTGTTAGCAATATAAGGGGCGATCGCATCCCGTACTTATACAGTCATAGTATAATTCACAGGAAAGCCGAGCTCCCAGTGGTGCGCTCCCCCGGCCTGCACACGGTGGCCGAGACCCAAGCAGCGGTCATCATCAGCCGCTTCATGCTGGTGGCGGCCTGGAGGCGACGCCGGGATGAAGTGCGCTGCCTTCGGAAGACGCTTGAGTTCCAAGTAAATCTATAGAGCATGTTTAATTTTACATATTTAAATATTATATTTTATAGGAATTCGAGAATCTAGCCTCAGGGTATGATTGAACTGAATGAACGGTAACACCAATTAAAAACGTTCGCAAGACCCGTGACTCTTTTTTTTCTCCATTCTATGTTCAGGAAGTTCAGAAAACCCCACTCAACGCATAAAAACAAAAATAAAATGCCAATTAGCAAAGATTTGGAAGCATTGGCTGCGATTCCAAAAAGTTGAGGAATAGCGCCATTATGCGAAGGATTGTTTTTTTTGAGCTCTTGTATATTTGTAGGTGACATGTTCGGAGCGACTCCGGTTGCAAGTGTCCGCGCTGAAGTCTCTGTTGGACTCCGACAACGCGAAGGTGCGCCTCGCCATGAAGGAACTCGACCGACTCAAGCAATTACTCCGGGACAAGGACTTGGAGAAAGCAGTGTTGGAGCGCGTAAGATTACTCTACTATTATAATAAACATGATCCGTTCATATATTCGCGGCTTTCCTTCAAGGGATCTCGAAGAAATTCGGCAACCCCCAACGGAGGTAAAGTGCTCAGATGAAGGGTGAGTCTGTCGACATCTCTCAAGCACAGCTAAATGTAAGTAAGTATATACTTATGTATCAGAATAATATTGTCAATGTCACCTTCTTCACTTTGGAATTAGGATAGACCAGATCCTCATCGTCTTGTCTATTTGGTGCTGAAATCTGAAGAACCTATCCTCACTACAATACAACCCTTGATATACAAACCAATCTAATTCGACAGGAAAAGCTGGCGCTTGAAGATGATGTGTGCGCCGCTGAAGACCGTGCCTCCGAATTGAGCATAGGTAAGAGGCTGCTATGGTGAATTGAATCCGAGGTTTTTGGTAATATTAATCTATACAGATAAATAAAATTGAAGTGTCTGTTTGTAATTCCAAAATAACAGTTTTTCACAAAATTCATATGAAAGTATACACGCTACTGACACTAAAACACCAATATTTAAAACATTTCTCTGTCTGTCTGTCTGTTTGTTCCGGGTAATCTCGGCTAGACGGCTAGACCGATTTTAACGGGACTTTCACTGGCATGTAGCTGATGTTTCAAGGAGTAACTTAGGCTACTTTTGTTTCTTAAAAATATTAGGGTTCCGCGATAATAAGGATGAAACTAAATCTACGCGTGTAAAACCGCGGGGCACAGCTAGTTAATTTAATATAACAGAATTCCAGTTTTCCAGGCCCAGTTCCATTTTGTTCTCGTTTTGCAACGGCCGGTTCTTTATTATAGCTTTCTAAAAGGTTTCTGCATATTTGTTCGATCGCATACTCTACGAAGATTGGAAGCCTTAATCCACACAGTGTGATAGTGTGTGTATCATGTAGGTTGGCGTAATACGCGCAACGAGTTGGAAGGCGTGCGCGCCGCGGCGGCCGTGAGCGAGCACGCGCTGTCTCTGGAGCGCGCCGCCACCGCCGAGGCCCGCGCCATGAGGGACCATGCCTACGAACGGGTACACTGCCCTTTACAGACTCTCAACAGGAGATAAGGCTCTCATTTCTTTGGAAAGTGGCCAATCAGCATTCGGCCCTAATAGTACATTAATATTAAGGTGATGAACAATCATACCTTGAGGCTATTTCCAAGTATCTGCAAGTATCACCAAGTACCTGCTGTCGACCGTATAAGTGGCAAAAGGAAGTGTCTGCTATCCTGCGCAATGCGTTATTTTCCATTCTAGGGCTATCGCATCTACCCAGCAGTATATGTGGTTCTAGTAATGCGAAATGAGGCCAATTCACACGATGACAGCACTGTGATAGTTAGGATTTAAGCATTAAACTGTCTAGAAGAACCAAGAAGTCCCAATAAAAAAAAACATACAAAGAGTGGCTATAAGCAGCATGGGTCTTTTACTCACATGATAAAACATGATTGTTCAAGGAGTTCTGTATTAATAACTCAATTTGGCCAAAGTTGTGCGTTGCTTCCTTTCTACATAGCTTGGTAGATAAGTTAATTTATGTGTATTCTATGTATAATATGAGATTAATGTAAAATATTTATGTATTGTTATATTATTTTGTTTTCATCTCTTGTTCCATTATACAATGCACCTACTTATTTTCTCTCTGCACCACTCTAAGATAGACTGGGAGACAATGCCCATGGCATTAAGTCCGCCTATATACTTTGTGTATATGAAGTTTTAATTAATAAATAAATAAATAAATAAGTAAGTAACATATATTATGTGGGTGCCAGTTGTCATCCCTGGAGGAGGAGTTGTGTGAACACGAGGAGCTGCTGAGGGCCGCGGAGGCCTCGGGGGCCGCGCTGAGGGCCGAGGGACATCGCAAGGAGGCCCTCCTCCGCGACGCCACTGAACAACTGCGCGCCGAGAGGGAGTAAGTACTCTACTGAGGTCCTAGTGCGAGTTTTCGACCTCCGCCGTCACAAGTCACCGCGTCGACGTAAACGCAGATTTGTATAGGATCGGAACAGCGCCTGTGTCGGCCTAAACATGACTATTGTGTGAGATAGATAATAAGAAATAATACATACTTATATCTTACTAGCCGACCCGACAGACGTTGAGAGATCTTACATGTATCTAAGTATATATAACACAAAGGGGACTGACTGACTGACTGATATAGATCACTATCAACGTACAGCCCAAACCACTGGACGGATCTGGCTGAAATTTGGCATGTAGATGTTATGACGTAGGCATCCGCTAAGAAATTTTAATTAATTCTAGATAAGATTTTGATTAATTCTATCCCCAAGGGGATAAAATAGGTGATGAAAGTTTGTATAAACTAAATTTACGCGGGTGAAACCGCAGGGCACAACTATTTTATCAATAAAATAACTCCGACCGAAGCACATGTTTTAAACGGTATTAAATATTTTTTTCATCCTCTTTAACGATATTTGCAGCAGGCATTCTGTCAATTACCTATATGTCAAACGTCATAAGGTTAAATTAAAAAAGTTTATATTGTTCAAAGCGCTAAGATTATATGAGTATTCTTAAATTTTAAAATTTTCCGCGAAATTTTCTTAATTTATTTATTCATAAGAACCATCTCCTGACAATAACGAACACAAAAAAAAAATTATCAAAATCGGTCCAGCTGTTCAGGCGTGATGCCGTGACCAAGGGAAATGGTGAAGTGATAAACAAATTGCTCGCCACTGATTCTGAGGGTCCAATAATAGTTACATGAGATATTATCCCAGGGCCCGCGAGCATTGGTCGCGCGAGTGTGTCACCCTGAAGCAGCTGGTCGCCGAGGGGGCCGAGGAGGCTGCCTCTCTGAAGTCCGAGCTGGAGGGGCTGCGGGCCGAGCTGGTCCGACTGGCTGCTGACCTAGCGCTCACCAGGGAACAACTGGCTTGGTGGCCGAGACCACTCACCAAGTATGTTAAACTTAAATCTAATTAACGTTATATTTACTAACCCTTGCCCTTTACTTACTTACGATTTTTTTAAAAGATTACAAAACTCTTCTCCCTTATCTACGTATCTATAAAAATAAATGACTTTTTTTGTCTTTAAGCCTATCGGTATTCTACTACTGCATGGGAGTAAAACCTAATGTAGTTTAGAAGAACGATGCGTTCAATAAGACGAAATTATTTTGTATGGAAGTGGTGACTTCTATTTATCATATTTAAAGATTTACTTTCGGATTCACCATCGGTCTGTCCTGTACTTGTAGTTTTGCTTTTCGATGGCAAGAAAAATTATGGGGAAACCTGCATACGACTGACAAGTAATTCAGGGGCTCGCTTACTCTGGAAAACGAAGCTTCAGCCGAAAGTTCGCAGGTCCTACCATTATTCTTATTAGTTCTACATTTACGTACGAGCGTCTGCTAGAAAAGTCTTTGACGTTTAAATATTATAAACCTGCATTTAATTAAATTATTTCACGAACGAAACCATGAATTTGATTTAAAAAAGCGATTCTGAAACTACGTTTGCGAATTTAGGCATTCGAAGAACGACCCTTTAGTAGACATTATTTTGTTATAGAATGCTTGGCGTAGCAAGATCCTGGCTCCGGTACCCCATCTCCTGGCCCGAAGCAGTCCTCTGGAGCCTGGTGCCGGCCAGACATGGATGCTAAAATCCTAGTGCCCTAATACACATAGATATTACGCCAACGTTTTATTCATAGCTTCTGCAGGTTTCCAATGTTTGTGATAAACGGTAAGTATTTAGATAGTTTACAAGTATTTTGTAGGTGATATTTCCGTGATTATTTTAAATCAGGTAAGTTTTAGATTTCTAAGAGATTGTTATTGTTATCATATTGTTTTAATTAATTAATATACCTAATTGTGAAGTACTTACACTTTTATTATTTGGTTATTGCTATATTTTCGATTTTGGTCACTAAGCGACTACCAAGCACAAGTCGTCAACATTTTGTGCGCTTTTATATGCGACTATCGGACGTCACGCGGTTTCACCCGCGTAATTCCCGTTCCCGTGGGAGTACGGAGATGAAATATAACCTATGTTACTCGCTGATGATGTAGCTATCCATTGAATTTTCAAGATCGGTTAAATGCAAACAAACAAACATCTTCATAATATTTCCTCTTTATTATATTAGTGTAGACAAATGTTTACTAGGTTATAGTAATGTTAGTATCAAATATTTAGGTGAGTAGGTAGTTCCAGTAGGTAGGTACTTTTGACAAAATACTTGTTGTTATAACTTACACTTGACCGATCATTCTCTGAGGTTTCTCGGGATATTTTCCTTATTATGTCCAAACAAAAGTGTCTGCATTCCTGTAACTAAGTATTTAAATTATTTTAGCAGAAATATTTCCCTAGGTTAAGCCATAACTGCTTCTGAGCTACCGGACTAGGTACTATCTATACAGATAAATACAATTGATGTGTCTGTTTGTACTTCGAAATTTACAGGTTTTCACTAAATTCATATACAAGTAAAACACGGTACTTACCTACACATTGATTTTTTGTATAATTTTTTGTTGCTGTCTGTCTATTTTGACAAAAATAATCTCTGAAACGGCTGGACCGATTTTAGCGGCATTTTCACCACCCCTAAGCCAGCCCTGAAAGTAAGTTTACTCGGTAGAAACCGCGGGGTAGAGCTAGTATAAATCTAAAATGAAAGAGGCGTTAATGTGTCATCATTTACTTCAGTCTTATTTCTAATCAACAATGTGTTCTACAACATATTCAACGCTTGGAATGGTACCTGTCGCTCGAGGGTGCGTCACAACACTCGCCTAATCTATACATCTATACAAATAAATAAAATTGAAGTGTCTGTTTGTAAATCCAAAATAACAGTTTTTCACAAAATGCATCTGAAAGTATACAAGCTACTGACACTAAAAAACAAAGTTATAATTTTTTTCTCTGTCTGTCTGGCTGTCCGTCTGTCTGTCTGTCTGTTTGTTCCGGGTAATCTCCGAAACGGCTGGACCGATTTTAACGGGACTTTCACTGGCAGGTAGGTGATGTTTCAAGAAGTAACTTAGACTACTTTTATTTCTTAAAAATATTAGGGTGCCGCGACAATAAGGAAGAAACTAAATCCACGCGGGTGAAACCGCGGGGCACAGCTAGTGTACACATAAATCTTCAACTACCCGCTTCCCTAACTTTCCCCTTATATTAACCATGAAGCACATGGTGGAATTCAGGTTCGGGAGTAGCCTAAAAAAGCGGGTTTGGAAACTTATATTCCTTGTTTTTTTCTAACCGCGGACACAATTTTAAGGACCTAATATTAATCTTTTGCACGATCTTTTTATCAACGCCGATATTTCACCGTCATTTATAGTGTTATTTTATTTATACTCACATAATTGTTTCATTCAATGCCCTAAAAACGTTGAATACTGGGGTATTATTTAGCAGCGTTGAACCAAAACACTTCCATTTCGCAAGATCTGACGCCCTACCATAACCTCTTATTGCCATGATAGTTTAACTCTTATTATGAGACAGGTGTATATGACGTGCATAAGTCTGTCACTATCACATAGTGCTACTATGAGATGGCAATAAGAGCTTATGGTAAGGCCTCTGGGCATATATGACGCGCACTCCAACTACAAAATTGTTTCTTAACACTACAAGAATTCATACATTTATAGCCTCAAACATGCCGTGTATCTGACAATGTAATATGGTCAATGATAACGGGGTAAGACGACATACATATTTACACAAAAATCTCTACAACAGCTATACATTCACACTTATTACTACATAAATGCTTCATAAGCTTAAAATTTAACCTAAATAGGTCGGGGCAAGTATCGTGAAAAGAATGAAATTCAGAGCTACGCGACTGGGGGTTGTACCTCCACCTTACAGAAGATTGTAGTCTAAAAATGCTACCTTAGAGTAGTATTGTGAGTGAGGTCGGGGGGGTGGGTGGTAATGGAGGGGAGAGGGAGTCGCTGTGCTAGTGTATACAGACTCTTATCTTGCAATATGTCGGCACAGTGATTCCATTCATAATCAGGTTGGCAATGGGTGAGTGACACTTTGGTGTTGGTCATGTTCGTAGGCTGCAGTAGCTTACCATCAGGTTGACGGCGCGCTTGTTAGCCACCTTTGCTGTGTATTAAAAATGTCGGTTGGGTCTAACTGTCCATAAATATGACTAGTGAGCGCGAATGTTATTAAAATGAACTATTAGATTTTTTATTTCAAGTCCGTGATGATGACCCCGTTGGTGCCCCGCACAGCCGTGCCAAAATGAAATCACATAATTTTATAATTAACTTTTAGTAAACTATAAAGTTACTAAAATAAGTACTTAACTGAATTAATTTACAGCTAGAGAATAGCATTGTCTCACTTTGAAGTTACCTCTTACATACAAACATTCAAACACATTATTTTACCAACATTTAGAATGGACTCTCATAGACATAATATACCACGTGGATATAGCCGGGGTCTGAATTTGCTGTAATTATAATATTTACTAATATGGTACAAACAACTATGTTGATAGTTACAATGAAATAAAATAAGTACACAGTAATAATGACTAGACGAGCATTATTGGTAAAAAGTTACATATTCTATTATTACATTCGAATTAATGTCTTAATAATTCGGCCATAACCGGTCTACTGATACAGTTGCTTTCACAAGGTTTGAGCGCTTATGGATACAGGCGTCAGCATATGTATATATGTATGTAATACCCTCTGCCAGCGACTTCGTCCGAGGGGAAGTGCCTAAGACCAATCGCGGGTCAAAGTAAGCGTTAGCCCAAAGTAATTATTTCACGAGGTCGGAGTCGCGGGCCGGAGCTAGTATCTTTACAAATTTATCCTTTGTGTTATTCTGATGTATAAGCTATATTATTGTAAAGTTTCATTAAAATCCGTTCAGTAGTTTTTGCATGAAAGATTAACAAACATACATACATCCATATTTATACACTTTCGCGTTTATAATATTCGCGCCGTACAAAACCCGAAAAAATATTAATACGCTTTCAAAGTCAGCGCTCATTACTCGTGACGGCATAATACGGTATGACGACGGAAATAATATTTCTAAATACTATTTCTACGAGGATGCTTAACATATTTTTACTACATTTTATAAATACAATGAACCACCAATATTCAGGGGCGTGCATTGGATTGTCAGAGGGGTAGGCAGAAACAATAAGTAGGTAGGTAGGCAGGTTAAGTACATACCTATGGGACGCGGCGTAGGTACGTACGTCTTGGTAAAGATACACATACGAACATAAACACACACACACATGACACAAGTGTATTCAGTGATCACAAATTGTAATTTCTGCTTACCTGCTTATATGCAATGCACGCCACGGCCAATATTAATAAATAATTAATTAGCCATGAACAAACAACATTTTGCGAGTACCTCTGTATGTGCACACTATTTAAGAAATATCAACTAAGTTATTCACCGTTTCACGGTTTTCTATAATTATTTCAACGCATAAGTCTTTCTATTTCCAAACATACGTCAATCAACTCAATTGATGGTTATTAGGTAGAGACAAAGAAACATTCTCCGAACGTATGCAAATGACATAAATCAGTCACGTGACATATGTCATTCCCGTACATTTTATATCGCATCTAAAAGCGAAGCGTGAGGTTAATGTTACTTTGTCTACAGGCCCAGGGGCCTTACCATGAGCTCTTATTGCTATGATAGTTCACTCATTTATGAGACAGATGTATGTGACGTGCATACATCTGTCACTGTCGCACAACTGAATTAACATTGCAATAAGAGCTCATGGTTGGGCCCCAGATCTAGCCACTAATACGCAACAGAATAAAATGCCTCTCATTAAGTCCTAAATCTAAAATTATTAAGTGTTTTGGGGTTCTACATTTCACGGAATGTTTCCATAATTTTTAGGCCAAGATTTGTAGTCAGTAAAATAAATATTTTTTTCTTAATAAATTAATATACATTTTCTTATACTTACTCCTAATTTTACGTCTAGAATGGTTCGTACGTAAACTCAATTCTAAATATACATACATACATACAAACTTTTTATATACATTATATAATAACATAGTAAATAATATTTTTTTAGATACGTGTATTAACAATTCCTGAACAGCAGGGCCTGTAGACAAAGTAACATTACCCTCACGCTTCGCTAGTAGAAACGATACAAAATGTACGGGAATGACATATGTCACGTGACTGATTTATGTCAGTTCCATACATTTTGTAACGTTTCTATTAGCGCAAGCGTGAGAGAATGTTACTTTGTGTAGGCCTGCTGGCCGCAGTGTTGAGTACGCGATGAAAATAAATCTGTACTAATGAATAAAGCTGAAGAGTTTGTTTGAACGCGCTAATCTCAGGAATCAGGTCCGATTAGAGAAAATATTTCAGTGTTAGATATCTCATTTATCGAGGATATAGGCAATATATAATAATTATCATCACTTTAAGATCAATTGCGGGTTAAAGCAAAGTAAAAAGCCCAATTCCACGCGGACGAAGTAGCGGTCAGAAGCTAGTATGTTTTAAGTCTAGTCAAAGTGTGATTTAGTTCTAACTAACGACTTATACACATTGTATTGTGCGTATTTATACACTATTTATTCAAGGTTCTATAACAATTTACATTTAGAAATTATGAAATCAATATAAAGTTGTTTAGAAACATGTTTTTACACTCTGATTTTTAATCGTATTCAGTAACTTGACAGAGGGTTACCAGTTTTCGATAAATAAAGATTATAGGTGGTAATTAATGAACTTAACTTGTCTAGTTACTTAGATGCTAACATATCATTTTAGACGTTATACTAATGAAAAGTATTTGATTTTTTTTGTTTGTTAATATAATAAAAAATTAAGTTATTTAATTTGTTTATTAATTTATTTTGGGAGAAAATATTATTATTGATAATACTTTTTTTTCCGCGTCTTAAATTTGGTCTTTTTAATGTTTCATTCAAAATAAATCATTCTCAAAAATCGTTCACTACCCCAACACTATTTGCTTTAGTATGGTAACATAATTTTACTCTGAACTGTAGCAGCGTTTCTCCACTCGCTACACAGATGGCGCTACTCGCTAACAATAGTGAAGATTGAGTACAAATACACGAAAACCTAAATCGCGCAATAAGAGTTTTCGAACGCATTACATATAATACACGTTTCCAACTAGAACAGTTAGGTTCCCCAGACATGACGCCCGCCTCAATGGAATTTGCTGGGGTTGAGCATGATCGCTCGCTCTCCACACAGATCTGTAGGTCTAGACAAAGTAATATTTTCTCGCGATTGCGCTAATAGAAACGATAAAACATGTATGTAAATGACATAAATCAGTCACGTGACACATGTCATCCCCGTACATTTTGTATCGTTTCTGCTAGCGAAGCGTGAGGATAATGTTACTTTGGCTACAGGCCCTGTTTAAGTTACTGCATACGATTATAAGTCAAAGTATAGATAAAGAAGAATATACTTTTTCTTTCTCGCCATTAACGTTACGTTTACATCCACAATACACGAAGTGAGCTTATTGTCATACATTATAAATACCACGAATATGGACTACATATATGGCAGGATCCGTTTATATAACTTTAGACAAGTTAACGTAATTGAGACTTTAGCAGCGGACATGTAAGGTTCATTAATAAAGTGCTAAGATAATGACGTAGATACATGACTAGATGTCGCGAGTTTAAAAGTCGTTGACAATTAGACAACTTATCATTTATTAGATATATATAGTGGTTTGGCATTGGTTACATATATAAGGATTTGAATATCTACATTGATAACAATATAAATCAATCAAAAACGAGCACAAATATATAAATATAATAGTATGCTCGGCCAGCTGGTTCGGGCCAGTTAATTCGCCATCAGGTTTTTTCAATGTTCCTTACATTGGACGTGTCATACTATCTAGAAATTTCTCTGTATTTAACTTAAAAATTACGTCTAAAACAGTTATCATTTTGTGTTTGATTTATGTTCTAAATTCTTAAAAATACGAACACAGGCGGAAGTTCGTTCCTAACTTTGTTTAAGAATTTAGAATATAAACATGTGTGTCATGAACAAAATGAAATATTCTGATTTATGTTCCAACCAATAAATATACCAACCGTCCTATATATGGTTCCAATGCAAAACCACCTCCTCTATAAGTTTGCCGCTCATGTTACTTTTAAAACGTGGTAATATCCAGTAAAATTCGACAATAGGACATTCTGATGCACGAAGTATCAGTTATAATTGTAAGTATAAACATTTGCCAATTATCATATAAATTCCTTGATACTTTATTCTCGCTGTGAGAACATTAATCAAATACCCTTATTACGAGTTCTCGAAATCTATACTCGAACGTCACTCACAATTTCACCGCTAGGAGACGCTGTAAAATGTCTCATACAAATATTATCGGAGACGCTAGCGAGTGTTGATTAGGAAAACAGTGGCAAACTCGTGATAGAGGTGACAGAAGGCCTAGACAAAGTATCATTCTCCTTTATCAAATGTATGGAAATGACATAAATCAGACACGTGACTTATGTTATTCAAATATATTTTGTATCGTTTCTACAAACGTGAGGATAATATTACTTTGTCCACATGCCCTAGGGCCTTACCATAAGTTCTTAATGCTATCATAGTTTGGTCTAACATATAGTGACGAATAGAATCATTGTCAATCTATGATAGTTTCATGGTAGGGCCCCAGTTAATATATGATATTACTTCTTTAAACAAATCACTTTGAATCTTCAACATTTATAAGTTAAGATTCACAATTGAACGTTCTCATACTCTGGCATATTTTCCAGATTTTATACAATAGTAAATTTATTATTATTTTGTGTAATGTTCAGATCATACCGAACCCTTCCCCGCCCTCGTTAATAGCCCAGAGCAGCGCGTGCACCAGCTGCTCATACGAGTCGTAGTCGGGTAGGCAGAGCTGGTTGAAGCACGTGTGAGCGGTAGGCAGTGCGCCGAACGTCGGTGCCGCCGTTATTTGGAAACGCGGGTTCAATTCCTGTGATAACAATAATGATTTATTATTCAAGTTGATACATTTTCCATTGATGCTTCTCTCCTTTTGGGCAAAGCGTGATACTAAAAATCTTGGCTTTTCTCGATGAATGAAATCTAATTCAAGAAACTATCCAATAAAAACTAGTAGTTCTTGAGATTAGTGCTTCAACCAAACAAATTCTATAGCTTTATAATATTAGTATAGATTAACGTGTTAACGATGAAGACCACGCCAGACTTACGTAAGTATTATTATATAAAGCGACTAGGGTTAACACAGCAGGTTTATGAAGGGGGCCATACGATAGGTGTGAAGGGATTTCTGCTGTTTCACGTATTTGCTATTGAGTACGTGAATTTGATTGCGCTTTAAAGAGACCATAGTGTCATTTTGCAGGGTCATTGACCAGACCTCTACTATGCTCGCACTACGTAGCGGGAATAACAACTTCTACGCTTCTACCTTAAAATTAAATGTTAAATCTAAGAATAAAACGCGATCAACAATGAGAGTGATGGTCGCAATGGTGGTTGTTACCTGGAAGCCGCCGGGGGGCAGCTGGCTGCAGCCGGTGGTGAACTGCAGCAGGCGCGCGCGCTCCTCCGTGGAGAGGTTGGTCAGCGCCGCCCAGAACCACGCCAGCAGCCGCTCCCACTCCCGCCCGCGACCCGCCGTCACCGCGTGCGCGCGCCAGTCCGCCACGCACACCTCGCCCGTGCCGCACACCAGCAGCTGCACACACACACCGCACTGAGCCCGTGCCGCACACCAGCAGCTGCACACACACACACCGCGCACTGAGCCCGTGCCGCACACCAGCAGCTGCACACACACACACCGCGCACTGAGCCCGTGCCGCACACCAGCAGCTGCACACACACACCGCACTGAGCCCGTGCCGCACACCAGCAGCTGCACACACACACACCGCGCACTGAGCCCGTGCCGCACACCAGCAGCTGCACACACACACCGCACTGAGCCCGTGCCGCACACCAGCAGCTGCACACACACACCGCACTGAGCCCGTGCCGCACACCAGCAGCTGCACACACACACACCGCGCACTGAGCCCGTGCCGCACACCAGCAGCTGCACACACACACCGCACTGAGCCCGTGCCGCACACCAGCAGCTGCACACACACACCGCACTGAGCCCGTGCCGCACACCAGCAGCTGCACACACACACACCGCGCACTGAGCCCGTGCCGCACACCAGCAGCTGCACACACACACCGCACTGAGCCCGTGCCGCACACCAGCAGCTGCACACACACACACCGCGCACTGAGCCCGTGCCGCACACCAGCAGCTGCACACACACACACCGCGCACTGAGCCCGTGCCGCACACCAGCAGCTGCACACACACACCGCACTGAGCCCGTGCCGCACACCAGCAGCTGCACACACACACCGCACTGAGCCCGTGCCGCACACCAGCAGCTGCACACACACACACCGCGCACTGAGCCCGTGCCGCACACCAGCAGCTGCACACACACACACCGCGCACTGAGCCCGTGCCGCACACCAGCAGCTGCACACACACACCGCACTGAGCCCGTGCCGCACACCAGCAGCTGCACACACACACCGCACTGAGCCCGTGCCGCACACCAGCAGCTGCACACACACACCGCACTGAGCCCGTGCCGCACACCAGCAGCTGCACACACACACACCGCGCACTGAGCCCGTGCCGCACACCAGCAGCTGCACACACACACCGCACTGAGCCCGTGCCGCACACCAGCAGCTGCACACACACACACCGCGCACTGAGCCCGTGCCGCACACCAGCAGCTGCACACACACACCGCACTGAGCCCGTGCCGCACACCAGCAGCTGCACACACACACACCGCGCACTGAGCCCGTGCCGCACACCAGCAGCTGCACACACACACCGCACTGAGCCCGTGCCGCACACCAGCAGCTGCACACACACACCGCACTGAGCCCGTGCCGCACACCAGCAGCTGCACACACACACCGCACTGAGCCCGTGCCGCACACCAGCAGCTGCACACACACACACCGCGCACTGAGCCCGTGCCGCACACCAGCAGCTGCACACACACACCGCACTGAGCCCGTGCCGCACACCAGCAGCTGCACACACACACACCGCGCACTGAGCCCGTGCCGCACACCAACAGCTGCACACACACACACCGCGCACTGAGCCCGTGCCGCACACCAACAGCTGCACACACACACCGCACTGAGCCCGTGCCGCACACCAGCAGCTGCACACACACACACCGCGCACTGAGCCCGTGCCGCACACCAGCAGCTGCACACACACACCGCACTGAGCCCGTGCCGCACACCAGCAGCTGCACACACACACCGCACTGAGCCCGTGCCGCACACCAGCAGCTGCACACACACACACCGCGCACTGAGCCCGTGCCGCACACCAGCAGCTGCACACACACACCGCACTGAGCCCGTGCCGCACACCAGCAGCTGCACACACACACACCGCGCACTGAGCCCGTGCCGCACACCAGCAGCTGCACACACACACACCGCGCACTGAGCCCGTGCCGCACACCAGCAGCTGCACACACACACACCGCGCACTGAGCCCGTGCCGCACACCAGCAGCTGCACACACACACACCGCGCACTGAGCCCGTGCCGCACACCAACAGCTGCACACACACCGCACTGAGCCCGTGCCGCACACCAACAGCTGCACACACACACCGCACTGAGCCCGTGCCGCACACCAACAGCTGCACACACACCGCACTGAGCCCGTGCCGCACACCAACAGCTGCACACACACACCGCACTGAGCCCGTGCCGCACACCAACAGCTGCACACACACACACCGCGCACTGAGCCCGTGCCGCACACCAACAGCTGCACACACACACACCGCGCACTGAGCCCGTGCCGCACACCAACAGCTGCACACACACACACCGCGCACTGAGCCCGTGCCGCACACCAACAGCTGCACACACACACACCGCGCACTGAGCCCGTGCCGCACACCAACAGCTGCACACACACCGCACTGAGCCCGTGCCGCACACCAACAGCTGCACACACACCGCACTGAGCCCGTGCCGCACACCAACAGCTGCACACACACCGCACTGAGCCCGTGCCGCACACCAACAGCTGCACACACACACCGCACTGAGCCCGTGCCGCACACCAACAGCTGCACACACACACACCGCGCACTGAGCCCGTGCCGCACACCAACAGCTGCACACACACACCGCACTGAGCCCGTGCCGCACACCAACAGCTGCACACACACACCGCACTGAGCCCGTGCCGCACACCAACAGCTGCACACACACCGCACTGAGCCCGTGCCGCACACCAACAGCTGCACACACACACCGCACTGAGCCCGTGCCGCACACCAACAGCTGCACACACACACACCGCGCACTGAGCCCGTGCCGCACACCAACAGCTGCACACACACCGCACTGAGCCCGTGCCGCACACCAACAGCTGCACACACACACCGCACTGAGCCCGTGCCGCACACCAACAGCTGCACACACACCGCACTGAGCCCGTGCCGCACACCAACAGCTGCACACACACACCGCACTGAGCCCGTGCCGCACACCAACAGCTGCACACACACCGCACTGAGCCCGTGCCGCACACCAACAGCTGCACACACACACCGCACTGAGCCCGTGCCGCACACCAACAGCTGCACACACACCGCACTGAGCCCGTGCCGCACACCAACAGCTGCACACACACACCGCACTGAGCCCGTGCCGCACACCAACAGCTGCACACACACCGCACTGAGCCCGTGCCGCACACCAACAGCTGCACACACACACCGCACTGAGCCCGTGCCGCACACCAACAGCTGCACACACACCGCACTGAGCCCGTGCCGCACACCAACAGCTGCACACACACCGCACTGAGCCCGTGCCGCACACCAACAGCTGCACACACACCGCACTGAGCCCGTGCCGCACACCAGCAGCTGCACACACACACACCGCGCACTGAGCCCGTGCCGCACACCAGCAGCTGCACACACACACACACACACACCGCGCACTGAGCCCGTGCCGCACACCAGCAGCTGCACACACACACACACACACACCGCGCACTGAGCCCGTGCCACACACCAGCAGCTGCACACACTGACACACACACCGCGCACTGAGCCCGTGCCGCACACCATAGTCGCTAAGTCCGTACTGTTATATATACCTCAAATACTATATATACATACTACACATGTACCACGCACTCTGAGTTCGAGTCGTACACCAACAAGCGCATATACACACCATACATGATAATTAAGAGACACGGCGGTGAGGGGGGCTTAGGATAGTGGGGGGAGAGCGCAAGAGATACGTCGGTGAGGAGTATGGAGTATATGGCACACGATGATGTGGTGGGACATGGAATGCGGTGGCTAAAGGAGACGTGGGACATATTGGAGACTTAGGATGGTTAGGGAAGGGGGATGTGGAAGACATTGGGGAGGAGGGACATGAGATGGTGGTTGCGATATATAAAAAATAAGATAGTTAGTGCACGGACCTCTAGTTCGTTCTCGTCGAAGATGGCGAGCAGGTGGTGCGGCACCAGCAGCGCCAGGCCGCGCAGGAAGGCGTCGGTCTCGGCGCGGCACCTGCCCGCCAGCCGCCACTGCGCCAGCGCGTCCACGTACTGCAACTTGTTGCTGTTGCGCACCTGGACACATACAGCCGACCTTCATTGCCTGCCGCCTCGAACTCCACGACGAGCGTCGGTTTCGATCATAGGAATACATAAGGTTCAATTTCGTATCCTTAAAACCGACACTCGACAAAGAATGCGGCGCTGAGAAACCTTAGTGAAGAACGCGGCTGGATGTAGCTTTCGCACACAATAAATACGGGTCTAATGTTATATTAAGCACCTAGATGCTAATGAGCCTAATTTTTTTAATAATTATAGAAGAATTAAGAATTGACAGAATACGTGCTGCATTCTCATAATTAATACAGGGCAACGTCTGTCGGGTCAGCTAGTCCTTTATATATATCAAATAGAAAAGGCCCTAAGTTTGATCCCTGCGGAACGCACATCAGTACCGGGGACCCGGAAGACTTAACACCATTTACCTCTACTTTCTTTACCTTCTGTCTTAAATATGAATAAATTAAAGCTAGTGCAGTTCTTTATCCATATTGTTTTAATTTGAGCAATAATTTCTCATGATTTACGCAATCAAACGCTTTAGATAAATCACAAAATACACCAATATCATGTGATTCATAACAAGCGTTACTTATTTGAAGTTAAATATGAATCACTTCTCACCCGTATCGTGGAGCCATTGGGCACAAGATCGCGTGTCTCTACCAGCCGCCCCGAAGAGTCATACACGTCTTCAGCGAAGTATAACTCAGGCACTGAATCTGCCGCGTCCAGATCTGTCTCCAGCACGTACTTGATCTTTGACAGATACAACTCTGGGTCGTCTTGTTCAAAATGCTGGAATCAAAATTTCACTAATGAACATTTGCTTAATGCATCAATAAAGTTAAATGAGTCAACTGCGAAAGATCACAGACTGCTCTAAAAGTATTTCTAGTCAACATAACAAATATTAATGAATAGCGGTCAAATTCAGATTCAAAAAAATATTCAACATAAGGGACACTTGGATCACTCATTGAACGTTATTTATCCTACGCTAACTTGGGTTAATTTACTACCGATTCACTACTTTTACTTTTCTACAAATGTAAGTCTGACAGCAGAAGAAATGGCAAAACAAACTCTCCGGTTTTTTTAATAAGGTAATAGTATAAGTACCTTGTAATGCACCCTGAGACCAATGATCTGCGCGAGGAAGGACCGCGTGAGCCTTGCCCGCACCAGCTGGCGGTAGGCACCGCCGAGGGCACTCTCGTACAAACACTTGCCTACCAACTTGCCCGCCAGCTCGAAGTACTTCAGCTGATGGATATGGGATACACAAATTATCAGTACTGCTAGGTCGATCTATCAACATTGTTAGGCATGGAATTTCAATAATTGATTATTTCTGCAATGGAAACTTTCTGAAACTTGAGCAGAAATACGAAAAGACTAACACAATAATTATTGTATTGCCTGTCAACATTATCAGTCACCCCGGAAAGTCGTATTCCTCATATTTGAGGACCATAACCTTCTTTTTTGATCATTATTTCTCTAATGATGTAACGCCTTCTTCCTCGGATCCTGTTGACTTAGATTGCTTCTTAGACTGAAATGTCAGTGTCAGTATAAGCCGTGGTGGACGTGGAGTTTGAGTAGTCGCCTACTACGTAAGCGACGCTAATTTAAATCCCAGCGGTCTGCGATAAATTTAAATTAAAAAGTTAAGTGCAGTGATTTCACACAACGTGCTTTACATGAAGACTGCATATGTCTGAGAAGTAATTCAAAAACGTATGTATAGTGCCTGAGACGGCGATGGACTCACCCTCTGTCACGTTGGTACTTAATCATATTCGGTGAAATGTGGGTGTTGTTACAACACCTCTGCATACCCCTTCGGGGACCTTTCCTAGTGTTATTAGTGTAAGTGACATCTAGATTGTGCTCTGGGAGGTAGCGTGATGGTGAAGCGGTGATGATATGATGATGACCTTGAGATGCGGAGGTCGGTCGGGGTTGGGATGCACGAGGCCGGTGGGCGAGTCGTGGAAGGGCGCGAACAGCCCGAGCTTGCTGTCGAACAGCTGCCCGCACACCAGCGAGAACCACTCGCGACGAACACCGCCCCAATCCACGCCTGCCATACATTACACCTACATTTATCATGTTTTTTTACACTAATTACTGTTTTATTGAAAGTTATTCAAAGTTTGACAAGAATTTTTTTCCTTAGATTTTTACAAATTTTAAAATCATCAGAACGACTTAATTATACAGGATTATACATGCTACCGCCGGATTCGGAAGGTTGTTTTTACTGAAAAGAACTATTTTAGATTATTAAAACAATAAGAGAACACAGTAAAACATAAACTTAACTTAATTCTTGTAAACACCATAAAATTTGCAGTTTGATATCCTGCCAAAGTGGTATGCCAGCCGTCCAACAAAAAATAACTTAGATATTTCATAATTATTGACAAAAAAAGCAAAAATTCTAACCTAAACAGTATACGAAACAAAACCTACTTATTACTTATTATTTGATATCAATTCAAATGAATGTATTCAATGTAAGGGACGCTTAAAACATTCATTATTAAAAAAACTAACTTAAGTAAGTAAATATTTACCGTTCCCAAATGAAAACCTGCTAGGGGAAGACACTTTAGTCATCGTACAAGTGTTATACCTTGTTCCTGTTGGAAGGAGACGTCGAAGCTCTTGCACCAGTCGGCGAGCGTGAAGTGCTTGGTGGCCTTGAGGCTGGACCGCAGCAGGTCGGCCCTCACCACCCTCACCGCCAGCTTGTCGTGCGCCTGCCGTGCGTGCGCCTTGCGTAGCGAGCTGTAGAAGAACTCCTGCTTGTTCTGCGACGCAACAGAGGGAACGTTACACATCTACGCTGTACGATTCTGTCATTAACTATGGCATTTGTCCCATTTCCCCCCTCACACAGTGACCTAAGTCTCCCCTCGCAAAGTGTCCCAAAGAGGGGCCTCAGCACGATGTCCCAAGTTTCCACCTTACTACAATATCCCAAGTCCCCCCTCATCAGTATCCCAAGTCCCCACCACACAGTATCCCAAGTCTCCCCTTACCACAGTGTCCCAAGTCCCCAACACACAGGATCCCAAGTCTCGCCTCATCGGTGTCCCAAATCCCCCCTCACCACAGTGTCCCAAGTCCCCCGTCACCACAGTATCCCAAGTCCCCCCTCACCACAGTAATCCAAGACCCTCTTCACCACAATGTCTCAAGTCTCCGCTGATACAGTGTCTCAAGTGTCATGTCCATACACAGTACCTATAAGGAGATACGTACCTTAAATGAGTCCTCCCCGCCGCAGTTGGCGATGAGCAGCTGCGTGAAGGTAGCGGCGATAAGATCCCTTTCAGGCGAGCACAGCCTCAGCGGTGCCTGCACTCCATCTTCCACCACGAACTCTCCCCCCGGGGGGGGCCCGCCGCCCGGGGACAGGGTCAACTGATACAACACTTTATATCTCATACCCGCTTTAAAAATCCTAAGGACTTGAATAGCCACTATACAGTTGCCGCAGTCAGCAATATAGCCAATTGTCATCTTTCAGAAGGCGTATCGCACTATCATTAAAAAAAGTGTCCCTTTTAATCTTAGTTTCAGCTCAGCTTTACAAAGTGAAAATCTTCACCAGTAATGTGGGAGAATGTGAGGCGGGCAAGACATGTGTCTGTCAGCAGCAAAAATAATATGTATGTATAGGAACCAATTTAGGTAGCATATAGTTCTCCTTATAAAGTGAATATTTTCACTAGTGATGTGAGATGTGTGGCGGGTGAGATATGTGTTTGCCCCGCACACGCCTGTAGTGAAAGGCACCGACCTTGGTGGAGGGGCAGAGGCGGAAGGAGGTGATCCGCTTGGGGATGAACTTGAGGATGTAGTCCTTGAGGATGAGCTGCTTGGGCGAGAGGCAGCAGAGCACGCGGCGCGGGCGGCCCGGCGCCAGCAGCCGCGCCTCGTAGCTCACGGCCGCGCGCCGCGACGATATGTTGCGCTGCACCGTCGCCGAGTCGCTCGCTGCCACACACATTCGTTCACTCCACGCCCTGCTAGGGCACTTGGGAACGTCGCAAAAATACCACCGGTTCCGAAACTACTCTACTGAGAACCGCCAAGAAACCTCAGCCTTGTACATTCCATCCAAAAAAATTGAAAAATCGATAAACCTGCACTCGAGATTTGCGATTAGCAACAAATTCAGCGATTCATTTTTATGTTATAGATATGGGTTATGGGTACAAATAGGTACACCGCATTGGATGCAAGGTACATCATCCAAAAAATCAAATTGAATATTAGGTGTGGGGAGAGGAAGTGATCACGCTTGTGGCCAGCAAAGACAAGATGTTCCATTGAGGCGGTTTTCATGTATGGGGAACACCGGCTCCAACTGTTCTAGTTGGTGTATATACTTCATGCGTTCAAGAACTCTTATTGCACAATTTAGGTTCTCGTGTATTTGAACTCAAACTTTGCAATTGTTAGCGAGTAGCTCCATCTATGTACCAAGTGGAGAAACGCTGCTACAAAAACATTCACTATAGTGACAAATTATAATAGCCTGTGCCCTGTATGTTAGCATATAAGGTATATATAAATCTCATAAGTTGTATAATTTAATCAATTAGTAACTTACCAGTGAGTACAATACAGTCGAACTCCCCATTGTGTAGCAGCACGCCATCATAGTAGATATGTGCCCGATAGATGGCTGGCTTCTCGAAGCACACGGAGAGGCTGACGCGCTGGTTCACGGCGTCATACTGGAACGTCGCCAGGGATGATAACTCGGGGTCCACCTCCTCGCCTAGGGGGGCGATCTTTATTGAGAATTCCTGCAAATCATTATACTCCTTGAATGTCGCTGTTTTTATTACCACGCTAATAATGATGTTAAAGAAGTGAATATGAGAGTCGTGGTGGCCGTGGGGTTTGAGTAGATTGAGTAGCCTGCTACGACGCAAATTCGAATCCCAGCAGCATAATGATTGAGTTTTTTTTTAAACGCGAGTGCAGCGATTTCCCACCAGTCATGGCTGGTGGTGTAAGGGCTCACCTGCGGCGTGCCGTGGTGGCTGGGCGCGGGGTTGTCGTACTGGTCGCGGGGGTGGATGTGCAGCGTGCGGGGGTGTGCGGCGGTCCACACGAGCGCGGCGTGCGCCCGGCCGACCCGCGACCGCCGCGCCTCCACGCGCCCCGCACAGAACCACTTGCGGTACGGACTGCCCAGGATCGGGACACCTCCTATATTCATGAGTAAAACATCCTATCATAGAATTGCGCTCCGTTGTGTCATCATTCAAAGCGTATCGAACCAATCGTGTCATCGATCTTTTTAATTAGTTTGACCACACTAATCAACAGAAGCGTTCTCTCTAGGGTCCCTGCATAAAAGGAGCTGGAAATTACACAAATTAAATTCAACTTGATCAAAATTCGAAAAACGCAACTTCGAGTACCACAAGCGAAACTAACCGATCATGATGGAAATGATGTAAACGCCGGCCGTCCTGACTGTGAACTTGACCCTCGCAGTGTTAGCCTGAGCTGGGTCGCCTGAGCCGAGTTCTATTACCGCCGTCACCTAACAACAAATATATTTTGACTGAACACATCCCTTTAGTTGCATACCAACACAATCTTTAATTAAAGCAATTGATTTGACAGATACTTGACACTTTTGATGCGAATAACGATGCAAAGAAAACACCAATAAACCATCAAAACCATGCAATTAGTTGAAGAAGCACAAAGTTCCTGAGCGTACCTTCCTGGTGCCGTGTGAGATAGTGACAGTGAGCTCGTCGGTGTCGCAGATGGGGTAGGGGTGTCCGTTCCGCTGATAACAGAATACCGTGAAGCACATCGTCTCACCCACCGGTTGTGGATCTTGCCAGCCCCATTCCACCTGATATATTCATACATACTGTGATATTACCGATTCTCCTCGTAAAAGGGGTTATGAAGGTCAGATGGAAGTCACTTTGTATAAAGCGTTGATTCAAGTACCGAAAACCAACAATGTATGGGATAAGGTCAGGGAGATGATGTGATATTCAACTGATGCATAATAAGCCTGCTTATTTTTTACCGAAAAACATATCGCCATCACTCTCACAACTCTGTTACTTCATGATCTTGTGAGAGGAGGCATGAATATGTTTCTCGTACCATAATGTACCCTTACCTTACAGCTCGCCGGATGCAGGTATTTGCCAGTAACGTACTGCAATAGGGAGTGCTTCGCTTCTGGCGCCAGTGAGGGCTGCGTCATCGCGGCCAAGGTCACCAGCCCGCATACTGACACTGATACGATCAGCATACCACCTGGGGACCAATCGTGGGGCTCACAGGTCTTTTCTAACCGACGAAATAAAGAGGAAGTTCTCTGATTGACCTATTGCAAAAGTGGTAAACAAGTGGACACCCAGTCTAAAGTAACCGATAATAAACGCTTGCAGCACCAGTTTATGGTCTTTCTGTGACTTTTTCCTGCAGAATCTCTAACAATTTCATGACCTATAAAACGTTACAGGGTTTCACACTATTCTAGAGACAATTGGCACCACTACTAACGTTAATACCGAAAGCAATGTTCGTGGAACAGAACCTAACCTTCTTTGAATACCCACCCCATGTCCAAGCATCCTGATGCTTGCTGTTCTTAACTACGGCGCTCCAGAGGTCTTGCTTAAGGGTCTGCAGTTGTTCCTTGCCAGTGGGGAGGCTTTGGCGCGCGGCCGACCACGCCCCGAAGTCCTTCGGGTCCAGCACATGACGAGCCGTGGAGTCTTCCAGCCAGTACACGTCCTCTAGCGAGGATACGTCTAGGCTTAGTAACCTGAACACCAAAAACGTCCGTTGAGGTTGATGTTTATATAATGGAGCCCACAGACATACAACTTAGCAGCAGATAGACTAACAATGTCGTAATAGTACGTCAAATTTTTTGTAAACAAACATTTTCTTTCTTTTTTTTTATACGGCTGAGAAAAATATCTGAGAAACAATACCAGATTTAACATACGTCATGGTAAAATCACCGAATTATCTTTGGATATGAGGGCGTGAAGATATCACTCTATCAGAAAATTAGTGGAATAGTAATTAATCATCTGAACTCTATCCCAAAAATGCCAAAGCCTGCCATGGAATCAGTAGTCAATAATAATGAATCGCTTCTAAATAAGCTACCAATATCGATAACCAAACATCACACCAAAAGCCATTGCTTGCAGATACATATTGGAAATCGAATTGGTATTTGGTTTCGATATAAGTCAAGTCAATTCATAAAACTAATTACATTTCTGTTTATATTTATTCGATTTGGAATGTTTACCAAAATCATAAGCAGAATTGGTGGAAACATGCAAGCTGGAATTGTGTAAGTATACAAAATTGTTGAGGATACAATTTTGCCCACCCCGCCGGAGGTCAGCCATACCGGTTCGCTAATGGCGCGAGGGGGTGACAAACGACCCGTGGTTGGGAGTGGTGCCCATAATTCTGTACGGGGTTAATGAAGCCGTTGCTTTAAACATAATTTTGGTAAGGTTGCGGCAAGTTTTACAAAACATTTATTGCCTTAATAACCTTAAGATTGTATCTGGCTCAACGTCAACTTTAAGCTGTTTAATCTTGTCCTTCTAAAGTTTTACTTTGCAATGACGCATAAATAAATCGTGCCAAACTTTCCACCGTCGAGATGGCAAGATTTCCATCGCCAGATTGCTTCAGACTGAAATTGTGAAAACCTTTGTGCATTTCCCAAGGCTGAGGTTTGACGGATATTGGTGCACATATAAAATCGGAAGAGGCAAGCCGACGGGTTACATAAGTTTTTCCAAGATTTCGTTTACATTTTAGCTAGTTGACTTTTTGTAATGAAAATCTGAGTTTAGGGGTATGTTAATATTCAATTGATGTTTGATTTACTTGATGAAAAGTTATCATGTTTACGGATATTATAAGATTTGACAATACCACTATTGCAACAGCGCTATAATAGTCTTGTTAACTCTGAAATCGAAAACTAAATTCGAGATTCGCCTCCATTATTGGGACATCTTCGTACTGGTGTGCCGTCAAGAGTGATGAGCTTTCAGCGAAAATTGCTCATACCTCGTGACTTCATCAAACCTATACTGAAAATAACAATACGAAATGCAGTCTCGAAATTGGATCAATCATATCGCACCTCCCCTGCATGCATGACACTAATGGGTGAAATGCAATAACCGAGTGGAATCGAATATTGGAGCACGGGGATCGGATAACACACAACTGCAGTCGGCAGCCGAGACAGCTAGCATCGGATAGCTGGTGAGTGGCAGTCTTAATTAAATCCCGCCCGCACTCTGGAGATCCTTTGATAGCTCTATCATAGTGACAGCAATTCCGACGAGTTGGTTTATTGTTGGTTGGTTTGATGCACTTAGTGAGGTGCAGAATTTAACCGTCTTTAAATTGTTAGATAAATATTTATCTAAATTGCCTCGTTGGTCTATTCTTAGGCGCTACTGCGGAATACGAGGCACATGAGTAGATGAACGGTATTAGGTCGGGCAAAATTATATGGGATATTCCCGTCTATGAATACCCAGTAGCAGCCCTGGATTAGATCTGAATTAGTGCCTGTTTAGTGGCAATAGGCTCGACCCAGTTACATGGGAGTTATATGTAAACATAACTGGCGAAATGTGGGTATATTATAAATTCAATTCTGCCAACCCTTTCGGGGATTACAGCCGAGAAAGATATATTATCATTGTGTGACTTCAAGTCATCACAAGAGACAAAGACACAGGTAACGTTATGAAACTGCAATGAATATATAATATTATTAGCTGTTCCATCCTGCATTTGGATCGTTATTAATGCTGTGACCTCAAGGGAAGAGAAGGAGAGGAAGACCCTATACCCGATGGGAAGATGAGATTTTGAATCCTGCTGGCACTAACTGGTAGGACATATCACAGAAGTGGGCTTCTCTGGAGAAGGTTGACTAATCTGGGGACCACGCTTAAAATAATTAGATAGTAAGTAAACAAATTATCAACTAAGACGAAATGTAGCATGGTCAAATAAAGGAATTTTTTTTTCAGAAATCACTATGACGCAAATCGGATTATTGCGAACAACCGGAGCGCGAACTACATTTCAGGTATTATTTCAGCGCGCCGGTAGTTCAGGATTTATAGCCTACGCTAGTCTAGCGTGAAGATATGGTTCTACTGTGTGGTTCTACGGTGAATAGATATTTTTATTTAAAATTAAGCAAATCCTTATATTCGTGAGTCACGTGGGGAGTATGCCCCACTGTATCCACGTTATGATCGTCACATCCTATCTTCAAGCCATTGACCCTTCTGACCGTTCTTCAATCAAGTACTTTATTGGAAGTGGACTCGAATCGAGAGCTTTCAAGTAACCCCAATAGACTGCGATATGAAATGAAATTGAATTCCACATTATTTTCTGAGTGTGTTAGTCGAAATTCTTCTTATTATATATGTGATTCTTTGGGTGATAAGCAGTATTATAATAAATATCTGATCGATATCTGTCACGTAGTTTAAAACTACACGATAATTACCAGTTCAGCATAGCAGAGATATAAGCAAATCTTCTGAACCTTTTGAACAATTATTGCTTGTTGGGGAAAATCGTACAAGATATAGTTAGGTAAACAATCCTTAAGGGTAAGACAATAAAGTATAATTTCCTTCTGGTCCGGAACCCAATAATTGTCCAACCCAATGCGTCCGGATTAGGAAGCGCTTACATACAAGTAATCCATAATCGATACACTCACTGATTCGATTATGTACGTACGAGTATTACGTAAAATCGCGTGTAACTTGAAGCAGGGCGGATTGGAGGCGTCATTAGACGCAGTTGCTGAGATTTCCGTTAACTACCCAGCTTTACCGTGAATAAATGAGGGCTGGGGGAATTATTCAGGGAGCCTCGCGCCTTCACAAACCTGAGGGTAAAAGTCTGTGTTACACTCAATCCGAAGGAAGAAATAAAGGTTACTTCACATGTTTTAAAAAAAGCGTAGCGCCTCTCTCAGATAAACTTAATGCTGAGAAAGTTAAATGCTACAATGGTCGCATCTAACTTTCTCAACTACCACTGTTTCATTCAGAACTGTTTGAGATCACTTGACAAAAAGTCATGCCCGCTTTGATGAAGAAAAGTTAGTTAATAATGGAGTTGACGTGACCCCATCATCTATACAGATAAATAAAATTGAAGTGTCTGTTTGTAATACCAAAATAACAGTTTTTCACCAAATGGATATGAAAGTATACACGCTACTGACACTAAAAACCAAGTTTTAATTTTTTTCTCTGTCTGTCTGTCTGTCTGTCTGTCTGTTAGTTCCGGGTAATCTCTAAAACGGCTGGATCGATTTTGACGGGAGTTTCACTGGCAGATAGCTGATGTTACAAGGAGTAACTTAGGCTTCTTTTATTTATCAAAAATATTAGGGATCCGCGACATGAAGCATAAATCTAAATCTACGCGGGTGAAACTGCGGGGCACCGCTAGTGAGACAATAAAAACATAAATAATAAACTTCTTTAATAAATTACCACAAATACAGCTCCCTATACTTTGCGATTATAAAACTGGCTATACATCTAGCGAAGCCATTACCTACAGCTATTGATGTAATCTCGCGGTTGGCAGCCACCGACAAAATAATGGGAAAAATATTCGCCAAGAAGTGAAATATGAAGTGAGATAAGTAAATCAAAGGGCTGAACGCAAAAAGCCTTTCGTAGTTCCCAAATTGAATGGAGCGTGAAAAATAGCCATACATCAATGAACGCAGATGGGATCGCCGGGGCTTTGATTGTGCCTGTGATAAAATATTTGTAAGGATAAGATTTATTAAGGACGCATTTCTCGCAAGGAATGAAACTTGCATATGCTATTGAGCACGTGAACATTTAATTGCACGTCGAAGAAATTAACACTGGTTCGGAAACTAGTCTTAGAACTGATGAGAAACTCAGCGGGAATCTTGTAGTCCATCAAAACCAAATAAATATCATAGGTTCATAGTTCCTGAGTAGTTATTAATTTATTATAAGCCAGCAAGTATAACATACTGCGACAAATAAGAATACAAAATAAGTTATATTTGGAATCCAATTTACTGGCTTAATTGGATGAAATCAGGCAGATGAAATTATATGATTATCTCTTTGAATAGAAAAATATAGTTCTTTTTCATGTCCTTATTTGTTAGTTAATTTCCTGCGATATTTATTTCTGTAATATTAGAAGTGACGCCTACACAGGTAATTTCAAACCAACCAGAATTGGATCTATAAACAAGAATATCCAATCTAAGAACCTTCAACGTCGATACACCCTGTCATGAAGAATCTAAAAATACACACAGTGACCGCACTACAAATATAAGCTAAAGCAGTACGGAGTCTCGGTTCAAATTATTCGAAATGACACATTCACAAAGACGCGCACATTTACGAGATTATAAAATGTACATGATGCCAGCTGAGTTTCATGCTGGTTCTTCTCAGAAGGCTGGTTTCCGAACCGTAAATTCTTCAAATTACATAAGTGCCTTACCAGGGCCTAAACTGAATAAATCATTTTCACGCCGGCGTAATTTCAGTAAGGGGTTTCAAGTCGTCGCTTATACCGTAATTTACGTATTACAATCATTTTTATAAACTTAAAATTGATAAATCTTCTTAGATAGTAAATAAAAATAAAAAAATCCTCACGCCCCATGGATCAAATATTCTTATTTCAAAAATTTGGGTTAGCTTCGATACTGTGTAGTAAGCTTATATTTATACTGTGCCCAGTCTTTGGTGGACCTATTGAAATCCCGAGAGGCCCTACCGTGCCTATTGACCCAGTTGTCGCGAACAATACCTGGTGGGCACTTATTGATACAGCCTCCAATTTATAAAGCCCCCGAGCTGTATACAGGCGACAGTAATACCTGCCACTCATCTAAATTGGACTGATTGTACTGAGATGATATTTGGTTTGCGATACATGTTATTTTTTGTTGAAATCATCCTTCTTTATAATAATACTAGCTGTGCCCAGCGGTTTCACCCGCGTACATTCAGTTTCATCCTTATCGTTGCGGAACCCTAATATTTTTGATAAATAAAAGTAGCCTAAGTTACTCATTGAAACATCAGCTACCTACCAGTGCAAGTCCCGTTAAAATCCGTCCAGACGTTTCGGAGATTACCCGGAACAAACAGACAGACATACAGACAGACAGAGAAAAAATTTAAAACTTGGTTTTTTAGTGTCATCAGCGTGTATACTTTCATATGCATTTAGTGAAAAGCTGTAATTTTGGAATTACAAACAGACACTCCAATTTTATTTATTTGTATGTATGTATGTATAGATATAGATGTATAGATATAGATATAATGTAATATTTTTTTCTTAAGGTTTTATAGATTCCTATAGAAGATAAAAGTATTCAGGAGAGGGCCTTCAGGCAAAGGGAAGCATATTCGCAGCGATGAATATGAAACTGGCAGTGAGGGTGCATTGTGTTTTTGCCGCTGGATTGGTGTTCCCATCAATTTTAAATGATATAATCACATTGCACACGTCATTTACTGGGACTGGACCGGATTCAATTACAGTTTTTTAAGGTCAGCGTTGAATATTCGTTGGATCCGAGCCAGATTAAGACTGCCTCGAGATAATATGAGCGCAGCATTATGGAAACTGAACTTAGAAGGTGGATTTATCCATTAAACTAGTTGATTTCTTTGTGTTTATATCACATTTCTCATGTGATTTATTTTGTACTAGCTGTGCCCCACGGTATTACTGGCGAAGGATTACATGAGGTATCTGCCGGTGAAAGTCCCGTCAAAATCGGCCAACCCTTATCAGCCGGAAAAACAGACCGACAGAGAAAAATATTTAAAATTAGTTTTTTTAGGTCCGTCTATAATTGTATATAAATGTGTAGTAAAACGCTGTTGATATGGAGTTGCAAAATACACTTCAATTTTATTTATCTGTATAGATTGTATACTTACTGTATGTAATACTGAACGTCATCATGATATCATTGGTAAATCTACATTGAAAACACCACTCTATTACAAAACATAGTCTAAAGATAGTCCTCAGTTTAAAAGGATCTCCATCTCTATCTATATATGGATTTAAAAAGGGATGGTCAAAGTTTTAGTCAGAGTTTAGTCTAGTCATCGTTAAAACCATTTTTTGTAATAAGAGGGAAAATTTAAAGCAATGTAATTACTCAAGTTCAGCAAAAAAGTCTCTGGGGATTTAAACTAAAAGTGATAACTTTCTGCCGCACGTAACGAACGCAGGCTAAGTTCTTACAGCTTACTCGCAATTTTATTACAGCAGATAACAGGATAAAGCAAAAATGATAAAGGGAAGGATGAAGGCACGACCGCTTTGCGTATAATACTGTGGCGTAGACAGCAATGAATTCTAATCAGTGTCAAGTTGTGCCTACTGTAGACCTAGACAACGTAACATTCTCTCGTGCTTGCGCTAATAGAAACGACTAAATGTATAGAAGGCACGTGACATATGTCATTGCCATACATTTTGTATCGTTTCTATAAGTGAAGCGTGAGGATAATGTTAATTTGTTGCCTACTGTTGATTTAGCGGAAGACTTGGTTATCATCATCTCCCTGGCCTTATTCCATGTATTTGGGGTCGGCCCGATTTCACCCGATTTTTATACGAAGTGACTGCCATCTGACCATCGAAACCTTTTTTCGAGGAAAATCGGCAATCTGGGTGAAACAAGTTGTCAAACTTCCTTAAGCCTTTGACTGACCTGTAACGATTGCCAAAGATGTTAAATTGGCAACCGGGAAGCGCAGCTTAACGTGCTCTCCGAGGCACGGCGGGAACTCGGGCGGTCACCCATCCAACTACTGGGTAGGCTTAGGGTTGCATAGCTACCGTGCCACGGGCTCCTCACAGCCATAACCAAAATGTTTTATTAAAATTGGTTCAATCTTCTATTCCAAATCTATCACTAGGAGAAGAAACGACAAAACAGGTAGCTGCCGCGGCTAATGCAGCTTGGTAGAAACATCGAACTTAGTAATATTATTCACGAATTCAAGAATAATAAAGCTGAATATTCACCAGAGCCTATGCAGTGTCTTGTTACTTGTAATTTAGTGGAAATTCTTCGAGCATGGAAATGGGCGGCCTTATGCAAATTGTCGGTCGGATATTGCGTGCGCCATACTTTCCAAATAAACGTATTTAAACTGTCCTATCATTTCAAGGATATCTCCCTGGAAGTGCAATACTCGGATTCAATTTGAATATTGCGTAATTTTCATCTGTCTTTCAATCGGTACTTGAGTCTCTTAATTTGTCTTTCCCAGTCCACGATGAGTTCGCTACTGCGGAACACGAGGTTCTGGGTCTGATCGCACCGCGTTATTCTCTAAAATTTCTAAGCGTCGTACTCGTCGTCGAGTGTCAGTTATAAGGATACGAAATTTAACCTTATTCTCTTTGTATTATGTTTCAATTTTCTAACCAACGCTCGTAATTGAATTCGACGCTGAGAAACTTTAGTGAATAGGTTAGTTCGGGCACAGTGTTATTAGGTTTTTCCACGTGTAGCAGCCCGCAGTATGGGGTAGTGCCCGATGAATGACAATAGGCTCATCCCTATTACTTGGGTCTTATAATTGGCGACATGTATGTACGATAAGTAAGTAAGTATATATCTGCGTACCCCTTCAGGAAATGACAGAGAAGAACCCGGCAAGAAACTCAGCAAGTAATTACTCTCGTCAATATCTGGTCGTAATCTTAGGTGTTTAGTACATACTTGCTATAAGCGTGCTGCAAACGATGTGTGGACAGCCATTGCCGCAGCACCAGCCTCTGCTGCAGTACTTGCGCAGCGCGTCGAAGCCTTTTTTCTTCCGCCGCGGGTAGTTCCGGCAACCGATCGAGGTGATCCGGCGTGCCGCAACCCGACAACGTTGATATACCTGCAAGTAAAAATTAATAAAATAAATATGGATAAGGACCCCCGAATGGGTAAACACCCACTTTCCACCGAAGATGATTAAGTGCCATCGTGACAGAGAAAGTCTTTGAATTACTTCTCAGATATATGTGGTTTCCTCACGATATTTTCCTTCGCCGTGAAGAAATCATTGCGCATAAGTTTTTAGAATAACGCATTGTAAACGCAATGCGTTATGCAAACGCTTTCCAACAAAAAGGCCCAGCATGGATTCAAACTTGCGTTGTTTGCGTAGCAGGCGATTGCTCAAACCCCAAGGCCACCACGGCTCTGCAAGTAATATATAAATTGAAACAGACTGTCTAGTTGGTCTATTGGTCGCAAGACGAGGTCCAGGGTTGGAATCCCCATGTCGTTGTTGGATTCTCCATCTGTAATCTCCCGAAAGCAGCGGAGTCTAAATGCATGCCCGGTTAACGTGTTCGGTGCTAACGACGCACTGTTAGAGAATTTACGAAGAACACGAAATTTCAGCAGTGAATGTGTTGGCTCGCCCCCTTACATATGACTTATAGTTAAAATCTTGCCTCGTAGGTTTCCCTATCCATTATCATATTATTGCCTGTACATTTAACATTATAATATAATAAAGTTTTCGTGCTTGAATATCTGAACGAGTCTGTAGCTACGAGATAATAATAGTTGGAAAATTACAAACGACTTTGTGTGTAAGTGCTTACTTATAAGTATTCCTTAACTTGATCGTACATTAGCTCAACGCAGATAAAATTAGAACACATTAGTGAACTCATGTTCACCGACTACGAGACGTGGGAGTAACCAACAAAGGTTTGTTAATTAAGACTAATAATTACTAGCCTGGAATGTGTGTGGCTTGATTTATTCATTGACGTCAGCGATCACAAAGACGTAGGCGAATACAAAAGGGTAAATATACCTCAAAGAATATAATTATCGAACACTATTGACGTCATACAGATACCTATACCGTCCCACATAATGACGTCATCAACTCTAAATTAATATTCATCTTCCTTTTAACAAAGCAGAATTGTGGCGCCCAACGTGGGACAAATGACCTACCTTGGCTATGTTACTTTCATTATAATGGAAAATTCTTTCAACTATCAAAGACTAATATACTTATAGGGAAATTGCTTTGTTGTGAGTCAGTTGCTTGGAAACCGTGCCAACCTTGGCCTTAATAATAAATGTGGCCGCATTAGAGACTTCAAAGTACTATAACTATAATGGTGGCTATTTACCGTAATAGTGTATGACCTTAGGAAAAGTACTTACCATGACTCCACTAATTGAAAGGCAAAGAGGGTACTTGGAAAGCTTTGGATGTAATGTAATTTGGCAGGAAGAGTGAGCTTAACTTCTCACTTAGTATTCAGGTGTTATTCAGTTTCATTGTACATAATGAACAAAATGAGCGAAATAACTTCATATTTCAATTAAAGAGGTGAATTAATTTTTACTGCTTCCATTATAAATTAACTTTTAATGGTGTGCATTTAGAAAAACGTAGGTATTATTATCACTTGTATTTTCTTCTAGTATTTTGGACAAAAGACCTAGTTCTTCTCAGTGGTTTTTGCGTGTAAATATATCCTAGCATTATAAATCGCTAAGTTTGAACGTTTGAATTTGAAAGTAACTTAGGAAAAAAGCTTTGTAAAGTATGAAAATGGGCTAAGTGCTTACTAAGTATTCAATAATAAATCAAGTAAGTTTTTGACATTATTAATCTACGCGTACAGTGCTCCATCTATACAGATAAATAAAATTAAGTGTCTGTTTGTAATTCCATATTAACAGCTTTTCACTAATTTCATATGAAAGATTTCTTCGTATATAGAAAAATAAGGTAAAAAATATATTTTTGTCCGTATGTCTGTCTCGTTATTCCGGCTAATCTCTGAAACGGCTGGACCGATTTTAACGGGACATTCACCGACAGAAAGCCGATGTTTTTATTTAGAAACGAATAGGGTTCGGGCACACCATTATAAAAAATACTTGTACGAATTGAGACACTTTCTAAATTGATATCACAAAAAAGTTTAGAACTAGATTAATCCTTGGATTGTCTCACACGCTCTTCCTCGTTTATTGAGAAGAGAGATGACTAAAGATCGTCGTACCGATTTAAAAGATATCAGAAGCATTAATAGTAGTACCGAACCTTATGATTATTATTAGAGTTTTATTCATGACATACATGTTTAATTGTAATTTCTTAAAAATGGTAAAGAAAAATACGAACACGAGGCGGGACTCGAACCCACGACCTCTGCAAACCGTGCAGTTGCTCTTCCAACTGAGCTACTCGTGATCCTAGCTCATGCGTCGAATTTTTCATTCCCTTGTTCCTGCGGTACAGGAGCCGCCATGCGCCATCTGTTGGTCGGTATATCCAAACTTATGATGATTCGAATTCAAATTAAAAACTTTTAACAAAGTACTTAAAATCTTCCGAACGACATGATTATACAGGCTTCTTTTTTACGTGCTATATGATATATACATACATACATGATGATCTCCTACCCGAATTTCCGTCACGGCGGCTAATCTCAACGGGGTTGTGCTATCATCAACCTAACCACCCACTACGTAATCTGTAAAACTTTATAAATATACTTAGTTAATAGGTTAGGTAGGTACACGACCTTGAAAGTTAAGCATGAGACCGTAAAAGGTTTTTATACACCCGACCGGCCCATTACCTTTCCACAATGACATGATTTATAGTCAGGGAACATTTTTGAAAGCCTAACTTATTCTGATGGAACACTTGCCTAACGTCTCTGTCAGCCGTGAAAAACGTTTTGAATAAAGCCCGCAGTAAAAGTTACATTTCGTAAGCAATCGTCCCGAGGGATGGAATAGGTTTCTTCTCTATTTACCCGACTTTGGCGAAACAAAAAAGTATTATGACCGATTAACATCGTAATTTTATATGAATTTTATTGTAATGAATAAATATTCACTATGTACTTAAACGTACTTGATGCCAGCTGAGTTTCTTGCCGGTTCTTCTCGGAAGGCTAGTTTCCGAACCTATAGTCAATTCTTTGACGTTCATATGTGCTTTACCAGAGCCTAAACTGAATAAATCATTATAATTTTCATTTTCGTCAAAAAAATATTTCGTTCCTAACATGAAGCCGCATAAAGTTAAACAAACGAGTTCCAACATGACACACGACACAAGCGTGCCGCACACCAAACACCGTGTAACTGTTTAGTTATGTTATTTTTTATGATAGTCATAAACGAATCGTAGCGAGCGACAAAACAGAATATTATGTTATAGACATGAGTAAAAATAATGATTAAGAACATTTTTATTTTTGCAAACGAATCTAATTAAGTACTTAAATAATGATAGGATGAATAGGATACGAAACTTAATCATGAAAGCGTACCTAACAACAAGGAACACACAACATTAGCAACGGTAAAAGTAAGCAAGGTAAAAATTTCTGACACAAAGAGTTATCACGTTCAGTATCAGGTATGTAATTTTAGAACTTTTTTTTTGTTTTATTGTTGAACTTGTTGCCAATTTAATATCTTTGGCAATCGTTACAGGTCAGTCAGAGGCCTAAGAAAGTCTGACAACTGGTTAAACCCAGATTGCCGATTTTCCTCGAAAAAGGGGGTTACGAAGGTCAGATGGCAGTCGCTTCGTATAAAAATTAGGTGATCAGCCACATCGGGTTGAATCAAGTGCCGACCCCAAATACATGGGATAAAGCCAGGGAGATGAATTTTAGAACTTGTTAGCCTGAACAAAGGAAAGAAACAGCTTCAAAGTAAAAAAATCCAATTAAAAGTAGACAAAGTTTAAATTGTAGTTCCACAAAAGTCACGCAATGTTGTTGTAGGTTGTATTTGGAGTTGTGGGTGAGGTCGTCGAGATAACTTAGATACTATCCAAGCACGCAATACGAAACACGCTATGGAAGGCAATCCGTCTAACTTTTGCGAAACCTACAGCGCTATGAATAGTAAATCCTGATTTCATGCCAAAAAACATAGGACAATATTCTTTGGATCTACTTTTATTTTCTGGGTTAATAACAGAATAAGTATATCATTGTGTAATCAGAATAAAGCAAAGGCAAACGACCATTTAGTGACTAGCTGTCATTGGCTAACTGTTCGAACAATTTCTTCATCGTTCCAGAAGTATTTCGGACAGTTATTAAAGAAACAAAGACTTTTAAAGTTCTAGTACAAATCCTAACTCATCCCAATTCCATCTTAAATATCTACCATCACTTAAACACAAAGTCGATTATAGAAAAAAGTTAAATGGATCGTATTTTGTGAAATCGTAAAAACGTTACAGCCGCGGATGACTTTCAATTTGGGGAATCATTCTGGGGTACCACTCGGCCGCATGTTTTACTTTCCTAAATCATTTTAGAATCGTAGCCGACCTTCGATTCTGTGACTCAAATCTGTATTTCAAGTAAAACTCTTTTATTAAGCAAGTTTTTTCGTAGATTTCAATGTTGGAATTTTGGTAAACCCTTTCTTAGTCGATAGTAGATATTGACTAAGAAAGGGTTCTTCTTCAAATTAAACACATGCTGCATATGTCATGTTCCTAGAACCAGACGTCTAGGCTGTCATGTCATGTATAATTTAGTTAGTCAGCTAGAGCATTGCATTTTATATGTATAGATTAAATGACAGAAGTCAATATGCACAAACAAAATACATACAACCAAATTACTTAAGAATGAGCATAAGTAAAGGGTCACGCACAAGCGCACTCTTAGAATAATCTGTTTTCCAATTCAAGTTGATTTCGGTGAATCCCTGATTGGAATATAAAAAGGGATCGTGTAACATCGTATACTTATGATTTGACGTAAATACAACGTTTTACGGCTATCCAGTTTTATGACTTCCCCGCAATTTCCTTTCCCATGGACAATTCGTTTCCGCATTGTGGAAAAAGGGAAATATAGATTGATCGAATCAAATATATGCTGCGGACCATATTTATATGTTGGCTTATAAACTGTATAGCAATGGCGTAGGTAGAATTAACTTAAGAGGAAGCACAAAATAGTATCTACTGAGTATCTATACAGATAAATAAAATTGAAGTCTGTTTGTAACTCCAAAATTAAAGCTTTTCACTAAATGCATATGAAAGTATACATGCTACTGACACTAAAAAACCGAATTTTAAAAATTTTATTTATCAAAAATATTAGGGTTCCGCGACAATAAGGATTAAACAAAATCTACGCGGGTGAAACCGCGGGGCACAGCTAGTATTCAAATATGATTTAAACTTTTACATTTCCACCCTCCAAATTTTCATACTAGTTATCCGTTTCATTATACGTTGAAGTGAAAAGCTAATCCAAATATTGGTTACCAGTTAACGCCCGCCCGGAATTGTTTCACAAACAGCTGACTTGTTTCTGACTTCAACAAACTGTTTTCAACCTTTACCCTTTATCGTAGATGTGTATTTTGGACCAACTATGCTACCCGCGACTTTTTACCTTATTCCCGTGTTCGCAATCAATCTAGATAGTGGCACCAACGCCTGTATAATATTAGAACAGAAAGACGCCTATTTAGAACAGCTATTTATTTTACGAAATCGTTACTGCAAAGCACAAACTGCGATTAAATCTTTCGAAAGCACCAATGTAACACAACATCAATCCTCTTTGCTTTCAATCTGAGAGACAGTTATTGAATTTGAATGTATCAATAAAATCAAACAGAAATTGAATGGCTCATAAAACAATCAAACCTTCACCCGTATCGAAGCCTTTGTCAACAAGAGACAACAAAATCATCAATGTAAATGCCCTGGACAGACATGAAATCACGTACATCACTTGTTGCGCACCGGCTTTAGTGTAAGTAGGACGCGGGAAGTGGGCTAGCGACCGGCAACTGGGCCGACTGGGGCCACAGGTGGAGTCAGGGCGCGAGGGTACATCCGCACCACTCCACCGGGATCTGCCGGTATGCACGCATGCGGTCGAAATTCCGTCCAGGTGCACTGCCGATGCGTATCGATTGTTGCTATTGTATTGTAGTTATGGCAGGTAGGGCACGGTATTTTGTATTTTAGCTGTATGTAGGATGTAGATGCATTATTTCATAACCATTAGTAACATATTCCTTCAAATACGAACGCCTAATTATCGTTTGCAGACGGGTTTTATAAGATAACATTTGGTTGAATGATCTGAGGGCTATATTGTTTAAGACTACAAGTTGCTAAACAATCGTAAAGTTCGCTTTTAGTAAACGGTTAGATACTGCAGCGTTCATGCTTGCAAAACTATGCAAGCCAATCGCGCACGCTACTAAATCTTGTCTAGCTTATCAAGAATTCAATCGCTGTGCTATCACATTGATAGACGAAAAGGTATAGCAAGCACAGCGCCTCCACTCCTCCTCATCCGCACCCGATGGTATGGCAACCTTACCGTGGAACACGACACCACTCTAAGGTTGCATTATTTAGCTGCGGTCTTCGATAAGGCTGGGGTTCATACCCAATATTTAAGAGAGAGTTTTTACATAAAGATCATAATATAGAAGATAATTAAAGACAATATTTGTTACACTGTTCAATCTTTATTGTCCTATGCAGCATCTGTGATATTTACGTTATTAGTTTCTGAGTCCAATATAACTTACAAAGCCTCGACCGCCTGGCTAGAAACACGATAAATCAAACATATTAAATGAGCCGGACAATATACTCCTCCCCTCCTTTACAGAATACAAGAATTATTTCGGCAGATTTCGTCTCTCGTCCTTAGTCCATCCATCCTCGTCTATTATAAGAAATTTGCCGAAGAATGGGATATTAATAATGCAGATTAAGAAGAAAAAAAACATTTAAGTAATAAACGTTCTTCTTGCTTTATATATTTCAGTCACCAGACCAAAAGATGAATAAAGACGTGTATTTCTAATAAACTCGTTTTCGTTTACTTAGTTACTAGCTGTTCGGATTCCCTAATGAAATAATCCTTTGTCACAACTCACGACTAATGTGAATTATAAGCCTATACTAATCCAGTTATTCGGTAGACTGGCGGAAGTCTAATTAAAGCGAGTAGTTTGCCTGCTTATGTGTTTGAACACATTGTCCCTCAACATTTCATTACGAGATCAAAGGGTTAATCACATTTTGCTTGTGTACATTCCAGTTGGATTCCTTATAATTTGGAAGGACTACTGGGATCCTAAGATATAAATCAAATCAGTAATTTACAAGTTAATCAAACATTACTTATTAACTACGCTTGTATGGCTACATAATGACTATATAAAGAAAGCGTATTTTTTGTAAATGACGTGTAAGGAAGTCAAGGAGATGTACAGAGAAAAGAGTAGTGAACTGCATCAGATACATCGACTAGAAATTAACTCGTGATTTTATTATGAATTACTTACTAATTGCTAAGTAAAGCTTCTTAAATAATTTTTACATCAATACAGATAAATAAAATTGAAGTGTCTGTTTGTAATTCCAAAATTACAGCTTTTCACTAAATGCATATAAAAGTATACACGATACTGACACCAAAAAGCCAAGTTTTAAATTTTTTCTCTGTCTGTCTGTCTGTTTGTTCCGGGTAATTTCTGAAACGGCTGGATGGATTTTAACGGGATGTTTTGATGTTTTAAGGAGTAACTTAGGCTACTTTTATTTATCAAAAATATTAGGGTTCCGCGACAATAAGGATGAAACTAAATCAAAGCGGGTGAAACCGCGGGGCACAGCTAGTTTTATATAAGCTTGTAGTAAGATTTGTTAAAAGGCAAAGAAAGCTTATGTCGAAGGAATTACCACCTGAGACAAAGATATTTTCAAACACGGGTTTGATAACAAGAAAGATGATAATGTTTTAGAAGCTGTTTAAATCGGAACACCACTCTCACAGTAAGTCAAACACTGTATGACAGTGTGGCTATGTTACATAGTGTCGGTAAACGTCAAGCCATATAACTTGGCACACATCCAACGCGCTATTGCAGATGGCCATTCGTACTTAGCTTTTGAACACTGAGCTTTACTCTCGGGATTACAGCAGATGGCTGAGGTATACGCTATTAATTAATCACCACTTTCATTAGGTTTCACTTTAAGCTGTATTATCCTGTAGTGAATTTTATCAGCTTTCAAACAGGAAGCCTTCACAGCACTGCACAGTCAGTTAAATGAAATAGTGCAACTCTAATAGTAGGTTAGGTACCTACTCGTAATAAAACGAGTCTCGTATCCTCAATGAAATCCCTGACATGTCGTGAGACGGGACAGATAGATGAACTGTCCAAGTCGCTAAAGTCGTCTTAGGCGTAGCTGGGCAGGTAGTCCGTGGTGTAACAATACTACACACCACCGGTTTCCTTCACCACCATTTCGTCCAACTTCACTATTCTAGCTACTCTACCACAACTTCTCTTTATTTTAATATTACTAATTAATAGTATGTTAAGGGGTTTATAAACAAAACAACAAGCAGCAAGGTCTCCGGATGGGCACTGACCTTTTTGAATTAGTTCCAACCGCGAGCACAGAGGGATGCATTTCACTCAATGACGCGAGTCATGAGCGTTAAGCGATTTGGTTTTGGCCGTACCTTGAACTTTAAGCAGAAACCCATAACCTTTTTAATTTTCTCAATAGTTGTGGTGGTAAAAGTTGGTCACCCATAAAGCGAAAAGCCCTCAAACCCTCACTTCATCTAGTATGAATGAATACAAGACTAAACTAAATTGAGTTAGTCGAGTCAGATTTTCTAGACTTTGGAGCGGGCACGGGGTAATAGCCATTGTCAAATATGTTCATACAATAACCAGTATCTCCGAAGTTTGCGCTTTCTATGATAGAGGCCGTTGGTCCAAGGCCTGAATCTGATCTTACGAATTAAGTTCTTTAATAAGAGAGGCATCTATGTAAAAATATTTAGTCAGCTTAGGCCCTGGTAAGGCTTCTATGAACATCTAAATACTATCATCGGTTCAGATTCCTCTGTTTCAAAGAGACTCCAAGCTAAGCTCGCTTGAAGCCCTTGAAACTTGTGGACCCTTGCAGTAATTTTACTGTCTCGGTTAGTCTAGGAAAATGTTATGTGACAAAGATGCAAACGAAGCAACTCATACATTTTTACTAACAGTTTCTAATATTTTGAATAAACACACCACTGTTTTTATTTTTTTTCGGTTTTAGTGAAAAAGGAGACGCGGCAAGTGTTTTACATCGTTAGGTTTTTATGTAAATTTGTCTAGTTGTACTTAGCGTCCGCGCTTACTTTCTAAACCATCTACAAGCGCATCGCGCTAGAGGACTACACTTAACCATTATTTTCAGTCACTGGCTTTTATTCCCCTGTTACATCTGTTTTACTCTGAGTTACATTTTCGTGCCAGCAGTATGATTGGACACTTCCAAATTATGAGTACAATGTGTCGTCAAGTCCTGTGGGGCTATAACGTTGATGGAATTACATTTTGAAGCTTACATTGCAGTGAATATGGACTCAATTAAGTTGGATTAGAGAACGTCCCCTAGCGGTGAGGCACTTCACTCTTCGCCGCACAGAAAAGAGTACATTGTCTTTGTTTACTTCTTCACATTTCTGCCTCACCCTTTACCCTTTAGCAGTAGTAGTTGTAGTGCCAGCCTATAGGACAGGGGGAAGTTCGCGTGGGGTTTAGCATGGATTTCAAAACAAGAGCCAATCAACGCTCCCGCAATTTAACCACGTATTACGAGTTTCGTGGCTTAGGTACTTCACTTCCACGAAATCGGTTAAAATATTATTCCCTCAGCGATAGAATTTCCATAACTTTTTGCGGCTTACTGATTCTGATATTTGTTCATGAATTAAGTTTGCTTCTAGCTAAATTTTTATTCCTATACAAAATGTAAAAAAATATAATTTTATTAGCAATCAATTCATTTATCATTGAAACTGTGTAAAAAACCCACTAGCGACTATAAAATTATTATCTTTCTCAACTCCTTACTAACTTACAAATGTTAGCTGTAAACTTTCAGAGCTGAACTTAGAACAACAGTCATTATGTCGTAGTTACCATAATCCTCGCGTGGTTTCAGACCGATATGAAATAGTATTTTGAAATGTTAGCAATTACGTTAACTTCGGTAACATAAATCACAGCTGCGTCGCAAAGTTAAATGGAAGCCCCAACGCGGAATCCGAACAGCAAAGTTTGATGCGTAACAGATAAATGGGTAGTACACAATACAAATGCCTAAAAGGCTTTACAAGACAATGAAACTAAGCGATCGCTCGTTTACATTAAGCCCGGCGAGCTGCCAAGCCATTGCCGCCCTTACCTGTGTCGAAATAGAAACTTTACCCACCTGAGAATTGTGACACTGCCGACAACATGGACAGGCCGGAGTGCCGGCTGTGTGAAGGATGGATCATCCCAATGGAGCATATTTCAGAGTCCTCAAACTGCCACATGGTGCCAAATAAATATCCTCGTAAATAAATTTAAATTATCTCAACCATTAATTATCTCTATGATAAAGAAAATTACACTTTTAAGGGAAACAAATTAAATAAGACTTAATGCCGTATGCTTTTGTATTGGGTTTAATTAACGACGTGTGTAATTAGGACGATCATGTTATAGCTGATGTGTATGGATATGCATAGGTGTGGAGACGTGCGCTTGGCGCGACGGCTGCGACGCGACTGAGGCAGGAGGCGGTGTTTCTTTGTGTTTGTTTCGTGGAGGGGGTGGGAGCTACGTCACCGGCCCCGAGCTTCCCCGAGCCACCCTCCGCCCACTCCCGGGCCCGCGGGATCTCATCGCGCAAATATTGATATCATTTTGCGCGAAAATTTCGCCCCCGTCATTTAATATGCGATGACACGTACGAGTTTTTCGACACCAATCAACCGTAAGGTGATAAAGAGTTCACAGCTCATCAAAATTACTACCTACACATTTTTTTTTAAATACCTTTAATTATGTACCTTCATTTCAGTATGACTAAATCATTGTTCTAAACTGGTCAGGTAGACCAAGTTCCCATATTAAAGATATTTTCAAATAAGAATTAAATAGCCTAGAAAAATTATGAAACATTTTTTAAACCAAACAAAGTCTGTCATGGATTTAAAAATAATAAATATATTTATTTTGAAATTATTTATTCAACTGTTTTCTACCATTTTTACATATTCCACGAGGTGATTTACTTTCCAGAGATAAATGTTTTTTATTCTTTAGAAGTCTCCATATTCCGTATGCCTCCATGCTGATGGACTAAATAAAATTGTGTTTCATACTTCAATGGTAATGGAATACCAATTTAACGAGAACTTTGATTACCAACATATAAAATTGTGACTTAATATATATCAAAGAACAACCTAAGTCACTGGTCCTAAAAAATTGGAGGGTGTGTTTGTCAGGTAAACACTATGAAAGAGTTTCCCCAAAATTCCATCCCTAAGGGAGTGAAAAGGCATTTGAAAATTTGTATGTGAATTACTGACACATAGGCATACTATGGTAGAAAGCAAGTAAATATACAATATACACACTGCATGCCTAAATTACTTTAGAATTAAGATATATCTGTGCACATGCTCCTACAAGTGAGAATTTATAACTGATTTTAATTGATCATTTGATATAAATTAATAATCTGCTGAAAATTATTTTTAATGATTCAATAATATTTATTTACATTTTAGGTTGAACGCATTACGTATCAGTTTTGGTTAAATATATAGTGCACAACAAAACAGCGTGATACGATTTTAAACGGGAGTAAGCGAGAGAGAAGTAATAATCTAGCTTTAGAAACTATTTTGCGCTTGGAACGCGACCTTACTGTAAAAATCGACGTTGTGCCCTACTAAGCTATTTTCGATGGCAAATTCTTAAATTAAAACTTGAAGGTGTACTCACCATATTCACGAAATAGTTTCTTATATTCCCCGAGATCATTTTGATCCAGCCACTCGTCTACTTGTTCACTTTCGTCTTCGAATATCTCCGTGAAAACCACTCCTATGAAATAAACAAACAAACAAAGCAACACAATTGAACCAAAGTAGTGATCTTGCTTGGACATTTTTGATCTGCTTTATCACATCATTTTGTCATTTTAAATGATAACTTTGCTAAAATAATATTGAGGACGGCCAAATTCCTTTACGATACATTTTGTTTTGACATTTTTGATATGGCAGTGACACTGACAGACACGTGAAATCATATCATGTTCCGTTTCGTTATTGCATCGCGTCATTGCAGACTATATAAAAACAACGTACACTATTTTTTTAAATGTTAGTCCTGAAAATGTTCTTTTATAAAAGTAATTTTTATGGCTATGCTTTCATGGGACATAAATACCAAAAATATCAAAATGTTCAGACAAGCGATTCTGTTCCTTTAGCTAGCTAAACAAAAAACGTAATTTAGCAGCAGCGCACCCTCATTCGAAGAAGAAAGTAAATCCCATAGTTCTTTTTGAATGACTAGTTAGTGTAATTATTATCATATAAGGTAGCATCACCCTTACTCAGGATTCTCCCATATGTATGTACCATGAGAAGAGATGTAAGCAATATATCACGTTATAGATATGTTGTCTGCTTTAGGTAGGTACTTTGATTGCTTGATACCTTAAAAACTTGAGTTAGTAGTATGGTTCTACCGTCACCAAGTGGGTTCACAAAAACAATGCATTTGGAATCATAAAATTATATTTTATAAATTGTTTAGAAATATTCCATTACTATCACAAAAGTGCTCAGCCAGTCTATGGTCTGTGTAAAGCTAGGTGAATGCGATCATAATATTCACGCGAAGGACTTAGAACTATCTGTTGAGAATTATTCCTTGATCTTCAGTTTATCGGCGAGGGAACAGGACAGGCCAGTGCCGTCTGGTTCGATGTTCAATTCTGTAACTTTGCTGTCGTTGACAACCATAGAGAATCGCTTGGAACGGAATCCGCCGAGTGGGGGAAGGTTGGTTCCTAGGTCCAGTGCCTTTATGAAGACGCCATTGGGATCGGCTAGCATGCGGACCTGAAACAAAGGAAAAACTGTTACCAACTGGATAATATACATATCGTCACGAGTTATGAGCGCTAACCTTGAATGTCATGTATGGCGCGATACGATCAAATACATGAGAAGTTATATTTTGGAAACTAACATTTAATTATATTACTTTTTAGATAGATCCTATCAGTTTGCTACTGATAAAATAATTTACTATGACAATATCACGTAATGAGGATCATTAATTTATCATATCTAATATGCCAATAATTATCCATATAAAAACCATAAGATCACTTAGATCTAAGCATTTATAAGATTCGAATCACAAATTAGCTTCTTTCAATTGATAGTGACTATCACCTTGGCACTAATATCCAACGGCTCAGATAATTATATTGTTGAGAGTATAAATATGTTATCAGTTGGTTAAGAATATAAATGAATACTTTGGCTTCCAGTTTTTGAAGCTCAAACACCTGCCTGTCACATGTACCATCATGATACCATCAGAGGGCCTAGTGCGAGTTCTCTTAAAATCGCCGTTACAAGTCACCGCGTCGACGTAAATGCAGATTTGTATAGGTTCACAATAGTGTCATCTTTAGTGGGTCTAAAGATGACACTATTGTGAACAGAGGTGCTGCTCCGATCCCATACAAATCTGCGTTAACTTTGACGCGGTGACTTGTGACGGCGGCAGTTAAAAACTCGCACTAGGCACTCTGTACCCCGAGTATCACGAGTTTTGCACCGTTTTCGTAATCTATACTCGCTAGCGTATGAGATATTTTAGTTCTTCACGTCACCGCTAGGAGGCGCTGTACAATTTCTCATACATATATTCCGCGGAGACGCTAGCGAGTGTAGATAAGTAAAACGGGGGCAAAGTCGCGATAGGGGTACTGGACTTGTAACACTGGATAGGCCAACCATTTTTCTGTGCTTGCATATTATTAACGTCCTACTACAAATATTGATCCAGCGTAATTGTTAATGTAAATGCGCCGCCGCCGCCCCGGACGACCGCTGAGGTCGAGTAATGACTCAATGTGCCCGCGCTTCACCCTTGTCACCAAAAGCTAGCAATGTCTGATTCCTAAGCTCGTGTGACGCGTAACATACTCCTATTATGAAATCAGGCGACATAGCTAAGAATCACTACATCTGTAAAGAATTTACTTTCGTAAAAAAAAGCGCGCCATCTGTCACTTGACCCCCGGGCATTGATAATGCACCTCTGATGGTAATGAGAACTGAAAAGATTTCAGCCCAAAAGCCCACCGCCAAGATAAAAATGTTTTTTTAAGAAAATATTTCCCTACTTTTGTAGTAACAAGTTAGAAATTAGCAAAAGTAAATTAATATATTTTAATTTTATGGTTTTTAGTGTTAGTACTATATTTTTTAATCTGTAATATGTAAACTGTTGTGAATAAAGATTTTATGAGATTAATATAGTACTAGCCTACCAACTAACACTATGTAATTTCAGTCTTTATTTTTTTGTCTGTGAACCAATGTATCAAGTGATATAATATGCAAATTGGAGCAATGGTGTGTTTATTTAAAATTCAAATGAAGGTCAGAGTACCAACACAGTGGGGTATTGATTTTCAATCGATAAGTACTCATGAATAGCTAGCTTGTCCTTGAAATATATATAACAGTTTTAGATACTAGACATATGTTCAGCGATAGTTTAAATGTTTTAAAAGCAATTAAAGTTCCCTTGTTAAGCGCATTATTTATGTAAATTCCATCTATAATATAAAAATGAATTGCTGAATGTGTTGCTAAGTGCAAATCTCGAGAGCAGCTGAACCACGAGGATTTAAAGAATCAACTGTTAGGCGGTATGAAGTTCTCCGGGTCAGCTTGTTGTTAATAACAACTCTTTTAGACCCTGCTTACAAAAAAACTATATGCAATGAACAGTGAACGTTACAGTTAACACTTCCAGCCTTGTCTGCAGATAAATATATGATTGTGGTTTCCGTTTGATTACTTCCTTGCAAAAAAGTCATTATACAATTTTACTACCTTATAGCATGAGATTTTTAATATGTTAACTTTGTATGGCTATTACTTTTATGTTAATAAAAGCATAAACAATGTATGGAATATTAAATGTAACTTGTGATTAAAGAAAGATTAGAAAGAATTTTATTACTTTCTTAGTTATCTCAAAAGAATATATTGTTATAAAATTGTAATCAAAATGCAAGTATATTGTTTTATTTATAGCAGGTCAGGGAGTTTATCAGTCAACTTTCCAAGTAAACAAGTGATTGGTAACCTTATTTCACATGACAAGTCTAAAGTATTAAGTTTATTTGTATTTTCATTATTTATAGCATATGCAATGAAGATAATTTGTCCTGTATTGAAAGTGTAATGTTAATTCTATCAAATGTTTGAAATGGAACTTATATCAAGGTTAATTCTGAACAAGCACTAACTTTAAAAAAAAAGGGTAGTATCAGTGGCTTACATTGCATATATACTTACAACTCGCCTCATTGGTATGTACTTAACCTGCATACCTACCTACTTAATGTTTATGCCTACCCCTCTGAAAATCCAATGCACCACCCTCGGTAGTATAGTGGCAAATGTTGGTCTCTGCCTAACCCATGGGATATATATATAGCATAATACAACTCCAATTTAATATTTCACACACTATAATGGTGTATTTTAAATATGTAGAAGATGAATAATAAGTAACCTAATAACAGTGGGTTGAAGGTATACCTTTCCTTTGGTGTTGTGCTGAGCTCCCCACGCCGCCATGACATAGGGATCGTTAACAGACACGCACACAATGTCGTTGATGCCCTGAGCCTTCAGCTTGTCCGCGTTCTGCACGTAGCCCGGCAAGTGCGTCTTGGAGCAACCCGGCGTGAACGCACCGGGCACTGCAAATAAAACAATCTTCTTTCCCGCCGTCAACTCGCAAATATTCACTTTGTTCGCCGGAGAATCCTCGAACAAATCCGCCGCCGGCAATTGGTCTCCAACCTGCAAATTAATAGTTTTAATAAGATGTCAGTTATGTAATTTTAAACAAATATTACGGAGAATATTACTTTTATCGGTGCCATGGCTACTGGAGTTGAATGTAACGATCGCGTTGGCGACTGCTTGGTGAATGCAGCAATTCCACGAACAATCGACGACCTCGTGAGAAACATTTGTTGATTGGCACTTGCTATGTATTTTTTATTATATCTTTGTCGTATCGTATCGATTCTTTCAGTCAATACAATACCTATAATAATAACCTTGGCCGTAGGTAGTTTTGATTGGATCGACCACTTTTGCGTTCAACTGACGTCTGACACTGACAGAAGTCAGAAAGTGAGATGACATTTGTTTCAAACGTTCACGTTCACGTATGTTTTTCGTGCAAACTTTTTCTGGAACTTATTTAAGTTCTGAAAGTCCCAAGAAACGTAATAAATCACATGTAAATAATAATATGCTGTTCGATAGTACGAGCTGAGTCTTTTAAAAAAATCGCTATGAGGCATTTGAAAATTATGTCTATGGTGCGAAATCCTTCTCCTAGAGTGCTGCCATATAATGAAAATTATAATAACGTAAGAACGATCCCGAGAGACACCGACTTGGGACAAGTTTTCTACCTTTAATTAGTTTTAGGTCCTGTTCCTTGTATATATAGTTAAGTTTTCATTTAATTTAAATAAACACGTATGCACACAACAATCTATTGATTCATAGGTACTTATTTAGCTTACTACGTTTAGAAATAAACATTTAACCTTTTTACCGTAAAACAGAAATTTTAGAATAATTTACAATATTTCAGGGACAGGGGTTCGTTGTAACGAGGCAGCCCTAAAGATTATGACAATTCAATTCAACTGACTGACAATTTGACGTATAATATTGTTTATGGTCAACTTAATTAATTTCTAAATGAAGCATTTCGTTTGACTTTGCGTGATTACTTATTTGTTAACCATTTTAGTTTTATGGCATTTACCACGTATTTAGATATGGTAGCGAGTTTTGTAAGTGTTACTAAAGTGTAACGTTGATACCGGTTGGTGAATTAATGCTCTAACAATATGGAGGTTCCTTCAATGGACACGGTGTACCAGGCTATAAGTGCTCTGTACGATAACCCTATTCCAAACGAAAAGGAAAAGGCGTCATTATGGTTGGGAGACATTCAGAAATCTGTGAGTAAACATTTGAGATTCATTCACTATTAAGGATTTAGTTTTGTATGTGATTGAGTTCTTTGTTGGCAAGTGTCGATTAACCACAACATCGGTATCCTTTCAGATATACTCATGGAAGATAGCCGACGAACTGTTGCAACAAAAGAAGGATATCCATTCGTGTTATTTTGCGGCGCAGACGATGAGGTCGAAGGTGCAGCACAACCTGTCGGAGCTGCCGCCGGAGGCCGTGGTCTCGCTGCGAGACTCGCTGGTGGCGCACCTCGAGGGCACGTCACCCGAGACCAGCGCCGCTATCCTCACGCAGCTCTCCCTCGCGCTCGCCGACCTAGCCCTGCAAATGCCCTCCTGGCAGAACTGTATAAGTGACTTGATCAAATTGTTTGCGAACAAAAATGACTTTGCACTACTTGAAGTGCTGACTGTTCTACCTCAGGAAATAGACTCCACTAGCCTTAAACTCGGTGAGAACAGACGTGAAGACATAAAGTCAGAGTTGCGATCAAATTCTCAATTAATTACAGTATTTCTTAAGGAAAACATCACTAATACGCAGAATTCAAATGTATCATTGAAGATAGTCAAATGTTTGACGTCATGGGTGCAAGTTAGGGCCATCAACATACAGGAAGTGCCCCAGAATGCAGTGATTGGTTTCTGTTTACAAGTGTTAAGGGATCACAGTTCAATTAACACCCTTCATGACGCTGCATCAGACTGTATATGTGCATTGTTGCACTGTTTGGTTGGGAATAACAACAATGACAATGTAGAAAAGCTATTGTTTGACAGTTTAGTGACTTTAGAAGAAAGTTATCACATGGCCGTGGCTCACGAGGAAGAGGAGAAAGCTGCCAACTATGCTAGAATATTCACTGAACTAGCCGAGACATTTTTAGAGAAAATTATTGCTTCCACTGAGCGTGGAGAGGTACATTTTGCAATGAGGTCATTGGAGCTTGCGTTGATGTGTGTGGGCCACCACGACTATGAGGTAAGATTGGAACTGCACTTGACACCATGAGGATAGTTTACACCTATGAGGTGTTATTACAATGAGTTTTCCTCAGATGACCGCAAACACTACATTGTTTGTATGTAGTTGTTGATAATTTTGTTGCTACAATAGTTACTAATGGGCATTTGTCAAGTTTAGCTGTTGGCATGATTAGTGTAAATTTATATAATGTTTTAAAATTGCGAATTCCTTTGATATGAATTTCAGAAACCACCAACAACAATTAAAACAAAGTTTATATGTAAAAATTTCCGTCTGTTAAATTCAACTTACAATATCCTAGGCAATGTTCAAACATTGATTATAAAGAATCCTATGTAATTCATTAACATAAATACAAAAGCGTTTTTTTGTCTGCCTATTGAAAAAAAACATTAATTATCAAATTTCGTAACAGATACAGAATTTAAACAATTTTTCTGAGAATTTACATACTATAGTTAACATTTAGATACTATGGGATTACAACAAATTAATAGCAGTATTTTATTCAGACATTCAACAACCACTGATACACTACCTATCTCCCAGATTGCAGAGATAACGTTCAACCTGTGGTACCGTCTGTCAGAGGAGGTGTACCAGAAGGACTATCAGCCACTCACGGACGTGTTCAAGCCGCACATAGAGAGGCTAATAGAGGCTCTGGCCAGGCATTGTCAACTTGAACCAGATCTGAACAAACTACCTGAGGAGGGAGATGAATTTATTGTGAGTTTCTTTGTCACAAACTAGCTGCGCTCCGCTGTTTTACTTAATTTTATGTACATTTAATTAAATGTAGCCTAAGATAATCCTTGTAACATTAGCTATTTTCCAGTGAAAGCCATGTTAAAATTGGTCCATCCGTTTCGAAGATTATTCAGAATGAACAGACAGTATTTCATACAGTATCATATATACTTTCATTAGTGAAATACTGTTAATATGAAATTACAAACAGACATAAAAAATTTATGTATCTGTTAGACTAGCTTCTGTCGTGGCTTTGCTCGTCTATCATAACAGCTCCCTAATTGACATAGATAAAGAATATAGAATATATCACTTAACTATAATGTAATGTAATTATATTAGTGAAACAATGTTTAATGGGTCCAATCGTTTTGGAGCCTATTTGTTACAAACAAACAATCAAATCTTTCATACATACATATGCTCACGCCTGTATTCCCCGAAGGGGTAGGCAGAGGTGTTGTAATTTTCAACACCCACATTTCACCAAATATGATTAAGAGCCAAATCTTTCATCTTTAATAAAGTATAGATAATCTTAGCTTTTGTGTTTATCATTGCCAGTGTTCCTGTTCTGACAATGAAAGGTATTCTTGGTGTAATTTGTTAATGACATGAATTAGCTTATTATAAGCTATCTTAATTTATTGTTAATAAATCGTTTTTGGATGTTACTTTGTGTGGTTTGCATGCATACCTGATGATATTTTTTTAATAAAATAATGCAGGCATATACGCAAGAACTGATCAAACTTACAATCAAATGAATAATGACTAACTGTGCCCCGCGGTTTCACCCGCGTAGACTTAATTTTATAGATGGCCCGCGAAACCCTTATATTTTTTTAAATTAAATGTAGCGACGTTACTCCTTGTAACATAACCTATCCGCCAGTGAAAGTCTCGTTTAAATCGATCCGAACATAAGAACTTCCTCGGTTTTTAGGTTCCTCGGTTTTAAAAAAATAACTTATTCTATTCTTGCTGTTTTCGACAGGAATTCCGCATGAAAGTGATGGGTCTGATCAAGGATGTGGTGTTCATCATCGGATCCACGTCAGTGTTCCGCCAGATGTTCGCGACGCTCCAGGCCGACCTCTCCTGGGAGCAGACAGAAGCTGCACTCTTCGTCATGCAATCCGTTGCCAAGAATATACTACCGTGAGTTATTTTCATTAGCATTGAGAAGGAGCTCGTGAATGCCAGGTTTAGGACAAAACTTTAAGGTTGAAAAACGTAATAATGATTGGCTAATTTTGAGTTAGCCGATGCCTTGCAGATGATCCCCTAGCGTCATAGCGTATGACGCACATGGTGTGTCATAACGTATGACGCTTAAGCGGTGTCATGAAATATTTGGGCTTTGCCAGTGACAAAATTTTAAAGAGCTAAGAATGGGTTAAGAAAGGTAAAACTTAAAGAGATCTTAGGTCTGGCATTCACGGACTCATGGTCCAGAATGTTTATAATGAGGTCCCGATTGTTGCAAAGTATCTCATGTGTTATAATATTCCAGGGTATAACACCTCCATGCTCATTTCACCCAAATCTGTTCAGCAGCTAGACAGATTGCAAGATGCTGTTCAAGATGGTGCAGTGGCAGGGATGCTGAATATATTTAACCTTACATATAGATGTCCATACGGGATTTTTGTTGGAATTTCAGATTTTTCTAGTATTTTCTCATCGGTTGGTCACATTGTCGTTTCCTAAATCGGTGAGTGAATTAGATGTAAAGTTAGGGAGATCTCCTAACTTTAAGGTAACTCATTCTACCCGTCTGTTAATTATGCATTGATAGGAGGTACTGCCACTTCAGATTGCATAGAGTATGTAATACTTAATATTTGCATTTGTACTCTTAGTACGACTTCTGAGGCAGTAGGCAGTTCTTTAGAAAAACTTGTCTGTACAGACCGTGGCGTGAACAGTGCCCGAAGGATAGGATAGGAGGATTTATCTCGTACCGAATGACTTTCCACATTTTAACATGGTTTAAATGAATGTACTAAACTCGGACTAAAACTGTCTATGTAAGCTAAGATTCTTCTAAACCATGGACATCTTAATCTATGTTTTTTAACAAGGGGGCTTGTGTTATAGTGTAGCTCGAAATGTGTTGATCCGTCATCTTTGTAATTCATCCAAAACCCCTAAAAAAGTATCAACACATTTAGAGCCACACTAAAACATTATTTTAGTGTGGCTCAAAGCGCTAGAGCATTTCGTCCGGTTAGCATTTTAACTAAAACATTACTTTTCAAAATCAAAAATCAAAATCAAATATATCTTTATTCGATTAGACTTCATACAAAGTACTTTCAAATCGTCAGAATGACACAATTACACAGGATTATACATGCTACCGCCAGGTTCGGAAGGTTGATTTTACTGAGAAGAACCTGGCAAGAAACTCAGTAATTACTCTTTTAAAGAATATTATACAGTTTTAAAAATACAAAATAAATTGTTCAACACTGTTTTCTAATAAGGGGGATGGAAGGTCATTCGTAATCGAAATTCGACAACGTTTATGTTTAAACATGGTCGAATTTCGTTCAAAGTATAACCTGTTACTTGGAGTACAGTGGATGATAGGAAGTTGGATTATGAAAGACGTGGTGTAAATGATGGTGTAGTGAGTGTGGTTTGGTTGGCAGCGAGGAGTACGAGTACGTGCCGAAGGTGGTGGAGGCCATCCTGTCGATGCCGGTGGACACGCACGTGGCGGTGCGGCGCACGTGCATCCAGCTGCTGGGCGAGCTGGCGGACTGGGTAGACAGCCACGCCGCCTGCCTACCGCCCGCGCTGCACTTCCTCATCGCCGCGCTCAGCCATCGCCCGCTGGCTTACGCTGCTGCTACCGCTCTTCAGGTATCAACACTACTAAACAAAGAGATTTTCTTTGTGAATAAATCCTAAGTTTATTCATAAATCTTTTTATTCGATAATTGTACTCAACCAATATCGCCAACTCGTCAATATCAATAATAGGGCTAACTTTAAATAATAATATTATATTTCGACAAAACAACAATAAGATTTACAAGACCAATATGAGATTCAATAGCAACAATAAATGTAACAAAAAAACAAAAAACAATCGAACTATTTTTAAATTTAAATTATTCTTATTTTTAATCATAGAAGGCCAGTATTCAAATAGGCCCTGGCCTTCTTGCTACTTACTCCAATATAAATTAAACATACCGCCCACCATGGAAAAATAGTATACATTTTCCATTCAACTAAAACAATATTACCTATGTATGGAACTAAACAACATTCTTTAAATAGTTAGATATCAAATCAAAATACAATTCCAGTTTGGAGACTAAAATAAAATATAAAACTTACAATTTCAATACACAACATCAAATATAAACCTTTAAACACACATTAACATAACCTATGAATTATCTATAACATTTACACACCACCAGTAGCACCATAGAGAATCCACCCAAGGGAAGTGTTTTGTGCTACTGGTGTACCAGGAGGACCTTTAATAAGACCATCTAAAATAATTTTCCCGTAAATATCAGCTCCCAAAAGCATGTCTACTTTATTTGGTACAGCATAGGATGGATCTGCTAATGGTACTGATGAAATTCTAGACTGTGAATGAACAACTGATCTTTGTGGTAGAAAAGATGTCAGATTTTTTAACAATAACATTTGAACATTTAAATTAAAGCAAGAATCATAACGTGACTGGATTTGAACAGAAACTTTAGCTTCCGAACTATGAACAACGCCTCTTCCTTCTCCGATAACATTTATAAATGTGTCTTGTTGTGAACTACCTAGACCGAGCCGTTGTACAGCGGCTTCCGTTATAAACGATGCCTGTGATCCTTGATCAATCAAACATCTTAAAGGTATATACGAGCCATTCTTACTACGAACATTAACTAATGCCGTAGGTAATAGGACTTGGTAACACGAACTTGGAACCGATTTAGTCACTGGATTTAATTGAATTTTCCTTAATAAAGCAGGATCACCATCATCTTTGGTTGTACAAGGATACTCTGACTGCTTTCGGTGTAGTAATGAATTATGCTTCCTTCTACAAATTTGACATCGTATGGATAAACACAAAAGTACACATAATGATTATCCCCAAAACAATTAAAGCACAGTTTTTGTGTTTTAATAAATTCACGACGCGCTTCCGTAGATTCATTGGCAAATTGTTTACAATCAGCAAGCCTGTGCTCCTCAAAACAAAAGTTACAGTTTTTAACAGCTACTCGTACATGATATGATCTAACTTTGATGTTTCTATTATCGTCAACTAATTTAGTGTCTAAAAATTCCAATGATCGATATCGGTGCTCTAAAAACTTTTGGAACGACACTAGAGTAGGTAAATCACTATTTACATTGGCCTGGGATTCCCAAAGCTTCCTAGACTCCAGATCCAATTTGAGGCTTAAAATATAAATTATTAATAAGTCCCAGTTTTCAATATTTACATCTACATTTTTCAAAGCATTTAAACATTCATTAGAGACATCCAGCAAATCTTTCAGAGCTTTAGAGTTTTCAGTAACAATATTTTTTTGGTTTATAAATCGTTTTAAAATACAGTTTACCAAGTACTGCTTATTATCATACCTATGTTCTAGTTGTGACCAACAAACAGAGTAGTTACTGCAGGTGATGGGCACATGACGCACTAGTTGCTCCGCCTCCCCGGTCAAGTGGGCTTTCAAGTAATGGAATTTTTGGATATCATCTAACGACTTATTATTATGAATTAAGGAAGTAAATAAATTACGGAAACTAACCCACTCTGTATACTTCCCTGAGAACACAGGCAATTCAATCTTAGGCAACATAACATTACTTGATATATCAAAGACCTGTGTTTTTGATTTGTTAAACAAAAGTAAACTTTCTTTTAGTTCTGCTTTGTAGCACAAATATTCCTCTTCTGTAACATTAAATAAATCATCTTGGAAATATGAAGATTTTTCCAAATCACAATCCTTTACTTTACAAAGTATATCACGATGCGTTTGACAAAAGGACATCCACTGTGCCTCTAAATTTTCCAATTTTGCCTCTATATATGATACTGACAAACGATCTTTGGGAGTCTTTTTGTAGTTCGAAATACCTTTAGAAATATATACATTGATATCGTATTGTAATTTACTAAAAGATTCCATATTTAATACTAACTCACACCTTTAAAATCGAAAATATTATTAACAAAACTAAATTCAAACCAAATACGATAAATAAACAAAAAGAGAACTCACTCAAATATAAAAACCATGGTATGAGCATAAAATTATTTCTATCTCTTAAGATATCTACTTCTAACAATTAACAAACAGTAATCTAAAGATACACAAGATAATAAAATACACAGACTGCTTAAACTTCTAGATTTATACATAACACATCTCTTGTTTCATCTTTCGAGTTCATTACAAAAATGCTAAATTGTCTGCTTGTTTATAGTAAAAATACTTACAGTTCAAACTTCTATACACAAAACTTCACTGAAAACCAGGTTGACTCGGCTCGACTTCATTCCTCCAAACAGCTGCAGTACCTGCTCCTCGCAGACACGGATATACATTAGCGGTACCACCGCACCGACGCCGCCCACCGTTTAGCCGATATATAATATCGCGCTCAGGAATTGCTGAATTACCACCTCACCGTAGTAATGATACGTGGTCATCCGACCACTAGAAACGTCGCCGCCAAGGTCCGGTCAGCCCAGTCATCCGACATAGAAGGACCAATGAATAAATCCTAAGTTTATTCATAAATCTTTTTATTCGATAATTGTACTCAACCAATATCGCCAACTCGTCAATATCAATAATAGGGCTAACTTTAAATAATAATATTATATTTCGACAAAACAACAATAAGATTTACAAGACCAATATGAGATTCAATAGCAACAATAAATGTAACAAAAAAACAAAAAACAATCGAACTATTTTTAAATTTAAATTATTCTTATTTTTAATCATAGAAGGCCAGTATTCAAATAGGCCCTGGCCTTCTTGCTACTTACTCCAATATAAATTAAACACTTTGTTTCTATAAATTTATTTGACGATTTAATCGCCTATATTATATGTTTGATATTATACTTTGAGCTATTTAAATAAATGATTATTCATAAAATAAATCTAAATAAATACATTTGAAAAATATTTATTTGATACAGGTACATAAAAAAAGGAGAATATTTTTTAATAATTTATAAGTTATTTTTAGAGATACTAGGTCTAGGACCTACGTGCTATCTGAGGCTCGGAGTCGTAAAAGATTGGAAATCTGCGGTGTCAATGTCAAATGTCAGTTGCTCGATATAGAGCAGTAGTATCTGTGGAAACACTCTACATTTTAAGAAATATTGTCTACCTTTAGATATAATCATTACGAGGGATTTTCCAACGTGTCAAGGGCCGTGACCGTTGAGACTGTGCGTGCAATACCTTTCTGCAACTGCAACTTACGTGTTCCAAGTACTTGTATTATAATAAACGTTCTACAAGTTGACACTGGTCTCTTCATTTGACATGATGTTTAGTATGGTTGTGTAGAGCATCTGCGGCGCGTGTCGCGCCCAGGCTGGAGGGCACGCGGCGTCGCTGCTGGAGGCTGCCACGGCGGCCGACGACCTGGCGCTGCCGCCCAACACCTCCGCCATGCTCATGAGCGCCCTCGCCGCCTCCATCGGGAAACTGCCGCCCGAACAGGTACCCACACATACATATCCTGGAGGCTGCCACGGTTCATTCATAAACACCTTCATTAACAAATTCTAAGTTCACCCGTCGATAACTTCCCAATTTTTTATTTTGGTTGATCACTGATATCTCTTCTAGTTGACTTTTAGACTGATTCTCCGTTGCGTTATGATTACTGTAGTATTTTTATCTGAAGGAAAATAATTAATTTTGTTTAGTTTTGGTCCTATCAGGCCGTGCGGTGTGAGGGCCGAGAGCAAATAAAATCAAGAGACTACTGATCCGTATATTGACTGTTAGTTAAGTTTGAATCAGACAATCGCGATATCACCTACATCCGCTAGTATTTAATGCGTAGTATTTTTTTCGGTCTTGTATGGCGCCACTTTAAAAATACCTGGTAAAGGTACCTGCACAAATCTCTCCGTCACGCCGCAAAAGGGGTCTATACATCAATATTTATATAAATTTGTCTGACCACAGATATCAGTAGCAATGCGCGAAGCCACCGCAGTGCAGCTGGCAGGGTTGACCCAGCTACTGAAAGCGGGGAAGGAGGTCCGCAAGGGCACCAGTTCAGACCCGGCGGTGTGGCTGGACCGTGTGGCAGCCCTGTTCCGTGACGTGAGCGTGCGGCCCGTGTCCCCCGGGGGGCGCCCGCGGCCCGACGGGGGCCTGTCCCCCGGGGGACACCCGGCCCTACCTGCCTTCAGTGACGCTCTGCCTGTGCTGCAACAACTTATGGACAAGTAAGTATCATTCTTATTTATTTATTCTTTATTATGAGCCCGATGTGTCCCCGTGTTACTATTCTTATAATATTCATATTTTTATAGTAGGTGAAGCGGCGAAAAATATACTGTAAGATTGCAAATAGCCTTAGTAGTATAATAAGAAATAGGTGATTCATTTATGTTCTATTACATCTATCTTCGTATATATGGCTCTAATGTAAAACACTGGATCTATAATACCTTTTGGAATATGATCTTTAAGAATGACGCTTTATTTCACAATATATCTATACATCTATGAAGTGTCAGTTTGTAAATCCAAAATAAAAAAAAAATCACTAAATGTATCTGAAAGTATACACGCTACAGACACTAAAAAACCAAGTTATAAATTTGTTCTCTTTCTGTCTGTCTGTCCGTCTGTCTGTCTGTCTGTCTGTCTGTCTGTCTGTCTGTCTGTTTGTTCCGGGTAATCTCCGAAACAGCTGGACCGATTTTAACGGGACTTTCACTGGCAGGTAGCTGGGGTTCCGCGACAATAAGGATGAAACTAAATCTACGCAGGTGAAACCGCGGGGCACAGCTAGTTATGATTTATAAATGTTTATTAATCATATTTACTTACCTAAATCAAACATCAGTATAAAAATACAATGTAATTCCAGGTTTGCATCGGACGGTCGAGTGATGGAACGGGTGTGTCGCTGCGTGAGATTTTGCGTGCGATGTGTGGGCAGCGCTAGCACGCCGCTTCTAGCACCCCTATGCTCCTCGCTGCAAGCAGCGTACGTCCGCGAGCCTCACTCCTGCGTCCTCTACCTCGGATCAGTACTGCTGGACGAGCTGGCGACGGTGCCCGAAGCGGTGCCCCATCTGCTGGAATTACTGCAAGCATTGTTGCCACGAGCAATCACGCTGCTACAACAGCCGCAAGGCATGAGAGATAATCCTGACACCGTCGACGATTTGTTCAGATTATGTATAAGGTATGGTTGCTTTTATTTTGGTCTAGGTTAAAGACATACAAAATAAATGTATTAGTTTGCAAAATTATGCAAATGTTGGTAAAAAAGCGTGCGATAGGATGGAATTTTGGTTTATATTCAAAAGTGTTGTGATGAATTTTTTGTCTATGACGAGAAGTGCGATAGACCATTTTTCGACTGCTGGCACAGACCAGTGAAGATTTGAATCTGCACAATAATAGGCAGTGCTGTGTGTCAGGTCACTCAGTGAATGTGGCGCGCCTTGTGTGTCAGGTCACTATAGGCAGTGAATGTGACGCGCCGTGTGTGTCAGGTCAATATAGACAGTGAATGTGACGCTGTGTGTGTGTCAGGTGAGTATAGGCAGTGGATGTGACGCTGTGTGTGTGTCAGGTGAGTATAGGCAGTGGATGTGACGCTGCGTGTGTGTCAGGTCGCTGCAGCGCATCCCGGTGGAGTTCCTGACGTCGGGCGCGGCGGGCTCGGTGCTGGGCGTGGCGGCGGCGGGCGCGCGCCTGGACCACCGCGAGGCCAACTCCTCCGTCATGAAGTTCCTGCACGACCTCGTGCGCGCCGCCAACACGCCGCGACCAATACACGCGCAGATACAAGGTCACACATACACTCACACGGGCCAACACGCCGCGACCGCTACACGCGCAGATACAAGGTCACACATACACTCACACGGGCCAACACGCCGCGACCGCTACACGCACAGATACAAGGTCACACATACACTCACACGGGCCAACACACCGCGACCGCTACACGCGCAGATACAAGGTCACACATACACTCACACGGGCCAACACGCCGCGACCGCTACACGCGCAGATACAAGGTCACACATACACTCACACGGGCCAACACGCTGCGACCAATACACGCGCAGATACAAGGTCACACATACACTCACACAGGCCAACACGCGCAGATACAAGGTCACACATACACTACACGCTCCTACTTACAGGAGTCACGAGTGCACACCTAAAATAGTGACTTCAAATGCTAGTGAAGAAACTAATATACAAAATATTAATCTATATCTATACAGATAAATAAAATTGAAGTGTCTGTTTGTAATTCCAAAATAACAGCTTTTCACGAAATGAAAGTATACACTATAGACACTCAAAAACCAAGTTTAAAATTTTTTCATTGTCAGTCTGTCTGTCTGTTCCGGATAATCTATGAAACGGCTGTACCGATTTTAACGGGACTTTCACTGGCAGTTGCTCAGTCAGCTGATGTTTCAAGGAGTAACTTAGGCTACTTTTATTTATTAAAAATTTAGGGTACGGCGACAATAAGAATGAAACAAAATCTACGCGGGTGAAACCGCGGGGCACAGCTAGTATCTGATATAACTAATCCGATTTTAACTTATCAAATAATTTTGTCAAATATTACAAAGAGTAAATTGCAAAATAATTAAAAAAAAGAGTGACGCGAAATAAACCCACCACGAAATTACGACGTATTAACCGTGGCCCCACTGCTATTAACCAAATTTTAATTTAACCTTTTCAATGTCAGTACCTGAGCCCATATACCAAAATTCTAGCTAAACATTCAAGAGTGATTCAGGTATCCCCTAGCATAAGGTATCAATGTTTTCAAAAAAAAACAGTAACAGTTAGTCGTATCCTAAAATAGTGTATTATGTGAGCAGCATGCTCTGCATGCTAATACAATTTGTCACTATTGTGAATATTTATATCTGTTATCAAATTAGATTTTTGTATAATGATTTATATACTTTCGATGAAATGTACATGATGCCTGGCTGAGTTTCTTGCCGGGTCTTCTCAGAAGGCTAGTTTCCGAACCGGTGGTAAATTCTCGACATTCATAAGTGCCTAAACTGAATAAATATTTTTCATTTTCATTAGCGTTGGCGCACTCAGCGGTATGTGTATACGGCGCGGAGTTGACGAGTGCTCTCCTGGAAGCAAGTGTCCTGCACCTGCGGCCGTCGCTGCTGGGCGAGCCGGCTGAAGTACTGCTGGAACTACTGCGCTGGCAGCCTGCCAGGGACGAATGGCTGCCCGCCGCGCTGCAACGGCTGCCTACCGACCGAACTGCCAAGGCCACGCAGCAACAGTGTGCGCAATTCCACCATTGTGCTACCAGGTAAAGAAATCTTCTCAAAATAATATTTGAAAGGGGTTTGAAAAATTTGAAATGTTACGGCAAAGCTGCGGGCGAAAGCCAGTGTATAATATGACGTGTACAAATCTATCACTATCATGCCACAGTAATAAGCTTTGGAAAGCATTAAGGAACCTAGACCTATTTTTTGAGATAAGAACGGTTGCTCCATTGAACGCGACGATTGTCAATCTTAAAGATTTCAAAATTCACTCATTTACTGACAAAATATTGTAGATTTGTCTCGTAGATGCGCGCGGCTGTGTGAGTTTGACATGCCGAGCCATTTGTTCCTAGTTTCCCCAATGCTTGTAAAACTTATATTTAAACGATGCTGTCATTGTCAAATTGTATCGCCCATAAACTCAAATCAAACATTATTGGGGTCGGCACCCAATGTGGCTGGTCATCTGATATTTACACAAAGCGTTTGCCATCTGAACATAGCAAGCTTTTATGAGTACAATCAGAAATCTAGCCAAGAAGATATAAAAGAACTAGTCTAATCAAATCAAGATATTTTTGAATTTGACTTTCACGATTCTACATAGGCGTCGGACATTATGCTTTTTTGGGCATTAGTGTTTTACTAACATGTGAGATCATCGCCTATGGGTTACTAAATAAAAAAATCAACATCTTAGAAATCGTAACCCCGAAGTGAAGCGCAGGATATAATGTCCGTTTGTTCCAGGGCCGAGAAACCGAAAGAGCTGACGCGCCTCCTGCGGGACTTTGCTAAGCTGTACCGATAGGACACCAGCCACTGGCGACACTGCCCTAGTCGCTCTACACAACTATCTAGCCTTATATATTCGAGTCCTCACCCTTCTATTTACTAAATTGTTCATTTACTCCATTACGTAGACACATTCAGTATATTATATACCTTATCCACACATTCTCATAATTTTTCACATATATATATTTTATTTAAAAGCTCTCGAAATTTTACTAAAATATCCGATTGCAATCTGAGTGCTCATCCGTTGGAAATTTATAGGTTTTAGCGGGAATATAAGCTTTTTTTAATACCATAGAGAATCTAGTTTTATGCAACTTTTTTTTAAATTCAGTGTTCGAAATTTGTGTTGCTAGAATATTGACGATATTGTACACAGATTATTACAAATTTGTAGACTGCTACAGGTTAAAGAGGTCCATAGATTACGTAAAAAAGTATGATATTATTTTATTATTAACTATATTTTAATTCTGTGTTTCTTTATCCTGACGAACCCCAAATCGCCAAGACTGAGTGACAGAATAAATGGAACGTTTTTTACCGTGAAATAAAATAATAATCGTATTTTCAAAATAGAAAATACTCAAATTACTTTTATAAATATTGTCAAATTATAATAGTAGTAAACATTTATTAGTAAATTGTTTTCGTGTTACCTAAACCAGGTTATAAATAATAATCATTGGAATATATCTAGAGCACAAGAAAATGTGTACGCAAGCATTTCTAGCTTCACGAGGTAGCTAAAAAGTCAAGTAAATGCTCATATCATAAGCAATATTATGTGATTTGGTTCTAAAGCTGTTATACAAGCTAGGAACACCTAATTGATAGGGATTCCTTATTTGCGTGACCCCTCAGGGTGATTATGCTGAGGATAGGACAGGTTTAAGTATGGACATACGAAAATATATTTTGTTACGTCACAGCCCTTATTAGAAATGTGATGTATGCGTTGAATTGTAAATATTTATTATAAATGTTTACTTTTAAATATGTTTTATTTCTATCTACCTTAGTTGACATTATATGAAGTTCCCACATATCTTTAATTTCTTCTTCTGCACCATTATGGTAGTCTAGGAGTGATCTCTTTTAGCGATAAACCTTTAACAGCTTCAACTTGTTACATCGGTAATTCTTCAGTGTGCAAAAAATGTTATGAATGTATTTATTGTGGAACTAGCTGTGCCCCGCGGTTTCACCCGCGGAAATGTAGTTTCATGCTTCACGTCTCGGAACCCTAATATTTTTAGTAAATAAAAATAGCCTAAGTTACTCCTTGAAACATCAGCTACCTGCCAGTGAAATGCCTAAAATCGATCCAGCCGTTACGGAGATTAATATGCATTTAGTGAAATACTGTTATTTTGGGATTACAAACAGACACTTCAATTTTATTTATCTGTATGGATATTAAATGACAACTTCGAAATGAAAATTACAAAATATATATTTGAGTTTATGAACAGCCCTCGACCCAGCGAGGTTGAGGTTATATTCGATTTCATTATCTGTATTTTATTTATAAATATATGTTTTTGTGAATTGCAAAAATATGAGACACTATTTCTTCTTATTCTTAGGACTCGAAAGAGTAACGAAATTAACTCTCCTCGGTGCTTTAGGACTGGGTATGGCCACAGCCGGCTCTTTAACATCTGTCACTTTAGCTTGCTTCATAAAATTACTACTCTCTGCGTCTGTATTTAAAGCTCTTTTTGCCGTGCTTTGTTCTTTTGATTTACTCTCTGATGTAACGTCTTTATCGCTGGGAGATACGCCTTCAGTCTCATCGTACACTAGTTTCATATCCTCGCTATCTTCAATGATCATAATGCCATCTTTGTCTTCCATGACGTCACCTTTCTTGGCCATGTCACTGTTACTGTTATCAGACCACGAAGGCATGGCCACTTCCTCTAACACATCTATTTTGACAGGTGTCTTTTGTTTCACTTCTGCTTTCTGCTTCTTTTTGTCTGATGGTGCCTTGAATCTGATGAATGAATCTATTTTGGTGGTCTGTTTCGCGTCTGTCTTGTCCGTTTTCGTAGTGTGTTTCACGTCTGCTTTGTCTTTGACTTCGGGCTGCTCTTCTGACTGGACTTCCATTGGTTCTGCAATTTTTTTTATTTATAATTTAATCAAGTAAAGATACCTTAGTAGTAATACCACTAAGTTTTAAATTCGTGCAAAAGAGAACATAAATTTTTTTTTGAAGTATGCTATTCAATGAATATAATATCCACAATAACCACACCTGTATGTAAAAATATAACAGGTAACCTGACAAATATTTTTCGGCTTAAGGCTATCAGTATAATAGTTGACAATTACCAGCTGAAATACTGATGATGACTTATCACCTGTTTGGATGAATGTTGAAATAAATGCACTTATCACCTGAAGTACTGTGTTCAGTAGGCAGTTGTTCGGGTAGTATATCTCCCAACTCCCCCTCGCCGAAGGTGATGACGGAGCAGTACCCGTCTGTACTGGATGCCACCAGCGTGCGGCCGTCTGGAGACCACGTCAGGTCTGTCAGTCTGGAATAAATACATTTATTGAATATCAAAGACTACATTTTCTTACAATCATCTTCTATAGAATTCCTTCCAATTATGCTACATTAAAACAAAAGGCCTGGAATGATAACTTTCCAAATATTGAAAATGCATTGCTGACACAAACATTCTACGAACTGAATAAGGTCTCTATAATTTTTGTTTTCATTTATTTATCATTCTTACAATAAAATTACGTATAAATATCAATGTTACTTATTTAAGTAACATACGCGAAAGAGTTATACTGTGATGCGGTCACTAACCTCAGTTTTGGGAAATCGACGACGCAAGGAGAATATTTATTTACCCCAGTAGGCCCTGACAAGTGTGCGCGAAAAAACTGCGTAAAATATGTTGAAATTCGTACCTGGTATAATGTATATTAGATATAAGTGCGATGGGTGTCTTCTGTTGCGTGTCGTAGAGCAGCACTGATCTCTTGGTGCCGACGGCCAGCAGCATGCGGGGGCCGGGCAGGGCTGCGGAGCGGGCTCGGGGGGCGAAGCGCCGGGGACTCCAGCGGACCACCAGCGCTGGCTCCACACATGGCAGGACGCACACCGGGCTGAATATTCAAAATTGTCCATTAAAGCAATAAAAGATTAAGCCTTGATCTAGCAACTCAGTTTTTCGTTCGTGCTTCAATTTTCTATTTCAATATTCTATTGAATAATTGTCCGAAGTCATCAGGACAGACTTTATGACCAAGAATATCTCAGCCTGGTATTATTATTTGGCATGATTGGCAGGCTTACCATAAGTCTTTCTTGCTATGATAATCTTGTGACAGTTACAAATAAATGCACATCATATACTGCTTTACACAGAGAGTTAAACCATCATGACATTAAGAACTTACGGCAAGGCTCCTGTACCCCTATCACGGGTTTGACACAGTTTTCATAATCTATATTTGCTAGCATCAGCTACAATATTTGTACGAGATATTTTAGTTCTTACGTCACCGCTTGGAGGCAGGGTGCAGTTCTAAATACAAATATTCGGCGGAGACCTACCGAGCTACCGAGTATAGTTTACGAAAACTGTGGCAAACCCGTGATAGGGGTACTGGTTTATATAAGAAAACAAATGAACTCACACTTTGAGAGAGTATCTGGTATAAATGTACACAGCATTGATGGGTTTTGTCTCCAGCTTCCCTTGCTCCGGCTCAATTTTCCCAGAAGGCACAGCCACCAGCATCCCGTCAGGGCTGAACTGCAGTCGTCTGTAGTATGTCTGCAGCATGTCGTTGTGGTACAGACGGACCTTGGTCTCATGGAACGGGTGCTCCGCTGGGAATGGTAATATTGCTTTGCTGCTGCGAGACACCACTTTCTTTGAAGCTATGTCGAAGGTGCGGAAGGTTCTATAAATAAGGTTAAAATACTAATTAATTATCAAAATGAATTGTCATAAACTGATTGCAATTTATTATTGTGCAATATAATGGTTCTGAATATGAGTTTTTTACAATAAATACAGTAACTTGCTAAGATAGAATAAATTAAGTTTAACTAAAAGTCAATTTAGAAACTTCTGTGGGGAATCCACCATAGATTTAGAAAGGTAGAGTATATGTATTGACCCATACAATATTTGGAAGTGCATAGGGACTGTACCACCTTATAGAAGACTGCAGCAAAGAATGCCAACACTGATTTGGCATATTATTTTTTATTGTGTTTGTAATTAAATTGTCATGACAAGGTTTTTAAGGTGAATGCACAAAACTGCCTATCATTACAATACCTATGTCTCTTACCTATCAGTGCTAACAGTAGCAATGTACTGTCCCTTAGGGTCCCAGCAGACTCCTTGCACGAAGCCTTTATGGTCATTAAGAATAGCGGTGTACTTGGCTCGCGGTACGTCCCATATGAGCAGCTTGTTATCCACCGAGCCCGAGGCCAGCTGGGTGGAGCTGGGGCTCCAACATAGGTCTAAAACATCTTCCATGTGGCCTCTGAGTGTCTGAAAATAAAAAAAAATCACATCAGTGTCACGCAGTTTCACCCACACAGTGGAGCACGGGGATAAAATATGGTCTATGTTACTCAGGGTGAATGTAGCTTTCCAATGGTGAAAGAATTTTAGAAATCCACACAGTAGTTTTTGAGTTTATAAATACAAATCTTTCGTCTTTTTTAATAGTAGAATAGATGTACACCATGATCCTCATTGGGCTACTGTACCAGTTATTAAGAATTATAGTTTTAGTGATATTGTTGTTATTGGAGAATTAGTAAAATGAGTAAAAGATTAGCAAACCAAATTATGGATATCACCAACATTAAATATTTACATCCCTGCTAATATTATAAATTCGAAAGTAACTCTGTCTGTCTGTTACACTTTCCCGCTTAAACCTCTCAACCGATTTTGATGAAATTTGACACAGACAATCTTTAGACCCTGAGAAAGGACATAGGCTACCTTTTATTAAAAATATTAGGGTTCCGCGACAATAAGGATGAAACTAAATCTACACCGGTGAAACCGCGGGGCACAGCTAGTATTTAATAAAACATACACAATTAATAATTTTTACATTGAACCTCATATACGCCTCCTACTTAGCAACCAGCAGTTGGAGTCCAACCTTCTGCTGCCCAAATCAGGATTTTCATATTAGATCCAAATAGCAATGTTCACTCATAACCCACATACCTGAAGCCCCATAACTTAAGTCAAGTAACAAACCTTCAATATAACCCATGACTCCTTGTACTGTTCCTCTCCTTCAAGAGTTGGGGCGGATTCCTTTTCCAGCTTCTGCTGCCATATGAATATGATGGACTCATCGTCACCTGAGGCCAAGTACTGCCCATTTGGGGACCATCTCACTACATTCACAGCTTTCTGATGACGAGCTAGATCGGCGGCTACATCCAAGTTAGTGGAACCGGTTTCTGTGGTGGAAATGTACCAGATCTGTTGATGAAACGTTACATTTACTTGATGATTTACGCTATCTATCTCGATAAACAAAATGGTAAGTATTTATATCAAAGAATAAAGAAGGAAGCTAACCAAAACATGAGAGTCCGTTCCTCCAGTAGCAAGTCGAATTGGTTCACTTGACTCCGCTTTCGGCTGAAAGTCCGCACTTAAAACAGGGCCTCTGTTGTGCCATGATATTTCGGGAATTGCAAATTTCATTTTCAAGAATACAAGAAGACAGAATGTAAACTATTGTAGTTATTTCAATTGATTGGGACCTCTACGTCTCTTTTTTCCTTCACTTCACTTTTGTTTGCAGTTTTCGCGCTAAAAGGCTAAAGCGAAAAAAACATTGTATGACATGACAGCTGACATTGAGTTGACATGAGTCTGTGGACGGTCATTATTTATTTTAACTAAAAAAAAGGCTAAGGATCGAAATCCTAGACAACCAGTCTGACATCCGCTTTTTTGTAGTTTCCACATACATAGAATTTCTATCTTTCTTCCATTTTCCATTTAGCGGAAACCTGTACCCGTACTCAAGCTCCTCTCTAGTAAATAAAAAAAAAGAAAGAAAGTGTTACTAACGCGTGTCCAAGACACACAAGTTTATACATCACATATATATGTTGCATTGTGTGTGGTATGGCGAGTATTTTATGCTAGGTCGTCATGCGCGTTTGGGCTTGATTTGTAGAAATATTATTTAATGGTCTTTGACAGAAAAGTATGCAAAATAAAACATTGTTGTTTGTGGTAAGTGTCAAATCAACTGTCAGAAAGACGTCGCATTTGATATTGTATCTATCTCTTTCTTTCTTTACCTTTTTGTTGGTTATCGTGCCGAACGAACGTAAAAATGGTTTGTGTTTTTGTAATGTTTATCTAGATAAATCTCATACACAGTGATATAAAATGATTACAATAATAGTGCACAATATCCGCCGTTACATTTTCTTGCCAGTGCCGGGTGTATTTTTATTTTCAACCATTGCGTATTTCAGGTGAACGTACCAAAACAGCGCAGGACATACTGCAAAAAATGTAAGTGCCACAAAGTGCACAAGGTGTCTCAGTACAAGAAGTCCAAGGAAAGGCACGCTGCCCAGGGTAGGAGGCGTTACGATCGCAAACAGCAAGGTTATGGTGGTCAGTCCAAGCCCATCTTCAAGAAGAAGGTAGATAACCTATTTGTTTTAGTTTGTCGTTGATAACACCAAATTATACGTGCTCCTTAGCTCAGTTTTTAACGTAACTAAAGGCACAATAAGTTGTAAACAATCTTAGTGTAGTGAGCAGTAAAGGTTTTGTTAATCAGAAATTATTTTCGTATACTCAGATAGATAGAATATCTAGGTACAAATCCCTGTTCTCCCAATGAAATCATTTCTTGAAGTCAAGTGTCCTGTTTAGAGAGCTGTAGTTTGTCAATTCATAAAACAATTTTAAGGATAGGATCTTTTTATGTTAATGTTTCGAAAAATAAATAACCCCTTGTATGATGAAATCTATACTTATATTAGAAAACTAATGTAATCGAAAATAAACACTATAATATAATTATATCCCCCATGTAAGATTCACTGCACATACATTACTTCAGTCTTATTTTAGTCAACAAAATTATTATGGCACCCTCTTACCACTAATATTCTTTTCCAGGCGAAAACCACAAAGAAAATTGTGCTCCGTCTTGAGTGTGCCGACTGCAAAGTGAGGTCCCAAGTAGCCCTCAAGAGGTGCAAGCACTTCGAGCTTGGAGGAGACAAGAAGAGGAAGGGACAGATGATCCAGTTCTAGGCTGGCTAATAAATAAGACTACCATCTACTTACCTCTTTTATTTGCATGTCATCCACCTATTTTATTACTATTCAATCAGTTTTGCTTAGAGCACAGTAACCCTGTAACTTTTAGGCTGGACTTATCCCATTCGCTACATATCTAAAAATATCATGATAACACATTCGCTGCTGAAATTTCGTCTTCGTAAATTTATATGGTGTAAATATAAGAAGAAATTTACCATTCATGGAACAAAGGGGAGATCCAGCATTCTTGCAAACATTAGATAAGTAACTAATTATGAAACTGATAGCTCATATTTTACCATTTTAGAGGGAAAAAAGGGGCCTAGCAAGTTCAAGCTAAAGTCAACTTCAAATGCCTTGACTGAATTTTTTTTTTTATCAACTATTTGTATCCTAAGGCTTAATGCAAATAAGTACATCTTATCTTTATCTATACAGATAAATAAAATTGGAGTGTCTGTTTGTAACTGCAAAATAACAGCTTTTCACTTAATGCATATGAAAGTATACACGATACTGTCATAGAAAAACCAATTTTTAAATTTTCTGTCTGTCTGTCTGTTTGTTCCGGGTAATCTCCGAAACGGCTGGACGGATTTTAACGGGACTCACTGACGGATAGCTAATGTTACAAGGAGTAACTTAGGCTACTTAGTTTTTTTTTGAACTTCAGGTATCCGCGGGCAACCATGAAATAAAATTTACGCGGATGAAACCGCGGGGCACAGCTAGTCTACACTAATATTATACAGAGGAAAGATTTGTTTGTTTGCTTGCATTGAATATGCTCCGAAACTACTTGACCGATCTTGAAACTTCTTTCATCAATGGATAGCTACATTATCAGAGTAACAAGGGCTATATTTTATCCCCATACTCCCCAGGAACGGGAACTACACGGGTGAAACCGCGTGACGTCCGCTAGTCTATACTTAAATAATTATGAAGAATCAACCATCCTCATTTAAAACACCTTTCATAATTTTTTTTTAATTAGTGTGGACATACATAGGTATGCTATACCATATACCATGAGGATGGAAGATAGATTCAGTTTAATTTTATTCTGCTTTATTACATACCAAAAAGGGTACAATAAAATAAAAGACAAATTGAATCATTTGATTTTATAACTTTAGTGTATTATTAAAATTGATATAAAAAGTTGGGCCAGTCATCTGTAGTGTCATCTCTCCGAGACTTCTGCTAGTCATTAATTCATTTTCCCAATATATCATCCAATACATTAGGATCAAGTCCTTCTAATGATAGTTTTAGCTTGACTGCCTGTAGAGGCACACCAACATGTACCATTTTAACAAATCTATCATATTCTGGTCGTGATATTTTTGTCTCTGGTTCCTGTGCCGCTGGGACTTCTTTGTTAGATTCATCTTCCTCTCTGCCAAGCTCTACTGCAGCTTTGGAATCAGTTGTATCAGAGATTTGTGTAGATGGTGCAGTTTCTTCTTTTGTTGTTGTGTTTACTTCAGGTATTGAAGATAGCTGTAAATAAATTATGCTATGTTAGAGTCAGTGCTGACCACTTGGGTGATGCGTTGATGAAATGAAGGCAAAGGCAGGAAGTACTTAGACAGCAGTAGCCAATGATAGAGAAAAATCAGTTACTATAGTAAAGCACACATATATTACAACAGAAAAACCTAACCAATTGTAAAAACAGCTATCAGAGGGCTTACAATAATAATAATGTGAAAAATACTATTACTAATCCTCAGGGCCGGGTTATCCATAAAGCAGATGAGGCAACTGCCTAGGGGCCGAGAGCATAAAGAGAATTTTTTTTCAAACAAGTAAGAAAAGGGTAATGGGAAAGAGCAGCAAGAATTACATTTCCTTGGGGTCCTGATAGTTATAAATCCAGCCCTGATAATCCCAAAAAATTTTTGAAGTTTGTTGTTGCTGTGAATAAGTTTCATCCACACAATTTAACACCAAACAATCCTTCCAAGCATAGATATGGTACAGTACCATTCTCCAATTACATCCAAACTGATATAAAAAAATATTTTTGTTGCACTTGTCTATCATAAATAACATGCTAGTTCAGGTATTCTTACCCTCGTTTCCAGAAGCACCATAACAGCATTAATTTTCTCTAGTTTCCTTTCAAACTGCATCAGTTTCTGTTCACATTTCTTCATGAAATTGTTAAGAAACTGCACATTTGTGACGACGAAGTGATTAACAAATGCAAGGGTCCTTTTTTGGTGTAATGGTTGAATCTGAAAAGTAGGCCACACTTTAAGAGTACCAACTAGATGAAAACAGGAAAGTATTCAGAATGCAAATATATAATTAAAAAAAGATACTTTGGAGAAATCCAAGTTGGCTAAGTTTTGGTTTAACATTCTATCCTGCATATCTACACCCTTATAAAACCAATAGTTTCATCAGAGAGAAATAAACACTATACACTGTACTAAACTATAAAAATAAAAGCTTATTTCCTTTCCATCACCATCACACACAAATAAAATAAATAAATAACAAGATATGTATTTAATTTCGAGCTTTATCACAATGGACTTAGATCTACTTCTGTACACTTTTGCTTTGATTTGACTTGACACTGACTGACGGATATGAATACAATGTAAATATGGCTTAGATAATGATATTTTATCTGTGTACTCGTATTCTAAGCTTGTAAGCTATTTATAGATATCTGTGGCACTGACTCCAACTGTCACGTAAGTTGACGCAAGTCACGCAAATATTTCCAAACAAAAGTCAAAACAAGACAAGCTTGCTTGAGGATTGAGGAGAAAGACGAAACAGCATCTTGGAAGTAATTTATTTTGTTAATAAACGAAAGTATATTAGGTGACAAAATATCTGCTACATAATGGCAGGGGAAGTTGTTGTGGATGCATTACCTTACATAGACCAGGGATACGATGATCCAGGGGTCAGGGAAGCGGTAAGATACTGATTCTAACCTAATTATGTTACCAAGTTAGTTTATTTCAATGTATTTCATTATATTACGATGCTCAGGCTCTGGCGATGGTGGAGGAAGAATGCAGACGGTACAGACCAACGAAGAATTATCTAGAAAATGCTGGACCTGAGCCCAGCACAGCATTTGAAACTGCGTCGCTACAGAGGGAAATGGAACGGGTACAACAACGATTACCGATGGAGCCCTTATCTATGAAAAGGTAGGTGGGCCTCAGAATGCCTCAGATAGCCTTGGCATATTGTTTAAAATTTCATGAACTCAAATTATAATGTGAAAAAAAATAAAATAAAGCTGATTTATTCAGCTAAAGCTCTGGTAAGGCACTTATGAATGTCGAAGAATTTACCACTACCATTATATTTACATACAAGTTCATTGTTCACATTTTTATTCTTCTAATCATTAGCTCATTGTTTTTGCAATCTCTTGTGAGGTGGAAGGATTTAAATTGTGCAGAAAAATATGAACATGAGGCGCGACCCTCAACTTGAGGCCCACCATGCTCTGCCAAGTGAGCTACTTGTGATCTCGTCTCATGCATTGAATTCTTTGTTTCATATTATAGGAGCCACCATACGTCATCTTCAGTGCTAGGGATCTAGCTCCCGTCACATGTTCATATTTTTAGGAAATAAACATGCACCATGTATAAAAATAAAACATTAATTTATTCATTCAAGAAAATTTTTCTCCCCACCCCAATGGGGTGAAGGCTACATGCCTATGTGCTTTATATATGTATATGATCAATATTTGTAGATATGAATTGCCCCCACCGCCAGTGGGGCGGTTGGGCGAGCCAACTGCATGGACAGAAGCGGTAGACAACTCTCACGCACAGCTCTCCCACCAAGCCACTAGGGTGCTTAACCTGGAGCTGCAGCTGCAGTATGGCACGGAAGCTTGGCGTTCATACCTGAACACCCTGCAGTCACTTGTTACTAAGTCACAGAACATACATGGACAGCTAAGGTTAGTGAATTTTACATTGTTTATGTGAATTTGTCTTCTCTTAGTCTGAAAGATTAATACATAACATGACAGCTGAGAATATAACTTTGGAGATATTTGGGAGAACTAATAAATTTATGTCAATGTAAAGGAACCAGAATAAAGCTATAATTCTTATTATTTATATGTGAATTTATGGTTAACAATTTAAAGGCTGAAAGTCAAATTATAATGAAATTGTTATGCTTTTAATATAATCCGGTGGAATGTTTTCTCACTATAAAAGAAAATAAATCTTTATGAGATTTGAATAAATTTAGGTGGCTTTACAATTTAATACTCATTAGTGTTATTAAAGGCATATTATGTTATAATAATGAATGTATGTTTCCATTAGGAAGCAAATAGCAGCAGTGAACTGGGAACGCAAGCGGTCACAGACGGCGAGTGGGGCACGACTGCGTGCGCTGCGCCGGCGCTGGGCCCAGCTGGTCTCAGACAACTATCGCCTTGAGCGGGCCATTATGCAACTTGAAATACAGCTGCAAAAGGTATTCAATAATTTTGTTCTTAATTTAAAATAATTTATGACTGGCAGGAAAATTCTTGATGAAATTAACTGTGTTGTAGCTCCAAGATCTCTGCCCTTTATTTGCATTTAGTTGCTTTATCCAAGTCACTTGGACACTTGAAAAATATAATAACTGTCACTATTTCTGTCATCTTTGAATAAAGGTCGTAAAACATAATATGTTTTATGCTTATAGGCAAGAGGCGAAGCGCCAGCTGATTACGATGAGCCAGTTGATTTGGAAGCAGCCAAACTTTTGCCTGACAAACTGAACTCTGAAACTGAGAAAGAAGTGCAGAAAAAGATTGAAGACATGTTTGCTGATTAAACTTCTTTTATAGATAATTAAGAGTATTAAATTAATAAGACTGTACATAAATTCTGAAATAAATCTATTCTTTGGTTTCGTCTGTTTTATTATTTCAAATCCTCTAGCAACTTTTATTATAATATTGATTGAATTTGTGAGATGAATAGTTTTCGCCGGCGTGGTAATGAAAGATGCTCTATGTATTTTTATAATTATGTTGAGTACATAAACTCGTTTGTACAAATTCATAAATTTTTATTATTAAAACATACCCTTACAAGAGAAAATTGCAGAATATTTTTTCATGAAAGTTAAATTTACATACATATTAGTTGAGTGTAGTAATAAATTATAATCTTACAAAATGCATTCCGTAGTTAACAGTGTTCTATGAATGCATCATTTCGCGAAGAAAGTGAACGCGCCAATTCGAATTTCGCTCGATTGTCATTTCATTTGTCATTATTTGTCAATTAATTTTTATTTGAAAATGGCGGACGATGCATCGAGCAGTAGCGGTTGCACCGGTAATTTAGCTGATAACTCAATAAATCAAGATGAGTTGATAATGAAACAGCAACGGGAGATAGAAAAAGAGGTGAGCTGTGAATTGCTTGGTCTTTCAAGTGAGTGTGGAGTATTGTATTCATGACATAGAGACCATAACAATGACATTGAACTCTGTTTGTTTTTAGATATCAGAAACAATACCGCTAGTCGGCGATCTCGAGCAATTGTGTTCTTTAGAAAAAGAATATAATGAAGATCCCATTTATCTGTTAAAAGTCAAAGATCTATCGTCAAAGTACAAATACATTCGACGAACTCGGCCGGATGGAAACTGCTTCTTCCGAGCGTTCTCGTACGCTTATTTAGAACTGCTGCTCACTGATAAGAAAGAATACGACAAGTTCTATGAAATAGCTAAGAATTCCAAGGAGATCCTGGTCGCTCTGGGCTTCTCCCAGTTCACAGTCGAGGACTTCTACGAGACGGTGAGTTTATAGGTTAAAATATAATAACAAATGCATACCTACAACAAAGCTACATTTATTTTTATTCGCACTGCGGAAAATTTTTACTGGAACAATAATTGGTCAGTAAATCATAACCAAATATATTGCACAGGATGAAAATATAATGTGTTATTTTATAAAGAATGTAGAATCTATAAGTATTTGTAGTAAATAATCAACTGAAATACTTAAAATTTCAGTTTATGGAAGTAGTCCAACGAGTAGGTGAGCAGGCCTGCGGGCAACCTGACACACTGGATTCAGTTCGCACAGAGCTTCACGACAAGTTCAACAAGCAAGGCTACTCCGACTACATTGTGGTGTACCTGCGCCTCGTCACCTCGGGCCAGCTGCAGACGGAACATGACTTCTACCAGAACTTCATTGAGGGCCCCCGTACTGTCACAGAGTTTTGTAGACAGGTTGGATACTTTATATTGATCTAAATTAAAAAATTTACTGAAGAATAAATAAGAAATATAACATTCTTTTAAAAAACCTGTATGCAAAGATACTATAGACTAATAATTCATATTTAAAGTTACTTGGGACGAAAAATAACATACCTCAGTCTGCTCACAACCACGATTGGTGTGACCCAATTGAAACATTGAGGTATGTTGTTTTAAAAATGATAAGTCACGAGTAACTTTAAATATGAATATAAATTGCTAAGGTTATAATTGCTGAATAATAATGTTTAGAAAATATGGGTGTTTAGGTTGTGACATTTGGACAGTAGGTGGGGTAGAGGTGCAACACCATGCATTGTAATGTCATTTATATGGTCAGCAGTTTTATTTGAAATGTATCAACCAACATCAGTTGGCGTAAACCTAGCAATATGCTCACTATCGCTAGGGAACACTAGCTTTAGGTAAAATACATAAGAATAGCTTTTTTGCAAAGTAAGTCTTGACTCCCAGTTATAAGTCTTAATTCAGGTTCATCAAGCATCAACTCCTTTGAATAACTTAAAAATTTTCTCACTCAAAGACAATAAGAAGAGTAGAAATATAATGCATTTATTGTTAACAGGAAGTTGAGCCAATGTACAAGGAATCTGACCACATCCACATCATAGCGCTGAGCAATGCTCTGAATGTGGGCGTCCGAGTCAAATACATGGACCGTGGGGAAGGCAGTCAGGTGAGAACTTCTTGTACTTTGAGCTATTACTAAAGTAGGTATTTTTTTCATCTTTTTGAATTGTTTTCAGAGAGGTTAATGCTAATTGCCATGTCTTGTCAGTCAGCTGTGGTCTTTAACACACAATTGTTGACTACAAATTTTATTTATGACTAGCTAAACAACACTACTATCTACATCCTTATTGTAGTGTAACCCTAATATTTTTACTAAAAAAAAAGTAGCCTAAGTTACTCCTTGAAACATCAGCTACCTGCCAGTGAAAACCGGTCCAGCCAGAAAAATTTTAAAACTTGGTTTTTTTGTGTCAGTAGCATGTATACTTTCATATGCACTTAGTGAAAAGCAGTTTTTTTTGGTATTACAAACAGACACTTCAATTTTATTTATCTGTTTAGATGTATAGATAGCAAACAAAGTATACCACCTTATGTTAAGTTGAATCACTCCTAGCTTGCTTCTAGCAGAGTACCTTAGAAAGCTCTGGTACAATATGGATAGTTACAATTTTGTATGGAACATACCTTTGGACCCTAATTCTATAATCAGGTTTTCAAGGGTCAAACATACCTTACTTTTGTGTTTAATTTATATAAATATTAGATTGATTTTTTCCATGACACACATGCTTACATTCTAACCCACGACCTCTGAAAACCGTGCAGTTGCTCTTGCAACTGAGCTACTCGTGATCCTAACGTTGCATCAATGATTTGATATGAAGCTAAATGTAATTTGCAGAGGTCGTGAGTTCGAGTCCCGCCTCGTGTTCGTATTTTTCCTGACCATTTTTAAGAATGTAGTAGGAATATAAAATTTGTATTTGCCCAGGTGATGGCACACGACTTCCCCGAAGGCACGGCGCCGCTCGTGCACCTGCTGTACCGGCCCGGCCACTACGACATTCTCTATGCGTGATCGCTCACTCACTTACCATAATAATAAACATAAATTATCGTACCTATGTACCACACGACTTCTTCATTTCACTACAACTCCTGATTCCCAGTTATTATTATTGAGTATTGATATGAGTCAAATTGTTCTTAAATCCTTTTGAGTACATAATAATGTAAGTTTACGGCATTTAATGATTAATGTTTTTAAAAGAAAAGGGAAAATATAAAATCGATACACATGAGAATGCTTATAATAATTTATTACAATAATAAGAAACTGGCGACAACTTAAAATAATCAATAGTGACAAGGAATGGAGTCAAAATAATCGAATAGTAAAATGTTAGGAATGTCCTTACAAATAGTTTATCTGCAGAAATAAACGCCGTCAGGTTCCCTTTTAGGTTTCATTCCGGCAAAGAAAGCTTTGATGTCCTCCTCTTTGACTATTTCCTTCCTGTCTTTGAAACTCTTTAGGAAATCAAGCAGCTTGTCCCGCATTTTGTTGTACTCAGTTAAAGCATTTATTTGTTGGATCCTATCCAATGATGACAAGGCTTGAAGACCTTTTTCATACTGTGTGGTGGGTCCACCATCCGTCTTCTCTTTGCCTAGTGTTTCATAAGCAGTGACAGTGTCTTCAGGGTCTAATAGGAAGAGAACAGCCAGATCTTTGTACATAGTCAAGCATTCATTACATGTGCACAGTTTTTGGCGGAAACACTGTGGCCAGAATGTTGCTCCTTTGTGTATTTTCTTCACTCCTCGTGGCCTAACACATTGCTTAGTTTCTAATTCGGTTATATTTTCAGATTCATTTAATTTCGCCTTCTTTGCGGATGTGTCATCTGGCGTATCTGTAGGATGTTTTCTTTTATTTTCGCTAGGAATTGTTGTATCTGAGGGTGGTGCTTCACTGTCTATTATATTCTTAGCAGAATCATCAGAAACTTCACTGTCATTTGTTTTCTTCTCACTGTTACATTGATTTTCTATGGTATCCCCTGCAATTTTATTCTCATCACTCATTTCCACATCAGCTTTATTTTTAGATACAGTAGTATCTTTCATTGTATCAGTGCTCTCAATATCTTTTGAAATTGCTTGACCACCAACTTTATCCGTATCTTCTAATTTGGGTAAGTTGATGTTATCCTTCAATGAACTCACATTATTTACAGTAGAATCTTTAGATTCTAAATTAGAAGGCTTTTCTTCTAGACTAGAAATTTCTAGTGTAGAATGTTTATCTTCTGTAGGTGGGATAGGTTCACTAGTGGATATCACATTACCTTTTTCAATAGGTTCAGATGAAGAATCAATGGATATTTCATCCCCTGCTTTATCAGTTTCACTTATTTCTACAAGTTTCTTGTCACTGCTATGTGTGCTTTCTGTTGTAATTGTACTTACTTTATCTAAGACTTCTAATCCTTCCTGAGATTTTACCTCAGTGATATTATCTATGTCAGTACCATCATTACTTTTTGCTGGTACAGGACTTCTCTCAGATTGTTCTTTTTCATCTTTGTTAGTGTCATTTGTAACAGTTTCCATGTCTGAGTTATCAGTTTCATTATTTTTTGTGTTATCTGATTCTTTAATATTTTCTGACACTTTTGATTGTACTTTATCTGTACTCTCGTCTTGTAGTAAAGCATTTTCTTTTTCAGATTCAGTCATTTCAAGATCTTTAGACCTAGTTTCAGTCTTTTCAGATTCAGTAATACTTTCGGGCTTTGCAATATCTGCAACTGCTTCAGCAATACTCTCTGGTTTTTCAGGATCAGTAATACTTTCAGGTTTTTCAGCATCAGCCATTGTAGATATACTCTCATCCTTTGCAGATTCAGTGATTGTTTTCTCGTCTTTAAAGTCTATTTCAGAAATTATTTCACTTGAATCTATTACTGGCTTGGATACACTCTCTGCATGTTCAGATTCAGTCTCCATTGGCACTTCTGAAGGGTTTTCTGTTGTTTTACTTTCTTCATTTTCACTGGGTTTGTCAGTACTTTCAGATTCTTTATTTTCATGAGTATCTGCTACTAATTCCTTGTGAGTATTTTTCTCATCCCCTTCAATTTTCGACTCATCTTTGTTCTTGCTCTCAGGACTTTGATCTGTTTGTTCAGACTTATCACCATTTTCTACAAGCATATCAACATCTTCAGGTTTTGTCTCTTTAACATGACCATCAGTGGGGTTTTTCTCAAGATCACCATTACAAATTTTATCACCGGCATCCACTCCATTTACTGTAATAATATCAACATCTCCAGCCTCAGCGTTAACAGCAAACACACTGTAGTCATACAAGAACTCATTCTTTTCCATACATGATTTGCACACCATTTCAGCATACTGGTCATGGGGGGGCACTGTCGCCTCAAGGTGGGTGGCATGCAGCCAGTCCTCACAGATGATGCACTGGATCATCTCATCTTCCTCTTTTGCTTCCGGGTCAGGGTAAGGTCGGTGGCATACACAGTAAAATCCACTGAAGTTTTGGTCATAGACATTTTCTTCATTAAGGTCAGTCTTGTTAGGAGTGAATTGGCAAGGGTGGGAGTTGAACTTAGGATTGCCGCAGTCACAGCGGAAGTTTCTCTTGGTGTACAGCTCTACAAGGTCATGGTTCTCGTGGCAACTGAGACAGCAAGCCAGACACACTCCGGCCCTCTTTAATGGGTCAGTTTTAGCTTCAGGGCAGCAGGTGAGACATGCGTAGATTGCTTGGCGTTTGATGTAGCCCTGTAGAAAACAGAAACATGAAGGTTTTATTTTTGGAACATTTAGCTAACCTGCTATCTATATATATAAATATTGCTATTTAGATAATCTAGCTATACTAAAACATGATGACTAATTGAATCAGATTCTAAATATTTGATTTCCAAGAAAAGCGAAAGTAGCTTTACCATGTGTTGTTTTTTGTTGTTGCAAACTTTGATTGACTGACAAAAGAATATGTTCCCAAGATATGCAGATATTCTGTATCAGAAATGGATATCTAGAGTAAATCACTATGGAATAGACTTACAGGTTTAGGTGTATACAAATCTAAATGGATACAAACTCTAATGAACCTTGTTACTCTGGCATATTCATCAAAGAATGATTAGTTCAATCAACAATTTGCACTTATGACTCAAGATCTATCAAATAGCTTGCAATAGTTAAAATTCAGAGAATTATTCCTTAAATGGAGGGGCTTACATTACGGTAAATATAAGTAACATAAAATCTTTATAGAAGTAATGGGTCTGATATATTGCATTGTATTTGAGAGAATCTAAACTTCGTGTAAACTTTATTGGACAATGAAACAGCAATAACAAGGATTAAATTAATTAATTTCATCTTTAACTGTGTCGTAGCACGACCTATTTGAAATTAATTTAAATAACCGAGGAAAGGTCGTACGATCACCATTATTGTTTGCAACTACGACAGCCATGTTTGAAGGCGTGTTGTTAGATGAATATGTGGTTTATTTACCTTCGAATATGTGCAGTTTTTATCATCCGAGGCTCCAAGCACGGCATTCGCGTCTTCTTCAAACTCCTGTTGTTCTTGAAGAACGTCCATCATTGTAACAACCTTTTCACCATCGTCTGTCATATCGGCGTCTTCTACAGTCCCTTGGCCGTTTATAGACATTTTTCGCAACTTAAAACCTAGTTTCGATAAGTTTACTAGTAATAGTTACAATCCGTAGTGATAAATAATTATTTAATTCGAAAAACCGGCAAAACTTAAGATACGAAACGAACGAACGAATATTTTTTTACGTTACGCGTGTTTTTTTTTATTTCAGAATTGCCAGTTGCCACCGGTCTACCAGATGTAATATTATACATGTCACATATTCAACACAGACATACAATATATTACTCATCCAATATATTATGTCTCTGGTTGTCGTTCTACGATATTTTCTTTAGAAATTATATTATGGTCATTCAATATACCATTGTGAAATTTTGGCAAGTAAAAAGGCGGCTTAAAAAAAGTATGAGTACTTAAATTATTTCCTTGCATTACAAAGTTAAACACATATGATTACAGTAGAAGACTGTATTTTAAATAACCAAAAACCCTCTAAAGAAAATGAAAATGAAAATGAAAAATATTTATTCAGTTTAGGCCCTGGTAAGGCACTTATGAAAGTCGAGAATTTACCACCGGTTCGGAAACTAGCCTTCTGAGAAGAACCGGCAAGAAACTCAGCCAGGCATCATGTACATATCATCGAAACAATATAAATCATAATGAAATCATCATCCAAAATCAAATTTGATAATAGGTATAAATATTCACAATAGTGACAAATTGTATTAGAAGGGATTTATTATATTCAAAGAAGGAATGGCACATCCAGATTCTTTCTACCGTTACCAACATACAGGAATCCACCATCACCAGTCTTTACTTTATGGAAGTACATCATTCCAGGCCAGTAGAGGCTTTTTAAGTAGACCACACTCCCTGCCTGCTCAACAGAAAGATTCCAACATCCGTTAGGAATATCCTGGTCAATCGAGTCCAGGAAATCCATGCTGTAGTTATAGTCTGGTCTAGACAGCAAGTTGGTGTTCCAACGCTGCTGCGGGGCCCTGATGTGAAGGTAGGACTTCAAGTGTTTGGACTCGGGGCCAGTGAGCCCGTAGAAATTTGGGTTGATGACGATAGTACCGTCGGGTTGTTTGATGAGCTGCCCTCGCGCACATATCTCGGCTTCATCGCAGATGTTGCTGATGGTCGCAGCCAGGCGGCATTCCTCTTTCATCACTTTGCACCTTTCTGGGTGTCCTTCTTCCAAGGCTTCGTCTAAGACCTTTATTTTCAACGATGTGTCGCCACGGAAGGGGAATGTTGTCAGTAGAGACAGAAGCTTGTATTTCTTCTTTGCTTTTGGAAGTAGTGCCCAGAATTTGAAGTCTGTAGAGTATAAATATTTCCTGCTTAGCATAGCATCACCGGTGATGCCTACGACTATGTGGTAGTCGGCGTCAACGGCGTAAATCTGGCCCCAGTACAGAAGGTGGGTGAAGTGGTTCTCAACTTGCAGTAGGGTCAGTGAGTTCTGCAGTAGAGATATCAGCTCACTGGTCAGCATCATCCCGTTGACGTTGATATACTCCTTGTACTCCCATAGCTTGTGAATATTCATCTTTACACAGATTGCAATGATTGAAAATAATCAACACAATTTTTTAACAAAATTGACAGTTGGTTGACACTTTCGTTTTTTGTTTTTAATTCAGTGATGATGAACGGTTGAATACTATGGTTGAATGTGAATTGTGTTGTGTTCTAAACTGGAAACTTTTTGTGAAAATAATCGACAAAAAAACATAATTTTATTAATATTGGAATGTTTTCTGTTTGATATTATGGAGTATCCTTTACCTACATGGATTATTTCCCGGAAACCAACAGGTCGTAAATAAAAGTAATAAGGAGATGTTTTTCCCATCCGATACGTCCGACCATGTTTTATTTTGCTTCAAATGTTACCCGCGAGTCTGCAAACAAGCAACACGAGTACCCATCATTTACGAAAATAACCAAATTGGCATAGAGTTCACACACGTCTACCAGTATAAATAGCTTCTTGACTCTTAAAGAAAGCATTCAGCCTAAGGGTCTAACTAGGGTGGCGGACGTAGCGGTCAAGTTACGAATTACGAGCTACAAATATTTGAGTTGCAGTAATTGTCACACGAGAAGGGAGCTCTATTTACGACGTCCCTTGACTTAAGATATAGGTAGGTTGAGATAAGGGTCCCACTTTGATTTTACTAAACACTAGCTGTGCCCCGCGGTTTCACCCGCGTAGATTTTAATTTCATGGTTGCCCGCGGATCCCTAATGTTTTTTTAAAATCTAAGTAGCCTAAGTTACTCCTTGTAACATTAGCTATCCGTCAGTGAAAGTTCCGTCCAAATCCGTCCAGCCGTTTCGGAGATTACCCGGAACAAACAGACAGACAGACAGACAGAGAAGTTTTTTTAAAATTAGTTTTTCAGTGTCAGTACCGTGTATACTTTCATATGCATTGAGTGAAAAACTGTTATTTATGCAGTTACAAACAGACACTTCAATTTTATGTATGTGTATAGAGTATAGATTTATTTATGTTCCATTATGTTTCTAGGTCCGTGCATTTGCAAACGTAATTAAAGTAAAATGTCAACGGGTTTGCCATCGAGCTTTGCTTTTATAACAACAGATGGCGTGAGATACATATTAATTAACGCTCTATTTTTAAATTATTTTCGTGTATAATAATAAGTTTGGTAGCTAGAAAGTTATAGTTAATTATTTTCTTACTGTTTTTACTAACCAATAAAATATCTTCTTTTACTAATTTATTCAATAATACATTTTATTTTTGCGAGCTAAATGAAGGTTCATTTAGCTCGTTGATGGTGTTTTTGTATTTGTAACGATAAAAGTGTATGAATATAATTTGAATATCAATTGATATGTGTTATAATATTTGGTTATGCTACTCGACAGTAGATGGCGTCACCAGTCTTCAAAAATAGTATTCTATACTTATAAAATAATTTATCTTGGGAGATCATTTTAGCATTAAGTTAAAAGCATGCTAAGCTAAGTGTGTTAACTGAATTAAATAGCTTAGACATAACTAAGCACACCAAACCAGACCCACGTGGAGTTGTGAGCGAGTTCTTGGCAACTTTTTCTTAGGCACCTAAGTACCTACCTAACATTACTTTTGTAAAAAATATATTTCAGTATTGAAAATTAGTATCTACGATGCATTAAACTTCGCTTCTGCGTATGTGTTCATAGTTTTTTTCCAAATTTAACACAATAGAGACCAAAGGCAATTAAATATGTTTTCAAAATATCGGCTGAGCCTATTATCGTATATTATTAATTAATGTTATTTATTAAGTTGAAGTTCAATCGGAAAACTACTAGCTGTCAAATTTTATCACACTCAAAGTATTATCTTACGAATGTTCTAAAATGGAAGGAAAAAATACAAACGTTCTAATTTTTCATTAGATTCTCTTTTGTTTTTCTTGGGTGTGATCATTATCATCATCCAACCAAGTCAAGTCATTATCATCATCAACCATCCAAATCAAGCCAACCAATCTTGACAATTAATGATTGTTGCAGTATAGTATCTTAAACAAAGAAACCTTAAAGGGCTGTATCGTCCCGTCACGAGTAAAGAACTCGCAGCAACAATTATGGGGATACTGCGCATTTCTATTCGCCTCGCACCATACGTATAGACAGACGTATAAAATTACTATTGCGCATTCAAAGGTACTCGTTCGTAACTCGTGACGAACTGTAAGATCTATGATGTTTTATGGGTTCATAGACAGTTTTTCCTGTGAATTGTTTGCACCCTACCATACCTGTCAATAAAAAAACCGCTTATGATCGTCACGTTCCTCGTAAACACACGGTCGGTGTGCGCCATAGACAAGAGTGGCGTGTAGTGGTTTGCGCGCGAGATTCGGCACGCGCTGTCCCTCTCGACAACGTGACGAGGCCGTCGATTGTTTTAGCACGTGCCTCGTTATTGAATTAAAAATACACGATAGTTTATAGAGGATCTGAAGAGGAGAGGTTGATCGGTTGATAAACTGTTTGTGGATTATTGATTGACGGCACCTGGCGGAGTGCGTTGAGGGGGAGCTTTTAGGAATGTGCACCCTGTTTTTATGATGCAGTGTTATTTTTATAAGTCAAAAATATCTTTAATCGATTAAACTTTTTTAAAGTACTTTCAAATCTACAGAATGACATCATTATAAAGGATTATACATGCTACCGCCAGGTTCGGAAGGTTATTTTACTGAGAACAACCTGGCAAGAAACTCAGTCAACCTACTCTTTTCAAAAATAATCAAGAAAAGTCTAGTAGTTGTACTTATATCTAAATGCATAGCTTGAGATGACCAGCCCCCACAAGCAGCACCTGTTCACAAGTATGACGCGAATGCCAGACATTGACCTTCTCATACCATCATAGAGGGAAGTTGACTACCCGTGATCCAGAATCTAATATGAATAGAAGAAATCTAAAATAAATAGTCAATAAACAAATAATTTGTTTTCAATACGAAATAAATCAATTGTGGAAATAAACCAATCTATTGTTTTATCCAAATTTTATTGCTTTTTTACTCTTACTGGAGGAATTATAGTGGTACCTATTCCCGAAAGGGTGCTATAACTATCCGACGGCGGGGAGTTGCAACTCCCCGATAGTGGCTTATGTAATGTAAAAACTATTTTTGAGTATTTGGTGAGTTTCTTGCCAGGTTCCTCTCAGCAAAAGCAACCTTCCGCACCCGGTGGTAACGTTTATAATCTTGTTCAGTGCATTTTTTTGTGTCCTTCTGACGATTTGAAAGTACTTTGTACGAAGTCTAATCAAATGAATATATTTTTGATTTTGATTTTGAGCACCCAGTGGGGGAGCCAGGGGAACCTCTGAATTTCTTACAGCAGATCCTACCTCTCCCAAGTCTATAAAGCAAATGGGCTACATTATATTTTTTCAGGTTTTTACAGCTTTTGTGATATTATATATTTAGCCATCCCTATGTATAAGTAAAGACTTTATGAATGCTTTTTTTTAGCTTAGTGTCTGCAACGTTAGAGGAAAAAAATGTTAATACAGAAATAATATAGTCTTAGTTTTCGAACTGACTGTGTTTCCCAGAACCCACGCTCTGTTCCCACCACATGGGTATAGATGCACCGAATCAATGTTCTTTACATGTGCAAAACCAACTGATCGGATTGATTGAACGCGCCATATGCGTTTACAAAGCCGCGAATCTCGCGACTGGGTGAGTTGTTTTCAAACGGAATGAACGAATGAGCAACCACAATGACCGGCCAAAGACAATACGTTCCCACAACACGCCTCGGGGCTGCACCCTTCGCTTTATTCTTTAATTGTTTTCTAACGAGAGGTTGGCAGCCCTGCCTCAGGGCGTAAACTGCCGTTGAACAAATAAACCAGATTAATTTGTAAAAAGTGTTGTATTAAGTAACGCTTACGTGCAATGTTTATTTTTCAATAAATCTATTGTGTTCAATATTTACATTAAAGATACAATGTAAAGTTGAATTCTGTTTCATTATCTTACTAAACATTGATCCTGTGATGTTACCTTGTTTAGGTTATGGGTTTCATTAGGGGCGATATTTTTTTTAATATTTTCTTTTGTGTAATTGGTATATCATATTCGACATTTTGTTCGTTTTAATTTATCTTTAAGAGAAATTTAAATCAGAAGACCAACGGATTCAATGACCATTAAATCTGCGTTTAACAATGCACAAATCAAATCTCAATGGGTCGCCTCAAAACCTAATAAGTAACTAACATCTATTAAATGTTATGTGACGAGTTAATAATCGTAGTTATCTTGGCCACTGGCACTTGCATATTCATTTTAATCAATTATAACGAGGATTGAATTCCTTGTGCTAACAGTTACCTTTGCCTAAGGTGTCAATTACAATCGACCATAAATTCTCACAGTCATAGACTATTAATTTCAAATATCGAGTGTTCTTTTCCCACAATTAAGAAAGATGAATGCAGTGAGCGGCCGAGTGGCGATTTCCGAACGGTTAGTTCTGAAGGGCGGGAAATATTGGCGCGTAATCGTCGTCAAACAGCGGGACAATGGCGGGAATTGCAGATTAAGGCTATTTGTGTTAAACACGCCGCCATTGTGAATGCTCGCTCGCATCGCTCCAGCGCTAATTGCTACCAAGACTGTTATTAACATTCACCGAACTCACGAGTGCACAGATTTGTTAAAAGCCATGAGAAAGAGTCTGTGAACTTTCAATCTGTTTTTCGTTGAATGGATAATGAATTTTAGTTCGAGAAACTGATTTTTTTACTTTGGGGAAAAGTAATGAGCTGGATTCAAGGGTTGTTAACGCAAATAACCGTGTACCGTGTGATCGATTTTATTTCACGCAAATTAGAATTTACTATAAGTACGTCACGAACATTAGCTTTATAGATCTTAGTGTCACTGGGTCCTATGACAGATAATCTGGCTACCGATCAGGTATCTTAAAGCGATGAATTGTCTCTTTATGTCGTATTGTTTGTCTGATTGCTTTGCTTAAATTTGGTATTGGGATAGCTTTGACCCCAAGTTTTAAGTACCTACTCTATGTGCGGGCATAGAGTAGGTATTTTAAAAATCATTACTCAGACGAAGTCGGTATATTGTTTACCTACACAATTATCTTCAACTATGACATCTCTTAATTTCAAGTGATTATTTATTTAAATAATTAATTACCATTTTGTCACTTCATTGGATAATCGTCAGAAAATCTGGAAAAAATATATGTGATTATCTATACTAACCAGCCCAGCCCTAGACAAAGTAACATTCTCACGCGCTTGCGCTAATAGAAACGATATAAAATGTATGGAAATGATATAAATCAGTCACGTGACATATGTCATTCCCGTACATTTTGTATCGTTTCTGTAGTGAAGCGTGAGGATAATGTTACTTGTTGTCTACAGGCCCAGAATGTGTCCAGAACTTATACGATACGTTTATGACAATTGAGTGTATATTTAGTGACGGAAAACATTTTGTTTTGGTATAAACTTGTCGACATGACATGACAGACCTAGTAGTATTTTTGCGAGAGCAGAATTTAGACACGATGCCACACATTTGAATAAAAATGACAACGCTTTTGAAATACCTTGAAGATGACAATACTGTAAGGACTGTTTCTACAATAATTATTGTGATGTCATGAATTATATTGTCTCTCGTGTACCACTTCATAATGGTCATGGCCTCCTTTTGTTCTTCCCCAGGATTGTACTAAGTCAGGAATTAGAATCAGTACCTACCTTTAATTTTGTGTAACGTTTTATGGCTGTTCCTAGATTGATATGTTTTTAAAGAAGCTGTCATGTCGCAAAAGGTGGCCAATCTTTCCCTTTCGACTTTGGATTGATCTCCATAGTACTCGAATATAATCGAAGAATAGGTAGAAGGGAAGAGAGGAAGAGGAAGACCAAGGCTGACATACATGTGACAAGTTAAAGAAAAGGTGTCAGTCATGACGAGACATATGGATAGAGTTGCATCGGCTACACCGACTAGAGCTATTGCTCTTAAATTCATGATGATCACTAGATTATTTGAAAAATAACTGATAGTTTCTTAGTGGATGTATATCTATCGTGAGAAATCCAAGCATGCCGCCTGTAGGTAAATTTATTCTGTGTCGTTCGGGTTCTAGGAATGTGAAAGCGGTTAAAATAAAATAAAATTATAAGTGTTCCATGTCTAGCAAACAAACAATTATTATGTTTTTTTTGTGTGTCCATCTCATTGCAATATTAAAAAAACTCTGGTCGCGTGTCTCTGCGCACGGCGCACGCGACTGGCTGGTGATGAATGAGCACGACGGTGTTGCCAGTGCGAATAATCATCGCACGATAGGGTTGCAAGTTGAAATAATTGGCGTCCCGCTGTGGGCCGCGCGCTAATGTTTTGATAATGACGCGGCCTATTGTCCGTCGGTTACGAACGCGGATTTGGAGTTTTTGTTTTCAGATTTGTATACTTTTGGACGCGGGTGGAAACTTGTTGTGTAAATGCGGGGGAATAAACAAATAAACATTTACAACAGTTATCCTCAAGTGGGGCTGTCAGAATAAAAAAAGTGTGATACAATAACGCTTAACCACAGAATTAGAATGATCCTCCACATATTTTGTAGGCTAGCTGTATCTAATTAAGATCATCATATTATGTCAGAATTAAATATGTTTTAGAATGGAATAAATTTAAAAAACAATACTTTTCGGTTTGCGTGACATAGACAAACCAGTTTTTATTCAACTATTTTTCTATAGTATGTTGGAGGTAGATAGAAATTGAATTTGATGAGAATGGAAAAATAACGGTCAGTACTTACTTACTCGTCTCCGCTGACTGAAAGAGCTCTCGTGTACGGATTTTTGATTGTTTTTCGTGTTATTGTGATCTTTGTGTTTCCTTGTTTGATTTAGAGCACAATCAGTGTTGTTTCCTGAAGATTTCCCTAAGCTGAATGCTTGATATTGCTAAGCTGACAAAGATTGGTTAATAACTATTACCATTTCATTAATAATATGTATTCGCTGAAAGGTTTTCTCGTTACTATCCGATTTTTACAAAATAATGGGTGTGCTTTTCCATCGCACATGACGCCAGACGAGGTAGGTAAGTATTGAAATGTGTGAAAAATATAAAAAAAAAATATATTCCCCTTTACTCGTACTATATCAACGAGATACTATCTCAACAGAAGAAAGTACTTCAAGTAAACTTACGTCATTAGCTAAGTTGGAACATAATAGCCTAGTTAGTACTGTCAGTAATAGGTAGTTACATAACGCCATGAATTATTTAAAAACGCCAAGTGAACCGAGACACATATCAAGCAGCGTCAATACACTGGTGTAACGGTAGCCTAGTCCAGCGATTAAATACGTACTTAAGGCCAACCCACGAATTATACGGAGAGCTATGACGGAAAATATTTTATTTTATTTTAGAAATCAAGATCATCATCTCTCTGGCCTTATCTCATACTTTTACGTTTGGTTCGGCACTTGATTCAGCCCGATGTGGCTAAACACATGATTTTTATCCGACGTCTGCCTTCGGAACACCTAATATAAAAAGATAAATTAAAAAGCCAAGTGTGAGTCAGAGTCGTGCTCCGAGATTCCGTGTGTTTCATCTTACGATGTGACGATAACCATTCTAGATCATTAGGATACCAGCCTTGTGTCACGTTTATGTAGAGTGCGTTGTCTATTGACCAGCAAACAGTGTCAGTGGCTTGATGGATTGTTTTGGGCACTTACTTCTTTACACTGCTTATTAACATTTGTATAAGTTATTAGTTTTACTTAAACTTTTACGAAGGAATGTTTTTTTAACTATGTTATTGTTCGCTCGCTTACTGTTGGTATTCGTTTTCTATGTCTGCAGCAGGTTATAATTACGAACAACTCGAACAAGCTGTTATCTTGACTTTGTCTGCCCAATTGACGATAAAGATACCAAATTCAGTCAAAACTCTCTCAGTTTCCACGGGGCCAACTATGATCGTTTAAGCAGCGCGTATTAAGAACTTCTTGGCTTTGATGTTTAATTTTACGGTACCAAAATGAAACGTCAAAGCTTAGAAGTTCTTAGTACGCTCTGCTTAAACCGATGATGGTAGACCCTCAAGGCTTCTGCTTAACACGATCACTAAAGAACTCAACTCTAAAATACCTTTTTTTGATTAGACTTTCAACAACGTACTTTCAAATTGTCAGAATGACATAATTATACAGGATTATACATGCTACCGCCAGGTTCGGAAGGTTGCTTTTACTGAGAGGAATCTGGCAAGAAGTTTAATATGCCGCCAACATTGCTTACCATCAAGATAATTATATAGTTGTCTATATTGTCATTATAGTAATGTGTCATTGTGTCATTAAACCACGAAGTAAATAGCTGTAAGCAAACGCTTTACATAATCCTTTCGATTTCTTCTGAACGAAAATGTGTGCTTTTCTTTAACAAAATTCATAACTGATAATTAAGTAAGAACATCGTTTCTGGTCTCGTATGAATTCCAAACACATGTACATATTTGTCAGTTTGTTAGTTAATTTCTGTGACTTTTATCATTCGTTAATACATATGCTCAAGCCTGTATTCCCAGAAGGGGTAGGCAGAGGTGTAATAACAACACACACTCATCACCGAAGATGATTAAGTGCCAACGAGACAGTAAGAGTCTATCGCTGCTCAAGCACTATACTATCTTTGAATTATTTCTCAGACATGTAGGCTTCCTCACTGTGTAGTAAAATTTCGAGCATACTCAAATACTTTGCATTCAGAGCCTGTTCTAGAGCTGCATTAAAAAGCATTGAAAACACAAATGTAAATATCTTAATGGTCTTGTGTTCGTAGTAAAGCGTGATGTTCCGCGGCTGGTCATGACAAATTACTTATGGCGTCTCATTGTGCACCAGTTGGGTCGTAAACATCGCGTGCCTTGCCCACGTGACGTGCATACTGCTAGCACAGTTAGCACACTACTTACCAACTCGTTATACATACATTGTCAAGTTTGGGAATGGAACACGTCATCCATGCAGTCATAGTGTAAGTTAACCTAGCATTGTTTCATAACCATAAACTACGCTTTTATATTAGTTATTATAAACCTGAAAGGTAGTTAAAGTATGGATGGACGTTTTAATGAATATTTCAATGGCTTAGCTTATAAATCAGATTAACACATAGGCTATAATTTATAATGATATTGTGTGAATTGTTGAAAATATAAAGATAAGTCAAATAATGCACGGACTGAGTCATCAGTTAGTAAAAAAGAAAACAATATGAAAAGAGGTAGGCAGAGGTGCTACAACACTTACTTGCATGAAGATGATTAGAACGACATGACGGATAATTAATTCATCGCCGTCTCAACATTATAAATGTCTTCAAATTTCTTCTCAAACTATTTACAAACTGTTTTTCTTCAGCGTAAATTATAATCCAGATTAATAAAATGATTGCAGATAAGTATTTAGGAAAAATAATTGGTACAGACTGCTGTGATGTGAGATTGTCACAATTAAAGTTGTAAGTTTAATAAGATTGGTTGGTTTGATTAATGATGTGACTGAGAAATGTACCTAATATTAAACTAAAATGATATGCAACTAACCCTACTATGTATTTTATGTCTTTTACGATATGCTCTGTCTGACATAATATGTGTCCTGTAAGACTTTTGAACTCTATTGAAATGAAAGTCAGGACATTGAGATTGGTATCCAATCCTATCTAAGAAAAAATAATTTAAATTCCCGTTACCGATCCATCAAATACAGAGTTTGAACACAGACGTTGACTTGTGTCAAAACCCGAATTCGTACTGTCAATAGCATGACGTCAAACGGTTGCAATATGCTGTTTTCTGGGAAACAAACGTCTGATCGACTGCGCCTTCGAACTGTCCAAAGATTTACTCCTACCCTATATAAAGACATCTAAACAAATGAAATAAATTGTGTATCTGCTATAAAGGGTGCCCGCCGACATCTGCATGAGGAGTCGACACGATCAATTATCGCCTTTGTTGTTCACCTACAATACTTTCCTAACACGTCGCACCATATTGAGAAGTTCCTTACAAAAACCTACGCTCAATAAAGGAGTGTCGCTCACCGGAGTTTAGACTTAAATGTCTGGTGTTATAATTCATATTGCTAAATTGGGGGATACGGGAACAGGTGCGCTTGGAGCCGGGGCAGCCTCCCACTGGCTGCCAACAATGCGACACTGGTGTCACAAAGCGATAGCTGCTATTCAGCCTCACGTGTCGCAAACGATGAAGACTTAATTAAATCCGATACACGTAAGAATGTAGGCTGTTGATTTATTTACATATTGGATGTCTCTGGAGGCTTGTTGGCTGTTGCGGTATTGTTGTCGTGGGATACCAAATTGTGTTTTACTTACACGACACTTCTAACAATACTTTAATTTTCAATATCTATCTATCTATTTATTGAATACCTTTAAACTAGCAATTTTTATATATATAATCTGAATCTTGAAAAGGGCTCCAATGATATCCATGATAATTAGTATGCATGGGGATTTGGTGATGATAAATCGATATATGTAGGTAGAAAAAGTAAAAAAAAACGAGGAATACTCACCCAGGTATCTAGGTATCACAGTAATATCAAAAGTTAGTAAAGTACACTTTACTGTAAGGAAAGTAGCGCTCGTTTTTTCAAAATATTTTAACGCACATTGTGACAAGCTTTCGTTAATCCCCTTTAGTCGCTCAAATGTCCTTTTCCGAACCCAAAATGGCGTTATAATCGCAAATCCGTCACATTCGGACAATCAAAGCGCAAGTGTAACAACGGGCGAGCAATCGTTAGTGGGCACAATCCGGGCCCCCCGGTGGCAAAGCCGATCGACTCGAAACTGCAAAAGGAGAACAGAAAAAAATAAAAAAAGAATAGGCAGAATGGACACGAGACCACGACAGATGCCGTGAAAAAAGTTGTTATATGTCCAGAAACGTCATTAAAGGCGATTTATGGTATTTGAATGGTTTGTCGATTGAAGATCGGTACGTGCGGAGTATTGTTGGTTGGGTGTAAACGTGAATCAGTTGCAGCCGTCGCTTTTTACCCATCTGATAAAGATGTATTAACACCTAATTTACATTGATTCGTTCGAATGATAAGGAATGCTATCCTTTCGAATCTGTAGAATGTTGAGACCGGATTTTCGTACATTCATAACCTGTGCACCATGTTATAGATTTTGACAGGTGCAAATGTCAGCGAATGACTTTGCGTTTTAGCGTGGTTCAAATGTGTTGATACTTTTTCGGAGATGAGATTAAATGTCAAAGATGATATTCAAACACGATGAAAATTTAAAATAGTTATCCGCTTTGCGTTATTATGAAGGAACTTATTGAGTAATTTAGTTAACATGATTATTATCAAACATTAGTAAAACTGAATGTGAATATAACTTTATATTATTAACTAGCTTTTGCCCGTGACTGCATCTACATCACTTTCAAGTATCCTTATATGTCCTTCCTTGGAGTGAAAGTTATCCCTAAATCAATTGTCAGCTGAATCGGCTCAGTGGTAAAAAGGTTACAGACAGGTACACTTTCACATAATATTAGTATGGATTTGCTACTTTCGTGTATCCAACTCTAAATCTACACCCAACCATCATGACTTCTTGTTGAGCGCGAATGAAGATTAGTTGAATTTTCAATGATTATTACATTATGTAAGACCTTTCTAGAGTGGGCCCAAACCCCAGCAGTGGGCATGATGACAAATAGTTAACGTCAGCTGTTGCCTAGGAACGTGATGCAATGACAATGTAATGCTAATAGTTATAGTTATGTCTTGTGTCGTGTTAACAGCGGGAAGCTTCCGAAATGCACTTTCTAAGTGTCGCTCTAAATGTTTAGAGTTGGGGATTGAATTGTCGATAGTTTTTTGCTCAATGATTAAATGGGTTTATTCTTTAGGATCTTATGTCATAGGTACTAAACCATTAGATTACTATGGGTAGCTAGCTCTGGAAGAAAGCTTACCAATGCTATATTAAGGCTTTGGTTTGGTCTCCCAACTCTCTAATTTTAGACATTTGTTCAAAACTCTGGCACTATGGTTTCACTCTCCTATGAACTCTCACTTACTGCTACGTTATACTCTAAGGTTTCTCAGCCTCGCACTCGTCGTCGATGGACGTTTACAAACATACGAAATTTAACGTTACGATGCATTATGCAATAACCTATGATTTACGTCGAGTTCGACGCTGAGAAACCATAGAGAATAACGCGGCTGGTGATTCAGTTACCAAAACCTAATAAAAAGAGTCAGATCGGGTTAATTACACGTTACTGTATACTGGTGACACTCATCCCATATTTAAAAAAAAAAAACTGCAGTTAATCTTGTCTATCGTGTCAAGAAGTATCGACAGAAGGAAATGGTATACAGTGAATTAGAACAACCCTAAAGGTAGTGTTTTTTTAAAGTGTGCGGTTGTCGATCCAGGTGCGTTCAGTGTGAATCCTATATTTGTTATTCATGTAAATAATAATCTATTTTGAACGCGACGTTTTATAAATGTTTTCTAATTGTAACTTTAGTGCGAAGAGTTAGGGTTTAATATTGCGAGACAAGTGATGCCAAAAATAAAGCATTGTTTTTCGAGATTTTGCTCAATTGGGCGTAATGAGTATATGCTATTGTTAGTTTTTAATATTTTTCTTTATTTAGAAAATTATTCTCGATAACAATAGTTTTGTTGAGTACATATGAAGGGGTTATGGTATTCGTTTATTTCTTTGTAAGCTGTTTGTTAGTCATTTTTAACGGACGAGAACTTAATAGGTACTTACTTAAGTATTATTTTCGTCCTCATGTAAATAAATAACTATTATTTATTTAGTGTTGTGCTCTCCAATAAATATTCCATGAATATTTTTTTTTAAATATAGTCTATTTTATTCTCATATGAGATTAAAGAACGTATTATAGTAAGTATAATTTAATATCTTAGCCCGTTTTCAAAAGAAGAATGACTCTTATCAAGTAACCCGTTCACAAAGGATATTTGCCGCACCAAGAAGCCTAACGGTAACACTCTATAAAGCAAAAAGATTAAAAAAAGAATTTCATTTTTTGAGCGCACTTCACACTGGCAGCCTGACAATAGGGTTATAAAAAGTATCTATTGTATCCGCCAGAGGGCGCCAGCTTCCGCTCTCGCTTCCCGCGTCGAGTGCCAATCCAAGATGGCGACAATATTAATCAATATTTCAACAACATTAGCCCGAGACTCAAGGGCCCGCCTCCTTAAGATGAGACCGGTACTTTGCTGAGTTTAATTTTCAAGGGAGATCAAATGTAGGCAGGGGTACCTATGTATTATAATTCGTTTTCTTTGGCTTAATATCTACCATCTATCATCATCATAATGAATTTAAGATTAATGAGACTCTTGTCGGTCTAACCGATGCAACTCTACCAAACTTTAATTATTAAAACTACCAAATTTCAATTATTCAATTATCGATAGCATAGGTTATATTATTTTAGATAAGTATTACGAAAGAGACAAATCCAACTAATCAGAAATCATTAATAGCGGTACAGCCGTTCTGGAATGACTGAAGAAATGAGAACGGCAGCTAACTTTTGTTTGTTTTATTTGGCTGTACGTAGCACAAATCATATTATTATCTCTCTTATTCAGACTACAGTATTAAAACACTATTTCCCCTCTGAAATACTTCGAAATATTTTGTGCTAGAAATGTCGAAAGGAAGATTTAATCGGCACCTTCTATTCACCTTACCAACCTATGTTATACAACTTACTACTTAAGTAAATAGTACGTATCTTTGAAATGGGTTCACAAACACACTTTTAACAAGTAATATGGATAGAATACCTTTCATTTAATCCTTCCACACGTATTTGAAAGGGTTTAACTTCATAACAACAAATTTGTAAGGGTCAGTGCATTCCCACTGTGATCACACAACGCTCGAGGGAGCAGACGCGTTATTCACTAAGCTTTCACAACGTCGAACTCGACAGCAAGCGTTGGTTTCAATCATAGGAAATCTATACATCTATATCTGCACATCTATCTATACATCTATACAGCTATACATACATACAGATAAATAAAGTTGATGTGTCTGTTTGTAATTCCACAATAACAGCTTTTCACTAAATGCATATGAAAGTATATACGGTACTGACATCAAAGCACCAATTTTTATTTTTTTTCTCTGTCTGTCTGTCTGTTTGTTTGTTCCGGCTATTCTCTGAAACGGCTGGACTGATTTTAACGGGATTTTCACTGGCAGGTAGCTGAGGAGTAACTTAGGCTACTGTTATTAAAAAAAAACATTAAGAGTTCCACGGGAATTAAATTAAATCTACGCGGGTGAAACCGCAGGGCACAGCTATAGAGGATAAGGTTCAATTTCGTATATTTAAAACCGACACTCGACAACGAGTGCGACGCTGAGAAACCTTAGTGAATAAGGCGGCAGTGCACACCACTTACCGCACAGCACCGCAGGGTGGTGTTTGCAGCCAGCTTTACCTACGGGAGCCCTAACGTTTGCTTTTAATTTGAATTTACAAATAAGGATAGGTTGCGAATTTGCCTTTTTGGTTTGACGCCTTTTATAAGTGCCCAAGGTGCGTATGCATACGCCTTCCGAGAAGTTTCCTTAAGGGTAAGCAGAGGCACAACACACACTTTTGATTGTTGTGTGTCAAAGTGACAGATGGCCAGTATCCCTACTGTTTTTCGCTGCGCGTTATTTTCTCGTGACGGGACTTGTATTAGTATTAATCTATACTTTAATATTATAAGGAGGAAAGGTTTGTATGTTTGTAACGAATTGGCTCGAAAACTACTGGTGCGATTTTAAAAACTCTTTCACCATTTGAATGATACATTATCACTGATTAATATAGAGTATATTTTATCCCCGCACTCCCACGGGGACGGGAACTATGCGGACGAATCTGCGTGAGGTCCGTTAGTTAGTATAACAATTTATCATTAAGGGAAAGTTAAAATTGTTTTTACCACACTTGTAGTTTCTGTAAATAAATTATTTCTTTGTTTCTAATGTGATCGTCGGCCATCTGTCCGCGGCAATAATAAGTGAGGGTAGAGTGTTTATTTGCGCACATCCCGCGGCTTCCACTGATTGGAATCACGTGGCTTCATGTTATTGCTCGTGTTGTTGTTGTCTCATTGTAAGGATTCGGAACGTCAACATTATTTAACTAACTGACGCTTTTATTTTGGTTCTTTTATATCTGTTTTTTTCAGGACTTACGATGCAGTTTGGTATGCACCTGTTCCCCGAAGGGGTAGGCAAAGGTGTTGTTATAGCAACACCCACTTTTCACTCAAGATGATTAAGTGCTAACGTGAAAGCTGGTGAGTCTATCACCGCCTCAGGCGCTATACATACGTCTTTGAATTACTTCTGAGACTATGGTACAGGTTTTCTCACGATGTTTTCCTTCACCATAAAGCGCGTGGTGTGAAATCACCAATCAACGCCGCTTGACGGCCAATGACCATGAGCTCAAGAAAGAAAACATCATGGTTAAATTTTCATTTTTCACAAACAGACAGGCAGTCTTAAAAAAATTTATTCCTGTATGTCATTTTTATTCATCTGTATAGGTATAACTGAAATAAAAGTACATTACTCTCAAAAACAATATCGAAAGCAAAAAGCTAAAACGATATTTAAATCCACCCTTCCAACTAAGGAATTCAAAACAAAAAGCAGTATCGTAAAGCGTCATTTGGACAGGACTCCCAACATTTCAGTGGCAGCGCGAGCGTTTCGCAGCCGTGTAATTGCTTCAATCTGCTACAAACACGAACAGACTCTTATTTATTTATTTACTTTATTATTTACTGCAACAGTGCCGTGTGCGAGTTTTTGTTCGATACAGTTGTTCGGCAGCGTTTGTTGTTCCCCACGATGTTTTAATTTGACAAGTATATAGGATGATAGCGATTTGTATCTGTGTGCGATGATGTAACTTATACGTCTTTATAATTGTTTCTGTTAAAAATATCTATATCTTAACAGATAATTAAATTTAAGTTTCTTTTTATAATTTCAAATTAACAGCTATTCACAAAATGTATATGAAAGTATATACGGACTTACCTACATGTAAAAAAAACTATTTTAAATCATTGTAAGGCCTGAAATAATGATAATGAGATAAGAAAATATTTACAGGTTAAGTAATAATTTGCCGCACATACAACCTTGGATGGAAGAAGAGGATGGAAGCCTTATGATCCATCCAAAGTCGTAAAATATTTAAATTCTCCTGTTATTTTTAAGGAAGTATCAACACCACTTGGAACTTGGAACTCATATAAGTAATCTTCATAATATAACAACCCGCTTGTTTTGGTCACGTTCATGAAATTCAGCCGCTTACCATAAGATAGACTTGTCGCTTGTAGTGTAAAAAAATCATCCTAGTTTATATCATTTTAATAATGATTTTTTTCTCCATACTGAAAGTAAATGAATAGTATATAGGTGCATAAGGCCCTAGGTCGTTTGTTCAATATTTGTCCGTGACGAGGAAACACGGCTGTGACTGCCCCGGGCGGGTACTGACACCACGCTGTTGTGGCATTGTAGGATTAATCCCATTTGATATTTCTATAGTCATCATATTCATATTCATATAATATTTATTGCACAAGTTAGTTACATTTCCAAACATGTACATACTTAATTATAATGATTATAACTTATAACTAAAACAACCCTGTTAGGGCACACCAATGTGAGAATGTCATTACAAAGTGCTGATATGATAGGTTACTATGATAGGCCAACCAGCTCACACGAAACAAAACTACGCTTTGTATAGTGGAAAATTAAATTGCTAAAATCAGTAAAAAAATAAATATTCCTTTAAAAGAATTTTTGAAAATTTGCAACGTCTTCTCAAAGACATCAACGCGTCACCATTGTAATTACAATAATTTCAAGATTTGACAATAATACGTAATTTAAAGCTTATTTCTGTATGATGCAATCCATTTTATGCAAGTAATTCTAGATTGAGACTTTAAGGGATTATCATTTGTATAAAAAATAAGTTGAGCAACCCATGGCCACCGGAGTGGTTGGCATCAATTGGCTCAATCGTGGTATAAACACGCGCCGCGGTCGCGCCCGTTGTGCGACGCCGTGATATTACTGCCGTTCACATTTATTGCACGTCTGTGTTTGTATATCGACTGTATGTAGGTACGTGCGTGTCGCTAGGGATGCGAGTTTCAATTCTATACTCTCTATATGTACATGTACCTATGGATGAGTTACAAATTATTATGGGCATTGAATATGAAGCGATTCTGAGGCGTGTTGACTGAGTGGTTTGAGTTGTTGCCTACTTTGAAAGCGTGCAATGACGCTACACTGTCGTGTTGATACTGCATATTATGCCTGAGAGAAAATTCCAAAGTGTTTGTAACGGAGACGGGATGGACTTACCTGGACTTATCTGTAAAATTTTACCTTTGGTGAACTGTGGGTGTCGTAGCACCTACATATAGCTACCAAACGGTAGCGGAAACCCGCTCATTCATCATTATAATAATATTAGCTGCATAGTAAGTAAGTTGTATATTAATATCAACGTTGTATTGCCATATATATTTTTGGGGAGGATCACCCTTATCATTTAGGGGGATGGTAAACAGCTGTTGCCTGAGTATCAGGCCTACTCGATATGCACAAAAAATTTCACATAAATCAGTCCAGCCGTTTCGGAGGAATTTGGTAAAAAACACCGCGACACGAGAATTTGTATATTAGATTAGGAGCCGTGGAGGCCGTGGGGTTTGAGCAGTCGCCTGCTACACAAGCGACGCAAGTTATAATTCCAGCATCAATGAGTTTGTCTACAAACTTATGTGCAGTGATTTCACACCACGTACTTTAGGGTGAAGGAAAACATCGTGAGGAAACTTGCATATGACTCAGAAGTATTTCAAAGACGTATGTATAGTGCCTGAGACGGCGATGGACTACCCATTTGTCACGTTGGCACTAAATCATCTTGTGTGAAAAGTGGGTATTGTTATTACAACACCTCTGTCTACCCCTTCGGGGAGTACCTACAGGCATATGTAGGTATGTAAGTAATGTAGATTAATAAAAGAGAAATAAAATAAAATGTGATCCAATTTCACTAGGTATCAAGGAAGCAAAGCTAGCAATCAATATTTGTGTTTCAAGATTCCCCAAGCCAGTATTACACAGATTTCATAAAACAATATGAACATAACTTAATGAACACCTTGTCTTGATATACAAACAAAACTTAGTCCGCGGGGCGTGGCGTGCCGTGCTGCGTGGGCGGTACCCTTCAATTACTTACATAACACTTACCGTAGCTTTGTTTTACACTATTATATTACTGAGGTTTCAACTTAAACTTACTATATGATCTTTATTTAATTAAACTTGACAAAGAAGTGCTTTTAAATCGTCGTATTCTGCAGATATTACCGACGGCTTCCGCAAACTGAAGGAAAAATAAGTAATTACCTAGCTTAGTCTTTTCCCATCCAGTATTTTCACCTTTACCTAACTTTGAGGAGGGATTAGCTTGTTTCGGGATGTTATGCTATTGGGTTCAATTGGGTGAATGATAACTCGCACCAATTTGGTTACGATTGGTTTTAGTACCTACCGTGGTTGGTAGGTACACTGAGAAAAACCGGTATAAGATCAATATCTCTTTGAATGGATACCTTAATGATCCTTGAGATATGATATAGACTAGTCATCGTTTTTTTCTAAATAAGAGTCCCTATAAAAAGGGTTCAACCTAATTGTCATTATTAGAAAAATAATCGTCGTGTGAACAAAGCGGTGTAGACAATTTGTCAACTAAATAATATCCCAACAGAACATCTGGTGCAATGTTTAAGAAACAACAATTAATAACGCCGTCACCACTAAATATGCCACCAAACAACGCGTGAAAAATTACAAAAAATACTGTTGACTCGCCGTGACTGATCCAGTTAATTCGTATTTTTTAACGCATCACAACCCTATCGTTCGTGCCGCTGAAATATCGAGGGATTACATCAACAAGCGATAACGTGTGTTGCGTATGTGTATATAGAGTGTAGCGAGGGGTGGGCCCCGTGCAGCTGGGAGGAGGGCTCAGAGACTAGGCGGGGCGAGGCGGGGCCCGGTCGCCGAGCGCGGCGTTAGTTGCCCGCGAGCGGCGCGCCATGCCGCACCACCATGAGTCCGCCGCACAGCTTCGCCATCCGAGACCTGCTGCCCGAGGCCTCGTCCCGCTCGCCCTCCCCCAACCACTCCGACGCCGAGCTCGACGTCACAGGCACAGAGACACCACCCCCTTCCTCATCGAAAACGAACGAAAAGAAAAACGAAAAACCCGCGTACAGCTACAACGCACTCATCATGATGGCTATCCGCAGCAGCCCCGAGAAACGACTCACACTCAACGGCATCTACGAATACATCATGAAGAACTTCCCCTACTACAAAGAGAACAAACAGGGCTGGCAGAACTCTATAAGACATAACTTGAGCCTGAATAAGTGCTTCGTGAAGGTGCCGAGGCATTACGACGACCCTGGGAAAGGAAATTACTGGATGCTGGATCCGTCGTCGGATGACGTGTTCATCGGTGGGACGACGGGGAAGTTGCGGCGGCGGTCGACGGCGGCGTCAAGGTCTAGGTTAGCGGCGTTCAAGCGGGGGGCGCTGCTGCACCCGATGTTCGGGAACCCGTACGCGTCGCTAGTGGGGCTGTACCCGCCGCTGCTGTCGGTGTACGGGCGGTACGGGCTGCCAAGCCCGCTGCTGCGCCTGCCGCCGCCGCCTAGCCCCTACCAGCAGCTGTACCGGCGGATGCAGGCGCTGGCGCCCGCCGCGCCGCCCGACCCCGACAGTTGATGATTAAGAGGTCAGACGAGTCTCCGGGTATCCTCGATACCGCCAGGCTGGACTGTTGAGACTGTGATAGCGCGAGTGTCGTGTACAGATAAATAATTTCACTTGTTGTATAAAGTATTGCTATTTATTATTATCGAAATAAGAACATATTTAATGTTAGGCTTAATTTAAGTTACATTTGAACGCAATAAATGATGTTTCTAAGTGAATTGCTTAAACTAATTGTGTGGTTTCATTGATGGCCGGATCTCTAGGTAAAGTTAGGCCTACTTTAATATCATTTAATCTAACGCTTCTCTTAGATTTACTCTGTGCAAGTGCTTTCATTTAATCTTTGCCTTGATTGGTACTATCACCGCGCTATTTATCACCATTATTCTTAAATATCACTAAGATAAAAGTAACAACATAACATTGTTACTATTTTTCATAACAATACTCTTTTGTTATATTCAAATTTGATTCAATTTGGAAGTGAAACAAAGTATCTAGGTAATAGTTAAAGATAACATTGCTTCATCATCTTTTAAAATTCAGGATACAACATTAAAGACCGCCTGTTCATTTCCTACATGATTCTATAATATAATATACGATTAATAGGAATTACATTTGTTAGGTTTGAAGAGGATATCTAATCCCAAACAGCTGTAATTACAACTCTGACTTTAAAAACATGAAAAGCTCTAAAAACTTAACACAATTTCGTAAGTGGTCACTGCTACCTATGAACACCAGATTTTCACGTATCGCTTACCTTATAAAGAATGGAATTACTGTGTCAACATATTAGGAGTCGAACGGGTCCTACTAATAGCTAGTACAGCGCTTCCGATACTCTAAGGTAGCATTATTTAGCTGGTATCTTCTGTAACGCTGAGGAACAGTCCCAGTCAGGCAGCTTGTTAACTCTGTTATCGTTTTACAGCTCTTCAACTAGTGTGGTGAAATTTACTCCCAAACAAATAAAAGTGTTATAAGTTTGACTTCTGTGCGGAATGTGCGTAGAGTCAATGTGGCGCAAACGAATGGATCGATTTTGGTTTTGTTTTTATTAGTTTGAAATGTGTCTTTGGTCGTGAGGGAATTTAGCTAAGATTCAAGAAAAACAATCTACAGTTAATTTATGTCTTGAATGGTTTGGGATTAAATATAAAAATGTATACAGATTATTTATCTGTTGATTGAAGTGTCTGTTTGTAATTCCAAAATTACAGCTTTTCACTAAATGCATATGAAAGTATACACGCTACTGAGACTAAAAAACCAAGTATTAATTTTTTTCTCTGTCTGTTTGTTCCGGGTAATCTCTGAAACGACTGGACGGATTTTAACAGGACTTTCACTGGTAGGTAGCTGATATTTCAAGGAGCTTAGGCTTTTTTTATTTACGTTTATTTATTAAAAATATTAGGGATCCGCGACAATAAGGATGAAACTAAATCTACGCGGGTGAAACCGCAGGGCAGCCAGTAATTAATATATCTTTATGATCCACTGGGGGATCAATTTTGAATAGACTTTTTACAAAGTAATTCAAAATTGACAGAACGACATGATTATAATAGGAGTATACACGTTATAGCCAGGTTTGGAAGGTTGCTTTTACTGAGAAGAGCCGGGCAAGAAACTCAATAATTATTCCTTATAAATATATTCTTTCAATACGGAGTTATGAAAAAAAAAACACAAAAATTATATCACAGAAGGTTTCTGGGATGGCGTGAGCATATTCATCACACATTTCATCTGTAATTAGAGTTCACCCAGTGGCTCAATGCGTAGACGCGTGGAGCAACATATTTTTACTGATATGTAAAGGCCTAATACATGATTTTTTACTTTTTATATATTTACTAGCAGAGCCCCGCGGTTTCACCGTCGTTGGCTTTATGTCGCGGAATAAAAAAAAAAATTTACCCTACATTCTTCTCGGAACATCAGCTATCTACCAGTGAAAGACCTGTTCAAATCTATCCAGCCAGATTCAGAGATTACTCGGAACAAACAGCCAGGCGGACAGACAGACAGAGAAAAAAAATTTTTTTTTTTACGCCGAGCCGTGGAGGCCTTGGGGTTTGAGCAGACGCTTGCTACGGAAGCGACGCAAGTTCGAATCTCAGCGGGGCCTGTGTCAATGAGTCGTGAGAATCCAGTTGTAGATATACCAATACAGAAGCCGTGGAGGTGGTAATAGAATCATGGATTTCTAGGAATAAGCGGATGCTATTTAAAGTCAAACGCACAGTTATCTTACATTCATTAAATAGTATGGTTATAAATTAGTTCTACCCTTAAAGTAAGGGTAGTTGTTGACTGCCAGTTTACTAACTGATTTCACGAAGCTTACTGTTTATGTGGGCCTATCTCCCCTCGTGGAGTGAAACGATCTGAATATCAACAGTTGGTTGTTAGGGGAGGATGGCATTAAAGGATGCTTTACTAGTTCTTACAAATGTCTCTTCAACTACAATACAATATCATTTATTGCACATTACAATATGCAGACACTTTCTTTAGTTAAAATTTGAATAAAATCTGGATTTAAAAAAAAAATGTGAGTGTTGTTGTTACAACACCCCTGCTTACCCCTTCGGGGACCCTTCTCGGATGGTATGAGCATGTAGCGGTAGAACCTCTTTATATTAAAATGGTTTTTTATGGATTTTAATTTACGAATGTCGACTTGACACAATACGTCTGGGGAGAAAAGATTTGGTGTTTTCAATTGAGTTGTAAATAAAATAGTAATTAGGCAATTACTAAATAAAGCTTATTCAATTACGATACCGATTACTATAAGCATATTTATTAAATAAAATCAATAATTTTATATCGCGCTATCTAGTCCCAAACTAAGCTTATGCTGTGAGTACCAGACAGACAATATAAAAATTATATGCCTCCAAACCCAAGTAAAACGGAAATAAGTAATAGCCATTAAATGTTTGTCCTGAACCTGGGACACTTAGCAAAACAGTCAGGTATGCCAACCTAAGCTAATGGTGTCGTATGACAAATTATTACAATAGGGCTACAATGGGCAGTTTTATCACTCTACTAAACAACGTGTGGATACGTAAGTACGTATAGAGAAGTAAGTGCAGGGAAGTAGTGAAAAGGATTATGAATAGGCACGAAACAGGTGTGACGTATGGTACTAACAAAAAATAAAAAAAAATACAAAAAATATCAGAACAAATTTTTTTAAACCTACAAATAATAGTTTACAAGCCGACTTTGCTTTGCTGTTTGTAAAACGCGCTTAAGGAGTATGATTTCAGGAAAATAATATACGGCCTTAGATAACTTAATAAATTGCAATTAGAGAAACCCTCGCTTGCACACCCCTTCCATTTAATATTGGAATCATATTTGGTGTACCTGTTGGTATACTGTACAATAATATTTTTTTTAAAATAAAAAAACAATCTACTATATTAACTATAAAAAATCAAATAAAAAAATAATATTCTGATTACACATTTTTTTTAAATAGTAAAATAAGAAATAAATAAATATGCTCACGCAATCCCAGAAGGGGTAAGCAGAGGTATTGTAACTACACCCACATTTCACCGAATATGATTAAGTGCCAACGTGACAGAGAGCGAGTCCATCGCCGTCTCAGGCACTACACCTAAGTCTTTGAATTACTTCTCAGACATATGCAGGTTTCCTCACGATGTTTTCTTTTTCTGTAAAGCACGTGGTGTGAAATTACTGCACATAAGTTTTTATAAAAACTCATTGGTGCAGGCCCCACTGGGATTCGAACTTGCGTCAAACCCCGCTCAAACCCCGAGGCCACCACGGCTAGTTATTTTAAAAACATCTTAAAAAACATAAATGTGTGTACATTTTTTCCCTAATCGGAATTGTAGGAAGCCATCGTCTGCGAGGCTAGCCTGATGCGTCAGCTTCCGTTTTTATAACAATTGTATCGTCTAAGTGTTCTTTTAGGAATTTATATAGACCAGAATTAACACTACAACGAATTAAGAATTAAACTGGGGATTTAAAATGTGACAGTAATGTTGTGAGTAGGATATAATATATGACACCAATAGTCCGCCCACGGACAGTTGGCAGGCGTAATTCTAATGAATGCAAACGAGACACAATGTTGTCTATATAATATATTAACAACAATACGAATTGGCGCATGTTACGTTAAATATTGAATCGTTAGCGGTAACGAGCGCGCGGCCACCGTCCAAACATTTACGTTGTTCACACGACCGCGGCGGAGACATAAACTTGTATATTAATGACGCCTCTAACCGCATCCCCGACGCCAACAAAAACATTTGACTTGTAATACGACACCAGCGTAATCCCGCTAAGACCTGCCATCGCTCATTCGACACAAAACATCTTGCGCTCGGAAATATTGTGAAAAGCTACAGCGCACTACTCGCGCGTAAATCAATCGGCCATCTTGTTTTCCCGGCCATAGACAATTAGGCGGGAGATGTCGCACCATAAACAAGGAACGCGCTAATCCGCGGATTATTGTGAGTGTCCGCAGGCGGTGCGCACACACCGCTTCTTGTAAATAATTGTAAATCTACGTCAGAACGCAACGACACATACATATGTTTGGGGATTAAGATAGATTAACCCGTTTCTTGTGTTTTAAACTCTCGCTCGGAACTGGCAACTTCCCGCCAAAATGGCGTGTTAATCTCCTCAAATATATGGCAACATCGTGCAATACGCATTCTGGAAACTCTAAATATGGCTTTGCTCGTTTTTATAGAGTCCATAATACCTGTTTATAAGGAGCTATTTTGAAGTGACTGGCGTTTATGGTTCCAACGTGGAAATAGCGTTTGTAGAGCTAAATAAAGGAAGTGTTTGACAATAGATTAGCTTTAAGCTCCAGCACAAATACAATGTAAGCACTACCACATTTTGTGCAAACATCTGTATTCGGTGAACTCTTTTAAATAAATTTAGTTTGTAATTACTCATGCACATAATTAACACCTCATTTGTCACTGAGCACTATCGCCGCGTAATCTATGTCTGCAACTAAGAAATATTTTCAGGATATTTTAGATTTTTGATTAGCTTTATAATGTATCCAAAATTCCAGTAGGTAAATGTATATCTATATATAGTAATAATGTACATCTGCATATAAGCTGGTCAACTTTGAATTCTTGCTGTAGGCTTCGTGTTGATAGAGGCATTTTTATAATAACAAAATTGATTCAAAAATTCATAAATTATTGCCTCCCCATTTACTCCGTATTCTGTCTGTATATAGAGTTTATTTATAATTAACGATAAATAAAAAATTAGTGTTCGTTTGTAATTTCAAAGAAACAGCTTTTCAGTGAATGCATAATGTAGTATTATAGCTGTATGTATGCGTATATATGTACTTATAGTAATAAGTGGGTCGAACTAAATGTTAACATAATGAGGGGTAGATATAAAATAGATTTTATATAGCTACCGACAATTTGTGAATAAAGGTCAGTGTTCAACCAACTTGCTTGTTTTACTACACGGTGACAGCGGTGTTAACTAATTAATAGAAATAACGGGTTAATCAGCGGATTAGACAAAGTTTGGAGTTACGGAGTGTTTGATTTGACACGGATAAGGTATGGAGGTCCTCCACCAGAGTTGCATGTTTTACTACACATAATATGAAAGTATATGCAGTTCTACCATTAAAAAAAACATTTTTTTAAATGTGTTTTTCTGTAATCTCTAATAAGACTAATCTCAGAGAAAAAAATTACATCCTTCGAGATGAGTAATGAGATTGTTATAGGTACGACATATATTTCACGGTAATAATTATCTCAGCTTTAGGTAAACAAAACATCCAGGCTTGATTTCTATAAAAGTTTTTCAATATCCTACTTACTTACTCTTACTTCTCAACCCATCCCATGAAAATACGTCATTGTATTTGAAATAGCAGACTTTAATATTGATCGTGACAATACCGAAATAATGTGATATTTTTAAATTGCAGGCATACAATCCTTTCGTTCATTGTCGAAGGATAATCTTAGGAAAGAATATACGTGGAATGGCAAATGTTATTATTTATAGTTATTCCACCCTTTGTGTTTGTTTGTCCACATTTGTCCATTCACAAGTCTGTTTATTTGCACACATTGAATACGTTTTTCTTAATGCGGATGTTTTTCTTAATCATTGTGTTTCATAGGATTTGTGCCCGTTTGTGAATATTTCGAACCGATTATTGTAATTGGCTGTCGTTTTGAAATCTTTTCATACTTTTCTGAATGATGTGTGTCCGAATTTTTAATGTTATCAGAGGCTGGCTTTAAAGTACCTGTTTTATTTATACACTAGCTATGCCACACGGTTTCACCCGCTTAGACTTAATTTCTTTGGGAGCTTTATTTTGCAGAGCCCAATTTTCTTTTAAATAAACGTAATATTAAATTCCTTATATAACAACAGCTATCTGCCAGTGATAGTCCCGTTAAAATCGGTCCAGACGTTTCAGAGATTAGCATCAACAAACAGACAGAGAGAGATTATTATAAATTGTTTTTTTATTGTTAGATCCGTATATGCTTTCATAAAGCTGTATGTAATTACAAACAGACACTTCAATTGTATTTATCTGTATAGATTGAACAAAATGTAACTGTACATTGTAGTAGCAATTTGATATTTATTACCCGAAGAGGTGTAACTACATATATCGCAATAATTGCACACATACAAAGGTTGCTGGCAAATTATGACTCTAGGCTACAGAATGAGGCGTATGAGCTAATTACAACAAAATTGCTATTGGCAATTGAAAAATATGGCTAATCCTAACTAATATTATAAATGCGAAAGTAACTTTGTCTGCCTGTCTCGCTTTCACACCAAAACCATTGAACCGATCTCGATGAAATTTGGTACAAAGGTAGATTGGACCCCGTGAAAGGACTTTTTGTCTCAATAATCCAATGGGAACGGGAACTACGCGGGTGAAACTGCGGCGCACGGTGCTAGTATATATATATATATATAAAAGAAAGGCTGAACCGATTTGGCTGAAAATGTATGGGGAGGTAGCGTAGAACCAGGAGAAGGACATAGGCTTTTTATCCAGTTCCTGTGTAACGTGACATAAAACATGGAATTACACAATAAAGTCTACGCGGGTGAAACTGCGGGGCACAGTGAGTGAAAGAAAGAAATGTTATTTTTCACACAGACACGAAACGACAATAACACATAAACATAAAAGACTACAGATTAATAATAAAATGGATAAGATAATATAAAAAATTTAGTTTTAATTCAAATCCACAGATTATATCACAGATTAGTTTCATGCTTCATGTCGCGGAACCCTAATATTTTTAATAAATAAAAGTAGCCCAAGTTACTCCTTGAAACATCAGCTACCTGCCAGTGAAACTGCCGTTAAAATCGGTCCAGCCGTCTCAGAGATTACCCGGAACAAACAGACAGACAGAGATTTTTTTTTTAAACTTGGTAACTTAATGTCAGTAGCGTGTATACTTTCATATGCATTTAATGAAAAGCTGTAATTTTGGAATACAAACAGACACTTCAATGTTATTTATCTGAATAGAGTATATCTATACATCTATACTCATCTATAGCCTGTCTGTCTGTTTGTTCCGGGTAATCTCCGAAACGGCTGGACGGATTTTAACGGGACTTTCACTGGTAGGTAGCTGATGTTTCAAGGAGTAACTTGAGTTCTTCGACAATAAGGATGAAACTAAATCTACGCGGGTGAAAATGCGGGGCACAGCTAGAGTATATCTGTATAGAGTATAGATGTATAGATTATTAATTTGCAGTGATTGGAGAAATGTGTACCTATAGTTTCTTGCTGGTTCTTCTCAGAAGGCAAATTCTCGACTTTCATAAGTGCCTTACCAGGGCCTAAACTGAATAAATATTTTTCATTTTCATTTTCATAGGGCTCATTAAGCTAATGTACGCAAGTGTGTTTATAAAACAATCGGCCGGTTATGTACTGTTCGCCCTGTGATGTTGTTTCATAACATTTTAACCAAAGATTTATTTCTCAGAACTTTTGTTTTTAGCTCTCACTAAAAGTGTAGTGTGTTTATCAATCATCGGTACGGTCAGACTGGTTCGAGGAAAATAATAATTTATATGTATTTTCAAATTAATTATTAATTTTGTGGTTCGTGATGGATTTCGTGAAGAGTTCGCGTGATAAATTATATGTTAAAACTAGCTGTGCCCTGCGGTTTCACCCGCGTAGATTTAAATTTCATGATTGCCCGCAGTTCTCTAATATTTTTTAAAAATCTAAGTAGCTTAAGTTACTCGTTGTAACATTAGCTATCCGTCAGTGAAAGTCCCGTCATAATCCATCCAGCCGTTTCAGAGATTACCCGGAACAAACAGACAGACAGAGAAAAATTAAAAAAATTGGTTTTTCAGTGTCAGTAGGTACCGTGTATACTTTCATATACATTGAGTGAAAAACTGTTATTTTGTAGTTACAAACAGAAACTTCAATTTTATTTATCTGTATGTATAGACTAGCTGTGCCCCGTTTCACCTGCGTAGATTTAGTTTCATGCTTCATTGCGAGGAATCCTAATATTTTTGATAAATAAAATTAGCCTAAGTTACTCCTTGAAACAGCAGTTACCTACCAGTGAAAGTCCCGTTAAAATCGGTCCAGCCGTTTCAGAGATTACCCGGAACAAACAGACAGACAGACAGACAGAGAAAAAATTTAAATCTTGGTTTTTTAGTGTCGGTAGCGTGTATACTTTCATTTGCATTTAGTGAAAAACTGTTACTTTGAAATTACAAAAAGACACTTCTAAGTATGTATGTAAGTATGTATACCTATGTATATAGATGTAATGTATGTAATTTAAGTTTGAAGTACGTAAGTATCATGAATAATAGCGGAAAACGTATGTAAATATTATCTTAATATTCACACGTTTCTTGGTAGGAATAATGAGTTCCGATAAATTGTTAGAGTTTCAGCGCATTGCGTGTTTACTGTAATTTTTTCAGTGTGTAAAAGTTAACACGAACCAGTTACGCGGCAACATCAAACAGACAATAGTTAGATCAAAGCGCGCCGCCTCCGCCCCGCCGCGGCGCACTATCCGACTTACTCTCTCAATTATTTTATTCTAATAATTCTTAATCAAGTATTAGCTTTTCACGTTTCCTCTTTTATAATATCGCATCTTTATCTATACAGATAAATAGAATTGAAGTGTCTGTTTGTAATTCCAAAATGACAGTTGTTCACTAAATGCATATGAAAGTATATACGATACCGACAAGAAAAAAACAATTTTTCTGGGTCTGTCTGTCTGTTTGTTCCGGGTAATCTCCTAAACGGCTTGACCGATTTTAACGGGACTTTCTCTGGCAGGTAGATGATGTTTCAAGGAGTAACTTGGCTACTTTTATTTACTTAAAATATTAGGGTTTCGCGACAATGATGATGAAACTAAATCTACGCGGGTGAAACCGCGGGGCACAGCCAGTAATTAATATATCTTTATGACCCACCGGGGGATCAATTTTGAATAGCTTCACAACAGCTAGTTCATACAACAAACTAGCTGTGTCCCATGGTATAATATTTTTTTAAAATTGATTTTTCAGGCATTGGCCGGTTTCCTCACGATGTTGTCCTTCACCGTAAAGCACGTGGGGTGAAATTACAGCACGTAAGTTTGTAGATAAACTCATTGGTAGGCCGTTGGGATTCCAACTTGCGTCGCTTTTGTAGCAGGTGACTGCTCAAACCCGGCACCAAGGCTCTTCAAAACGTAATCATTGTACGATACTGACACGTAGCGCCATTTTGTGGGTATATTAATAGACTTCCTGGTGTCTTCTCACAGCTCAACCACGACAAATGACAAATGACGGATTGCTGAAATGAAATTTATAATAGAGTTGCTCTGGCATTAATATAGGGTACTTTGAAATAATTTTAAATGAAGAAACAAATGATATCTATACATCTATATGTATACATCTATACAGATAAATAAAATTGAAGTGTCTATTTGTAATTCCAAAATTACAGCTTTTAACTAAATGCATATGAAAGTTAATACGCTACTGATACTAAAAAACCAAGTTTTATTTTATCTGTCTGTTTGTCTGTCTGTTTATTCTCTGAAACGGCTGGACGGATTTGAACGGTAACTTATGCTACTTTTATTTAATAAAAATATTAAGGTTTCACGACAATGATGATGAAACAAAATCTACGCAGGTGAAACCGCAGGGCACAGCTAGTCATTAAAAAAAAATTTTTTAAATGAACAAAGAAATTATATGTAGGTGCAAGTTGTGTTAAAATCGGTCCCCTCGTTTCAGACAGTAGCCGGAACAAGCAGACAGTCTCAGAATCCAAATTTTGAAAATTATGTTTTTGTTTAAAGTAGTTCTGTTCACTTCAAATATGTATTTACCTGTATTTAGGAACTTTTCACGGTTTACCGGACTCCAATGGCTTTTACGAGTGGATTTCACAACCGAAGGCATTTGAAATATTCGTCTACAAAAGCTTTCACGCGAGAACAAACGTACAATCAGATAAAATGACATTGTTTGGTGTAATTATAGTATCGCTTGACTTTGGTATCGTGTTACGTGTTTTACAAACATTTGGCTCGCACAATGGCGGTGTAATTGTATATTTTATTTTTAATCGTTCAATTACTCAGGTAATTTTGGGTTTTCGAGATCTGATAATAATGTTTATCTTAAGTATGTTCCATTTAGGAAAAAAACATTAGTTAAGCCATTTTTTTTGTATATCTATGGCCTCTGACGGAAGAAAGAGGTAGAGTCGTAACTGACATTAGTAAAAATAGAGAACAAGGCGTTTCAATTATCAACAAAACTACCACAGAATTTAGAAAAACATTTTCTCGTTTCTTTTCTGTGGTATCTACTACCTATATGAAGTTGTCATGATCTTATTATTTATAGAATGGTGGTGGCCGGTTTGAGCAGTCGCCTGTACCAATGAGTTTTTCTAAAAACTTCAGTGCAGTGACATACCCCGTGCATTTCGGTGAAAGAAAACATCGTGAGGAAACCTGCATATATCTCAGAAGTAATTCAAACACATGCATAGTGGCTGAGATGGGGATGGACTCACACTCTGTCGCGTTGGCAATTCATCTTTGGGGATAAGTGGGTGTTTTTATTCAAACAACACTTTCTGGGATGATGTGTAGCAGTAAATGTTATTCTGCTTGTTATATATTTTTGTAATTAAGTATTACTAAAAATTTGTAAAAAGTTTGATTACTGAGTTTCTTGTCGGGTTCTTCCGAACGCGACGGTAGCATGTATAATCGTGTATAATAATGTCGTTGTGACGATTTTAAAGCGCAATCAAATAAAGATATTTTTGAATTTGAATCTTCCGTTTTCTGGGTCAGCTAGTAAAACCATCAGACGAAGAAAACTTCCAATTTATTTGGTCTATATTATGGAGAAAAAATCTTTAAGTAGGTGTACAATACCCATAGAAGCACAAGTAGTAAGTAGAGTGCAGTGGAGCGCGCGGGCAGTGTGGTCGCGTCGTGTTATTAAATTATATTGTGACCCGGGGTTAACTCGGGTAATTGGCCTCTGGACTATGATTGTTATTGGTCGCATCTATTGTCTGTCTCAGATCGTACTTGCTTCCTTCTGACCGATAGAATATGTACATCGTATATTGTTATAAGTTGAAGCAGTTTCCTATTGCAATTCTTTACTTTGACTTTATCAAATAGTCGTTGAGCTCCGAGGTATTTTTTTACACAGCAAAAATTATTTTCGTTTTTGTATGAATATACTTATAGTTGGTGCCCACGGGTAGCGCAGAGTTTGACTTATCTTTATATTTAAGACAATTCTCACAATATCTTTATAAATTGTAGCCTATGTGTTATTGTGATGTATAAGCTATATTATTGTAAAGTTTAATTAAAATCCATTCAGTAGTTTTTGTGTGAAAGAGTAAGAAACATACATCCATGCGTAAAAGTCACATACTTTCCTTAACTTACCATAACAGTGTAGCGTTCTCGTGGTAAAATATTTTTATAATCGCTCCAGTAGATTTAAAGATTACCCCCAAAAATACACAAATTATGTCTCTTTACCTATTAATTTTTTTTTTTTTATATTTTTTTAATTATATATACAAGGAACAGTACTTAAAACTAATTAAAGGTAGAAAACTTGTCCCAAGTCGGTGTCTCTCGGGATCGTGCCAAGAAGGCTGGCAGCATTGCCACGTTGAATAGCAATGCTGATTCTCTGGGCGAGAAAAGCCCCAGCTCTCTTGTCACGAGAGGCTTCTACCAGACGACGTGCAAGCTCTTTGAAAAGCTGATGAGTATCCGGACCCCAAGGCCCCAGAGTTTCAACCGCAAACGCAGAAAATATGTATCCTTGACCAATGCAAGCATATTTCCGGCGCTTGAGGCACTCCTGCTGAGCAGCAGCAGCACCGGCCGCCACAGCAGTGCCGGGGAGATGGGACGGAGCCAACGTATCGACACACGTGGCATCCCACACCAGCGGCCGCCCCAATCTCCACGGCACCAGCGACCTATTAATAGATCAACTCTATAACCATTTTTTTTACCGTCCGTCCGTCAAACAATCTGACAGATCAAACGTCATTTCTTATTCTAGTCTAACATCACCAATCTAGACGTAGTGTCAGTATAATTTTTTTGATCCTGACAAGTATGTTTTGATATAAATACAGATAGAAAAATTATATTAATAATGTCACCTCAATGAGTGTAAATTAAATGATTAGTAACGAGTGTTGGTTGGTAGGCAGCGTGAGTAGTCGCTTTGTGCCGGTCAATATTCATAATTGGATGATTTTAAACAACACTCATAGTGATTAGTTCGCACCCTCGTTGTGCGGAGATGAGCTTTCAATTGCAGGGAATGTAAACCTTTGGTGCGCATATCCAGTTACAAATATTACGTACAGTACTCATATACATAATATAGATTGAAGAAGATAGCTGATGATATTTTATAGCAAACCATAAATAAGGATATCTCGTGTGTAAAGAAGAGACACATGTAAAAAAAACCGCCCTTCGTTGAATAAAGATGTGAGCATCGTACTGATATTATAATCGCGAAAGTTTGTTTGCATGGATGTATGTTTGTTACTCATACATACATACATATGCTCACGCTTGTATTCCCCGAAGGGGTAGGCAGAGGTGTAATTTTCAACACCCACATTTCACCGAATATGATTAAGTGCCAACGTGACAGAGGGTGAGTCCATCGCCGTCTCAGGCACTACACATACGTCTTTGAATTACTTCTCAGACATATGCAGGTTTCCTCACGATGTTTTCCTTCACCGTGAAGCACGTGATGTTAAATCACTGTACATATTTTTTTTAGAAAACTCATAGGTAGAGGCCCCGCTAGTAGACGTCCGCTAGTAATTTATGAAGATATTTGGTGAATGCTTCAAAATAAATTCAAGCAAAGTAACGCGTAATAAAAGTGTTGTCAGCCCCTGTCAGTGACCGGCAGTGGCCCGCATGTCGGACCATCTAATGTAGCAATTATGAGGTCTCCGGCACGCCGTCCGTTTGCGACCACCACCAGCCCCACATCACTACTCTGGTCATTACCCGGTTACAGCTAGCTGCCTTGTGGCTCGCAGAATATTCAATTTTAAGTCAACTGCAGGGGTGTTAATTGAATCACTGCACACAAGGGCGCTAGTGTGGTAAACTTTATTCACTTTTGAAGTAAGTCTGATCAAGGGAAAGGTTGATCAAGTGTTCTAATAGGTGTGTTGTAACCAATAGCAACTATAACATGTAGTATCATACGTTGTCAGTGTAGTATCATACGTTGTCAGTGTCACGATTTTGGTCACTTTTTCTGTAATATTTTGTGAAAATCCTGTTCTGCTGAGGTTTTTAGCCCAGTATAACCTTGTTTGGTGTGACCGTGTGCCTTCTTGTTCTACGTTATATTTTTTCATGTTTTCATTTTCATGTGCGGGTTCAGTGAAATATACCTATCCCTGTTAAGTAAGGGGAGACTATATATATCTTACTCCCTTCCACCTAACTTATTATCCTCCTGCCCTCATCCCGTGTTATATGTGGTCTGCGCAATAAATTCTCTCTATCAGCCGTCTTCTCTGTCTGTGTCTGTGTGTCTACACAATCCATCCATCGTTTCTTAGGTCTTCCTCCGTCCTTAGGTATTGCTGTTGCTATTATCCTTAAAACACATGTCTTACTTAGGTAATGATTCCACATGACTCATAATACTAACAGTTATATGTTTTGTTTCAGAATTTAGCAGCAAGAGGGTAAGTACTTTACCAATTATCTTAAAACGGCGTAGAGCTAAGCTTAACTAGGTGTATTTATTTGAGAGGGTAACCCTACTGATATGTGATTCTCCACGGTGGTCACGGCGGAGCGGATTGCTTTAACGCTCGCTCCACTCTTTATTGAACCCTTTAGGGTGTAGTGTGAGCTATGAGATGACAAACACAAATTATATCTTATGCGTCTATTCCCTTAGCTGATGTTTGTCATATAATGTGCGGTTAACACTCAGACTATCGTAATTATCAAGTTGTATCCTAAAGTACAAAATATATTTTTTGATCATTCACTCGCAAATGCTGTATTAAATGATTCAGTGTATTTAAAAGCTTTCTACAAATTCACGTGCAGCAACGAGTCTCGTAAGTTTAGTGTTGGCTTTGCTACATACTCGTATGTGGGTTTTCCTGCGATCAAAGGCAGTATTCCTGGTCCAAAGTTTTCGAACCTCAATGTCATCTTTGATTATTTATCGCCGCTTATGTCCTTGTATATTGCATAATACTTACACTACTCCGAATTTACTCCAGCAATACGTACAACATGCTATCATTTCCATTGTAGTCTATTATTCTGTAATCATTATTTGGATTGTGTTTGTTTCGTCATAATATTTTGGTAGATAGAATTAGGATGGCATGTATTATATTAGTACAGGGGGGTACTGTCATCGTAATAGCAGTAACGTCTTACTAACTTCTCAAACTTTGTCGTTTAATCTATACATCTATATCTATACAGATAAATAAAATTGAAGTGTCTGTTTGTAATTCCAAAATAACAGCTTTTCACTAAATGCATCTGAAAGTATTCACGCTACTGACACTAAAAAACCAAGTTTTAAAAAATTTCTCTGTCTGTCTGTTTGTTCCGGGTAATCTCTGAAACGGCTGGACCGATTTTAACGGGACTTTCACTGGCGGGTAGCTGGTGTTTCAAGGAGGAACTTATAGTTTTATTTATTAAAATGATTAGGGTTCCGCGATAAGGATGAAACTAATACTACGCGGGTGAAACCGCGGGGCACAGCTAGTTTCACATAATAGAACTCCAAAGCTAGGAAGTTCTTAATACGGTCTGCTCAAACCGATGAGGCCCCCTGTAAGCATTGCCGCAAATAAATAATATTTCTATTTTAATCTGAGTTTTATGCAGTCGTCGCTCCCAGCTTCTCTCTTACACCACACAGGTACCCCTTCACGTACCCAGGGTCAATGTGAGAGGCATCTTGAACTAAATAGTTTATGTTTCGAGGGTCAGCGGGCAATCCGTGTCGAGTCGTCAATTAATAACAATCATTTTCATTTATTTATCCCTCATAAATCAACATTACTTTTAAAATGTGATATATTTCTTATCAGGACTTGGTAGTTATTTAATTTTTTGGGTCTGTTAAAGCAGTGTAAGATCGCGGACAAATACAAAAACATCAAGAAGTAGTGATTTACGGTGATGAGGTGATAAAACAACGTGCTAATGAGACACCTTGGGGCCTACCATCATCGGTTTAACTATTGAGCTTTGAGGTTTCCTTTTGGTACCGTAAAATTTAACGTCAAAGCTAAAAGGATCTTAATACGCACTGCTTAAGCGATCATAGCTGGCTAAAAGCTTACTTATGCTGTAAGAGATACATTTGATTAACTTTGCTAATGCATTATGTTTTTAAGGATCAGTGTAACATATAATGTTTGCAACGAGAAAATGTTATCGATCGGTTTTTCGCTGTATGTCCCAGAGCGAGATTGATTTGGTGTAGAGCGCGACCAAAATTCAAGCATCTCAACTCAAGGTTTCATACGGTATACGTCTTAGGCTTATGTTAAAGTTATTCTTCTCAGGGCCGATTTACTGCAGATGAGCGAATGCCCTTTCCATCCACACTCTTTTAAATTATTTTAGTGTATACACAGTTCCCAGTAGTCATCCCTGTAGGCCTAGACAAAGTAGCACTCAACGCTTCGCTTTTAGAATCGATATGGGAATGACATAAATCATGCACATGACATATGTCATTCCCATACATTTTGAAGTGTTTCTATTAGCGCAAGCGCGAGAGAATGCTTCTTTATCTAGGCCTACGAATCCATACATCCCTGTCATCAAGTGATATATAAAAGCAACATACATACATCCTTATTCTATATATGTTTATGCGCAGTGTACTTTGCTGGCAACAAACGTAACGAGCATACAATAGAATCCTTAACACAATTTGTACACAAAGGAGTGATTCAGGACTGTAGCTGGTGAATAGTGAATGTATTGTTGGACAACGGACGCAAATTGGACCGCAATGAGCCCCTATAACGAGTCTGGGAGCTGGCTCACATCTTCTGATTGACCTAGCGTCTAGAGATGTGTCAACTTGACTTTCTACTTCGAGTTATGCTAAATTCCAGTTCACTCCAGTTGAATTCTCCCTAGAGCGAAAGCGCGAGCGAATTGCAGCGACTGAATGAAACCGATGATGATTATGAAGTTTTTCGATTATATCAAATTTAATTCATACACATTACAAGTGCATACAGTGCCTAAGCTGAATAATTCATTTTCATATCCTTCAGAAATGTCGTCGGACTGGAATGCGACAAACTCAATTACCGCAGTGCTTGGGGCGCAATGGAATAATTAGTATTTATAGTTGTTGTCTCTTGCCCTTTCTTCGTCTCCCGCATGTCTCGGGATTACAAAAAATACATTTATACCAAGTTTATACATCTCAGACGATGTTTTGTAATAACTGAGACTTTCCACACAAACTATTACTTTTCTGGGAACCATATAGTTATTTAAGAATAGCATTTTTATAAACACTGTGAAGATATAGCATTAGATTATTATTAGACAAATAAAAATCTCCATATTCTCACGTCTGTATTCCCGGAAGGGGTAGGCTTTTCACCGAAGGTGATTAAGTGCCAACGTGACCGATGGTGAGTCTATCGCCGTCTCAGGCACCATACATATGTCTTTCAATTACTTCTTACCCACGCAGTTTTCCTTCACCGTAAAGCACGTGGTGTGAAATCACTGCACATAAGTTTTTAGAAAAACTAATTAGTACAGACCCTACTAGGTTTCGAACTTGTGTCGCTTGCGTTGCAGGCGACTGCCCAAACGGCCACCACGGATCTCTTATATTACTTTTAAGATGTATAATTATTATGAAAAAGTAATCAATTTGAAACTTAGTAAGTCAGTAAGCGGATATCATTCCAAATGTTTCTTAGGGTTATAAAATTCACAATAAATATTTCATTATTGTGTCCCGTCTTTGTACACCGCCCCTAAAGTAATAAAATCTATTGATACAACAGTTCTCCACAAAATTGTTAGAATTGGTACAAATGGTGGCGGGTTGGATTCCCGGTTTGGTAACATTCGTGTATAATTGGTAATTGTCGGTGAATTGATTTTATTATGCGGGATGTTTGTGATGCTGTTTACTTGATTTGAACATATTTTCGGTTATTGGGTTACTAAATACACTTAATGATACAATGGTTGGACGGATCCACGTTCATTTGAAAAATGAGCAACAAAAGTAGATGGAAATAGAATTATATAAATAATAATTCTTCACATGAAATATGGTACAAAATAAGCCTTATTAAGGTCACAATAATCACATGGCAATCGTTACAGGTCAGTCGGAGGCCCAAAAATAATCTGACAACTGGTTTAACCCAGATCACAGTTTTCCTCCTAAATGGGGTTGCGAAGGTCAGATGGCAGTCGCTTCGTATAAAAATCAGGTGATCAGCCACATCGGGTTGAATTAAGTGCCGACCCCAACAATGTATGGGATAAGGCCAGGGAGATGATGAATAATCACATGTTTCACCCAATTGTAGGGCATGTAAATACTAACTTAAAATCAAAAAATCAAAATCAAATATATCTTTATTCGATTAGACTTCATACAAAGTACTTTCAAATCGTCAGAATGACACAATTACACAGGATTATACATGCTACCGCCAGGTTCGGAAGGTTGATTTTACTGAGAAGAACCTGGCAAGAAACTCAGTAATTACTCTTTTAAAGAATATTATACAGTTTTAAAAATACAAAATAAATTGTTCAAGCAACTATAAGCCCATGGACACAGTTCTAATGCTCAATTGTCAAAAATAAAAACTAAAAATATAGTACAAATATATGTGAGCATGGCAAATTCCAGCCAGTCAAAGCAAAATTAAGATTAATTAATTGTAGCAAAAGTACAGTGCCAATGGGATTATTTACAAACATTATCAGGTACATCCCAGGCTCCCTTATCACAAATATAATCACTTACAGTATAATATCCTTTTTCAAGCAAAACTGATTTAATTGTTTCTTTAAATTTGTTGAAGGGCAAGTTTACAATTTTTGTTGGTAATTTATTATAGAAGCGTGTGCTCTGTCCTAAAAATGAGCCATGCACTTTTTGTAGGCGATGCGCAGGCACTACAATTTTATGTTTGTGTCTTGTGTTTACGTTATGCACATCACATTTCCTTTGAAACGATCCAATGTTTTGATGCACAAATAATAAGTTAGCTAAAATATACTGTGAGGCCACTGTCAAAATTCCAATTGATTTAAATTTTTCCCTTAACGATTCTCGCGGTCCCAAATTATATATAGATCGTATAGCCCTTTTCTGTAGTGTAAATATAGAGTCTATATCAGCAGCTTTGCCCCAAATTAAAATAGCATAGGACATAACGCTATGAAAATAAGAAAAATATACAAGTCGAGCTGTTTCTATGTCGGTGAACTGTCTAATTTTTCTAATTGCATAAGCTGCGGAGCTGAGTTTTCCTGATAACTTGGATATGTGTGGGCCCCACTGAAGTTTATTATCAAGGGTTACACCTAGAAATACTACAGAATCTACTATTTCCAAAGTTTCACCATTTACCATGACCTTTGTATCAACAGGTTTGACGTTTGGTAAAGTGAATTTAATACATTTAGTTTTTTTGGCATTTAAAACTAAGTTATTTACATTAAACCATTTCAATACCTGATCAAGTGCACTGTTTACATCTTCATAATTCGTTTTGGCTCTGTCGACTTCAAACAAAAGAGATGTGTCATCAGCGAACAGTACAATATCACACGTATTCTTTACTAAATTTGGTAAATCATTAATATATACTAAGAATAGAAATGGTCCTAGGATTGAACCCTGTGGGACGCCCATTAGTACTGGAGAACCGGAAGATCTGACCCCATTTACTTCGACTTTTTGAATCCGTTGACAAAGATATGATTTGATTAGGTCGAGTGCCCTACCTTTGACACCGTAATAGTTTAATTTAACTAATAAGGTTTCGTGTTGTACACAATCGAATGCCTTGGATAGGTCGCAGAATACACCTATCATGTCGTGAGCGTTTTCCCACGCTCTATAAATATGTCTAAGAAGTGCAACACCAGCATCAGTGGTTGAACGACCTTTGGTGAAGCCATATTGCTCACCATGTAGAATATTATTAAGATTAAAGTAAGCGACTATTTGATTCAGCATAATTTTTTCGAAAATTTTGCTGAGGGCTGGCAAGATAGAGATCGGTCTGAAGTTAGTAGGGTCACTAATATCACCACCTTTAAATAATGGAATAACTTTACTATATTTCATGAGATCCGGGAATACACCGCTCTTAATACAACTGTTAAAAATGTCAGCTAAGTAAGGGGCAATTATGTCAATAATATCGTGAAGTACTTTCACTGATATATCCCATAAATCACCAGTCTTTTTGGAATTCAAACTTTTAAATGTCTTAATTATTTCAAAAGGCGTGATAGAACAAAAACTAAAGCTAGTGCCGCACTTAGAAACATTTAATTTCAGTAATAATTCGGCGTCTGTGGGAGATGAATTTAGGGAACTAGTAGTTACTATAGGAACATTTGCAAAGAACTTGTTGAAAGTTTCAGCTATTTCACCATCGTCTTGGATTACTTTGTTATCTATATTTAAAGTTAAACGACAATCGCGACTTTTTGCCTTTCCCGTCTCGGCATTAATAACGTTCCAGGTAGTTTTTATCTTATTATCAGAATTCTTGATTTTCTGGGCAAGATGCAAGGCTTTTATACAAACTTTCTTAAAACATTTAGAGTATCTAGTTACGAATGCTAAGAATTCAGGACTATGATCATTTCGTTTCATACCATAAAGTTCATACAACTTCCTTCTACTTTTATGGATACCTACAGTTGCCCACTCATTGAATTTAGCTTTACTATGTTTCTGAACTGTTTTTAGTTTAAATGTACTATTGAATTCCGTTTGTATAACGTTAAACAAGCTATTGTAAAGAGCATCAGGATCTTCTTGTGGCCCTTGCAGATAAGGTATCTTGCTTGCTAAGTTAGACCTGAAATTTGCTACAAGTTTCTTAGTAATAGGTCTGTAAGTGGTTTTACTTACTACATTATTAGTTTTATTTAATATTGTGATTTTTTGACCACAATGGTCTGACGTTAGATCACTGATAATAGATTTTTCCAGGGCCTCACAATCGCAGAACACATTATCTAGACATGTCGCAGAAGTGGCAGTTATTCTAGTGGGCTCCAGAAATAAATGCTTTAAATTAAAAGAGTTAAACAAACTAATTAAACGCACCGAAAGAGAATTATTTTCTAACAAGTTAACATTAAAATCGCCACACACTACAATGCCTTTATTAAGGCCCGCAACACGTCTAAGGGCATCTTCAAGGATTGATTCAAATGAACAGAAATTGCCAGATGGGGGACGATATACGCATATTATTACATTTCCTTCTAGTTCTATACACGATAGTTCGGCAGTGCGCTCGATTGACAGGTTTACTATATCACTACGCTCTTTACATTTAACATTATTAGATACTAAGATTAACGAGCCTCCATGAATTGCTGATTTTCTGACGAATGCACTACAAAGTCTATAATTACTATTATTGAGCAATAGCTCATGATTTTTAAGCCAGTGTTCGGTTAAACAAAGCACATGAACGTTATGGCTTTCCAAAAATAAATCAATTTCTAATTGTTTGCCAGCCAAGCCTTGTATATTTTGGTGCACTACGTTAAGGCGACAGAGCCGTTTGACGAGGGACTCGGCCGTTGTCTCAGTTACTAGTTTAAAGAACTAGAACAAGAACTAATTTCTGTGTTACTAGAACAATGTAACACCGTTTGATTACTTAACCTATGTTTTGTTATAGTTGCTATAACACCGTTAATATTATATGCTACCAATGTAGCGATCATATTCATGCATTTTTTGGGGATGTAAAACAAGTCCCCAGTTATAATAAATCCACTAATAAATTTATTAGTGTCAAAAAAAATAATATTGTCGCTATGACAACCTGTCCTATAAATTACATTATTTAACCTACCTATATAATCATTTTGCCTGTCAGTGTAGCTCTTACTATAGGGGAAAGCAGTTAACATAATGTTGTGTACATTTAATTGTGACAGATATTCTAAGCCGCTTATTAATTCACTTTTGTGCACCCTAAGTCCCTCACCTATCAAAACAATCACAACAGATTGAGGATCTATTGTCATACACTTGATTTTATTAATTATTTGTGTGTATGTGGCCCCTGGCATACAATAATTAACTACTGTACCGCTAATGTGTCTATCGAGTAATATACCTATGTTTTTACCTAGGCTATCTGAAAACACTAAGGTGTTGTGTATAGGTGGACATACACTTATTTGTTGAATGGTGTCATTTAACTCAGCAACCCCCAACTTACAGGGCAGTGGCAGGGGCTCACTATCGGATGGTGATGATAGGAGCCCACAGCCACAAGAGTGTTTGTTTGTTAATGAGTCAAACCGCTCCACATTATAGTTACAGAGGTCTACCAACTCGGTGGTAGCCAGGATGTGTTCACTAATCTGTTTCTGAGCACTTGTATATTTATTAGTTAAGTCTATTAAATATTGCTCTTTACTCTGCAAGTCGGACTGCAATCGTTGAATGTCTATATCATGTGTGACCTTTAAAGTATTTAATTTACATTTATATGAATCTAAAGTGTTTCTTAAAGATAAACATTCTTTTGTTAACTTAATACTATTAAGGAACTTTCTTTGCCTTTTTATTAAATTTCTAGTTTTCTTAATAAACCTTAGTTACGTACTTAGGTATGAATAGGTAATAAAGTGTTTACTTATTCACTTTTCATGAAGGTACATCAGAGTTTAATGCTACAATTTAAATGTTAAGATAATGTTTTTTCTTTTTTTGTGACTGTAGGTAGATAGATTAATATTTTTTAAATTAAATTTCTCATTTTTCAGTTATATTTAGTTAGTTGAAAATGAAGCCGTGGTGGCCTCGCAAGCGATGCAAGTTCGAATCCCAGCGGGGCCTGTACCTATTCTAAAAACTTATGTACAGTGATTTATACCACGTACTTTACAGTGAAGGAAAACATCGTGAGGAAACCTGCATATGTCTGAGAAATAATTCAGACGTATGTATAGTGCCTGAGACGGCGATGGACTCACCCTCAGTCACGTTGGCACTTAATCATTTTCGGTGAAATGTGGGTGTTGAAAATTACAACACTTCTGCCTACCCCTTTGGGGAATACAGGCGTGAGCATATGTATGTATGTTGAAAATGAAAATGATTCAATTCAGACCCTGGTAAGGTTCTTGTGAACGTCACAAAATACCACCGATTCAGAAACTAGCCAGAGAAGAGCCGGCAAGAAACTTAGCCAGGCATCATGTACATTTCATCTAGCCAAGGAGATGATGATGACGCATGTATTAAAAACTTAGTATGATGGCAAATTATGCACACAGTCACGTAAATTGTATATTTATGTTCATCGTTCAATCAACAATACTTAAAGATTAAACGAACTTACCTGTAAGTGAAGTTCTATCATAATTACATAACGGTTCGTCCGAAGAGATTAATTTCGAGGACGAGGCACGAAGTATAAATACCCCGCAGGCATCTCATCAATGTAAGCTGATCTCAGTAATATATCAGCTAATTCATATTTCCTCCGACAAGTGAAGGAAGTAAGTTAATAAGTGAATTAGTGCGTGTCCTCATAATTGGTATGATTGTATTAAGTGGTCGTATGTTTGGAACTCTATACTTGAAGGACCACCGCATTCGTCACACTAACTTTAAGTAGGTACTTCTATTTAGTATCCGAACTCGTTATTAATTGTCTTTTCTGCTGTTACCATAATCTATACTTAATATATACACTGAAGAGTTTGTTTGTCAACTCAGTTTTCATTGAAGATGAAACACAGACACAGAGTAGTCCAAGTATTTATTTTGTTTGCTTTTTACGTCACAACACAAATTTAGTGATCTTATGAGGATTCATTTTACATGCGGAACCGCAAAGAAAACAAGTCAAAATAATATGTTTGAGTACTGAATCATTTGCAATGTAACTGCCATGGATGGAGATTGCATATTGTCATCCTCGTCGCTTCACTTTGCGTTTTATTGTCGCTCAAAATGTGGCTGAGCTATCATCACACTATTCCATAAGTATGTACCTGCAACGATTGTCAAATATGTTAAATTAGCTGTGCCCCGCGGTTTCACCCGCGTAGATTTAGTTTCATCCATATTGTCGCGTAACCCTAATAATAATAATAATAATAAAGCCTCTTTATTTCCTATCTCCTAAATATTACATATATTTCAACTTACAACTATTAATATTAACGTTATTTTAAAGTTACATTGAGATATAAAAAAAAGTTTAGATAGGAACCCCTATTTGGGTAAAGGCCTCCTCCAGTCGCGTAACCCTAATATCTTTAATAAATAAAAGTAGCCTAAGTTACTCCTGGAAACATCAGCTACCTGCCAGTGAAAGTCCCGTTAAAATCTATCGAGCCGTTTCAGAGATTACTCGGAACAAACAGACAGACAGACAGAGAAAATTAAAAAAAAATTTTTTTTGTCACTTGCGTGTATACTTTCATATGCATTTAGTGAAAAACTGTATTTTTTTTAATTACAAACACACTCTTCAATTTTATTTATCTGTATAGATGGTTGTCAATTCGATACTGGTTTGGACAGTTGGAAATCAAACTATGTCATTTAAACTAGCTTACCGACTTTAATCATTAAAAAATTGCGAAGGTCAGATGGTCGCTGTGGGATCAGATACATCGGCTTGAATCAACCACAAGAATATTGTAGGGTAAGGCTAGGGAGAAGAGGTGTTTGAAAACTGAAATCGTGTCAAAAATCTGCCTGAACAGCAACGACCATTTAATACGTTGCATTCGTTTGTGCAATATTTTTGTATTAAAGAGCGCGGCAATTAATATCCTCCTTGAAACAGAGTATGTACCGAACCCACTGACCGCACCACGTGTAAATGTTTACACCACACGCCTGCTACTCCTCACCGTTTTGACAGATCACCCAAATTAACGCACACATCAACACATCCTAACCACCATCTTCACACTCCTCCAATGTAAACTCTAAATCAAGGTGCTAAAAGTAGTTTTTGAAATAACACTTATTGGTTTTAATAACGTTCGAATTTGAAATCCATGTCAGATTATTCTAATTTCAAATGAAGTACGTTAGAATTCACTCCAGTTTAAATTGGACCTTGATATCATTTGATAGGGTTTAATTTGTAGTGGCAGCGATAAAAATCATAAGATCAGATCCAACGAAAAGTAAGTAATATAAAGTAAAGGGCGATCTAGAGATGAAAGAGATTCATCCGCCGTCGCACGCGCAGTCTTGATCGTTTTGTCTCGATGTGTGACGATGCGTGAAATATCTAGTTTTATTATGAAATGTGGAAGGTATGTCTGTCTGTCGGTTTTTCTAGAGCGATGCACGAGTAGAGTCTTGTGGTCGGATATTTGTTGTGTGTTGGATTGACTGGAGTTTGATAATATTGTTGAGTACTTTAAACTTTTGAAGCTTACTTGAACTAAGATCTAATTTTAGTGTTTTGACACTGTTAAAGTATTCATCCTTAATCAGTCTTACTAACGAGCCGTGGTGATCGTGGGATTGAGCAGTCGCCTGCTTCACAAGCGACGCAAAATCGAACCCCAGCGGGGCCTGTACCAATAAGTGCTTCTAAAACGTATTTGCAGTGATTTCACACCTCGTGCTTTACGGTGAAGGAAAACATCGAGAGAAAACCTGCATAAATCTGAGAAGTAATCCATAGACGTATGTATAGTGCCTGAGACGGCGATAGACTCACTCTCTGTCACGTTGGCACTAAATCATGGGTGTTGTTATTACAATACCTCTGCCTACCCCTTCAGGGAATACAGGCGTGTGCATATGTTTGTACTAACGAAAATAGGCATATAATACATAGGTACACCTACAACATTGATTAAGCTATTGAAAAATTTTCACGTCGTTCATCCTGAAACCTGTAAAACGATCAAGACTGTTCCTGAAGTCGAACCAGCCTTTGATGTAGCCGATGTTTACATGTAGAGCGCGCCTGTGTTTGCTATTAAACAAACCCACTCCGCTGGCCCAACTGACAAACAATTGGGCAAACATTGGTGATGGTGGAAACTACTGCAAAAATCAACTTAATCTTTATCTACAAGATTCTCAAACAATTAAGAAAAATCTAGACAAAACGAGCGTAAAGTGGTTATATCTTTGGAAAATCCTCTGGATTTACACACTTGGACTGCATTTTTAATGTTAATGTAAAAGATGCCAGATGAATTTCTGGTCGGTTATTCTTTAACGTAGAGTTTCCAAATCACTTTATCATCAATCCTACAGGATTCTAACGATAGAGAATACGCCATAATTTCTCGGAACCGTAAATTGAATAGTATGAAACATTTGCGTCGAAGAAAATCTGACTTGGATAATGCTTGAATCAAGTTCGGTAATATCTAAAATTAATGATATGTGTCAAATGTTGGTGATGTTGGCCGCAATCGTGTTTATTGGAGCATTCGTTCGGTTTGCCCCAATGAGCGATATTGTGTGTAAACACAACGCTGTGGTTTTCACGCCGACGTCGGTGTGAGGGACAGGAGGTAGCGGCCTTCAGAGAGCATAGTGCGAGTTTTCTTATAATCGCCGTCACAAGTCATCGCGTCGACGTAAACGAAGATTTGTATGGGCTCACAATAGTATCATCTTTAGACCGACAGAGGCGCTGTTCCGATCCTATACAGATACTTCAATTTTAATTATCTGTATAGATAACAAACAGTAATTATTTTTTGTTTGATAAGCTAACCTTGACCTTCCAGTTTAGTCTATGGTAAGCAGAGTGCCTAGTGCGAGTTTTTCACTGCCGCCGTCACAAGTCTCCGTGTCGACGTAAACGCAGATTGGTATAGGATCGGAACAGCGCCTCAGTCGGCCTAAAGATGACACTATTGTGAGCCCATACAACTCTACGTTTACGACGACGCGATGACTTGTGACTGCGATTTTAAGAAAACTCGCACTAGGCACTCAAGCCCTACTCCACACGCGTTCTCTCATGATTTGGCCCGCGTCGGCGCAGTTCACTTTGAAGTGCTCTCGTGTTATTTACGTAGTGCGTTGTTTATTATGATATTAGCGGGCGGTGGTCGCGGCCGCCACTTATGAACTCTTGCCCAACATTATTATACACACATCCAGCCCACATGTTCCTTCGCCAATTTCTATTTACTTGTCAAAATGTTACACTGTTATTTTTAATAAATCCATGGGTGAGTTACCTACTGCAAATCTATAAATATTATGAAGAAAAAAATTGCGTAGTTTTATTTGTAACTAGCTGTGCCCTGCGGTTTCACCCGCGTAGATTTAGTTTCATCCTTATTGTCGCGGAACCCTAATATTTTTAATAAATAAAAGTAGCCTAAGTTACTCCTTGAAACATCAGCTACCTACCAGTGAAAGTACCGTTAAAATCGGTCCAACCGTTTCGGAGATTACCCGGAACAAACAGACAGACAGACAGAGAAATATTTTATTACTTGGTTTTTTAGTGTCAGTAGCGTGTATACTTTCAGATGCATTAAGTGAAAAGCTGTTATTTTGGATTTACAAACAGACACTTCAATTTTATTTATCTGTATAGATAGATGTACAAAAACTAGATACTGGACCTATTACATTTTTCCCTTTTACATTAGGGTCCACTCTTTTCTCGGTCTTTGCAATCTTTTTAGTGAGGTCGCTCTAGACCGATGTTAGAAAATATTTCACTAACAGAATGCTTCCTACATTACCAGTGGACCGAAAGAATGTTTTTTTTGTATGTAGGTAGGTATGCAGGAAAACGTCGGTCGGGCTTGCTAGTTTTATATAAATACATCCAGTCAAAACTGCTGCTATCTAGCCACACTTTAAGTAGATTACTGTGGCTTCTCAGGATTACAGTACGATAATAACTACACTAAGTGCATTAATAAAATGCTAAATAATGCTGATGTGATGAGGCTTCGGAAGCCCGAGGGTGCAGTAGTCTGGTGAACCCAGCCTGGCGCATTCAACCTCTATTGACACTTAATACAATAAGCTTATTTATTTATTATGGGAATCATACAAAATGCACGTGAATTAAAACCGAAGGATCATGTCTGCCTGGTCGCTAATCAATTCATAATGGCATTAGAATTACAGTAGAAACGATACAAAATGTACGGGAATGACATATATCACGTGACTAATTTATGTAATTTCCATACATTTTGTATCGATTCTATTAGCGCAAGCGCGAGAGAATGTTACAGTGCCTACTGTTGTTATTGCGCATGTCATTCGATCAGCGAAGTTAAGTAACCCTAACCCAAGTCAGTAGTTGGATGAGTGACCGCCCGATTTTCCTCCGTGCCTCAGAGAGCAAGTTAAGCCGTCGGTCCCAGTTGACAATTTATCATCTTTGGCAATCGTAACAAGTCAGTCGGAGGCCTATGAGAGTCTGACTACTTAGCCCAGATTACCGATTACATTAAAAGGGGTAACGAAGGTCTCAAGGCAGTCGTTTCGTATTAAAATCAGGTAATCAGCAGCAAATATGAAATTATATACCGTATTTACTTACAAAATAGAACTGCGATTTTACTTATTTTCAAACTATCTCTATCTCTGAACTGATATAACGGGACTTTCAATGTCAGATAACTGATAAATGTGAGTAACGTAGGCTTATTTTAAGTTACAACTAGCTGTTCCCCGCGGTTACACCCGCGTAGATTTAGTTTCATCCTTACTGTTGCGGAACCCTAATATTTTTAATAAATCAAAGTAGCCTAAGTTACTCCTTGAAACATCGGCTACCTGCCAGTGAAAATTTCAGAGATTACCCGGAACAAACAGACAGACAGGCAGACAGACAGACAGACAGGCAGACAGACAGACAGACAGGCAGACAGACAGACAGACAGACAGCGAAAAATTTTTAGTTTTTCGGTGTAAGTAGCGTTACTTTCATATGCATTTAGTGAAAACCTGTTATTTCGGAATTACAAACAGACACTTCAATTTTATTTATCTGTATTTATAGATAAAAATTTCACTAACGTTTAAATACTTGTTAATGCAAAATACCATCCAGGTGTCCACGTCATCCGCTAAAAAGATGATAATAAACCTTAAAATACAAAATGTGTTCTCATGGCCAGATGCAATGTTGATAGGAACCACAGCGGGTGGGGAGCTGTCGATCACGTGGTCCCTTATAGAAAAATCAACAGGAATCGGATGAAAACAAAGTAGTTGGATCAAAGCCGCGCCGCTATCAAAGGCAAGCTTCGTAAACACCTAAACATTGCTCTTGGAAGGGAACCGATGGACAGGGCTGCCTCCTATCTAACTTATAGATATATATAGATATATAGATATATAATAATAATAATAATAATAATTAAATTTAGCCTTTTAATCCTAAACATAGGGTTACAAGATGTCCCTTAGTTCGGTGTGCCTTTTGCCTTTGACTTTGATAAATCTGATATAAATTATGCTTGTAAATGCGGGAGAAATAAAACCGCTCCGTCCAAATAATTAAAATGCAATGAATTTAATTGATATTTGATGAATATTTTGCATACGTGTACGGAAACTCGTACAGTGGAGTTTAGAAACCGTTGCCTGGGGGACAGTCATGACGCTGACCATGACCATGGCATTTAAGCAGCGCGTATTAAAAACGGCATCACATGGTACCAAAATGAAACGTCAAAGTTCAGAAGTTCTTAATACGCTCTGCTTAAACCGATGTCGATGATGGTAGGTCTCCAGTATTACTTTATCTTTGTAAATTTGTTATTTTTAATTTTTTTTAATACGTTGTAAATAATCCTAGGCTTTTATATATAACTAGGGTCGGTTGTCTAGGACTCATAATATAAGCTTTGCTTAGCTTGGGACCAAATGACGCTGTTTGATAGTGTCTGATTTTTTGATTACTATTATATTAACGTCCATAAGAGTATTTATAAGAGGAGCTCGTGGCGCAGTAGTTGGATGGGTGACCGCCCGAGTTCCCTCCGTGCCTCGGAGAGCACGTTAAGCCGTCGGTCCCGGTTGCCAATTTAATATCTTTGGCATTCGTTACAGGTCAGTCAGAGGCCTAAGAAAGTCTGACAACTGCTTTAACCCAGATTGCCGATTTTCCTCGAAAAAGGGGTTACGAAGGTCAGATGGCAGTCGCTTCGTATAAAAATCAGGTGATCAGCCACATCGGGTTGTATCAAGTGCCGACCCCAAATACATGGGATAAGGCCAGGGAGTTGATGAAGAGTATTTGTAACATAACATTTAATATTTTTTAAATATAATTTAACGTCGTTTTCTATAAAGCGAAGTGGCAACCCTTATCGCGCACCAATCACAGCCACTTCCTGTAATGATTTAATTACACCTGTTTAGTGTAAACACACGTTTCCGTAGTTATAATGTTTGCCTTATTATTTTAGTCTGGCCACACTGCGGCCAACTATTATTCTTAATTCCGTTTTATTGTCAGATTATACGAGTGGCTATACTTCAAAAGATGCTGTTACTTTATTAAATAATAAATAAATTGTAATGCCTAAAATTTTGTTATTATTGAGAGCGAGGGGTTGGAGCAGTGGCAGACTACGCAAGTTCAAATCCCAGCGGGGCCTGGGGCCCTAACATGACCTCCTATGGCCATTCCCCTAAGGGGTAGGCAGAGGTGTCGAAAAAACAACACCCACTTTTCACCGAAGATGATTTAGTACCAACGTGACAGATGGTGAGTCCTTCGCCGTCTCAAGCACTATACATACGTCTTTGAATTAGTTCTCAGACATCCTTCGCAGGTATCACGATTTCCTTCATCGTATAAATACCACTAGCGGACGTCACGCGGTTTCACCCGCTTAGTTTCCGTTCCCGGAGGGAGTACGGGGATAAAACGATGTAGCTCCATTACTGAAAGAATTTTCAAGTTCGTTCAAGTAGTTTCCTCTTTATAATATTATTGTAGAAAACCTCATTAAATTGCTCATCTACCAATGTTTAACCTCCACAACTTCATTGACGTCAAACATCCAAGCTCCCGGCAAACGTCGATCCAAGGGCGGTCGCGTCGGTTTGGGCGGGCGGCACTTCCGCCCTTTGATCTCAGGATACATCCATCATACATGCGCAGGCACACCCTGTATTGACAGCTTTACGATACAGATTATATTTTCTATAAATTTTAAAATGCAACGTTCGATCTTTAAAATTAAATAAATCTTTTTTATGTAGGTAAACATTTAGTTACGGTTTGGTTGGAGCAATCGAGCAGATGCAAAAGTCGTACATTGGATAAACGTTTATCTATACGCGCTTATATAAAGTTCTACCAGGATTTCATATATCGAGAGATGTTACACTATTCTCACTACGAGTACCTCGGTCCTCATCTATCTAGCTTCTGATGACGCACTTATGAACGTCCAATAATGACCACTAAACACACATTTTCTGAACTATATATTTCTCAGGAATATCTTTGGCAATCGTTACAGGTCAATTTAACAACTGGTTTACCCAGATTGCCTATTTTCCTCGAAAAAGGGGTTACGAAAGTCAGATGGCAGTCGCTTCGTATAAAAATCAGGTGATCAGCCTCGGGTTCAATCAAGTGCCGACCGCAAATACATGGGATAAGGCCAGGCAAATTATATATTTATTAGGTATCTTGGATATTATATTTTACCATTTAAGGTGACGAACTTGAAATCACTGCACAAGTTTTTAGAAAACTGTGTATCGAATCTTTTTACCGCAAATTAAATGAAGTCTCGGGCAAAACACTAGTGCTAAATTGAGCAATTCAACGTGTGTTTTAGGGAGCGTCCCGTGTTATCCCGGAGATTGATTGGCGACCGTCACCCTCGTCACTTTTTATTTATTTATTTTAAGTTTTTATTTGGAGTGCGTCGACGCGGAACACTGACAACCTGTGACTGCCAGCCGTTTGTTTTCAAATGGATTTTTTTATATGAAAAATGTATAAATAATGTTATGAGATCTCCCTACAGACGTTTATGACGTCACTTTTTTTAGAATTCGTTTCGGTGTTTGAGTGTGATTTTTTTGATTTAAATTCCATACTTTTAGGTAGATAGTTTGAGTTTAGAAGCTGAGGAGCTCGTGGCACAGTTGCTATTGCGTATATCATTCGATCAGCGAAGTTAAGCAACCATACGCCTAGCTAGTAGTTGGATGGGTGACCGCCCGAGTTCCCTCAGTGCCTCGGAGAGCACGTAAAGCTGTCGGTCCCGGTTGCCAATTTAACATCTTTGGCAATCGTTACAGGTCAGGCAGAGGCCTAAGAGAGTCTGACAACTGGTTTAACCCAGATTGCCGATTTTCCTCGAAAAAGGGGTTGCGAAGGTCAGATGGCGGTCGCATCGTATAAAAATCAGGTGATCAGCCACATCGGGTTGAACCAAGTGCCGACCCCAAATACATGGGATTAAGGCCAGGGAGATGATGAGTTTGAGTTTAGAAGCTACCGTTAAAGGATGAATCAATTGCCCTTTAAGAGGATGAAATGAATACCCAAAGGGACACTTGGAACATTCATTACATTCCTTACGTATATACATACATATGCTCACGCCTGTATTCCCCGAAGCGGTAGACAGAGGTGTTATAATAATAACACCCACTCTTCACCGAAGATGGTAAGTCTATCGCTGTCTCAGGCTCTGTACATACGTCTATGAATCACTTCTCAGGTATAATATGCAGGTTTCCTCACGATGTCATCCCTCACAAGTCTCCTCATTTCATAGGTACTTAGTTTTTAAAACTTTACTCATGAGTAGCTTGGCAGATCAACTGCACGGCTTAAGGTCAAAGATTCGAATCAGGCCCACAAGGCATCGCAATTTTTCTAACCATTTTTACAATTACCAAGGCTGGATCCTCCACTCCCACCGGCTTATTTACTCTATAAGTAATTAACAAGGCCATAGTTGGTAGCGTTTCCTTTCCTATTAGTAACAATGGTAGATGGCCGATAAGGCAGGAAGTGGTGCCGTCGTTTCAGTCCGTATACAAATATTTCCTTGGCGGTGGTTGATGGATCGGTGCTCGCTAATCTATGTGTTTATCAATGTTGTACCAGCTCTCTGCTGTTATTATAAGACAAGTACACTTTGGGGGAAATATTTAGTGGCCAACGTGTTTTTTATATTAGGGTGACGTGAATAAATGAAAATGAAAACAGAATGTATTACTTATATGGGCCGTCTCCTTGTTAACATAAGCTCACGCGTGTATGTAGGGCGAGTCTATTGCCATCCATAATCCAGACTCTGAAAATGACTGGCATTCTCGTCATACTTGTGAACAGGTGCTGCTTGTGGGGGCTGGTCATCTCAAGCTACGCATTTAGATATATGTACAACTAATAGACTTGTCTTTATGTTTATTTTCAACGACATTTGTGCATTGGAACTGTGTTTACATTTCTTAAGTGTATATTTTTTATTTTTAAATATGTATAATATTTTTGAAAAGAATAATTACTGAGTTTCTTGCCAGGTTCTTCTCAATAAAAGCGACCTTCCGAACCTTGCGGTAGCATGTATAATCCTCCACATAGTTATATCATTCTGACGATTTGAAAGTACTTTGTAAAAAATCTAATCGAATATAGATAGTTTTGACTTTGACTTTGACTCTGTACTGCTAATGGGAAATTGAGAAAACACATGGAAAAACCCAAAAACACTTTACCCGACTCGGGGATCGAAATTAGTCCTCGTCCAGTAGCGTTTGCGATCACTAGATCACTACACCAACGAGGCACATACATATCTTGATAGCTATTACACGCGGCTTTGCTTATATGCTCCCGACTATCTATACATCTATACAGATGAATAAAATTGAAGTGTCTGTTTGTAATTCCAAAATAACAGTTTTTCACTAAATGCATCTGAAAGTATACACGCTACTGACATTAAAAATCCAAGTTTTAAAATTTTTCTCTGTCTGTCTGTCTGTCTGTTTGTTCCGGGTAATCTCTGAAACGGCTGGACGGATTTTAACGGGACTTTCACTGGTAGGTAGCTGATGTTCCAAGGAGTAACTTAGGCTACTTTTATTTATCAAAAATATTAGGGTTCCACGACAATAAGGATGAAACTAAATCTACGCGGATGAAACCGCGGTGCACAGCTAGTTGTCAATATTTTCTAAAATCACCCAAAGATGTGAGAATAAATAATTCTAAAATTCGAAATATAAGTCCACATTTATTTAAATATAAAAAAATGAAGTTTAAAAACTTCAACTATTGATAATAAATCACGCTATCAAAAATATGAAATAACTGATGTTCAGAGAATAGCCGCGGTCATATGCCACTTTACTGTTAGAATGTATTATTCCGTTGGAGTACCAACGTGAAGAGCACGACAGTCAGTGTTGCGAACTCAGATTTTGAAAAATGCGTAGACAATGGTTTGACAAATAAGAACTTTATTTCATTTAGGAGCAATGGTATACATATCTATATCTCATCGTAGATTACAATACTTTAAGTCAACAAACTATAATAATTTAGACTAGATGTGCTCCGCGGTTTCACCCGCGTAGATTTAGTTTCATCCTTATTGTTGCGGAACCCTAATATTTTTGATAAATAAAAATAGCCTAAGTTACTCCTTGAAACATCAGCTACCTACCAGTGAAAGTCCCGTTAAAATCCGTCCAGCCGTTTCGGTGATTACCCGGAACAAACAGACAGACAGACAGACAGAGAAAAATTTTAAAATTTGGATTTTTTATGTCAGTAGCGTGTATACTTTCATATGAATTTAGTTAAATGCTGTAATTTTTGAATTACAAACAGACACTTCAATTTTATTTATCTGTATAGATAGCTTATGAAAAGTTAGTAGACCTACGTACCTTCATTAAGCTGCTATTCTTAATTTAGGTTTCATCAGTTTGGTCGCAAAAAACCTCTTGTACCTTTAGGTAATTAGGAAATAGCTAAAAAAAAACAAAGTCGCAGTTAGTATTTACTATTGGGCGAACTGAATGTGCATTTGTTATCAAATGGGACAGTAATCAACTTATTTTCGTGAAGGTATAGGTACTACGTACTGGTAATTACGCCCATTTAGCCTAAAGAGACCTATTTTGGAAATTTATATATATTAAATATTATATATATTCTGGACTGAAGCTAGTAGCTATGCAGGATAGGCCTAAAATACGCAGATCTACTTAAAATTAAGGAGAGATGGCAACGCTGACGACAGTATTTTGAGTTAGTTCTTAAACAAGTAGAAAAACGTTCATCACGGTTGTTGACTGGTAAATTTCAGAGTAAAATGCATAAGGTAAGAAAATAAAGTGACCTCTATCGACATTTTCCGGGTGAACTTTTCCAAGACTTAGGAAAAGGGTGTATTCTACGCCGGTAGATGGCAGGGCAAACGCCTTAAGGACGTAAGTATTGATTTTGGGTTTCTGCAAAGTGTTTAGTAAAATTGCAAGTTTTTATGTAAGCTATTTGCGGGCCGGAGTAGTAATATTATAATAATAATAAAAGTAAATTTAATTAAGTATAATAAAACGGAAAATTTTAATCTCAATATTTACATATTCGTTAATCGATAGTAGTAGTTTTTTCCCTAATTTTTCAGTAAAAATTAAGTAATGCTACTTCAATAAGTATTAAATTCCCTGTTACTATAAAAGGCTTTATTCAAACTACTGTTTTTTAATGAGATATAACGTTGATTGATTATTGAGTCTTTAATTAATCAGCAATAGGTTGTTTGATTACCAACCTTTTTTGTTTTTGTGCATTTTACCGATCTAAATGGCACCAATTAAATTTATTTTCGCACCTGAACTAAAAATTGATTTTCATAAATGTTATTTTTAATCAAACTAATAAAAAAAACATTTATATAATTATGTAAACTATGTCATAATAATATTAATAAATGCAAAATACCGTTAGAATGTCTCGACCGTGACAGGACTCGAACCTGCAATCTTCGGATCCGAAGTCCGACGCCTTATCCATTAGGCCACACGGTCTCTATACGAAGTTTCATATTTTTCGTACTATCTCCACCCCAACAACAATAACATCTATACGGATAAATAAAAGTTCTTCTGGCTAATACGGTTTAGAGTTGGACATACAAAATAAAAAAATAATCTCAAATGTATTATTTTTGCACGCGAACTTTGTATCCGTTCCGTCACGAGCTAAGAGCGCTAAGTGCAAATAGTGGTGGTAACTGCATATGTACTTTACACGCATCGCGCCATACAGACAGACAGACTTATAAAATGACTACTGCGCATTCAAGGCCAGCTCTCATAACTCATGACTATATACTATGCATACTACAAAATATCTAGAATGAATCTGTGATCTTTACTGCCATGATTTTCGACTTAAACTTTATATAAATATAAAGACTACCTTACGATCGATATATCTACCTATATGTATGGTATAAATGTGAACTACGTAATTACACTGCTGCCTACTCCTTCGAAAAATACAGGGGTCTACCCTCTTTCTCCGAAAACGAAAATCAAAGTATCGCTTTGTTCTATCACACTCAAATTCTCGTTATATAAATAATTCAACTAAATTAGGCTTAGAATATATAAACGTCCAAGCATTTTCAAGCAGACCACTTTTCAAATGTAATTTTAGAACGAATAAGAACTTTGGTAGGTACTTTGCGAAACTTAGGCCAAAAAATATTTTTGTCGTAGGTATACTAACATCTTCATGTAACTGTCATGACGTCGTTGCGCGTTCAAGAGTAGCTATGTGTTTTTACACACTTTAGGTGACACAGAAAAAGATTTTCTCGAAATATGGTCCAAGTATTCAAAAAAAATATTCTTACTATTGATACATATAACAAATTCACATAGTTTTTTTTAGATTAATGTTGGATAGGTATTATTATTAATAACTAGCTGTGCCCCGCGGTTTCACCCGCACAGATTCAGTTTCATCCTTATTGTCGCAGAACCCTAATATTTTTGTTAAATAAAAGTAGCCTTAGTTACTCCTTGAAACATCAGCTACCTACCAGTGAAAGTCCCGTTAAAATCCGTCCAGCCGTTTCGGTGATTACCCGGAACAAACAGACAGACAGACAGACAGACAGACAGACAGACAGAGAAAAATTGTAAAACTTGGTTTTTTAGTGTCAGTAGCGTGTATACCTTCATATGCATTTAATGAAAAGCTGTTATTTTGGAATTACAATCAGACACTTCAATTTTATTTATCTGTATAGATATAGATGACAAAATTAAACATTATTGGAAATTTTGATACAGAGTTCACGAAATACACATAGCGACTATTGCACGCGCAACGACGATGAACAGTTACCTACACGACGCGACATACACGTTTTCACCTTAAAACAATTTATTTCCATACATACATATGCTCACGCCTGCCTGTATCCCATGGGGGTAGGCAGAGACCACTGTTTATTTATTAACGTAATTCGATAGTGCCACAAACAAATGACATCTGCAAACGTTTTTTCAATAATCTAATTTCTTAATGCAGTGTCGATCAAACAACATGGTCTAATACATCTTACAGATAACATCGACACTCCCTATGATTGATCCTATACGCAAGTATTTTGGAACCATCCTAATTTTACACTTTAAAAACCCATTGCTATGGGAATCTAAGCGTTATATCAAGCTATTAAGTTGTAGATATATTTAAGTTACGGTACAGTTAGGGACTGACAACCGTATAATCAATTATTTGACGTAAAAAATATCATTTGACGTAAGGAATTGAAGATCTGGTGATCTGGTTTTATGATGTTAAGATACATAATTGATCAATGAAAGTAAGTACTGTAGGTACGTGAATATCGGTAGAGAGCCGCTACGTACGCGACACTAGTTCCAATCTCAGCGGTCTGCACCAATGAGTTTTTAACAGAAAAATAATTAAAGTGCAGTAATTTAATTAACCCCACGTGCTTTACGGTGAAGGAAAACATCGAGAGGAAACCTGCATATGTCTGAGAAGTAATTCAAAGACGTATGTATAGTACCTGCGACGGCGATGGACTCACCATCTGTAATGTTGGGAAATAATTCGGTATTGTTGTTACAACACCTCTGCTTACCCCTTCGGAGATGGCGAGAGCATATTTTTTTTACTATGGGTCATCATCTCCCTGGCCTTATCCTATGTATTTGGGGTCGGCACTTGATTCAACTCGATGTGGCTGATCACCTGATTTTTATACGAAGCGACTGCCATCTGACCTTCGTAACCCCTTTTTTACTATGGGTACCTGCTACAAATGCTAATGCCAGCTGAGTTTCTTGCCGGTTCTTCTCAGAAGGCTAGTTTCCAAACCGGTGGTAAATTCCTCGACATTCATAAGTGCCTTACCAGGGCCTAAACTGAATAAATCATTTTCATTTTCATTTTCATTTTCAAAATAGTTGATGAAACACAAACATTATTATTACATTATTCCACTCTAATTGAACTTAGAAACCGGATATTGGTAGAAATCGGTTATTGGTAGAGACAGGTTATGGTAGAAACCGGACATCGGTTATTGGTACAAACCGGATTTTGGTAGAAACCGGATATTTCATTCCATTCTTCACTTTAAAAATATTTATCACACTTAATACTAAAAGAGTTTTTTTTATTTGATGGGCTTTCATATTTCACAAGTCCACACTCATACACCACAAATATAATTAGTGTATGTTTTTCTTAACTTGAATTTCGTATTGTCAAGTGCTATGTCGTTTCACATTTCAATAATTATCCACTGGGTCTATTGTCCTCGTACACAATACAAGGGCAATAAATCTCATTCTTGTTGTTCATGACTTTTAAATATGGCGTCTTCTTGTCTCTGCTGAAACAATGAAATAATGTGCGTTATTTATGGGTATGTGTGTTTTTAAAAATATTGATTATTATATTGTTGTAATCTACAAGTAGGTATTTTGTTCCTCAAGCCAGTGATGAAGACGATAATTGTTTGTTCATATAATTTTATTTGTATCTCTTTACAAATTAGCATTTATATTTTCAACATTTTTGTATTGTATTTAAAAAGAAAAATTAACACGGTATTTATGTAACGTTCGTGATAAATTTCACTTCTTTGTAATGTATATTATAAACGAAAACGTCACGTTGACAAGCATTGTCTATGATAACAAATATGGCGGGTAATTTTGACAGATGAGCGCGCGCTTCAACGGCGCCACTGTGCGCGACGTTTACAAAGATTTGTAAAAAGATTAACTGTTGCGCCAACCGCCATATTGTTCGACTTTTGTCTCAAACACGGACTGAATTCAAAATAAATGCTCACTGCTACTGATTTGAATTTCAATACAAGGTTATAACAGTTAGTTTTTGTTTCTGCTTATACAGTAATACAGACGTTCGTGTTGCATTAGCAACGTAATATGGACATATCGTAATATGTTTAGGTTTTGAAGCGAATGTTTCAAGTAGATTTACAGTGAGTTCTATTTGAGACTCATAAATACTTAATGATTAAACGAACTTACCTGTAAGTGAAGTTCTATCATAATTATACGAGCGCCTCGTCCGAAGAGATTAGTATACAACTTGTAGTAACGCGTAAGTGTTACCACTCCAGCACTTATTTGAGAGATATTTTATACCTCCTTTTGAAAAATATTATTTATTTTTTACTGTCGGGTAGTTTGTTCACCTCTGCGTCGTCCTCAGTTTGTTACTCATTTAGTTTAGAGCCTGGAAACTGAAACTGTAAGCGCACATTATACACAGAACTTTGCTTTAAGTAAGTTATTCAATTTTTTTTTTTTTTTTTTTTATCATTTTATATTTGAAAAAAAAAAGGATGGGAGGAGTGTACACCACCGGGAGGGTGGGTTTATACTAATCTCTTCGGACGAGGCGCTCGTATAATTATGATAGAACTTCACTTACAGGTAAGTTCGTTTAATCATTAATTATACTTCGCGCCTCGTCCTCGAGATTAGTATACAACTTGTAGATGTTGAGAGCTTAAATTGGAATAACGTTAATGAATTAGGTACATAATAAGATTATTTGCAAATTTCAAATGAATCACTCAAAGCAAAGTGTTATTTATAAGAACAATCTTAAATATAATTATTAGTGTCCTGAAAACGTACAATAATGATTCAAATCTGAATAAATTCAAAGAACAAAAAGTAACTTAATAATTAAGTACAATTTAATCATCAATCTGGATTAATAGCTTTTTATGAACCTGTTTTAAAATGTAGTATATAGATATTTTGACAGTAATTTTTGAAAAAAATCTATGGTGTCTAAGTTATTCTTACCTGGTAAGAAAATAGGAAAATATTTAGACTTTACCCACAGGATGTATATTTCCAATGTTATTGACTTGATATATTTAAAAGAGCAATAAGCTCTAATATAGTATTCACTAGCTCTTCGTGTATTATCAATTCCTACTGCTAGTGTTTTTAACCAACGATTTTTGTAAGTATAACTTATGGTACTAAGGTATGTACTTACTTCCTTTAGTACAATAATTACATAAAGTGTATATTTAATATTTGTACCAAAGTAATTTGACCTATTTTTTACATTAATTAAAAGCAGTCGTAAGTACTCTTTTCGGAGGGTTGTTATTATTTAATGATTCTGTAGATTACATTAAATGTATATACGAAATAGGTAGCATACCTATTTCGGGAACACTACTTTCAGGAAAGTGTTTGAAAGGAATTGAATGACGGAGTTTATATGAGCCAAATTTAAGATTGGTGTATTGTGTCAAACATGAAAGTATTAGTAGGAAATAAATACTATTATTGAATATTGGAATATTCATTATCCACAATATTTAACCAGCTGACCAAAAAGCTAAGGGCTTGTCAATTTTAACCTATCCTTTGCAACATTTAAAAATCATACTTGTTCTTTGTAACTTCATGAGATGATTTCATTGTATGTTTGGAATGCATTAAGTATATGATTATGTATACATGTATATTTTAGCACGATTGATAACGTAGTGCTTCAATATAATTTGCTTTAGCTTCTATTTTGCATCCGTTTCTGTTACACGGAACGAAAATAAATCATAAGCCATAAACCAGCTAGTAACCGCTTCAGTATGTTAGACCAAGATAATTGAGTATTTATTTATAATATTATCAGTACTTAGGTAGTATCATCGCTAATGCCCCCCATAGTTGAGAGAATGCTGACGCGATTGAATGGTAAGCTATTGTTGTTTTAAGTTGTTACTTTAAAAACAAGGTTTCAATTTTATCGTCAAATTAAATTTTGGTCTTAGGTCAAAATAAGTACCTATGAAGCAATCCGACTTGTGTCTCTTTACCATCGGTTGATTGATTTTTGATGTGCAATATTGCCTATAATTTCATACAAATTTTTTACAAAGTTCGATTTTAATTCATTATATTCCCTAATAAGGGGCAACAAACATACGGGCCCAGGAAATGTATTTTGCTATTTTAGCAAGTAGGGACTGTCTAGATTGATTTATTACCTTCAAAATGAATTAATATGTGCACATAATCGCTGGATCAGTAATAATAATAATAATAATGGTCTCTTAACAATGTTCGGTTACAGCGGCTAATCTCAACGGGGATAGCCAGCTGCGTAGGAGAGATCATAGCGCACAAGTGTGTGTGCGTAAACACTGGTGCTATCTTTATTCCTTCATTTTCATAGTCCTATTGGACGGCAAAAACTATACGATCTAAGAGAGATCAGGCGTAGGACTAGCGGCTTAGCGTGCTTTCCAAGGCACGGGTGTGTAAACACTGCCAACTTTGGGCATTTATTGTGAATTTCTTGACAGAAAAAACACAATTTATATTTTTGACTCGACCCGGGAATCGAACCCGGGACCTCGTGATCGGCAGGCGAACTTGCTAACCACAACGCCAACAAGCAAACAAGTAATTTGGTAAATTAAGGTACTTTTCACCTGCTATAGCAGGGGTGATTTCCTTTTTTATTAAGTACCTAAGGCTTTTCTAGTCGTTAAGAATTTGTAACGATGTATGAAATAGAGATTGAAAAATTTACTCAGATCTTATACCATGAACATTTATAATGGTGTTTTATTTAAACGCGCAGCGAAGTTTTGTAAAATAAAAATTTTGTAGGCTAACCTGAATGAAAGTCTTTAATGTAATAGGTACAATAAAGAAATTAGGTAAACCATTATATTATAGGCATAAGGTGCATGTTCGATTCAGGTATTAAATAAAACAGGAAAAAACCTGTTGCTACCTGATCATTGTACATTACTGAAATGTTCGATAGGTTTGTAAGAACTTTATTTTTAATTTTTTGCACTTAGTAGGTGGATTGAACACCTGCGGTATTCTTATTTCCTATTGATAAACTTTTTTATCTATAATAGGTAATTTGTAATGGTCGTTATCATGACGGTAGGCAAATACCAATTAGGTTTATAATATGTTGCTTCTTTATTGTTAGCAATCTATGTTTTGCATGATGTTTTCAACTAATAAGGCATAACTATTGAAAAAGCAGGTAACTAAGTACCAGGTAGATTCCAAATTATTTACAGTTAAGAAGTTCAAAACAGGTAAATTAATGCTTTCAGATGAATATATCAGATCATTTAGACAACTGTCTAAAATAAATGCTCTTTTTGAGAAAAGTACCTTCTTATCGAAGGGCTACCTGCAGGTTTACATCTAGTATAGTAAGTAATTGTATTGAAACAGTCTTAATGGCTGTCCAATTATGACCTTTGCTTGTACATATACTAGGAAAGGCATATTTATATAGCTAATAGCTAAATAAATTATGTTCACTCACATGAATATTTTAGATTACCTAGATATTTCCAGGTTACAATCCACATCAGCCGGAAAGCATTCCCGGTTGTATCTTTATGTTGCTGCATATTTGTTGTAACGTTCCATCGGCAGTCTTGCTGGTGTTGTAGGCTGGTTGGCAGGTATGTCCTTGTACGATGCGGAAGGCCCCAAGGCAAACTCGTATCCATGGTCATATGAGTGTAGGTAGGCCAGTTGGTACAATGCGAGGGAGACCCAAAGGTAGACCCGTATGCAAGTACTCACGTATTAAGGCACTATGCAAGGGAATCCCAAAGGCAGACCCGTGAGCATGGCCATACGTGTAGATAGATCTAGGCCGGTAGGTACAATGCGAGGGAATCCCAAAGGTAGACCCGTATGCAAGTACTCACGTATTAAGGCACTATGCAAGGGAATCCCAAAGGCAGACCCGTGAGCATGGCCATACGTGGAGATCTAGGCCGGTAAGTACAATGCGAGGGAATCCCAGAGGTAGACCCGTATGCAAGTACTCACGTATTAAGGCACTATGCAAGGGAATCCCAAAGGCAGACCCGTGAGCATGGCCATACGTGTAGATCTAGGCCGGTAGGCGAATGTCCTCACGTGTTGAGTTACGATGCGATGAGAAAGCCCAAAAGCAGATCCGTATGCATGGCCATGTGTGAGATGTTGATGTACATGAAAAAGAAAAGGATTCATCCAGTTTTGACCCTGGCATGGTGGTTTTATGTAAAGCCGGTGAATGGCTCCCACGGCAGTCCCGGTTCCATGATTGTAAGCAGCTGTTCACCTTGTTTGTACATCGTTCCATGATTACACGTAAACACGTGGTTATATACAATGCGGTGGTAAAAGATCCACCATTAGCACAGGTTACATATTGCAGTTCGTTTGCACGAAACGTAGGTAAACTTTTTTCGTGAGAAAAATAAATGTAGGTAAGGTACCTACATCTGGTTTTATTATTCACGTAATTTAAAAACGTATGAAATGCACATGGTAAAAACACATTACGTAATGCAAATAAGTATTATATATTGGCCTTTATATCTATGAAAGGTGATTTAAGCATCAGTGGCTTAAATAGTCGACCGATTCGGGAACGAACGGTAAACTATTAAGTATAATAAGATAAGCCTTGAAACTTATCAAATAACAATGCAGGTAGAAAACATTTATTAGTGGATAAAATGGTTGTACATACCTGCTAACGGTGTCTTTTTTGAGACACATAATAACTTTAACCAGCTTGTTTTCGATAACCTATGAAGAATTATGTCACTTGATTTTGTATGCCTTGTGTAAATTGGCATGTAAAACTTAATCACTTATTAACATTGATTACTTATTATAATTTTAAAAGTGTGAGATCACGAAGACACGTCTAGAGTGGTTGAGCACTAAAATGCGAATGAGTAACAAACTGAGGACGACGCAGAGGTGAACAAACTACCCGACAGTAAAAAATAAATAATATTTTTCAAAAGGAGGTATAAAATATCTCTCAAATAAGTGCTGGAGTGGTAACACTTACGCGTTACTACAAGTTGTATACTAATCTCGAGGACGAGGCGCGAAGTATAACTTTATTTGATTAGACTTTCAACAAAGTACTTTCAAATCATCAGAATGACATGATTACACAGGATTATTATGTTACCGCCAGGTCTAAAGGTCGCTTTTACTGAGAAGAAACTTAGTAAATACTCTTTTAAAACATTATACCTATATTTTTTTATAGATGCTAAATAAATCACACAAGAGAAGTCCAGTTCCAATGTCCAAATGTCGATAAAAGTTAAAATAAAACAAACGTCAAATTGTTCTACTTATGTAACTGAACTGAGTAACTTGAGCTGACTACCCCTCATCAGCAACACCTGTTGACAAGTATGACGTGAATGCTAGCCATTGACCTCCTCAACCATTATAAGTGGAAGTGGACAGCCCGTCAACCAGACCCTTAGCCTATTAGTCTCTAATTAGAAATAATCCCTTACAATATGTAGATTAATAAAGAATGACACTCAACGTGTAGGAATTGGAAATTAGCACAAGATTACCTACAGTTTTTGCGTGATATATGCAAAACACTTGTTAGTTGCTGCGTCCATCTGCCAGTCCCAAATATGTTCCATAGGTCCCACTCTATCTTGGTTATCATCATGATTAGGAATTCGGGATTGTCGAGCTGGTTCTAACCTCGGTCAGAAGATCAGTTTGGCGATCCAGCGAGGTAACGCTGCCAGTTTGCGGGGCACCATTCCCGCAGACACTAATTTAAATTCTGTGTTTTATTTATATTTATTTTCTGTTTATTTTACTCGATTTAAGTTTAGTTAGGAATTTGAGTAATTTACTAAATGCATACTTGTTGTGCTGCATGTTGTGTTTTTGTACAAGAACTTATTATGTTTTATTATAATATTATACAATTCAGTTAGGACGTGAGTACATATTACGCCATATAGTACCTTAGTGTCAGGACTACCAAGTTCTGCAGCGCCACTTACCATTTGACCAGTTCTGAATATCACTGCATTGTAAAAAATAACTTCTTCTCTATGGTATTCAATCATTTCATTCAGTTATAAGTATGTTAACTAACAAAAATTGCCGAAAATCGAAATTCTGAACGACATGGTTATACAGGATTACAAATGTTACCGGGTTCGGAAGGTTGCTTTTGTTGAGAAGAACACGAAAAAATATCGCAGTAATGACGGTTTTCAAAACCATTTTCACAATTTTTGAGTAATACAATATAAACTATAAATCAAAATATAAGCCCATGGACGCATTTTAATTGCACAAATGTGCAGCGTTTGACTTGAGATGACCAGACCCTACAGTACCTGCTTATTCAAAGACCAGGGGCCCTACCTACCTATAAGCTCTTATTGCCATCATAGTTCCACTGTGTGGCAGTGACAGACTTATACACGTCATATACATCTGTCTCATAATAAGAGTTAAACTATCATGGCAATAAAGTGTCATGGTAGGATCCCAGAGCACTGGATTTATTATCGCCTAGACGTAGCATCGTTATAATTCACTTCCTTGACCAGTAACTTCCCTGATTAAGTATTATCTTCTAGTAAATGTTGATCAATAATATGAAAAGGAAGAAGCGAAAGTATGTAAGAATCATAGCTTGTGGCAAACGGTGGTCTCTGCCTACCCCCATGGGATACAGGCGTGAGCATATATGTATGTAGGAACGAACACTATATGGATGCATGGTTGTTACCAATCAATTAACGCGACGTGTATGATACCTATCGAGGAGCTCGTGGCACAGTTGCTATTGCGCATATCATTCGATCAGCGAAGTTAAGCAACCATACGCCTAGCCAGTAGTTGGATGGGTGACCACCCGAGTTCCCTCCGTGCCTCGGAGAGCACGTTAAGCCGTCGGTCCCGGTTGCCAATTTAACATCTTTGGCAATCGTTACAGGTCAGTCGGAGGCGTAAAAATAATCTGACAACTGGTTTAACCCAGATCACAGATTTTCCTCCTAAATGGGGTTGCGAAGGTCATATGGCAGTCGCTTCGTATAAAAATCAGGTGATCAGCCACATCGGGTTGAATCAAGTGCCGACCCCAACAATGTATGGGATAAGGCCAGGGAGATGATGATGATGATGTATGATACCTATCAAATCGCGGCAATATTTTTCCCCAAGTTAATTAATAAAAGCCGTGTGAGTGTTACATCGTTAATTCAACCCGTGAGCAAGACATTTGGCACGTTGGTGCTGTTCGTGTCGCGCGGTCACAAATCCTCGCTTATAATTTATAAATAAGGCGGCGGGCACACGCAGCGACTCATTACCTCATGAGATACGGCCTCCGTGCTGATTGCCAATGTATAAACTGACTTGTAATCGATTCGCGGCCGCGGTGTGAACCCTTCATAAGATTGCTTTGTTTGGGTTCGTCCTGGTGAATTATTATTAATGCCAGTTTAGAAAAAAAAGTTAAGGAATATATTCGAATATGATGAGTACGCTAGTGTTTTTTATTGAAAATGAGAACCAACATTCCTGCAATTCAGCGTCCCGAAAGAGTATTTGGGTCAAGGTTTTCATTTTACTAGCTATGCCCGCGGTTTCGCTCGCGTAGATTTAATTTTGTGGAATTTAATTTTTAAAGGTATTCCTTGTTATATCAGCTATCTACCGGTGACAGAAGTTCAGAGATTATCCGGAACAAATAGACAGAGATTCGTTTTAAATTAAAAAAAGAATGTTCTGTATTTATGTATGTTTCATTGAATTTAGTGAAAAGCTGTGTATATATTAGTTATAAGTATTAATCAATAAGATGAATATTTATCTATATTCACTGTGCGATGAATCGTCGACAAAGCAGAATGTAAATGATGAAGACAAAAGTCACGAGACCGCCCGCGCTCCGTTCAGGAGACAATCACCAGAATAGATAAGTCACCGTACATACACAGAAGCGACCGCTGAACTAAATGACGCGTTACGAATGCCTTTGATTTAATGCTCGTAATATTTTTCGTCCGACAACATACATATTTCTCAGCGCACCGCTTTGTCTCGCGCGAGCGCAAGACTGATCACTCGTTACAGCCAATTAATATCCGCTTGTTACAATGAGAATGTGCAACAAATTGATTTGTTACTTGCTACGTTTTCACACTATTCATATATTCGTCGTTCAGCATGCAAAAATATCTGGGGACTAATACATGTATCTTGTGTCAATATAACTAATTGTGCGTCTACATAATACAAATCAATATAAGTGGGATATGTATGTACGACTTCCAATGGAGCTAAGTAGGTGCGATTAGTGAGATAATAATAAATCACCATACGTCTTTGAATTATTTGTCAGACATATGCAGGTTTCCTCACGATGTTTTCCTTCACTTTGGACCTTCATTGACAAGGATTAACTTAGCCTGCTTTAATTATAGCGCGAAATAAAGCCACCCGTGAATTTAAGTCTACACGGGCACAGCTACTAATTGTATTACTCGTATTATATACAATCTGACTCAACTGATTTTGTAACATTATCAAGTTATGATAAAAAAGGAAGGATGTTCGAATGACTTCATCTTCGTTCCATCTCATAAACGAAACAAATGACGAGCAAAAAGCTAATCGCTCACACGTTCAGAGACAAAACAAATTCCTCTAATTAGTTATGCTACTTGCTTCTTGGGTGTCGAGTTTTTGTAAATTTCACGCGCTTGCAGTCTTAATGGCTACGTTTTATGTCAGAGAGCTCGCGCTTTGGCCCACTGTGCATCTAATACAACTACTGTTCTTGTGAATTTCATGCATATAATTTGGTAGCACTTTGTCCCGGCATTCGTCCATTGTGTCAATGTGAACTACTGTTCTTATAGAACTGTTAACAAGCGTTGAGCTGCAGTAAAGTTGAGATAATGTATGATCATGGCCATTGTTTAAGAGCACGGGTGGTGTTTTGTGATTTACGAATTGATAGTGCTTACAATGGTTTTGTAGTTTTCAGTAATTTTTTGTCGTACGTAGTTACATTGAATTTACTCAAAATCGAAAGAAATTGCTACTACTTACCTCTGAATATAGATTTTAAGTAGGTAAGTAAGAGATCCATGGTGGGGACTAATGAGTTTTTCTAAAAACTTATGTGTCGTGATTTCACACCACGTGCTTTACGGTGAAGGAAAACATCGTGAGGAAACCTTCATATGTCTGAGAAGTAATTCAAAGACGTATGTATAGTGGCTGAGACGGCGATAGACTCATCATCTGTCACGTTGGCACTTTATCATCTTCGGTGAAAAGTGCCTACTTCACCAATTCGAGAGAAGGTATGGAATTAGAAGTTCAATCGACCTGATGGACAGACAAGCACAGCCTTTCTTTCACTTCAGTAATAAATTGAGCAAAACAAGCTCCCCTCGATGTACAAGCAATTACAAAAGGCGTACTTCACACCCCCCGCTAACTCCACCGACGGCAGACACCTACCGAACGGTTTCCGGAGATATTGTCCTGCCTTCGGGGAACCCAGCACTCATGTGGATATATTGTATCGACAGATGTTTGAGGTTTAACGTGTCTTAAACATAGATGGCGCTAGACGTTCGGTTAGAACCGGCTCATTCGGAAATAAAATAATCTATTTAAAGTTGAAACCATGAATAAGTTTTAAGGCTTTTTATATATTACTTAGGGATTTTGAAAGTATTGTAGCGTGTTAGACCACTACGTATTTTGGGGTAGGCGACGGACTTTTATACTTATAAAGGTACTTACTAGATCACCACAATTTAGGCCCTGGTAAGGCACTTTTGAATGTCGAAGAATTGACACTTGCAATGCTACATTTTCTAACACGCGTGAGGGTACACGCGTGTTAGAATCGGGAACGTTAGGATGAATTAAAACTAAAATAGTGTTATTATATGATATACCTAATTTTAATTAGACTTATAAACCCTTACAGGCAATTACAAATATGAGATAGAGAGAAATGAACACATTGCGCCAACCCCAAATACCACGGGATAAGGGCAGGAGGATGCTGATGAGGTAATCTATACAGATAAATAAAATTGAAGTGTCTGTTTGTAATTCCAAAATAACAGCTTTTCACTAAATGCATATGAAAGTATACACGCTACTGACACTAAAAAACCAACTTTTAATTTTTTTCTCTGTCTGTCTGTTTGTTCCGGGTTATCTCCGAAACGGCTGGACCGATTTTAACGGGATTTTCACTGGCTGATATATCAAGGAGTAACTTAGGCTACTTTTATTTATTAAAAATATTAGGGTTCCGTGAAAATAAGGATGAAACTAAATCTACGCGGGTGAAACCGCGGGGCACAGCTAGTTACAAATATATACGTATTTACTGCCTGAAGACTGAAGCTAACATAACATAAATCAGATAAGTAAGTGCCAAATAACGTTTCCCTTAGTTTAAAAGCAAAACTAATAATGAGGATTACAAACAGCCGTCGCCGCCATCAAAGCGGCACCTTGCCTCATTTATCATTGATTAATGGCCTCCTCACAAACGGAAGCCAAATACTCGAGTAAGGAACTATTGTCCCATTCTATAATTACTCAATATCCACCACTTTGTCGGGACTTCTAGGAATACAGCTACAAACTAAACATTAGGCATGCGCTTGTGCCGACTTTGGCAAAAAATTCGCCTTCGTCTAGCACAGTGGACGAATCACGAACAAAAATAATGAAAACATCACAGTCAAAATATATGTTGGCTTTGCATTAAAAAAATACAGACAAGAAACTGACTCCGTACTTTGTGACGCGCCGCGGACCTCGGTGCAATTTCAAAAAACATTTAATACTGAACCTTAACACTTAGATGTTTAGGATTATTTTGCCTCGATATTTTCCCCAGTCCGATCTCTTTTTTCCTGTTGGACTGCACAGGGGCGTGGTCCGTCCCGAATGGAAACATTTGCCAATATTATCGTGAAAGGAATGAACAGATGAAATAATTTATTTCCCCATGTCGCTTTGTGTCCAAAACTTGGACCTTTTGTGAGTTTTTTGCGTCGGCAGCTTTGGTGGAACCGACAACTCCATTTATCCTTTAGGTAAAGGCGAACCGACTTTTGGAAATCCCAAATGGAAAACGACTTTAAGGAATCCATTTTAAAGTAGGTTTTAGTAGTTTTTGGTAAGATTATTATATTACGTTTGGTGGTGTCAGGTATGTTGACGTGTTTAGTAGATTCGTGTTGACGACAATAGTATTAGAGTGTTGGTAAGTGATCCGGCGGTTTGTGCAAGCGGCGCGGCGCGGCGGCCCACTGTGCGGCTATTGACTCTAATGATTTACGTTAAATAAATCTCTTCACAATACACTATGTATACTGAATATGTCGGGAATGTCTGATACATCCGTCAACTGGCCGCTTGTGACAAAAAATATATTAATATGTCTGTTTTTTATTACTTAAGTTGGCTGTAATATGTGTGACCGTGAATAAAGTAAGGAATAATCAGATACCAACGTTGTAATTATTATATTTATCTTACTTCTATATTACTATGCATGTGTAAGAGTGTCTGTTTGTCTGTCTACCAGTTAAAGACACGCATTGAGGCAAATTATAGCTGAATATGTGCCAAAAAAGTAACTTCATGTTTATGGTATTCAAAATGTACTTTTTGGTAAAACTATTCAGGCAAAGTCACATGCAGGAACCAGCATAAGGGTAAAACCATATTATTGAAGATTTGAAAGGATTTTGCAAATCACAAAGCTATTCTTGAAACACAATTCATTAACAACAGTTTAATAAGAAGCCGGCTTAACTCCAGAAGCAATGTTTGGACTCCAATGTAATGAAGTAACTGTAGTTCCCGAGGGATCAACTGCTATCGGGAACAAAGGGAACAATCATTATAATATTCCCTTAAGACACAACTTGTCAACGCATTAACACAAAAAGCTACACTTCGGAAAAAATGTGTTTTGTCTCAGGATTTGTTTGGATGGAACCACCGGTGCAAGGAAGCTTATGTATATGGAACGGGGTAACGTCTTGTAATCTGTACATAACTAAGTTATTTACTATCGTAGATTATTCTCAACAAGCTTATATTAAAAAGGTAAGAAATATGATTAAATACTTACTAATGTATTATAAATAATAAAATCTCGAGTAAATGTAAAAAACTTTAATGCAAAACCCCATCTTCAATAGCTAAGAAGTAAATTTTTGTAAACGAAGCTCTCAAAGGTATAAAAATCCCTTCTTATTGCTTCGCCACAGTCGGTTAAAAATCAATAAAATTATATTCGCGAGACTTTAGGGTTAGTGAATTTGATGGGTTACTATTAATGTGTAAGTTCATCTAAATCACTCAATAATAAGATATATACAGTTATTGAAGAGCAAACTGTAACCAATTTGAAAGCAGAAAGATTTATAAGTTGCAATGTGCCTTAATTACACCAATAATTATTTTACGGCCTTCTACTCATTGTGGTTCCTTTCTTTGGGATTCCTGCAACTTGTTAGTACAATTATCGACTCGCTTTGTTTATTTTAGGTTGGTTTTCTACAGAATGTGATTACACAATGTTACGGTTCGTAGCGATGTACCGATATGGCAGACCGCAATGTACTCCCTGCGGCTCACAGCATTTGTCTCTAAGGATGTTAAATAACGTTCAGTACTCGTATAGACGTATGATCGTCGCAGTAACTTTTGAATAGCATTTAATGTACCATCATCGGTTTACAGCCAGCGCATTGTAACCCCGCCGTGACTAAACGCCTCGTATGGGGTCCCAACAATACCACCAGACCACAAAATCTGTAAACAATCACCTTATTTATTGTTTTACAGCAGCCATATAACTCGAGGAAGAGCCTAGTGATATTGTAGGATGCAATAAAACCATCATGGCCAGTGGGCCGGCCGCGGACTGGCGACCACAAAAAATGCAATGTGCTCGCTCAATAGATTTGGCACGCTCTGGCTGAAAGCAGTCGATTGAACCTTTATGTCCCGTGATGAATGTGCGGAAGTCAAATGTAAATCCCTTACAAGTTAATAATAACGATAAACACCAGTCCCCCAGTTTAAATAAATGATTCGCGACATTAGCGGCCATTTTGCGAAAGCTGCGTATACGCACAACAATTGCACAACGCTTGGATTAGGCGAATGTTTGCTAAACTCATTTGTTGTGTCAACTGTGATATATTGACCGGCGACGGTGCGGAAACAAGATTAAATAGACATTTTAAATTATTGTTTTCATTTTATGTATTAGTATATATTTGAAAATTTCCTACATTACAATGTACAGGACTTTGGGTGATGCAGAGACAGATTTCATGTTCGAATTGAGGAGGTTATTGAAACATCTATTATGATATTATGTTATGTAACTATTCCCAAAGGGAAAGGGCTAGGCGCTTGCTTTCGAGAAAATAATGTAATTTCTAAAATATCACTTTCCTACAGTATAGGTGCGGGCTAAAGCATTGCAAACGACGATAAATCTTGTTATAACATCTTTGAACCTTAAATTTAATTTTTAGCTTTTATCCGCGGCTTCGCTCGCATTGAATTTTTATTTTTATTACGAAGTATTCTGTTACTTCTAATCGCTCCTAGAATATGTTTACAAAGTGTAACAATCAAACTTACATTCACATTTATAATATTAGTAAAGTCAAAAATATCTTTATTCGATTAGACTTTATACAAAAGTAGGATTATTAGATGCTCCGTCAACGTACGTTGAGCATGACCTTTTAAAATTACAGATATATACAAAATAGCAGATAACGTAGGTAATGTTACATGTAACCCCCGGATTGTCTACCGTCACATCTTATTTCACGCGGCCGATTTAATATATCTGTTGACAAAAGATTTCAAACAATATGCAACTGTAACGCAGATGTCACCGGCGCGTTATTAATAGTGGTAACGCCAAGTTTACCACAATAACCACCATTGCTAGAATACATCTACATGATAAATGATCATATTTTATGGCGTTAGCCCTCAATATAGGACGCTTATGTCTTCATTTTGCAAACATTGTTTCTGACGCCCCATTCAAAATTATACTGTATTTTATGTAGGTTAGAGATGTTATTCGGTCGGATGATTTTCGGGCCGTTAGCAATAGTTGGGGTGTACAAATCGCATTGATGTTGTTCAATCGTACGTAGCAAATTGTCGATATTCGTCGATTGTGACGGCGGCGCGCCGTTTGTACCGGCCGCGGCCCACTGTGCACACTCACACGTTTTTCGAAGCGCACTCGTGTGTAGACAGCTTTATTTTTTCAAATATTTTATTGTTAGATAACATACGAAATGATCCCATGGTTTATGATTGGAAAACCATTTTATGGATCCATTGTGTGGTCTTGGGAGTTGAGTGAAGGAAAGTGAATAAACCCTAAGTTTATTCATGAATTTTGCTTCAGTTGTACTAAACCAATATCGTCAACTCGTCAATTAAATAGAGCTAACTTTCAATAGTAATATTATATTTAGACAAAACAATAAAAATAAGATTTACAAGACCAATATGAAATTCAAATAGCAATAGTAATGTCAGAGCGAGCAAAAAAAACAAAAGACAACCGAACTATATTTAAATTTAAATCCTTCTTATTTTTAATCATAGAAGGCTAGTATTCAAATAGGCCCTGGCCTTCTTGCTATTTACTACAATATAAATTAAACATACCGCCCACCATGGACAAATCGTATACATTTTCCATTCATATTAATAAAAAAACATAGTAGTTCCTATACATTCAGCTGAAATATAAATAGTTAACAATCACTAATAAACATTTAGGCGCATTATCAAAAAACATAAAACATATATAGTGTTACAGGCTACCTACCTACGAGTTATACCTATATCATGACCAATTTACATTCAGTTATCAATCAATAATACACTTATAATATTAATTACCCTTGGTTACCATAAACATTTATTATTAATAAACTTATGCAAATAATGATATTATGTAAGTATTATTTTAAAGACATGCGTGACCAGTAAGAGGGAGTTTTTTGACGATAACGCCATGATGACCATGGCGCAGAAGACTGATGATAACCATGTTCAATACCTAGCCCTACATCTGCCTTTTGCGGCTGACACTTACTTTGGGACCAATTATGACAATGATATTTGGGAAATTCTTTACTCTTTTTCTCAACCTTACTTTCATATGCATGATGTACATGGTTGCATAAAATCTCAATGTCTCTATTCTTTTGAGAACTTTGAATTGCCTCGTTCTTACTGCTTACATCAACTGAAGTTGTAAGCACTTGATGATTGGCCCTTGTCAAGGTAGTAGCAACCTGATTAAATTGAGTTTTACTTGACAAACCAGGATCAATATTTCCTATACAAACTCTCTGTGGTTCGGATTCGTTACGATGCAGCAACGAATGATGCTTTCTTCTACATTTGTTGCATCGTACTGATAAGCGACAGTAATAAACAGAATGATTTGTTCCGAAACAATTAAAACAGAGTCTCTGAGTTTTGACAAAACTACGTCGTGTATCAAAAGATTGATTTACAAATTTTATACAATTCACCAGCTTATGGTTTCCAGAACAATAATTACAAGTTTCAATACCTAATTGCATATGATAAGAATTTACAATGGTGTTCCTATTTTCGGTAGTTGATTTATTATCCAAAAATTCTAAAGATCGATATCTATGCTCTAAAAAACTTTGAAATGAAGTCAGAGTCGGTAAATCAGTATTAACGCTAGTTTGGGCTTCCCATAGTTTTCTTGTCTCCAGATCTAATTTTTCACTCAGAATATAAATAAGTAAAATATCCCAGCTGTCAACATTTACATTTAAGTTCTTCAACGAATTGAAACTTTCATTTGAAACATCTAACAATTCTTTAAATGCGCTAGAATTCGCTGATACAATACTTTTTTGATTCATAAATCGTTTTAAAGTGCTATTGACCATGTATCTCTTATTGTCATATCTATTCTCTAGCTGTGACCAACATATAGGATAGTTAGTGCTGGTGATGGGGACATGGCGTAGCAGTTGCTCAGCCTCTCCGGTCAAGTGAGCTTTTAAATAATGTAGTTTTTGCACGTCATCTAATGATATATTATTGTGAATTAATGAAATGAACAAATCGCGAAAACTAATCCACTCTGTATATATCCCGGAGAAGACAGGCAATTTTATTTTAGGCAATTTAACATTACTTTTGTTATCAATATTTTTTGTGTTATTATCTACAACGGCAGAAACTTGAACTTTTTTATACAAAAGTAAATCGTCTTTGAGTAGTGCCTTATAGCGTAAGTATAATTCTTCCGTGGTTTCAAATAAGTCATCTTGGAAATACAAAGATTCTTCTAGATCTCTATCTGTTACTATTACAATTATTTTTCGATGTGTATCACAAAACGACATCCACTGTGACTCTAAATTCTCTAACCTTGCCTCTATATACGACGCGGACAAATGATCTTTCGGGGACTTTTTATAGTTAGTAATGGCTTTCGAAATATATACATTTATGTCGTACTGTAATTTACTAAACGATTCCATATTGAATGCTTACTCAACTTCTATGAGTACTTTAAATAAAAACTAAAGTAAAGATAATTTCTTTAAACAATATAAACAAAACAATGTAAACAAAACTACTTAAATTCTAACAACAAAAGATGCCCATTTAATAACGATAATTCAAACAAACTATTAATGAGCTATAACTCATCTCAAGGTATCGCATATAAAACAGAAAGTTTTATTGTTCGTAAATTATGAAATGTATACCTAGTACTCTCAAGACACAAGAACAGTTCCCATAACAAACACAAGACATTTAAAATACTATACACTTATGAGTATATACAAAATTATTCTTCCACGCTCATCTCAAACTCTTGACCTGTTCACCTTCTGCTCATAAGAATAAACGTACTTACAGTTTTACATCTATGTACACTTCACTAAAACCAGGCTGACAGAGCTCGACACCGTTCCTCCAAACAGCTGCAGAACTTCTTGCAAGCACAGATATACGGCAGTGCTACCACCAGCGCCGCCCACCGTTTATCAGCTATGTCGCACTCAGGAACTCGCTGAATCGCCACTTCACCGTGGCAATGATATGCGGTCATCCGACCACTAGAAACGCCGCCGCCAAGGCCCAGTCAACCCAATATCCGGGCTCCGAGGACCAATGAATAAACCCTAAGTTTATTCATGAATTTTGCTTCAGTTGTACTAAACCAATATCGTCAACTCGTCAATTAAATAGAGCTAACTTTCAATAGTAATATTATATTTAGACAAAACAATAAAAATAAGATTTACAAGACCAATATGAAATTCAAATAGCAATAGTAATGTCAGAGCGAGCAAAAAAAACAAAAGACAACCGAACTATATTTAAATTTAAATCCTTCTTATTTTTAATCATAGAAGGCTAGTATTCAAATAGGCCCTGGCCTTCTTGCTATTTACTACAATATAAATTAAACAGAAAGATTTGTTACGGTTCGTACCTAATTGTACCATATCATCCGGAGATAGCTATATTTACAGTTTTCGTTAAACCAATAAGTTTGGTTTAAATATAGTGAAAATAACTGCCTTGTTCGTATTCGCATTCATGAAATTAATTCAGAAACAAATCTTGTTTTAAAAATTACATACTTACTTATGATTAAAATATGGAAGAACAAGAATTACAAAGAAACATACACACCACAATCTACATACGCTTATAGATAAATCTATATTGGAGACAAACCCGTAATATTAGCTCCTAATATTAGCAAACCAATTTTACACAAAATGTCTCAAATTTACGTCAAAAAACGCGTAACCTGAGCGCCTGCGGTCTCTAAATCTGGCGTCATTGTAATTCCCACATGCCCTGTGAATTGCAAACATGATCACACTTATTCATCCCCTTAACGACCCCTATATCTTCCACAATAAGGTTGATATTAGTCTGGGACAAGAGTGTAATTCAACAATGAACTAACCTTCATATAGAGCACAAAGGCGCTAGTATTTATAGATAATATTGTTACAACTTAGCGAGGTATGCGCCTTGTTTGTCGAACTCCGACTTATTTGGATACAGATCTACTGTTGGGGAGAGATTGGGGATGGAGGGATTTTCATACAAAATATAAACCGAACATTTATTTGTTGTGCTTAAAATTAATTAGCTCTCGCAAACTTGGGTTGGAATAGATAAGCGCACATCCTATCTTGACTTTTATTAAGATGTCAGAACATGATAATCTCCTGCTCCGATAGTCAATTGGTAACGTTTAATTCCTAGAAAGAAAATGTTACACACAGTAAAAGAGAAGCCGCAGAGGACACGTCACAGACAAACAACAACTCTTCACTACTGACACTGTTACTCTCTCTGCTGCTAAGTTGTATGTCTGAGTACTGAGTAGTATGTATGTAAAGTAACATTGTCTCGCGCTTGCGCTAATAGAAACGATACGAAAATTATGGGAATCATCATCTCCCTGGCCTTTACCCATACATTGTTTGGGTTGGCATTTGATTCAACCCGATGTGGCTGATCACCTGATTTTTATACGAAGCGACTGCCATCTGACCTTCGCAACCCCGTTTAGGAGGAAAATCTGTGATTTGGGTTAAACCAGTTGTCAGATTATTTTTAGGCCTCCGACTGACCTGTAAAAATTATGGGAATGACATACGTTATTCCCGTACATTTTGTATCGTTTCTACTAGCGAAGCGTTAGGATAATAATGATTTGTCTACAGGGCCTGAACGACTGACTAAAGAGTCTGTCTGTCTGAAGATGTGTACACAAAAAAGAACAAAAGTAAAAAGCCCAATTTTTCTTAATCTTACTTTAGGAGAACTCTATGTCTCATAGTTGTTTATGCAAGTGCAACTAAGTTTGGAACAACATAAAACTATTCTGTCTTCAGTTCACTGAAGGGTAAGGACCACCCTGGTGTCCTTTAGCAGATAATCTCCCTTAAAACACGGAGTTTAGCCACACGCCGCTGAAATGCGGAGAGATGCTTTCAAAATACGCGCGATCAAAGAGCCCGCACCTTTGATACGCCGCTTTTCGAAACCTGTAAATGCATCTGTTTTTGTTGTAAACTTGTAAACAACGTTATTGCAAAATCTTGTTTATCTTGATTTTGGAGAGATCCCTTATGTTCCGTATTCAGTAATAATTCTTTAGGCACAGTAAAAGAGGATTTTAAATGTATTCACAGGTCATACGGGAATAGGTAGGTTAATTATATGGTATCAAACAATTCAAACTTTAAGTTCAATTGCACCGTAAGTTTATCTCCAAATTATTATACCGTAAATATTTGTGACTATTTTTTTAAATATAATTTGCAAGTTGATTGACTGAGTTTGCCTGGTCTTCTCAGAAAGATAGTTATTTTTGAGAGTGAGTAGTTTTCAAATTGGTATTTTTTTCGTCTCTGCTCTAGTTAGATAGCCAAAATTCTGCTTTGTGACTTCATACTTCCCAATAATAAGTTCTGGAGAGGAATGAGAGTCGCTAGTTAGCTCTCCGTGTCTCTCCGCGCTTACTACCTTACGCAAAAACGTATCTAGTTGGGACAAAAAATGGCCCATCGATAGGGTAAAACACCAATTAAAAGACTCAGATATGGTACAACATCACAGCGCAGGCGCCGGCGTGTTTTGGACCCATCGCTAAAAAATCAGGCCCACCCTTAAGAAGTGTGCTGGATAAATAAAGCCGGTTTGGTTCCGCATGAAAATTGTTAAAAAGGATAACGTAACGAATATTGATAATAATATAGATACGATTTATTGCAAAGATCAATCCACGTCTGTTACAGGAAGAGGAGCAGGGCACATTTCTGATGGAAAGAGAAATAATTATTTTGTTTGTTGGTTGAAAATGAAAATGAAAATGATTTATTCAGTTTAGGCCCTGGTAAGGCACTTATGAAAGTCGAGGAATTTACCACCTTTTGTTTTTGGTTTAAAAAGTAGTTTTATTAAGCTATATTTACATGGCATTACAGATAATAAGTATAAAAATGTGATAATGTCGTTAACCCCCACTTTAGTGCCCAAAGCTACCCGCTACAGTAACCGCTTACCATCAGGTGGATTGTAAGTTTTGCCACTTTATGGGCTTAAAGAAACTCGTCCTTAAATTGATGCGTAGCCTCTCTCCCTTATGTTCTTTACCGTCTTACTTACATGCTATCTAGAAATGCTGGCGATGGCAACAGGTTAATAGCAATTATTACGATTGTTCAAACATATCAATGCATCGCGATTGTTTTCAATGGCAGTCGATCGAAGCGAGTGCAATACGCTTGTAGTCATGTAACCACGGTACATAGCGCGATGCATCAAGTCGACCTACGGCTTTCAATCGGCTAGATTTGGAGCTTCTTCGTCCATTTTATTTACCCACGGATCCCTAAAGGTCAAGTGTAGATACGTATCGTTTAAAAGCCGGCACTTAGCGAACTCCACCGAGGTACGCTCTATGGGTGGCCTTGGCTGAAGTTTGTCGTAAATCAACCTGAAAATATATGTTATTACTCTGCCTTATTTAGATACTGTTGACACAAGCATGTGATCACTTGGCTGTTGAGATTTTAAAGGTAGCGCTTTTTGCAAACTAAGCGATAAGTTCTAAATACCACTATGTAAATGTGACTACGTACGTATACGTCCTGGAATTACTTCTCAGACATATGCAGGTTTCCTCGCGATGTTTTCCTTCTCCGTAAAGCACGTGGTGTGTAATCACTGTACATAAGTTTTTTAGAAAAACTCATTGGTACAGGCCCCGCTGGGATTCGAGCTTGCGTCACTTGCGTAGCAGGCGACTACTCAAACCCTAAGTCCACCACGGCTCTTTCTTGTATCCCTACAAAAAAGCGATTACTGTGGACGCAGAAAGCTGTTCATAAAACTTAAAAAAAACAGTTGGCAAACATTTTTAGATCGCCATTGTTCTTTGCTATTTTATTACGTTTTTAAGAAGGTACCAGTGATCACACCTAATACTACACTAATAACCACGTGGGTGTGAAGTGAACAGACACGTGTTAAGTATATAGGTGTAATTTGTCACATTCCTCCTTTGATGAGGAACTCCCGCTATGTGACGTCATTAATCCTGCGTCACACCTCGGCGCGTGCTCTACACCGCTAATTGTTGTGTTAATTATGTTCATGTGATTAGTGCTTTTATTAATTGTCTTGAAGTATCTTCTTGAGATATACTCGATAGAGTTTGTGACTGTGGAATGAACAAACTAAACTTAAGGGCTAAGTTTGTGGGTTGCCACGCTAAAACGCATGGTCAAGAGATGGTCAGTAAAAGCAAGCCTCTAACCCGGTGGTAACATTTACAATTATATGTGATGTAATGTCCTGGGCGATTTGAAAGAACATTTTTGATTGATTCGATGACGTATATTTTTGAATGATTGACAAACTGGGGCACTGATAATTTTTTCCTCGATAATTCCAAGGTAGACCACCTGGATGATGGCGAGATTTGCCCTCAGATACCTCGGAAGCGTATATAACATAACATAGAGGCAACGTGTGACCTTCCACCCTTAAGGAAGCGAGCTAATTGGGTGCGAGCACAGAGCTGTCCCCACCCTCACCTACCGCGGTGTACTCATGATTAATTGTCGCCAGGAATGTTGATTGGCTGGTTGCAGTGTGCTTCCTTCGGTAACGAAGTATTTACAGAAAATTTCATAATTATTTATGAGTCTAGTGATGATTTCTTCAAATTGTATTGCTGTTAATGATGGTTAATGGTATTTCTCTGCCTCTGAGTAATCTTCAGTTGCACGACGGAATGCTAAGTAGTATTGCTATAAAGTATTCTGGGGTTGTCTATTAGGTATTAAGTATAGAAAGTAGTATACAATTACTTTTCTTGACTGACGTAGCCTCTCTTGCTACGTAGATTCATCAACGCAGAGGCTAGGCCGTTGGTCGCAAAGACTTGCCACCTTATTATAAAACATGGATTAAACGAAGACTAAGCCCAACTCGGTTTAAAACGATGTCCATTTTTTTTATCGTTTTTTTGTATAGGGAGTTAAATTTGATGTAATTTTCGTGAAAGATACAAGTTCTGAGTGCCTAGTGCGAGTTTTTCACTGCGGCCGGCACAATTCACCGCGTCGACGTAAACGCAGATTTGTATTGGATCGGTGCGTTTACGTCGACGCAATGACTTGTGACGGCGATTTTTAACTCGCACTAGGCACTCAGGTGGTCCTAGTTTTTATTCTACTTGTAGGACCACCTCTTCCGACCTCAACACTAATACACATCGCTCTAATGCCAAACAACCAGTGAAGCGAGGACTGCTCCATTAGCAAATACACAGGAATGCCAGCTATTTCTTACATGCTGCCGACACAGGCAATCTTCAAAGACAACTAAAATGCCGATTTGAGCCGTGTGTGGGAATTTGCCAATGTGTGGGGTAAAGTGTGATATTTTACAGCGATTTGAATTGCTAATGACTTGGGGCGTATCCTAGCGAATGTTTTCGTGGGAAATTATTACTGAATGTGTGTTGACAGAAGCTAGAAGAAGCACTATAAATAAAGGTAAGTTACTTACTGGATATATGCAATAGGGCCCAACTATGATCGCTAAAGAAGCGCGTATTAAGAACTCCTTAGGTTGAACATTTAATTTTTCGGTACCAAAATGAAACGTCAAAGCTAAGAAGTTCTTAATACGCTCTGCTTAAACGGAAAATGGTAGGCCCCTAGTACGCTCTTATTGTAAATTACGCAATAGCTTTTCATATGTTTTTACGACATTTTTATAATTAAGTTGACGATATAATAAAGATACTACGTATGATTTTGGATCGTATTGCTAAAATACCAACGCTTCTTCTGCTTTGTACTAGCGATTCCTCTACAATGTGAAAATAAATCCATACTAATTGACTCATCAGCATGATAATCCTTCTGCCCTAATCACAGTTGCAGTCAACGCAAAATCAAAATCAATAATATTTTTATTTGACTAGACTTTTTACAAAGTGCTTTCAAATCGTCAGAAAAACACATAAAATGTACACTATGCAGGATAATATGTTACCACTTATTTCGGAAGGTTGCTTTTGCAGCACTTACTCTTAACAAAAATGTATTGAAATGTTTTAATAGATACTATATATCTAATAAATATAAACCCATCGACACAGTTCAGATGCTGAATTGTCAAACATTCAAAATAAAATATTAAAAATAATTGTAATTGCTGTCTTATCTCTTCCATTTCTCTCTATCAGCCTTTTCTAGCCACATTATCTTCCACACAATCCGTCCTTTCTAACCAACTATGAAAAAAACTATCCTAATATAGGCATCAACACATGACATCGTCGTTAACTAAGTCGATGACAGTCGTCACCATGTTGTCGCCGGCCGACAATTAAGTGGCCGCGGTGGGTGGCGGCCGTGCCAATTAGTGATGCTCGAGCAATGCTGCCGATGGTTAGAGTTGGGACCAAAGATTAGTTGGGACCGTGGTTTAGTTGGGCCCATAGTTAAGTTGGGCCACTGTGGTATAATTGCAATTGATTTGCGAACTTGTGGAATTTATGTTAAAATTACTCTTTTAAAAAAAATCCGTCTGTGTGTGTTTGTTCTGATTAATCTCTGAAACGGCGGAACCAATTTTAACGGGACTTTCATTGACAGATAATTGATATTACAATTAACTTAGGTTACTAGTGTTCTGCGAATTAAAGCCTTAATAATCATTAAAATTAAAAAAGCATTAAGAATAAATCCGCGGGGTAAAGCTAGTTTTTAGTGAAATGGAATTAAAGCATCATATTATTTAATATATTAAATTTTTATTTAAAAGATTTAAAACTGTTTTAGTTATACCTTAATATTAGCTGTATAATTTTGACTGTGTGTGACAAAATATTTTTTTAAATGTGTGGGTATAATGGCAATAGGGTGCATGAACTTTTAATTTTCGTTTAGGGACATAAGTGAAGGAAATTGAGAGTATGGACTGTCTAAAAATTATTGTAAAAATATATGCAGAAGAGCCATACCATAGTCTCTTATTTTCAAAGGGACATGGGCCATATTTAGACCTTTAGGACGAGAATTTAAAGGGTGCGCCCTTAGTCCAAGCCTCTCTTCGGCTCATCCCTTAAACCTCATTATATTCGAATGGTCAGTTCACATCTTAGTAAACAGTACAACTTTGAAGTCTCCACAGGTACAATGGGGAAGATACGTCACAATACCCTCTTACTTTCTAAGCGATTAGTGAATCTCCTGGCATTGTTGTATAAATAACTGATTAGTGCTGGTCGGGGTAATCCTGAGATAACTCGCAGGCTTGTTTGAGGACTTATTAAGGGATAGCAAGGATTTAATTTGTTATATTTGGACTTATTATAGTAAGTGACGATACGACGTTTGGTTTTAGAGAAATATTCGGCAATAATTGCTTGCTAAAAGAACTGTATTTATTAATTAATAGCTGTGCCCCACGATTTCACCCGCGTAGATTTTATTTCATGTTTGCGCGAGGATCCCTAAAGTTTAAAAAAAATCTAAGTAGCCTAAGTTACTCCTTGTAACATTAGCTATCCGTCAGAGAAAGTCCCGTTAAAATCCGTCCAGCCGTTTCGGAGATTACCCGGAATAAACAGACAGACAGAGAAACATTTTTGGTTTTTATATATGTCAGTATCGTGTATACTTTCATATGCATTTAGTGAAAAACTGTTATTTTGCAGTTACAAACAGACACTTCAATTTTATTTATCTGTATAGATGTATAGATAACTGCATTTACATAATATGTTCACGCTTGCATTCCGAAGGGGTAGACAGACATTTCGCTTGTTGTAATGACCCATGTAATAGGGTCGCTATTGCTATTAACCAGGCACTAATACAGACTCCGGTCTGCTACTGGGAAACTACAATTGGAAAACCCAATAACACTTTGTCCGACCCGGGGATCGCACTCGGGACCGTTCTACCTAGCGCTCGAGACTACTAGACCAACGAAGCATACTTATTTTTATTTTAAGATATAATTTTGCAGCCTCCTCAAAGGTGCATCCTATAAAAGCTTTCGTAGCTCCACGCAAACATAATACTACTTTAAGCAAAAATCATCATCACATTTCTTGGCTGCTATTTTCGCTCTACAACCAGGAGTTTTTTTAAAGATTTAAATTCACCAGTAGATAGGAAAAGCTAACCAGGAATGTTTAAGTTGCTTATAAGTATGCGGAATCCCATGGCAAAGGGTTCCGCATGGTGTACCGTCAAGTGCTAGCACATGACACTCGCCCTTGACTGCGACCACGTGTGTGGTATTAGTTGTGACACGTGTGCCTCGTTTGACACGTCTTTACGAAGTTATGGATGCCTTGTTTACGCAACATAAGCTTTGCATCAAAATTATTATAACATCAATATGTTTTTACACTACAAAGGTGGCAAGCGTATCTGCAGCTTGCCTGAAGGCTTAGACAAAGTTACATTCTTTTGCTAATAGAAACGATACAAAATCTATGGAATTGACATTAGTCAGGCACGTGACATATGTCATTCCCGTACATTTTGTATCGTTTCTACTAGCGAATCGTGAGGGTAATGTTACTTTGTCTACAGGCTCTGATGGTAAGCGGTTACTGCAGCCTGTGAACGTGACCAACACCAAGAGTGTCACTCACGCATTGCCTATCTTATATAGAACTAGCTGTGCCCGCGTAGACTTAATGTCATGGGTGGCCCACGGAACCCTTAATAAAAGTATCCTAAGTTACCTACTCCTTGTAATATTTGCTATCTGCCAGTGAAACTTCTGTTAAAATCGGTCCAGCCGTTTCGGAGATTAGCCAGGACAAACAGACAGACAGACCGAGAAAATTATATTAATTGTTTTTTTCATGTCAGTAGGTACCGTATATAATTTCATATGCATTTAGTGAAAAGCTGTTATTTTGGAATTACAAACAGACACTTCAATTGTATTTATCTGTAGATAAAAGGTCTCAAGCTTGCGTGTACGATATATTCATTCATCCCACGAGTATTCAAAGACTATTAACGTAACAATATGAAATACTTATTTGTGCAAATAACATCCCTCGCCACCTGAGCCCTCAGGCCCTCTTCCCTCAGGAGCGATGACGTCAATTATTACGCCCTTACACCCATTCAAGGGAAATCTTGAAGGGTGGAAATGTAAGAGGCAATTCCTCTTCACCTTCAATGTTAATATATCATTGCTCATCTCAATTTGAAGTAAATTCAAATACAACCGACCTTGACTTGTTCCCCCATCATTTTTGCTGAGCGCTCATAAGTCATGACGACACTTGTATTTTATTTACTAAGCTTTCTGTAATCTGTCATTGTAGAGCATCTATAATTATATATATAATTTAGTTACATTTGGTAAAAAGTCCGATACATGGTATTACGGGTTACGGCTGTTTTCAATACTTACTATTTATAGCTTCTTCACTAAATACATAATAAGAATATATAAGGTTCTAACATAATTGTCTGTCTTGTTTGTTCCAGGTTATCTCTAATACGACTGGATCGATTTTAATTGAGCTTTACTGGCGGATAGTAGATGTTACAAGGAGATACAGAGATTAATTTTATTTAAAAACAAAAAGCTTTCCGCGAAATAAAGCCACCCATGACATTAAGGCTATGTGGGTTAAACCGCGGGGCACTGTCATTTTTTTAATCCTTTATATATAAAAATGAATCCCCATTTCCCTGGGTCACGACATCACGCGTAAACGGCTGGATGGATTTTAACGGGACTTTCACTGACGGATATCTGATGTTTTAAGGAGTATTTTAAAATAATTTTATAAAAAAAACAGCATGAAACTAAATCTACGCTGGTGAAACCGATAAAGATACCTCAACGGCACGACAATAATGAATGGATATTTATGATTATAAAGATATCCAAGTTAAGTCGTTGGCCAAGTTGTAAGAGTGCAGTAATTATAATACCGTGCGGGCACAGGTTCGATTCGCCACGCCAATCACCAACATTTAATCCGACGCCGACGACTCACTTGGCTATCAAACTGACTACTTAAATTGTTTTTGTTTGTTTATAAACGCTATCAGTTTACAATTATTAAATTAATTACTTACTGTGCTCCGCGGGTTTACCCGACTTAGTTTAATACTTAATTTTTAGGAGAAGTAATTTAATTATTAATAAACTTTTTGAAATATCAGCTATTTGCCAGTGAAAGTCCCGTTAAAATTGATCCCTCCATTACAGTGATTGTCGTTGTTGTGAGTCGTAACAAACAGACAGACGGACAGACAGATCGATATTTCTTTTGTGTAAGTACTATTTATAGTTTCATATGCATTTAGTGAAAAGCTGTTACATACTCTGGAATTGCGAACAGACTTCAATGTTATTTATCTGTAAAGATATAGGTTATGGAAGTAAAACACGTTTAATACGTAACTCACCTTTCCTGCCATAGATAAAACTTAATTGCAATAAGAATGGCCACAGCAATATTTACTTCCATCAAAAGCATGCAACGTGCTTATTATCCCCATTAAGTTAACGTAACACCTCGCAGTCTCACACCGTGTGGTTATTTCATTACAACCACAATGAAGAGCCGACCGAATAATATTTCCAAATTATTTACTCTTTGTAGATCGCGAGGTAACTAAATAATAAAGAATTGATATCAAATTTAAGTTCTGTTAGAATGTAATAGAGTTGCTTATTTGATTTTTGGTTCGGAAGAGAATTTTTGTAGTGAGTGCATTAATTTTACTCGTGGTGTGATTTCATACAAAAATGTTTTCAACTGTAATTTATTTTTTCACATATACATTTTCAACTTTTATTTTGCTTAGAAATACTTGACAATACACCGATCAAAAAACGGTAGAATACAAAAATATTGTTATAAAAAAAATTAAGTTTCTTCACAGACTGTTAGCTAAGTAAATGAAAATGATTCATTCAGTGTAGGACCTGGTAAGACACTTGTGAACGTTGAAAAACTGACCACCAGTTCGGAAACTAGCTTTTTGAGAAGAAACTCAGTTGGTATAATTTATTTTATTACATAGTTGTGGTGGTTTATCTACGCTAAAAGTGTTGTAGTTACCTAATTGAAGCTATTTTTATTTGCTTAACACCTGACTCCTGAAAAATCAAGCCCGAAAACTAAGAGAGGATAGCTATACCTGCCAAAATCACAACCCTCCATTTTGCTTCACCGAGTAAGTACTCATTTGTATGAAACCCACCTCATTGTTGGTCACAGGTGTGAGAGTATAATAGTTGTAAATCTATACATATAAATAAAATTGAAGTGTCTGTTTGTAATTCCAAAATAACAGCTTTTCACTAAATGCATATGAAAGAATACACGATACTGACACTAAAAAACCAAGTTTTAAAAATTTTGTCTGTCTGTTTGTTCCGGGTAATCTCTGAAACGGCTGGACGCATTGTAACGGGACTTTCACTGGTAGGTAGCTGATGTTTCAAGGAGTAACCTAGGCTACTTTTATTTATTAAAAATATTAGGCTTCCGCGACAATAAGGAAGAAACTAAATCTACGCGGGCGAAACCGCGGGGCACAGCTAGTATAAAATAGAATGGTAACTGTGCGTATCGGCCGGCGATTACACATTGACCAATTATTCGCGCGGCTCTGAGGCTTATTAACGTGCATGACGCAGTGCCGCGCTATGACAAAGACTACTATACTATCGTAGAGGGATCATTACTGAATAGGCAAATAAAAAAAAAACAAAAAAACAATGTTATTTTAATAATAATATTTCATGGTCCCTAAGTGTAGGTGTCTGATAAATAATCAATCAATAAATTGAACTCTTATTAACTTCGGAATAAATAGTATTTTTCAAAAAGGTCAAATTCGGAGCACTCGTAACCAAAGGAAGTGTATGAAGAGATACATGAATGTGGATGAAGCGAAAGACGTATGTAAGGATCGTAGCTTGTGGCGAACGGTGGTCACTGCCTACGCCGTGAGATACAGGCGTGAGCATATGTAACTTCGGAATAATAGCTAGTACATTTCCCATTACGAAAATCACCATAGTTATTCTTTAAGCAAATACAGGCAAACTCATATGTCTGAAAAGTAACCTAGCCACTAACGCTTTTATAAAGTTCAATAGCATCAAGCCTCACAGAAGCACGCCCAGTGTAGGCAATGCAACCGCGAAGCTTCACCCCGCCACAAAAGGCGCCGCTAACCTATCATTAGACGTTTGATGCCCGCCGCCCTCCCGACTACCTTATAATAAACATATCGCCTTCACGTTACAATACCCGCAAAACAATGCCTTTTGTACAGTAATAAGGCGCAAATTAACGCAGTATTTTGGTCCACAAAGCAAGGTGACTCCACATAAAGCTTTGGCCGCGGTACAATGGAAACCAAATGTGTTATTACAGGTAATTGTATTTTTTATATTAATTGCCGAGGATTGGGTGAGAGGCTGGGAAAGAGAATGCTATGTAAACACGTCTTGTCTTGTTCATAATATTTACTAGCTGTGACCCGCGGTTTCACCCGCATAGAGTTAATTTCATGGGTGACCATAGGAACCCATATGTTTAAAAAAAAATAATATAATAGTAGCCTAAGTTACTTCTTGTAACATTAGCTATCTGCCAGTGAAAGTCCCGTTAAGATCGGGCCAGCCGTTTCGGAGATTACCCGGAAAAAACAGACAGACAGACAGACTATTAAACTTTGTTTTTTACTGTCAGTAGCGTGTATACTCTCATATGCATTTAGTGAAAAGCTGTAATTTAGGAATCACAAACAGACACTTCAATTTCATAAGTTGATACTCAGTATACTTTATTAGTAATGGATCAAGCTTCATACTATAAAAGGCGAGTACTGAAGACTAAACTAGGATGTTATTTTTCTGGATAAATTGTTCTAATAGTTTTTAAAAACGCTATTTTACAAAAATTATAAAATATTAAAAACGAAATTATGTAAAAAATGTATCATGAAGTATTTCATTGTATTAGGGTGAAATTTACTTGGATATATTCTCAGATTAGTAGCCTACAAATAATTGAGAAAAATATTTATCAAAAATAACCACTCCAAAACCATACTAACAAAACGCTAACACCATTATCAGGAACTGGCTTAGAGCGAAAAGTATTCAAAAACTATCGATTTCTACCAGTTAAAGGATTAACGAAAGTGAAAACTGGGTTGACATCCTTACAAAGGGATTATAACATTGTAATAAGTACGCAAACACTGGGACCACAGCGAGGCGAGGCCACACACAGCCCTAATTACACCCGAGACAGATGTCCTGAAGAAAGTGAACATTTCACTCAAAAAAAATGGCCGAGATCAAAAACTTATTGCCGACGGATTAACCAATCTGAACCCTAAAATATCAAACCAAAACTACATCTAACTTCTACACGATTAAAGTCCAAATTGCAATGTTGGTTCGAGATTTGCTGATGTGGTTCATGCAACGATAGCTTACCGTTGCAAAACTGGTTAGATAGACTCTATGCCTTTGCTAATAGATGTTAAAATTGTGTGAAGTTCAAAGTAAGGGCTGTGTTATATTGTGTGGTAAGTTTTTGTCATCAAAGACTTGTCAATAGAGCATCGGTCGCGGATGACAAAGCGGCTGACGGCAGATATTTATTCATGGCAGATTATCCCGACGGATTTATTTATTTTATTTTATTTAGTGTCTCGAAAAGGACAACGTCTGCAAACATCGGCACGTACCCGATCCAGGGTTGGCACCTTGAAATATACCTTTGGAATACTCTACAAAGAGAAAGAATATTCTGATAGTGGCGAAGAGTGGGTATTATGAACTTACTAAGACAAGAAGAGAAGATGGTAGCTGTATAGTGCGGTTACAAGGGCACTTAACTTAACTCAATATTATGGGCATTCCATCCGCATTGCCCACCCTGTAAAACCCTTTTCACGCACTTTTTGAAGAATATTTAGTTAGCATAGTAACTTGCAGATGATTGCAGAATACTAATACGTACTTTACTATTATCAAAAATTAATATTTAACTATCTTGTGCCCGCCTGGCAGCGGGCAACGGGCCTTCAACCCCTTTAGGGGTGAAATTTTGGAGCGGTGTTTAAGGGCAGGCGACTACATAAACATCACGGCCATCACGGCATTAAAGTTGATATTAACAGCAATATGATTTAACTAACGAGGTTTCGGTGCCAACCCTACGAATAACAAAGCCTTATTTTGAGTAACCAATGAATGAGTATTACCTTAAATGAAAGCTTCATCCCCGACTGATCTCGTTTCGCCGGTCCATTGTTGCCAACAAATTGCCTACGCCACGTTACTCCTCATCCAAATCCATCCAACAGCCATTCAAATCCATCCAATAGTCATTGTCCGAGCACTTGAGATTACAGACCACCATCCAGGATTTAATTCTAAACGTGTGTTCAAATGGACTCAAATGCTTTTATGGTAAATAACTAATATTATAAAGAGGAATTGTTTGTTTGTATTGAAGAGTAGGTCTAAAACGGCCACTTTGGGAGAATCATAATGTGATCCGAATATGATACAGGAATGATTCATATTTCGCAATTCACCTGTATGACACTTTTCTATGAAGATTTAATTGCTTTTGTGACAAATAGCAGAACCATAAAAAGTTACTTAGGGACTAACATCGACAATTATTGTAATCATTCGTGAATCATAAATATGAATTGCACTTAAGTGACCATTTTGTCTTGTCGGTGATGAATCATATTCGGATCACATTATGATTCTCCCAAAGTGGCCTTTTTAGACCTACAGGCTCCGACATTACTACACTGATCTTGAAAGTTGTTTCAGCAAAGGATAGCTACATCATTTGCGAGTAATATAGGCTATATTTTATCCCTGTACTCTTTCGGGAACGGGAACTACGCGGGTTAAGCCGCGGGACGTCCGCTAGTGTTTTAAAAACTTATTTATCACTTAAATACATATGCTCACGCCTATATTTTCCGGGTAGGCAGAAGTGTAGTTACTAGGTGTAGGAGTACTGCTTACATTTCGCCAGTTATTTGTAATAGCGGGCGAACCTAATGACATTAACCTGGCACTGATCCAGACTCTTAAATAAACTTATTGAATTTTATAAGCATTTAAATAAAAGTACCAACAAAATACTCAGAGGAAGAAAATTTTAAAGTAGTATTCGTTCAGTATACGAACGAATAATACTACGTGTACGTAAATAATATAAGTACTATTTTTTATTCTAATGATAAGACTTTTCAACCTTTTTTTTAAATGACAAAAAAATACTGCTTTCAGTCATTAAAATGAGAAATTTATGAAAAAAACAAGGTATTAGGCACCAACATCAAAGTTAGTAATTCCTCCAACGAATTCTCTAGTACATGATCATCTCTCTAGCCTTATCCCATGTATTTGTGGTCAGCACTTGATTCAACCCGATGTGGCTGATCACCTGATTTTTATACGAAGCGACTGCCATCTGACCTTCGTAACCCCTTTTTTCGAGGAAAATCGGCAATCTGGGAATTCACTAGTACATGAACAGACATAAAGCTGTTTAGGTTACCTTATAATATAATTGTATAGTGAAACCTAATGATTTAAACTTAAAAAGATGATCGTAATTAAGCAACAAACCTCCTAATGGCGGTAGAACCCCAAATCTAATGATCTAAATAAATTGATCTGAATAATTAAATTACTCCAAAACGCATAGAGTTAGAGATATGGTGTAATATTTTCAAATTATACCATGCTATTAAAAGTAACGATAAGCAACTGGTTAAATCTGGTGTATCGTAAACCGTGAGTTAAGTTACGATTAAGTTAGCTCGCTGATAGAGTTATAAAGTGAGAATAATTTTAATAATAAGCACAATAACATATTAATTTTTCTTGTCCGATACAAGCGAGATGGTAATCTGGAGACGGCCGTGGGTGGACGGTGAGGTCACCATATTTTTGTTATTCTTGGACTTTTATATATATATATATTATATTAATTATGATACCTACTAAAATGCTGCATTATGTAAGGATTATGTTTTTCTCATTTGTTTTTTATATTGTGTTTTTGAGTCATTTTAAAGCTATATAATATTATAGTTATATTTAATTTGGGCACATCTAATTGAAGTCTAGAAGACTACTCGTGTACTTAAAAAATATTTACTGATGTTTTGAGTAAGTATAACTCGGTCATTGAATATTAAAAGACTGGGTTAAAAAAAACGACAAAATTACCCAACATTTTAGAGAAAAATTACAGATAAACAAATGATTAGCCTTAATGTTGTTGAAAATGATATTAAAGAATTGAAAAGGGTTGAATGGATATTGCTTTGCGAAGACATCAACGCGTTCCTCCGCATTCAATGCACGGATTTCATTATAATTTTCACATGTACCTACACTAAACATATACCAAATTGTTTGTTTGTATATTACATTAAAGCGTTCTCATAATATAATGTTATATACCTCGAATATAAATGAAAATACCTTCTCGAAAAATAAAATCGTACTTATGACTTGACTCAACATTCTGCAAAAATATGAGTCACAACTGTTTTTTTTTATATAATTGTTTAATGAATAAAGCAACCAAACAGAGAATATACTTTCGCATTGTAAACATAGTATGGATTTCATAATGAAACGAGCAATTTATCATCATCTCCCTGGCCTTATCCCATACATTGTTGGGGTCGGCACTTGATTCAACCCGATGTGGCTGATCACCTGATTTTTATACGAAGCGACTGCCATCTGACCTTCGCAACCCCATTTAGGAGGAAAATCTGTGATCTGGGTTAAACCAGTTATCAGATTATTTTTAGGCTTCTGACTGACCTGTAACGATTGCCAAAGATGTTAAATTGGCAACGAGCAATTCTTGTATATTTATAATCGGCTGCAAAGACTTTCATGAAATTTTGCATACCGTATTCGGGGTTGATAAATCGATTAAGCTAGGTTTAATTTTAGAAAATAATCAAAATTAATTATAATAATAACGTGTAGTATGGTCACCGTGGTGTCACATCGGCGCATCAAAGGGCGGCATCGTCGCGCCAAGGGACACAACATGATTACAATCATCGCGCCGGTGTCGTCGACTGTTAATGTCGCTTTATATATAAATTACTTAGGCTTTATTCATACATTCACATACCGACACATCGACATTTTAGCGTAGCAAACAAACTTGCGTGAATGCTATCTAGAATGTCATGGTTCAAGGGGTGATCAGACGTAGTAGGTAGACTTTGATCTTATGTATATTTTTGCTAAGAGACTAGTTTTATTTTTGTTTTAAATCAGTGTAAGTAGTTACCAATGAGAGTGTACACTCTGTGCAAATACTCTTTGTTTTTATATTCTGAAATAAAAAGAACACGTACGTGAAAACTTGCAACAGTAAAACTCACACATTGCCAACCTTATGAAGAATGGTGTTGCTGTACCAAAATTTAGAGAGCTCAAAAGGGTCTGTCCTTCATGAAGTACTCATCACAACAATTCATTAAGAAATTGTGTTTATCCTAATTACACCATTTGTACATGTGGATAGCAGATGACCTAATCAAAATGCTTGCAAAATGACTGACCTCCTAGCGTAATTTAATGCATACATATGTAGGTAGTAGATACAATCAATCAAAGATCTTAAATAAAATAGCTTAACAATACAATAAAGAAATAATATGACAAGGTATATTGAATTTTTTTAAACGCGAGATATGTAACACTTGACAATCTGTAAGTCTGTTTCAAGATTGAACTGCCATAACTTTTTAAATAAAAAATATTGTTATTCAATTTGTAGTCGGTGCGTGAATAGCCGTCATTATCCTCATGACGGCTTTATAAAACTGTTCTTTATGTCTTTTATCGAGATTGAAATTAAGATGTTCTAATGTGTTACATTATACGCACTGTGGGGATTATGTGAGGCTAATGCATGGAATATGTATGGACCAGGCCACTCCATACATTCTTGTTGTAACGGTTTTACATTGGACGTGTTACTATTTCATTTTAAAGTCTTACTTACAAAAATACTATTTATTTTTATCGTTTTAACTTTTATGTCTTTTATTAGCGAAATGGATAAATACAAGTAATTTTCAAATATATAAAGCTGAAGAGTTTGTTTGTTTGTTTGATTGCTTGAACGCGCTAATCTAAGCAACTACTGATCCGATTTGAAAACCTTTTAGTGTTAGTTAGCTCATTTATCGAAGGCTATCTAGATCAGCAAGCTAAGACCAATCGCGGGTTACAGTTAGTTTTCAATATAATTTATGTTCTTGACGATTCGTTTGTAATGTAAAATCTGTCACGATATCAAAAACATTTCGGGAATTTATTATAAGAGATGGCTTACCTATATAATGAATGCAAGAGCCGTGGTGGCCTCGGGGCTTGAGCAGTCGCCTGCCATGCAAGCGACGCAAGTTCGAATCCCAGTGCGGCCTGCACCAATGAGTATTTCTAATATTCTCCTATGTTATTCTATAATCTTGCATATCCACATTAAACACAGAATATGAATGACTAAATGCGTTAATAATCCCACGAAATGAGTCCATGTCACGCTAACAGTGCTAGCACCTAATAAATTCAAATAAACACATCTAATTCATATTTATAACGAGATAGCAACATTTAAGTGCATTGTATATCCCCCATTGCAGCGACAATGGACCGAGCGCGTCCTTTTAATAACATAATAAAGTTATCTCTGGACTTTCACGACACCGCTAATGTGTGGGTACGTTTGTTCGTGCGGAAGTTAAAAGCTGCATCCCTCAGGCTAATGTAACCTTTATAATTATGTGAATTAGGGTTTTTATTGCTATTGATGGAGATAGAGTGACATAACTTTTTATACAATAGTTATTGTATGAAAGCGCGGGACCGTAAGAAATTAGCCCATTGATATGTCTCTATTGTGTGAGAGCCTCGGGACGTGTGACGTAGGACATGGGTGCCATCTACCGGTTGACCGGTCCCGTCACGAGTTAAGAACGAGTACCTATGGGTGCGCAGTAGTCATTTTAAGAGTCTGTCTGTCTATATGTATGGCGCGAGACGTTTTTTTTCCAAAGGACGTGCTTATCTACATTAATAAATGACACGATGCTATTTGAATTTGAATGATACTGCTCAGAAGAGAATTATTAAGATGTGTCCATGTCCAAGACACCTTGTTCTTTATAATTAGCACTCACTGTACCATATCCACTAGCACTTCACTGAACTAAGTTGAAAGGTCCTTTTCAGTCTTCTCACTGAATCCGTGTTATCGAGGAGCTGAATGGCTTCAACGTTCACGTGATGAAGAAGTCTTTGTTTATGAACTTGGCGAGGCGAATGAAAACATGTGCAGTATCCACACTATTTTTCGCTGAGCGCTCATTAATCGAGTCGGCAATTGTACTTGTATCATTCCATTCCAGGAAAAGTACGTGTTCTAGCTGAAATCTGTACAGATTAATAAAATTGGAGTGGCTGTTTGTAATTCCTAATTAACAACTTGTCACTAAATGCATACGAAAGTAAAGTGTGCGGTTCCTAACTAAAAAATGGTTTTAACGGGAGTTTCAATGGCAGATAGCTGATGTTACAGAGAGTAAGTAAGGCTACTTTTACTTAATTAACCGCGGGGCACCCATGAAATTAAGTACGCGTGAAAATATAGCTATAACCTTAGTACATAATATTTTGACATCTGCATGTTGATATCATTTTCACATTAGTATTTTTTTATGTATAGTTAAAATGCCAGTTGAGCTTCTTACCGGTTCAAGTCCCAATCGCTAGTAATTATTTGACTTAAATAAATGCCTAAGCCTAAGCTGTGTGAATAACTTTCATTAGTTTTCGTAAAGAGAAAATGTGAAAAGTTAATTTTTTTTAATGAAACTTACGTGATATTTTATTCCCACCGTCGCCGGCGTTATCGCAGCGTCGAAGCACAAAGCATGTGTGTAGTAAACACAATTCGATCTACATTCGCGACACACTAGCGGCCATTATGTACTCAGATTAGGGAGAGAGCACAATACGGCTAATTGGAGCGGTACCAGTCATACGATGAAGCGACAGCGGTGAAGATAAATATAGAAGAGGGAGATTTTACCTATGCATTGGACGAGCAAAGACTGTATTTTGGTAGTATTGTTTGACCAACGAAAATAGAGCGCATCTATTATTTCAGAGAGAGATAATTAATCAGTCTATCAGAGATGTGCGGCAAGAAGAAATCCAGGACTTTGAAGTAAATTTAGTTTATTCTATATCAGTTACAATTTTAAATAAGGCGTACATCCGATTAAGAGCGAGAGTTCCGTTGATTGTTATATCGAACTAGAGAACGAGTGGGGGCTCGCGTAGCATAGGTTGAGTTCCGAGTTCGACGAAGTCTGAACAATGTCTTTTCATACACTTTTTTTATTTTCTTCCTGTTTCCGTCCTACTCTACCATCGTGTTTACCAAATCAGTCGAAATTGTTAAATTACGATAAGGTTTGCATCATTTTTACTTAACTATATGAACACAATATTATCAAATTATTGAATACTAGCAGACGTGACGCGGTTTCACACGCGTAGTTCCCGTTCCTGTGAGAGTACGGAGATAAAATATAGCTTATATTAATCAGTGATAAAGTAGCATTCAAATAGTGAATATTTTTTATAATCGGTCCAGTAATTTTTGACCCAATTCGTTACAAAAATCAGACTTTTTCTTTCTTTTGACTTAGATAAGTATAGAAAAAATTACAAGGTTTGTTTAGAACGTCAAAATCCTTCATATTCTCCCGCTATCGCTCGCTCTCATGCCTTAGCCGGACCCTAATTCAGCGACATGATCCGTGTTGAAAATAAAACATTTACAAATATTTGTCGGCTGCGCAGACGGCGGGGCGCAGCCCTACATTACTAGGGGCACCATCCGAACGTCAATCATATACTTACTATAAAATTGTTATTATGGTTTTGTTATTATATTTTTTTACGTTGTACGAGTTTTACTGTTACTGCCAAACTATCTTGGGACACAGTTGAAATATAAACTTTATAAGCAGTTAGGGATCTTTGAACAAATTGTTCGAATGACACACAGATGCACACATCTACGACAAAAGAAGTGGAATAGTCGTAATGACAGTAAGAGTTGTCACGTCGTAGCCGATCGCATATACGTCATTCACGTGTTTTGTGGACATTTATTTCTTATCTACATTATTTTGACAGTAAATAAAAGAGTTAATTTTATAATCTCTAAGATTGTCAACCCATGCTCAATAGCAAACGATATTTTTTCTGATCTTTTCGACGCCCCGCGATTTCACCCGCTTAGATTTAGTTTCGTGTTTTATTTCGCCGCACACTAATATGTTTTCTAAATAAATTAGCCTAAGTCACTCCTTGAAATAGCTGTCTGCCAGTGAAAGTTCCGTTAAAATCCATCCAGCCGTTCACGCGTGATGTCGTGACCAAGGGAAATAGGGATTCATATATAGATATATGCTTACTATACTTTAATTTTGTTTTCAATTAGAACCGACTTAAAAACAATAAAGTCATAATATTAAAGGTATTCTGTCGATATGAATTCTAAGCAGATATGTAATCTAGAATTCACAAAAATATATCGTTCTGCAAGATATGAAATGAAACTACGACACGTTAATCTGTCGTTTATTCATTGTCTATTATGAACACGCCACAACTGCACATGTCTATTAAATCGACCATAAACCAAATGCCTCGCATTATCCACGGTCTGCCATCAATCCACACAATAAATAAAACTATAAAATACAACCTCTATGCTCTAAAGATTCGCTCCGCTATTATTGTTTAAAAACATTATTATTAAAAAATAAAAAATCAAATATGGCGGCCAACAAATCATATTTCAAACGGGTGAAATGTATTGTTAAATGAATGAAAATAATTCAAATGTAACTATGTACGGTGGGGTGCACCCTTCGTTTATTTTTTTATTATATTCGACCAGCCATGTTGGATAACATTGCCAGCGTGACTAACTGACACGTGGTGTGTGCAACCGGTCTCACTTATATTTTAAAGACTAGCTGTAGAATTTCATAGGTATCCCGTAGGACCCTTATGTTTTTTCTAAATTTAAAGTAGCCTTAGTTACTCCTTGAACTATTAACTTCCTGCCCGTGAAAGTCCCGTTAAAATCGGTCTAGTCGTTTCAAAGATTACCTGGAACAAACAGACAGACAGACAGACACACTGACGGACAGACAAACAGTCAGAGAAAAATTTCTAAACTTGGTTTTTTAGTGTCTATAGCGTGTATACTTTCATATACATTTAGTGAAAAGCTGTTATTTGGAATTACAAACAGACATTTCAATTGTATTTATCTTACTAGGCTAGTTTCCGAACCGGTAATAAATTTTCGATATTCATAAGGGCCTAAACTGAATTAATATTTTTTATTTTCATATTCTTGCTGGGTTTTTCACAGTAAAACAACCTGCCGAACATGGCGGTAACAATTATAATCATGTCATTCTGCAAGCTTCGATTCTAATCAACGAGTGCCATGACTTTTCTTTCTCCACACAAAGCTATAAATAAGGAGCATTTATAGTATACCACTAGCTGTGCACCGCGGCTTTACCCTCGAAGAGTTCATTGCATGATATGGTGACCTACGGAACTCTATTTGTTTTAAAGTGGTAAGTTACTCCTTGTAACATTATCTATCTGCCAGTGATAGTGTCGGTAAAATGGGTCCAGCCATTTCGGAGATTAGCCAGAACTAACATACAGACAGAGAAATTCTTTAAAATTGGTATTTTCATGTCAGTAGCGTGTACACTTTCATATGCATTTAGTGAAAAGCTGTTATTTTGGAAATACATGCAGACACTTATTTTTATTTGTCTATATTTATAGATGTATAGATTGTGACATAACATTAACTGATATATTTTGGTCCAGCGACATTCTTCCTGCTAAATACGGCATTGTATTTGTTGTTCTACAAACGTAGCTTTAAAACTAAACTTAAGCCAGCTTTAAGCTCGGATTAGACGCGTTAGTGGTTGGTCTTATTAAGCACATTCTTAATTCCCTTTCAAACATCATTATTCTTACAAACTCGGTAATTTGCGTATGATTTTTTTGACTAGGTACCAATTTCTAGTAATAACTCATTATCTTAATTACTACTTAGAGCACGTTAAGCCGTCGGTCCCGGTCCCAAAGCCCTTATGCTTTTTTGAAATAAAATCAGCCTAAAACACTCCTTGAAACATCAGCTATCTGCCAGTTAAAGACCCGGTAGAATCGGTCCAGCCGTTTACGCGTGATGCCGTGACCAAGGGAAATGGGGATTCATTTTATATATAAGATTGACTTTAAATACTCTTATATTTTATCTTCATGTATGTATATAAATGCCACCACGAGCTTTGAGCGCTCTTTTCTTTGAGCTGTATTTTAATCGCGTCGTGCCATATAGACGGAGACAAACAGACAGCGCTTATAGCTCCTGCCGACCCCTATACCTAGAAATTTACGTCATATATTTAAAAAAATCCTTGTAATGGGGAGCGTCACCGTAAACCTTCGACTTTGGTCTCAGAAAAAATATATATGGTTTAAAAACTTAATAACATGGCATATTGATATCATGTTTTCACACAAAACTATAATTTATGACATCAAATTAAATCCAGGTACGAGGCAACCCTACCGCAAAAACTATTAATGATTTATTGTAGCAAAATTATACGCTGTTTGAAATTAAGCTTTAAGTCTGAAGGACAAGATTGATTTTCGCGTGCAGGGAAGGTTGCGGCTAATATTTGATAGTGTATTTATGGTTTATTGTCGTGTACCGCTCCCAGGGTCGGCACACACCAGAATGCGTGGCGAATGTGACGTCTCAATTTGGACCTATTGTCTGATGGAGCTATGTGTCACCCCTGTGAGGGGATGGCCGTAAAATACGTTATGGTTTAAAATCAAATGATAGTAAAAAAAACAATTTAGGTAATTTTTTTTTAATGATATACGTATCATTTTAAAACCAAGTTGCGTAACGATTACAGTTGATATGCTCACGCCTGTATTCCCCGAAGGGGTAGGCAGAGGTGTTGTAATAACAACACCCAATTTTCACCGAAGATGAGTAAGCGCCAACGTGGCAGATAATGAGTCCATCGCCGTCTCAGGCACTATACATACGTCTTTGATTTACTTCTCAGACATATGCAGGTTTCCTCACGATGTTTTCCTTCACCGTAAAGTACGTGGTGTGATATCACTGCACATGTGAGTCGTGGTGGCTTTGAGGTTTGAACAGTCGCCTGATGCGCAAGCGACGCAAGTTCGAACCCTTATTGAAACTCGTATGTGGCCAATCCCTTAGAGTAAATAAATCAGCGTATATCCTGTACGCGCCCTCGTCCTACCCCTAAATTGTATTGACCGTACATCGCCGCTTTCCTTACATCACTAAGAACAAGCAATCACACGAAGCAAGCAATGTACGTTACAAGTAAACACACAACAATGAACTCGTGAATTTATTACTGCATCCGGAAGTGTAGTAATGGCGACTATTTCTAAAAATAATAATACTACAAGACATGACAATATAGTTATTATTGTGTAATTTATAGGATATTGTTTGATGACAGAGGGATATAAGTAGAACCACTCTTACTCCCCCTTCTCCCTAGGGTCCCATTTTATTTCACTCATTATTTCTGTTCGGTAGGACACACTGGGATCTTCAATATCACTGCAGGGAAGAGAAGAAACTTTGTTTTGGATATCACTTTAATATTTTCTATATAAATATTCTATACTAGCAGACGCCACGCGGTTTCACCCGCGTAGTTCCCGTTCCCGTGGGAGTACGGGGATAAAATATAGCCTATGTTACTCCCTGATGATGTAGCTATCCATTGCTGAAAGAATTTTTAAGATCGGTCTAGTAGTGTCGGAGCCCATTTAATACAAACAAACAAACAAATCTTTCCACTTTATAATATTAGTATAGACAAACTCTAAACAGATAAATAAAGTTGAAGTGTCTGTTTGTAATAAAAAATTCACTAAATGCTGATGAAAAAAAGAACCTACTGACATAAAAACTTTATAATTTTTTCTCATTCTATCCTGTCTGTCTGTTTGTTCCTACTAATCTCCAAAACGACTGGACCTTGCAGGGAGTAACTTTGACTAATTATATTTTTTAAAACTTTAGGGTATTCACGAAAGCGTATCTATCGGTCTAAGACTAGTCTCATTATAGATCTATTATAGTCTGAGGCAACTTTTTTTTTGAGAAGCTCGTGGCTCTGTTGCTATTGTGCATATAATTCGATCAGCGAAGTTAAGCAACCCTAGCCCTAGCCAGTAATTGGATGGGTGACCGCCCGAGTTCCCTCCGTGCCTCGGAGAGCACGTTAAGCCGTCGGCCCCGGTTGCCAATTTATCATCTTTGGCAATCGTTACAAGTCAGTCGGAGGCCTCAAATAGTCTGACAACTGGTTTAACCCAGATCACAGATTTTCCTCGATAAAGGGGTTGCGAAGGTCAGATGGCAGTCGCTCCGTATAAAAATCAGGTGATCAGCCACATCGGGTTGAATCAAGTGCCGACCCCAACAATGTTTGGGATAAGGCCAGGGAGATGATGATGATAGTCTGAGGCAACTGAATAATTAATGGCTATGTTTATGTTTATTCCCTGAAGCTTATAATGTCTTAAAGTACCTTTTAATGGACTTTCAACTATTGGTGTTCAACAAATCGACAAGAAAGTTGTGAATAGGGTTGACACACCCATTTTACTTTGTTACTAGCGGACGTCACTCGGTTTCACCCGCGTAGTTCCCGTTCCCGTGGGAGTACGGGGATAAAATATAGCCTATGTTACTTGCTGATGATGTAGCTATCCATTGCTAAAAGAATTTTTAAGATCCGCAAAGTTGTTTCGGAGCCTATCCAATGCAAACAAACTAACAAAAAAACAATCAGATCTTTAAATATTAGTATTAAGTAGTGTAGATTACTCCAAAACTAGATACTGTAAATTCAATATTCAATTGGTAATACTATGGGAAGGAACAAACCCAGAAGGGGTTTGTTTCTTCTCATAGTATTACCAATCAGTCTAGTACTGGCATTCTATTCTTAGCTTAGAACTGAATAAAAAGGAATATAAAGATGCATATTTTAAATACAGTCTTGGCTATGTATTTCTTACACTAACATTACGTCACTCGACAATATATTGAAATTATATGCTTATGCCTATATTCCCCGAAGGGGTAGGCAGAGGTTTTGTAATAACAACACCCACTTTTCACTGAAGACGATTAAGTACGTGCCAACGTGACAGATGGTGAGTCAATTCCCTTGACTATACAGCACGTCGTGTGAAATCACTGCACATAAGCTTTTAGAAAATCTCATTAATCACTGCACATAAGCTTTTAGAAAATCTCATTGGTTCAGGCCGATGGGATTCGAACTTGCGTAGCTTACGCAGCAAGCGATTTGTCATAAATATATATTTTTTATATGTCTTCCGACACCCCTGTCCCCAATAATTAAAACCTACTTAAATACTCGATAAGGTACACTCGGAACTTCTCGATTATATGTCGATTCCCATTCGACTGCATTAAATAATCAACTATTAGCCAGTGTGTTCCATTACTCGGACGCAGTAACCGAATTCTACTGCACCCGTTGTCATAATTACTGTAAGTTATTGTAAATGTATCGAATATGCGTGAGTGTGGAAACATCGGTCTCGTCTTGGTCGATATCTTAATCGATACTATTATCGATATCTCGGTCGAGTGGTGCGAGAGAGGAGCTCTCGCGGTAACATTGATACATTTAGTGGTGCAATGTTTTACATAATTCTGGTTTTAATAAACACATTTATTAAGGCTATTCGTTTAAGCTATGAGGGTGTTGTGGGGGTTTTTATTTGTTACTTGCTGTGTCCCGTGATTTCACCCGCATAGATTTAGTTTCATCCTTATTGTCGCGGAATCCTAATATATTTCATAAATAAAAGTAGCCTAAGTTACTCCTTGAAACATCAGCTACCTACCAGTGAAGTCCTGTTAAAATCGGTCCAGCCGTTTCAGAGATTACCCGGAACAAACAGACAGACAAACAAACAGACAGACAAACAAACAGACTGACAGAGAAAAAATTTAAAAATCGTTTTTTAGTGTCAGTAGCGTGTATACTTTCATATGCATTTAGGGAAAAGCTGTTATTTTGGAATTACAAACAGACACCAATTTTATTTATCTGGATAGATATAGATGTATAGATGAATGGAAAACAGACTTGTATTACAAATGAGGTATTAAGCACTAGTAATCGACTCATTTGTATGAACCCTGTGCTATAAAAGTAAGAATGTAGTAATCTTGATGTAGAATAAACATTAAGTAACTTTTAAACTATAAATATTCAAAATCTGCGTCAATCGATGGAATGATGGCGATCAAGATAGTTCGTTGGCGACTTTTTATAATTTAATTATTATTTATTATACTCTAGCAAAAGTCCGCGACTTCGCCTGTATGGCAGGTAGGTTTCAGAAACGTAATATCATAAATTTTTTCACATTCTTAGGGTTGGAATTTCAGAAAAACATTTCGTAGTGGAAACCTACAGCGTACTGAGAACACACCCTCCAAATTTCCTGTCTCTGTAGGTCTAATGCACGGTAAAAGTATAAGACTGACTGACAGTCAGACTTTGAATTCTATATGTACACCAGATGTGCCCCGCGATTTCACCCACGTAGACTTTCATGGGTGGCTTGTTTCGCAAACCTTATTTTTTTTAATTAAAAGTTACTCATTCTATCATCAGCTGACTGCGAGAGACAGTCCAGCCGTTTCAGAGATTAGCCGAAACAAACAAACAAACATACCTACAGACAGATAAATATTTTATTTTTTAACTAGCTGTGCCCCGCGGTATCACCCGCGTAGATTTAGTTTCTTCCTTATTCTCGCGGAGCCCTAATATTTTTAATAAATAAAAGTAGCCTAAGTTAATCTTTGAAACATAAGCTATCTACCAGTGAAAGTCCCGTTAAAATCCGTCTAGCTGTTTAGAGATTACCCGGAACAAGCAGACAGACAGACAGAGAAAAAATTTAAAACTTGGTTTTTTAGTGTCTGTATCGTGTATATTCATATGCATTTAGTGAAAAGCTGTTATTTTGGAATTACAAACAGACACTTCAATTTTATTTATCTGTATAGATATAGATATAGATTGGTTGCATTATGTAAGGATACCTATATACTTTCATAAGCATTCCATGAAAATGTAGAATTACAAACAGATAGTATAATTTTATTTCTCTGTATACCTACATATGAACGCGGTCCCCTAATCTGGCTCCGCTAATTGAGTGGCGTTATCTCAGCATGGCAAACAAATAGGCACATTTGCATGATTCTCATATTAACACTGCGTTAACAAAGTATACCGTCAATATTTTGTTATTGGGAACCTGTTGTGGCTGCGGTTATCTCATCTTGAATTGGTCTATCCACTACACTACATATATATAGTGTATATATGTAGTGTAGTGTAGTAGTAGTATAGCTCAGAAACAGATAGATGAGCACATTTTGGCTACCACCGAACTAGTCGATCTTTGTAATTACAATGAGGAGCGCTTTCAGTCATTGACTAATAAACACACTTGTGACTGTGTGCCCCCATCATCACCATCACCGCCATCATGCAATAGTGAGCCGCTGCCACTGCCCTGCAAGTTGCAGGTTGCTGAGTTGAATGAAAGTGTGGAACAAATAAACTCAAGTCCACCAGAATACAAAACGGTTATGTATTCAGATAAAATCGGTAGGGATTTTAGTTGCTATTTAAGAAATAAATTATCTCACGCTATAATAAATTACTGTATGCCAGGAGCTTCATATAGACAAATTGTAAATAAAATAATTAAAAACAATCATGACAGTCACACAATAATCATAATCTTAGTTGGACAAAACCCTAGTATTACCAAACGGGAATTAATTAATAGTTTTGAGGACTTGACAAACCTGCATGTAGGCAGGGTTGTATTGTGCACCATTCCATATAGTATTAGCTATACTGAGACACAGAACAAGCATTTATCATACATAAATAGCTTATTGCATAACATGACGTGTCATAATGAACGATACATACTGTTTGACACTAATAAATTTATTAGTGGTGTAAAGGTAACTCGGGAATCTCTTTACATTCCCAAGATATATAGACAGAAGCTTGCTACATTGTTAGCTTATAATATTAACACTGTTATAGCCAATATAACAAAGCATAGGTTAAGTGACGAGCCAGTGGTAGATAGATGTTCTACTACCACTGTGACTAATCTTATTGATTCTTTAAACCATTAAGTCAGACAACAGAGAAGTCAGGTGCATGTATTATGCGTCTGCTACACCAGAATATTAACCGCTTCTCTGGCAAAATTCTTGATCTAGAGTTATTACTAGACAAAATACCTATTGATTTTCTCTGTTTTACTGAAACTTGGTTGAAACCAGATACCATGATGTTTAATATTACTAATTATATCATTGCCAGTTCTTATAACAGACTCTCAGCGGAGGGAGGTGGTACCATCATCTTACTGAATAGTAACTTTAAGTCCAAAGAGAGAAAGGATATTACTAGTCTTTCTGTAGAGCGAGTCTGTGAAGCGGCTTGTGCAGAGTTGGATAATTATATAATTGTATGCGTATACAGACCTCCATCCTCTGATATTCACTCATTTTGTTCAACAATGGAGGTCATTCTTAAGAAAATATTTCGAACGAATAAACAAATATTGATATGTGGTGATTTTAATGTAGACATTTTAAGAAGGTCTTCTGAGGCGCGTTTATTTATATCTCTTTTTAAATCATTTAACCTGGACTTTGTATTTAATGAGCCCACGAGAATAACGGCCACTTCCTCTACTTGTATCGATAATGTAATAACTAATGGTAGTATAATAAAACAGTCTCAGATAAGTGGAATTCGATCTGACCACATGGCTCAACTAGTTGAGTTGCAATGTAGTAGGCAACCTTCTAAATCTTTTAGGGAATCTAGACCTCTCTCTGTCCATAGACTGCTGAAGTTTAAAAATAATGTTGAGTTAAAAATTAAAAAAGCAGAGTCTCGCGAACCAAACAAATATTTCAATAAATTACATGATGTCATATGTACAGAATTCAATAAGGCATGTCCTAAACAACAATATAAATTAAATAACAGATTACAGTTCAACAACTGGGCAACCAAGGGCATAAGGAAAAGTAGGGACACTTTATATGAGTTATACCACAAGAAAGCCCAAACAACTAATGTTGCTTTTCATAGTCACGTTAGAATGTACTCAAAATTATTTAAAAGAGTTTGCCAGATTGCCAAATCAAAACATATAAGTAGTGAAATTAGCCGCTCTGATGATAAAATAAAAACTGTTTGGAAAGTTATAAACAGGGAGACTGGTAGAAATAAAACTAAAGAGCAAGTAAGTAAGCTTAAAATCAATGATAGTATTATATCGGATAAGTTAGAGGTCGCAACTGCTTTTGAGAATTTTTTCGCTAACATTCCCACAGAGACTACCAAACATCTTAACTCTAGTCCGAATACAGCTGAAAGCTTATTGAAACAATCGTTACGAAAAAGCTTCCCAGATTTTAGTTTTAAACATGTACGTCCTATTGATATCATGAAGGCATTTAAATCGCTTAATATTAAAAATACGGAGGACTTATGGGGACTCTCAATTAAAAGTATCCAATCTATTATAATAACGATTGCTCCCGCATTAGCTTCTATTTTCAATTTATGTATAGATCAAGGTATATTTCCTGATATTATGAAGCATAGCAAAGTAATACCGATATTTAAAGCAGGCTCTAAAGAAGATCCTTCTGATTATAGACCTATATCGATTCTTCCCGCGCTTAGCAAAATATTTGAAAAAATTCTGCTTAATCAGATGTTAGCTCACTTTAACGTACATAACATCTTGCACGATCACCAATTTGGCTTCACTAAAGGTAGATCAACAACGGACGCGGCAGCAAAATTAATAAAACACATTTTTGAGGCTTGGGAGGGCGCCTATGACGCAGTAGGAGTCTTCTGTGACCTTTCTAAAGCTTTTGACTGTGTGGATCATCGTACGCTACTTCTTAAGCTAAACTATTATGGAATTCGCGGAAATGCTCTCGACCTTTTATCCTCGTACCTATCAAATCGTCATCAGAAAGTTGGCGTCGGTGGTGTAACATCCAAGGGGTCAATAATCAAAACAGGCGTGCCGCAAGGCTCCATACTAGGCCCATTCCTGTTTCTAGCGTATATCAATGACCTACCACTTGTTGTAGAAAATATCTGTGATATTGTTCTATTTGCAGATGATACATCTTTAGTTTTCAAAGTGAGTAGAAAAGACAACGATCTTAAGGCACTAAATGAAACTCTAACATCTGTTTCAAAATGGTTTGATGCCAATAATCTCGTTTTAAATTCTAAAAAAACAAAATGTATCCGATTTTCACCACCTAATACATCGCAAATAGATACAAATATATCATTAGTTGGGAGTCAATTGGAGTTGGTCGAAAGCACAGTATTCTTAGGTCTTACCTTAGATTCAAAATTACAATGGGGCGCCCATATTGAAGCATTGTCAAAAAAGCTTAGTTCAGCTGCGTTTGCGGTTAGAAAAATTAAACAAATGACGGATATTGATACTGCTAGATTAGTCTACTACGCTTACTTTCATAGTGTCATGTCATATGGCGTATTGTTATGGGGTTCCGCAACAGACTTAGATTCAATTTTTATACTTCAAAAGAGAGCCATCAAGGCAATATACTCGCTGGACCCCCGAGATTCTCTTAGAGATAAATTTAAAGAAATAAATATTCTCACCCTACCGTCACTGTACATTTATGAGAATTTGCTATACATGAAGAAAAATATTCATCTATTCAATTTAAACTCGGACATTCATTCAATTTCAACACGAAATAAACACAAAATTGTAGCTCCTAGATTCAGGTTAGCAAAGGTAAATAAATCATTCATGGGGAATTGTGTTCGTTTCTACAATAAAATCCCACAGTCAATAAACGCGTTAAATTATGATAAATTTAAGACACACATTAAAACTGTACTGATGAAGAAAGCTTATTATACAATTTCGGATTACATAAATGATAAAGACATATGGAATTAAAACTCTGCACAAGTAGCTCCTGGCAATGACATGGTATGCAAACATGATATGTAAATCATTTGGTATTGTTTTTACGTTTTTAATTATTATTTTTTACACATGCATGCTGATACAATTTTCACTATTGTGAATAATTTATGATGTTTTTTTTTTTTGTAATTATTATTATTTTACTGTGTAATGAAATGTACATGATGCCAGCTGAGTTTCTTGCCGGTTCTTCTCAGAAGGCTAGTTTCCGAACCGGTGGTAGATTCCTCGACGTTCATAAGTGCCTTACCAGGGCCTAAACTGAATAAATCATTTTCATTTTCATTTTTCATTTTCATTTTCATATGCTATCTGTTTAATAGTAGCTGTCTGTCCATGACTTTATCTACTTAAAAACAATGTTCTTTATGTAAACTGAGGAGCCTTTGGGTTTGAGCAGTAACCTTCTACGCAAGCGAAGCAAGCTAGAATCCCAGTGGGGCTAACAATGAGTATTTCTAAAATCTTATGTGCAGTGATTTCACACCACGTGCTTTACGGCGAAGTAAAATATCGTAAGGAAACCTGCATATTCTGTCTTAGAAGTAAATCAATGACGTATGTATAGTGCCTGAGACGGCGACAGACTTACCATATTGTTGGTGAGGCTGATGTTATTACAACCACCTTTTCCTAGCATTTCTAGGAATACAGGCGTGACCATGTGAATGCATAGAACTGTGACGCAAAAGCAAATACATGGCCACTTTGCCTCATATATTCTTGGAGGCTAGTTTCCGAACTGATGGTCAGATCTTCAACGTTTATAAATGCCTAACAAGGACCTTAACTGAATGTTGGCATCACCATACTATATTGCTAGTGACTCCACTCCTCCACCTCCCCTCTATGGAGTACTGGCGACCTTACTCACCACAGGAACCCAATACTATTCAAGTGTAGTATTATTTGACTGTAATCTTCTGTAAGACGTGTAAGAGTAATCATTTCTCGTTATGTGGACCTGTTATGCGTAGTGATGAGGACTGAATGATGAATGTGAATGTTTGTAAAGGGAGAGGAAGACATAAGATACGATGCATGGATTGTGTGAAAGATGAAATGACGAATGGGAGAGAATACAGATGTGACGAATGATAAGAGAGGAATGGAAAAGAAGAACACATTGCGCCGACCACAAATTACCTGGTACTGGATGATAATGATGAATATTTTTTAAGACCATGTGGCCTCCGAATGCCGGCTGCCAGATTCTAGCACATCAGAGAAAGTATCAAGGTACAAATTCGAAGTTCACGCTTTTGTTAAAGAGATAGGTACGAGTAGCTCTTGAGTCATCGTTATTGTATTATCTTAATTCAGATGTATCAATTTATATTGTGGAGATCTTTGGACTAGGCACTGCCGACGGGTAGAGTGGACGGCCCTGTGTAGTATATCGTCTCAATACATATTAATTTGAATATTAATCGGAGTATTTCAGCGGTTGACGGGAGCCACTATGGAATAGGCTGTTAAAGTACGACTCCATTGTACCAAACATACATCGTGATATTAAACAACTAGCGGACGTCACGCGGTTTCACCCACATAGTTCTCGTCCCCGTAGGAGTGCGGGGATAAAATATAATCTATATTAATCTGTGATAATGTAGCATTCAAATGGTGAAAGAATTATTAAAATAGGTGCAGTACTTTTTGAGCCAATTCGTTACAAACATACTTACATACAAATCTCAAGTATAGATTTTATTAGCATATTCTTCAACTTTTTTCGTTTAGAAGATAAATTTTCTTCTGCACTCCTAAAGAAAGAAGTTAATGTAAGAGTTGTGTGTAAGCGTTCCTCTCTCAGTGAGAAAGAAACGATGGATGCATTGTGTGAAAGATGATATGGCTAGGAAGGGAGTGAATACAGTTATGAGGGTTGATAAAAGGAAATGCAATAGAAAAACACATAACACAAATAACATGGGATAAGGACAGGAGGATGATGAAGAGTTATTTTCATACAAATCGGTTTGTATTTAAACATGCAAACCTTATCAGTTCCCCTCTCATTTAGCTAGCCGCTAGCAGCAGTGATAAGTTCATGAGATGGGTCCTTAGTCACTTGCAATTCACTTGTATTTAGCGACGTTTCAAGTGAGTGATTATTCTCGTGTCGTGTAACAGCGGTAACTTTTGATGGCGACCAATAAAGAACCGTATATAGTTGGTAGCTAATGCGGCCCAGTGGGCCATTAATATGTTAACCGGCCCACTCTGGTGCCTCTGTTGATATGGCCCATAACGCCTAATAGCCACCAGATATTTTTATTGACTCCGATACCAATGTTTTGTGTTCAAAACAGAATATTTTGACCGTATCGCCTCACTCTAGGAATGTTGCTCTAAAATCTGTCGCTGAAATATTATTATGATACCTTTAGTATACATTATTCTTTATTTAACAAACATTTCGCCAGGTTCTCCTAATGTAAACTATAACAATGTCGTGGCGATTTAGTCGTTGACAATCGTCGTTGTCTTTGATATATCAAAGACTAGCGGATATCACAGTCAAAGTCAAAGTCAAAAGTATCTTTATTCGATTAGACTTTTACAAAGTACTTTCAAATCGTCAGAATGACATTAATTTACAGGATTATACATGCTACCGCCAGGTTCGGAAGGTTGCTTTTACTGAGAAGAACCTGGCAAGAAACTCAGTAATTACTCATTTCAAAAATATTATACAATTTAAAAAAAACCAAAGTAAATCACTTGAGAAATGTAAGCCCATGGATCACGCGGTTTCACCCGCGTATATCCCGTTCCCGTGGGAGTACGGGAATAAGAAGTAGCCTATGTTACTCGCTGATCATGTAGCTATCCATTGCTGCAAAAATACAAATCTTTCCTCTTTATAATTATAGTGTAGAAAAAACGGAAAAGCTCAAATGTCATTTCAAAAAGTACGATTTCCGATCATGTGAATTTCTTTAGGAATGGATTTTGATCAAATTTCTTTATTTTACCACCTCTTAGGGAAATACAGACGTGAGCATATGTACGTAAAGTATTATTGTCGAATAAGGCCATAATCTCCTGTTTACATTTCAGACCTTACAAAAGTTACTTAGTTATTGATTCCGTATACTTAACTTCATGGTAACTTTGTGGGTCGGACTGCTCCGTTAGTACTCCGCCTACCGAACATTATATTACACACGGAGTCCTGTTATTAAAGCACAATAGCACCACACAATACACCTGCAGTAATTGGGGCTGCACATCACTAATGAGCGTGACTCGCCGACACGTTCCAATATGGCTGACGGGACGTGACGCGCCCTGTCATTTGGTGCCGACTGCCGCCTGTTATGTTGGCTTACATAATACCTCCGAATATGCTGAGTCTCCCACGGGGAGGGTGGAGAGGGTAGACACTTACAGTTACTGACTTACTGCACTGGGCTGGGCTGCACCAACAACAACTAAAATTGCTTTTTGGTAATTACTTGCTAACCAACAGGTCACAATATGTGTACTCTTATATTGGTAGTCACACCGTCACCAGAAATACCCAGATTAGTTTAATATATGTATTAATCTGGAGAAATACAACGTCCATGAATACGTGCCGATAATAAAATCCCAATCATGAAATGATTAGAAGTGATTAGTGTTATATTGGCCAATGACAGTTGTAAGTGCCAGTCACACGTATTGTATCAGATTTTGGGCCTTTGTTATGAGAGAGCAAGTCTCGAATAAATAAATATGCGCACTCCGTCCCCGAAGGGTCCACGAAGGGGTAACAATAACACACATATTTCACCGAATATGATTCAGTGCCGACGTGACACAGGGCGAGTCAATCGCCGCCTGAGGCACTATACGTTTTGGATAATATACCGGTTTCTTCACCATGTTTTCTTTACCTTACAACACGTGGGATGCTATGTGGTCAAGGAAACATACACACGTACAGCGATTAGGTTTTTAGAAAAACTCATTTTTGCAGGCCGCTGGGATTCGAACTAGCGTCGCTTGGATAGCGGGTGACTGCTCAACCCCCACGGCCATCACGCTCTAGTTTATATATAAATACATATGCTAGAATTTCTCGTTTAAAGGTATTTGATTTTATTTCGCTCTTGAAATCAACATCAGAACCCCAAAATTATAAGCCAAGAGACTACACCTACAAGATGTATATTCTAACTTATACCTTTCTTTGTATTGTATAACAATGGCTACCTTTATAGTAATTTGGTTGATTATTAAAGCGCCATGTAACGATGTAGTCGGTAGAAACACACCATTGTGCGTATGCAAATAGCGTACCGAGGCGTGAGCCGGACTACGGAAGCTTAAAGGGACAACTATACACGTCATACGCAACGTGCAAAGGTACCTCATCATCATCATACATTTAAGAGTAGTGACTCTCGTCGGTGTAACTGATGCAGTTTCTTCCATTCGTCTCTATCCAGTACCATCTTTCCTTGACTTGTCTCATGTATGTTAACCTGGGTCTTCCTCTTCCTCTCTTTCCTTCTACTTTTCCTTCTAATATGCTTTTAAAGAAATTGTCATGTAGCATAAGGTCACAGGCCAGTCATCTTTCCGCTTCGATTCTTGATTGTATTTACCTAAAATATTTACCGGAAAGGTACCCAAGTACTACATTCTAATTCTAATCTTTACATACATACAGATAAATAAAATTGAAGTGTCTGTTTGTAAATCCAAAATACAAATTTTTCACTAAATGCATCTGAAAGTATACACGCTACTGACACAAAAAAACCAAGTTATAATTTTTTTCTCTGTCTGTCTGTCCGTCTGTCTGTCTGTCTGTCTGTCTGTTTGTTCCGGGTAATCTCTGAAACGGCTGAACGGATTTTAACGGGACTTTCACTGGTAGGTAGCTGATGTTTCAAGGAGTAACTTAGGCTACTTTTATTTATTAAAAATATTAGGGTTCCGCGACAATAAGGAAGAAACTAAATCTACGCGGGTGAAACCGCGGGGCACAGCTAGTTCAAAAATATATTTATTTAGACTTTTAACAAAGTACTTTCACTTAATTTACTAACTTGACTAGAATTCGCATTAAGAATTTAGGACTGTTACCTAGGAATTTGCTCCGAAATAGTAGGTTAGCTTACCCTTTCTAGAACCCTTGTTGAAAGACTATTGTTATTGAATTGAGTGACATCATCGCGAAGGGCATTGTCGTGGCATACGACGGCTTAATTTAATATGACTGTAAGCAATGTATCTTCAATATTTAAAATTAGATAAGATAAAGATATAAAGTATAATATTATTGTTATTAAAGTTACATGTACGCTATCAATTAGGTGATAATAATATTTTGCCACATTACATCTTATCTTATGAATGGCCTGTTTATTTGTAGCTGAATTGAATGTAACTATTCTCTCTAAGTTATCGAATAAGTCGTTAATGAGCCCTTTGACTTTGAATAAAGTGGTGCGTCACGAATAGTGAGCGTTCAGTGAAAATACTGGGGGTAACTGCGCATGTATTTTATTCGAGTCGTTATTCAGACAGAGATAGTACTCGCATAAAAAACTAACATAAAAAAATTATCTGTCTCTAGTTAATCCCGGAAACAGCTAGATCGATGTTAACGGGGCTTTCACTGGAAGATAGCTGATGTTGCAAAGAGTAATATTATTTAAAAACATGGGTACCGCGAAATTAAGTCAACGTGTGTGAATCCGCGGGGCACATCTGGGATTTAAATAGACATTCAATCTTTATAAATATGCATATCGTGTTCTGCTTGTCTCAGTATCTTTTGGGTTTGATAGTGATATTACAACCATCGTGACGTCAGGTGTGACGAACGTCTTGCCAACGTAAAAATATTGTCATTATACGCCTTTCACGATATTTGCCCCGGATCTGTCCGCCCCGCGACTCACATTAATTATATTTGCTTTCCCCACCGGCTCCTACACCAATACCATTATATCACTTTGAATATTTCTTTATCATATTCATGCTTTGTTTACTGAGTTACCTTCACTGTTCTTTCTTCACATAGTTTCGCATTTGCAAAGAAATAAAAGATAGTTTCTCGAATTGTCATCGTCTTTCGTAAAGGTACGATATTTGCACCTATGAGTAATGTTTACAAATGTCTTGTTAAATTTTTTGGACTCTGGCATATAATCTATACTCTATACAGATAAATAAAATTGAAGTGTCTGTTTGTAATTCCAAAATAACAGCTTTTCACTAAATGCATATGAAAGTATACACGCTACTGACACTAAAAAACCAAGTTTTAAATATTTTCTCTGTCTGTTTGTTCCGGGTAATCTCCGAAACGGCTTGACCGATTTTAGCGGGACTTTTGCTGGCAGGTAGTTTATTTTACAAGGAGTAACTTAGGCTACTTTTAATTTAAAGAAAACATTGGGGTTCCGTGGGACAGTCATTAAATTAACTCCATGCGAGTGAAACCACGGGGCACAGCTAGTCTACTATAAAATGACTCATCTAGCGAATGTATCTGTATTAAAAGTAAGCCATTAAAACACTGTAGGTAAGGCTGGGAACTCTATGCTCAGTAGGCCTAGACAAAGTAACAATATCTCGTGTTTATGGCGATGACATAAATCAGTCTCGTGACATATGTCATTCTCGTACATTTTGTATCGTTTCTACTAGCGAAGTGTGAGGATAATGTAACTTTATCTACAGGGGCCTTACCATGAGCTCTTATTGCCATGATAGTTTCACTCATTTATGACACAGATGTATGTGACGTGCATACATCTGTCACTGTCGCACAGCTGAATTATCTTTGCAATAAGAGCTCATAGTTGGGGCCCTGGAAAGCTGGAGCAAGCATTACAGTCACTATTAAAAATCAATTATTCAAAAAGCCAATAGCAAAGTGTTTAAATCAGCAACAAATAAACAATTGCGATATAATCAATGTTTGTTATATAGTATCGCCACGTTCAGTGTTAAGGCTTGAACATAAATATGACAAGTGATAAGGAGCAGGTGATAACACTGCTATCGGATTACTAACGCAGACTAAACTTGGAAACAACGTTTGTAATTATGATTTACAATGTACTGGCACGTGTGAATAACCTAATCGAAGCCATTTTGAAAATGAACTGCTACTCTTACACTACTAGACCAATAATAATAAGAACATAGCTAAGAACTGTCGCAAGGAAACTGGCTTTCAAATGAAAAAGACCGCTTGGAAATCAGTCCATCCGTTGTAGAGCTACGATGTCACGCACAGACAGACATCGACGTCAAACTTATAATACCCCTCTTTTTTCGTTCGGGGGTTCAAAGCCAGGACTAAAATTGGCAGAACTTGCTACATTTTTAACACACATAGGACCTAAGTGGTTAAATCTACGTTTAACATCAAATAATGTCGAGCTATATATAATACTAGCGGACGTCACGCCGTTTCACCCTCGTAGTTCCCGTTGTCATGGGAGTACGGAGATAAATTATAGCCTATGTTACGCGCTGATGATGTAGATATCCATAGCTGAAAGAATTTTCAAGATCGGTCAAGTAGTTTCGGAGCCTAATCTAGTTAACGCTCTACTTTCCCTGATTTCCAGAAACCAGATTCTATTTCGATCGAACGACTTTACAATCGACGCCGATTGACGGACGAGAATACCAAAACGCTGTCTTCGACCAAGTCGCGGCGATAACGTAATTACGAGAACTAGCCTACAGGCTGCTGCTACGAAATTACAGATGGTTATACCCAAAAACACTTTGCCCGACCGGGGATCCAACTCAGGACCTTGTATTCAGAGCTTTGCGACCACTACACAGGACTTAAACTAAAAATGCTAGTACTAAAAATGGACCTCTGTCTACCCCTTCGGTGAATACAGGCGTGAGTATTTGTGTGTGTGTGGTCTGCAAAAAAAGACAAATTAATGTGAGTATGGAAGAGAATGGCACTCGATTTCTTCTGCCTACCACGAAAGACTTCATGATGATAGGTACCCATGATCAACCTTAGCATTCAGAGCATTAACGTATGAATGGTAAAACAAATTCAATCGAAATTTAATACGTTCGAGCCACATTAGCCGGGGCACAAAAGCCCACCTTATCGATCCTATCTGATGTTTGTCCCAACAATGGCCCATCCGAAAACTAGCAAATATCGTTATAATAAACCTATCGAGTTACCAAGATTATATCTACTTGGGGTGGCCAGATAATAAAATAATTCCATTCAACTTATGAGAAATATGCGACAATAATGTCCTTTTTATAATTTTCCTCAGTGTCACCTTCCCGCGTTATTATTACTGAGTATTTGTGGTTTATGTCCGGTTTTTGTTATTGTTATAAATAAATAAAAGTGTCGATTTTCTGAAGAAAACTGACTCTTGTCTAACATTGGGTGTTGTATTGAGATCTGATTTTACAGAGATGTCTCCTGTAATTTCATTGGACGTGTCTTTTGTAAACTTCTTACTTTATGATGACAATATTTTTTCTAAAATGTTACAACGAAAGATATTATAGGGATGTTATTTGACTGCATACATAGTTGGAACCTCGCGGTTTGACTCAATTTCTAAATCTAAGTCGGTACTTATTCTCAAATACCAGCTATCTGTTATGGAAAGTCTTGACAAATCAGTATAGCTTTATCGATGAACAGACAGGGACATTAAAAAATATCTTATAGTTTACATTCACAATCGCATATCACAGTACAAAGCTTTGGCAGTACAAACAATTACCCATATCCTTTCATTTAATTGTACATTTGATAAATTCGTAGCCTACTTATGAACTGCTCTTTGGTACAGGGACTTGCTACCCGATCTCTTTTGACATTACATACCTCGCATAGATTTAATCTCGAACACTTTCCAGCTATCATTCCATGATGCACTATATTGACGATCGTGCTACGAATAAATTACATCTTTTTATCAAATCACCTTTGAAGAATTTTTAAAAATTGAGAAATAAGTACAAAAATATGTAAAACTCTTTAGTTTCGTCAGTCAACCTACGCGGAGCCATGTTGGCTGCATATTATCGTTATCACCTCATCATATCTAACAGAACTGTTCGCCATCACATCATAGTTACATAGTTATCATTATTTGTAATTGGTAGTGAATAGTATACAGTTTCACCAGAAAATATGTAAATACCATTAAATATGGGATCGTTTAGAGTGAAATTGGGATTTAAACACACTTGATAGTGTGTAAACGAAACTGATTTCAAAAGATGCGTTTTATCAAACGCTATGTGTTTTACACCTGTGGTGCATGTACTGAGGTAAAGTAGATTTCTGTCTATTATGTTATGAGAAGTATGATAAAATTTGGTTATGAATTAAATCGTGAATTCAAACTTGAACACTTATCGCTAACTGTTGCCGTTTCATCCGTGTATACTTAATTTCATTGATATTTTTTTAAATAAAAGCCTAAGTTACTTCTTGTAACATTAGTTATCAGTCAGTGAACGTCCCGTTAAAATAAGTCCAGTCGTTTCGGAGATTAGCCGGAACAAACAGATAGACAGAAAAAAGTTTTATGCGACATATATACTTTCATATGCATTTATTGAAAAGCTGTTAATTTGAAATTACAAACGGACACTTCAATTTTATTTGTATAGAAGATTATTATATTTCAATACTAACAACATAACAACCGTAGCTGTCTTAGCAGATCATTGGTAGATACGAATTTGTATTTTTTTTAGGCATTGGTAATAAAAAAAACGATAATTAGGATAATATTTCAGCGACCTTCAGAAACTTCATTATGGCTTTATCAAAAAACCTACTTCACTCTAGAGCGACCAATGTGGCCGAGCATACAATGGTAATACGCATCAGGTAGTGATAGAGATCTCCAGTAGTTTACAAAGAGTACATTTGTGAAGTACAGTTGGGTAGTTGAGTGTAAAGTTATATGTTTGTAGATGGTTATCTGTTTGTTCGTTACCCGTGTCGAGTTACACCATTGGGGACTTTACAAGACTTTACAAGTTTAGTAACTAAACGGTGGTTTACAACACGTTAATAACATTAGGGACTCTTAACTATACTTTGAAATTACGCTCAGTTTATAGTTTGTACTAGCTGTGCCCTGCGGTTTCACCCGCGTAGATTTAGTTTCTTCCTTATTGTCGCGGAACCCTTATATTTTTAACTAGCTGTGCTCCTCGGTTTCACCCGCGTAGATTTAGTTTCATCCTTATTTTTGCGGAACCCTAATTTTTTTAATAAATAAAAGTAGCCTAAGTTACTCCTTAAAACATCAGCTACCTGCCAGTGAAAGTCCCGTAAAAATCGGTCCAGCCGTTTCGGAGATTACCCGGAACAAACAGACAGACAGACAGACAGACAGAGAAAAAATTTTAAACTTGGTTTTTCGGTGTTAGTAGCGTGTATACTTTCATATTCATTTAGTGAAAAGCTGTAATTTTGGAATTACAAACAGACACTTAAATTTTATTTATCTGTATAGATAACTAAAAGCCTAGCCTAAGTTACTCCTTGATATATCAGCTACCTGCTAGTGAAAGTCCCGTTAAAATCGGTCCAGCCGTTTCGGAGATTACCCGGACAGACAGACAGAGAAAAATTTTAAAACTTGTTTTTTTAATAATAAAAAAAACAAGTTGTGGCCGCCGAGGTGGCTGTGCTGATTAGAGCAGTCGCCTGCAAGCCTAAAAATAATGGTTTTCGCTTAATATTTAATAACTCAAAAAATCACTTTACAGAGTAAACCCTTCAAAAATTCTAAATATCTTTATTTGATTAGACTATTGGCAAAGTACTTTCAAATCGTCACAACCACATAATTATACATATTGTTTATGCATGCTACCGCCGGGTTCGGAAGGTTGCTGTTACTGAGAAGAACCTGGCAAGAAGCTCTTTATTTTTTACAAATTTTGAGTATTTAATAATCTATACATATATACAGATAAATAAAATTTAAGTGTCTGTTTGTAATTCCAAAATAACAGCTTATCTCTAAATGCATATGAATGTATTGTATATACGGTACTGATTGCAAAAAACAAATTATTAAAATTTTTCTCTGTCTATCTGTCTGTTTGTTTGTTCCGGGTGATCTCTGAAACGGCTGGACCGATTTTAACGGGACTTTCACTGGCAGATATCTAATGTTACAAGGAGTAAATTAGGCGACTTTTATTTTAAAAAATCAATTAGGGTTCCGCGGGAATGAAATAAAATCTACGTGGGTGAAACTGCAGGCCGCAAGCTACCTAAATCACAATATAACTCCTGTTGCTTAGCTTACTGACATTATTTGGGAACAGTTAGATTGAGCCTGATGGTGATAATTCTGTACCTATATCTGATAATGTACAGTAAATAGATCCAAAATGTGTGTAATCTGATAATTATGGCGTCAAAGCACGCGGCGTACCCGCGGCAGTCCGAGGCCCTTCATAATGATGTCAGTTTTGGATTATATATTCTGTGGTTTTGATATAGTTTTGACACATGACCTGAGGTGACCATGGATTCGTAAAAATAAGGAATTTATTGCTTTTCATGTCTACTTCAGAAGTTCAGAACATCTCACGAATGTAATATCCAAGTAAGTTTATGAAATTATATAATTAAGTAATGATGGCAGAAAGAACTTATTTTAATATCTATACTAATATAATAAAGCTGAAGAATTGTTCCGATTTGATAAAATATTTTAGTGTTAGATCGTCCAATTATCGAGGAAGATTATATGTCACGTTGGTCTAAAGGAACTATTCCACGCGGATGAATTCGCGAGCAGAAGCTAGTATGTAGAAACAAATCACTCCCGGAACATGAAGATATTTAGGAAGAATCTTATATGATATATCCAAGTATTCATAGTTTTCTTTATTATGATTTATTCATAGATAAAAACAATATATTTTTGTAAGGTCTATTTTTAGTAAGTAACCCATCATTATCCCAAATCATTGTCACTCCCAGTCACTCTGTTGACCTCTAGCCAGCGGTAGACTAAAGAAGCTCTGAAACCGACCCCAATACACCGAAACATCCCGCAATAGCTCTTAAGCCCTCGTATTTTAAGTTCAATTTAATTCAACAGCCATTCAAATATATTGCATTTTTTTAATATGATATTGAAACTTAAATGCTTCGAGTTAAAGTGTAGTTTCGATAGTGGTGCGGTAGCTGTCAAGTCATCTGTCAGTTGATTTTGACAGTTCACGCGCTCTGCTACCGCTTGCTGCCAATCACAGTTTGTTTTGGTATGTGGTCGTTTTTTTAAATTTCTTGTTACTCTATATTGAGACAAATCTACACATTTTATCTATACAGATGAATACAATTGAAGTGTCTGTTTGTGATTCCAACAGCTTTTAATAAATACATGAAAGTATATAGAAAAGTTACACAAAAAACAGATTTTGTGATTAGGCGATACCGCGGGGCACACCTATTATTATTATTATGACATCTCCTTGACCTTATCACATACATTGTTGGGGTCGGCACTTGATTCAGCCCGATGTGGCTGAACACCTGATTTTTATACCTACGAAATGAATAGCATACATACATATGCTCACGCCTGTATCCCCCTAAGGGGTAGGCAGAGGTGTTGTAATAACAACACCCACTTTTCACCGAAGAAAGCTAACGTGACAGATGGTGAGTCTATCGCCGTCTCAGGCACTATATATACTTCTTTGAATTACTTCTCAGACATATGCAGGTTTCCTCACGATGTTTACCTTCACCGTGAAACAAGACGTAAGTTTTTAGAAAATGTCATTGGTACAGGCCCCGCTAGGATTTGATATTACGTCGCTTGCTTGGCAGGGAATTGCTCAAACCCCACGGCCAACACGGCTCTACATGAATCTATACAGATAAATAAAATTGAAGTGTGGGTTTGTAATTCCAAACAGCTTTTCACTAAATGCATATGAAAGTATACACGCTACTGACACTAAAAAACCAGGCTTTAAAATCTGTCTATCTGTCTGTCTGTCTGTTTGTTCCGGGTATTCTCTGAAACGGCTGGACAGATTTTAACGGGACTTTCACTTGCAGGTAGCTGATATTTCAAGGAGTAACTTAGGCTATTTTTATTTATTAAAAACATTAGGGTTCCGTGACAATAAGGATGAAACTAAATCTAGACTGGTGAAACCGCGGGGCACAGCCAGTAGTACATATAATCGGATAACCCAAGAGTAGTATAGGTTAACTATTAACATATTGTTTAAAATAATAAATACTTAGCAAGATAAACACTTGTAAGACGAAGTTACATAATAATATTATCTAAGAATTCAGTTATCTTATCATTGTAATTGTGAGTTTTACTTAAATAAAATGTAGGTGAAACGAGTTATTCCATCGTCGTATTCAAATAAAACAAGTCGAATGGTGTATTTTATTTCAATTTGTCTATTAATAAGTTATACGCATAAGTTTATTTAACTTAATTGTAGCATTTACATGTAAATATCTTAGCACTTTGCAGCTATTGATATAGAAATAAGATATGAATAATTTGCACTTTAAATTCCTAGAATTGTTAGGAAAAATACAACGAGGGATTCAAACCCACGCCCTGGACTACTGCGTCGCGTTTATCCGTTAAAATATATCTTCAACTTCTTCAAATGCTCAAAAATTAAAAATGTAGAATGATAGAGCTACTTTAGAATAAAGTTGGTATGATGTAAGCTCACGACTGCCAAGAAGGGTTTCTGAAGAGATAACCAGAATTTTTTAAATACCTACTGTAAGTCCTTTTGTACAGTCCGCCTGATGGTAAGCGGTTACTACACCCTATGAATACTCGTAACACCAAGTGTAACGTTGCCTACCTTATAAAGAAATCCTTGTGCTAACATAATCACAACTATTGCTAGCACAACGATTCCTATCCGACTGCTCCCCTTCACTCTGGTAACCTTATTCACCTTGTGAACACAACAGCACTCTAAGGTAGCATTATTTGGGTAGTATCTTCTGTGACGTGGAGGTACAATCCTCAATCGGGCAGCACCAAATATCGAGCGAGAGTACCCGTTATGCCTATTCTTTAAACTGCTTACAATACCCTCTTCTTCTGAAGATGGTCTGCTGTAACGTGATGATAAGTCCTTTGCCATATCACACCAAATACACACGAATTTGAATCACTTCTTTTCTCAGACATTCTTTTATCAAGATGTTTCCCTTCATCGTAAACCTTACACAATTTTTTTTCTAGAAATATCGGCCCTGGCGGCCTTCTCTGCATTTAATGAATAGACAATACTTAATAGTGAGGCATATTTCTGTATAAAGGGGAGCCCACTGCAGGGCTCCATTAAATCGTTAATAGTTAACGAGGTCTCGTGTGATGCGACGCATATTGCACGCGTATTTCATAATATTTCCGTTATTATATCGACTTGGCCTTAAGAGGAGGACTTTTATGAATTCCATACATAATAAGAATAAATAAATAATCTCTCGTCCTCACAAAAGGGTTCCCGAAGGGGTACAGCACATGCTTTCATCGTAGATGATTAAATGCGAACAAACAGAATGTGAGTCCATCTCTGACTTCCTCTGTCTTCGAATTTCTTTTCCCACATTTGTAGGTTTCCTCGCGATGTTTTTATTCACTGTAACGCCTTATAAGTGCCTTACCAGGGCCTAAACTGAATAAATCACTTTCATTTTATTTTTTTTATTTTCAAAGCAAATGGTGTGACACTTTTGATTTAAAAAAAATCGTTGTTATTTCGTGTTAAAATGTTTGTGGCTTCGTAAATAACAAAATAAGTAGAAAAAGCACCGTTAAATTGCCGGAAAATCCTCGCCTTAAGGAACACGGTAATTATTAAAACGATACTGTTGTCCGATTTCCCAGGACTGAATATTGAGCGGCTAAACACCGGGTAGGAGGGGCGGGGCCGATCGTACGATCGGACTCACGACGTCATTTTATCGTGCCTACAGTCATGTTATGGAGAAACATACCCTATTATTATATAATGCTTCAAATACTATGCTTGGAAAACGGAATGGAAATGAAAATTATTTATTCGTTTTATTTATGTCGCAGTCAAAAGGTTTTGAGCGTTCCACAGTCCTTCACATATCAGTTAGGGAATGACCTCCTAAAAACATCGTGAGGTCACTTGCTTAAGGGATAAGTATGAGAAGAAATTTGAAGAAGTTTGTATAATGCCTGATTTAACTTACCATCCGACGCAATGGCACATAATCTATATAGATAAATAAAATTGAAGTGTCTGTTTGTAATTCCAAAATAACAGCTTTTCACTAAATGCATATGAAAGTATAAACGCTACTGACACTAAAAAACCAAGTTTTAATTTTTTTCTCTGTCTGTCTGTCTGTTTGTTCCGGGTAATCTCTGAAACGGCTGGACGGATTTTAACGGGTAGTTTAACTTTCACTGGTAGGTACCTGATGTTTCAAGGAGTAACCTAGGCTATTTATCAAAAATATTAGGGTTCCGCGACAATAATGATGAAACTAAATCTACGCGGGTGAAACCGCGGGGCACAGCTAGTCACCTCTATGAATAGTGTTATATCTACCTGACTCTCTTGAGAAGGCGTGAAGTATAAATGAACTATGAGTCATTGAACTGGGCACTCTCTCTGCCACTTCTAGTCTTGATCTAGAATCTGTTAAAACAAGTCAAATAAGTAACCAGTATTAAGTTTCATAAAGTATCTAACTCATGTTTTATCTTTTAAAGTGACCACAAACTTCTCCCCATATAAAATTCCACACCGTAAACTATGACTTAAGCTGTAATTAGCGTTAATTACCGTCCGGCTACCAGGCATACATAACTGATGAGGATAATGAAGTAAACTGTGACCACAACATTTAAACAGTTCTTTTTCCATGCGATCGCCGCGCCCCTCCGCGACACCTGGCTGCCTTCTCACGGTGTCTGCTGTCCTGGTACTTTCACCACGTGGGGCGAAGACGACTGTACCATTCTATATTCATACATTGATATTTTATTGAAATAAGCACCGTTTTTAATACTTACAAGAATTTACTCAAATCACAGTAGTCTGTTTGAAAGAATTACTTAATTTTTTTAATAGCTTAGTTCAACATAACTGCCAACATTTTTACAATAAATATATTCAGGACTCATTCATTGATAGAGAAAATATAAGAAAATAGAAGAAAATCTAGGAACAAGTAAGATTCAAACATCTCGATAATCATAAATTCAAACCTATCGTAAGCTTACGACATCCGAGTCTGAGAAGAAGTAGGCAGAAGTGCTTCAACGCGTATTTTCATATGTTGATATTATGTGGAGTCTGACAAGGCAGACTGTGTAGCCCAGAACTTTATTTAATTTCTACGCAAACAGACAGCAGCCGATAGGCAGATTTTCTAACGTAATTCGCCACCGTAAGGCTCGTTGAATGATGGAATTTTTATAGCGAACGATTACCCAAATCATTCGGCTACCATGCCTCTATAAAAATACTTCATTACAATATATATACATGACCCTCGAACAAGCAATGTACGCGAAACAACGTCAATATCTCGCAGCATATGTCCCCACAAATACGTATTTTCTAATAAAATTATCCACTCAAATATGCAAGCGATTAAGCGAGGACCAACCGTTCATTGCTGGCCTCGTACCGGCAAATCGTTCGGTAATTTACGGCAAACTCTACAAAACTGTTATTTAGTCTTGTTGGGCCCTCGTTGCTGATCAATCATTCATGGCGGTGGCGGCCTTTATACTTTAACAACGTCTCTTTAATATTTAGAACGAGACTAAACAAGGAAAGACGATATTATTGAAAACATACATTCAACGGAATTTGTAATGTACCTGAGAGATGTTAGCGACTCAGACCTAGGCTGTCACATTCTCCAACTAAAATTCTTCTACGACACTTGTAAGGTGTAAACAAGTTTTCATCCAAGCTTATTTCAGCCGTCGTCTCTGTATTTATTTCTTTGTAATCGCGCGTTTTTTTTGCCTTCTTAAAACCATTTTGAATCAAACCTAGACCAACATCTGTATTATATTACAAAATATTTCTTCTTCTTTTAAGAATTACACTCTTGTCAGTGCAGCTGATGAAGCTACCTCCACTTATTCCTGTGCAGTGCTTATATAGCTTATCCTTGGTCGGCCCCTGCCTCGCCTTCCTTCTATTTTACCTTCCATAATAATTATTATAAAACCGCCATGTCGTATAATGAGACCAATAGGTATTCTTTAATGATAAATTATCGTGCATAATTCTCGAGAACATTCACAGTTTCACACACCCTATTAAAACCACCTTCCTCGTCACTTCCTGAGAGTATTCACAACTCCCCACTCTTCAAACCCCGGTGAAGTTTATATAATACAATTATAGACAGAGCGCCTCTCGTGAATGTATCCGATTGAAACGTTTAGGGTACTCCTTCAATATCTAAGCATGCGTGAAATATTGTGAGATTTCTTTATAATGGTAACATTAAGTACTTGGCAGTAAACAGAATAGTTTCTTATGAGAACTTTGTAGCTTAACAGTTAAGGGCGGACTTTACGAGGATTGAATTTGAGTTTTGTTGGTGATGTGGAAAAAAATATGATCTAGAAGGTAGCGTTTAATAAAATTTATTTACTTTAAGTACCAGATGACACTTATCATCATTTATTTTGAACAATTCACACAATATCCTTATACATGTTTATTATATAAATAACTAGCTGTGCCCCGCGGTTTCACCCACGTAGATTTAGTTTCATCCTTATTGTCGCGGCACCCTAATATTTTTAATAAATAAAACTACCTGCCAGTGAAAGTCCCGTTAACATCGGTCCAGCCGTTTCGGAGATTACCCGGAACAAACAGACAGACAGACAGACAGACGGACAGACAGACAGAGAATTTTTTTTTTACTTGGTTTTTTTGTGTCCGTAGCGTGTATACTTTCTGATGCATTTTGTGAAAATCTGTTATTTTGAATTTACAAACAGACACTTCAATTTTATTTATCTGTATAGATGTATAGATGAGATGAGATTGCGGGTGTGATCGCAAATGTATCTTCCTCTTTTAATAATCTTAACATGCTCCTTCGGTTGCAATCGGGTATTACCAACAAGATCTTCTAGCAAATTGATTGACAAAAAAACCTAGTTGTTGCAAAGAAATTTGATCGTGAAGAAATGAGTCCGTAATTTTCGTATTGGGTGGTTTAGTGGTTGGAAACGATCGCAGTTGATCCATGAATAATTGAGGAGTGAGCAATGGTCGTCAACAAGCCGTGTGACCCTCCGCACCTGACGCAACATTACTGACATTTGTACGCAATTGATACTTTAAAAGAGTTACTCCACATGATTATGAAACAAATCTACTTATGAGGTAGCTACAGACATAATTGTTAGATAGAAACATAAGGCTAATTGAGTACTAAGTACTTACCTTTCTATCATTCTACGAGGAAAAAAAAATCTTTGATATGAAAGAATAGGCAAATGTTGTTACGCCTCAGCTTCTCTGTCGTCATCTCTCAGGCACACTATCAGACTCCCTGGCCTTATCCCATACATTGTTGGAGTCAACTTGAATCAACCCGATGTGGCTGATCACCAGATTTTTATATGGAGCAACTGCCATCTGGCCTTCGTAGCCCCTTAATCCAGTTATCAGACTCTCTTAGACCTTCGACTGACTTGTAACGATTGCCAAGGATTTAAATTGGCAACCGGGACTAACGGCTTACCGTGCTCTCCGAGGCACGGAGGTAACTCGGGTGGTCACCGAACTAACTACTTAGGTTAGGGTTGCTTAACTTCGCTGATCGAATGATATACAATAGCAACTGTGCTACCAACTCCTCTTTATACTTCTAATAGTTTATTTTCTCAGCTGCATCAGTACCGTGTCTCAGTTTGATTCACATTACTTCCTCTCTAGTGGCTACTAGACTGTTACAGTTCAAATAAATAAATAATAACACCGAGACGTTCTGTTAATCGCGTCTGACCATCGCGTGGCATACATGTCCGTCTGTCACTCCTTTGACGCCTCTAACTATATTACCACACCATGTGCCACTGGACTCACGACTTTATTGCTCAGTAACAAGCCTTATATTCGAAGATAATTAAGTTTTGAGAGTAGAAATGGTTATTTTTGTTGCTACAGATATGTCAAATGATAGGTATAGGCGGTTTCTCAAAGATTTAGGTCTGTAGCGTCAGGGATACACAGTTGTCACTTTTGGACAAGACGAGGCGTGAAACGTGAATACCTTTGAATATCTAAACCGTCCTCATAAAACATTTTAAGAAGACGAGGCGGTTAATGATGCTAAAATAAAGGTGACACAAAAATAGACCTGCCATTTTATGTAGATGAACTAACAGCAGAGCGAACAGCTATATCTATACAGATAAATAAAATTGAAGTGTCTGTTTGTAATTCCAAATTAACAGATTTTCACTAAATGCATATGAAAGTAAGTATATACGTATGTACATACATAAATGTTTCGGCTAAACTCTGAAACGGCGAAGCCGAGTTACGAGACTTTTACTACCAGATAGCAGATTTTATAAGGAGTTACTAAGTCTAAAAATATCTCTAAACAACATAGTTTTATTGTTAAAACTGTGGGGCACAGCTAGTTGCAATATAATTACATAAGTCCTGCGAATGTACTACGTTTCATAATCCCTATACCCCAGTAGTCCTCCCACTTCATCTCGAGTTGTTATAATTGCTTGCAGCCATAATACTGATGTTATTGGATGGAATACCGCTGCACCATAAACAGAAGCTAGTAAGTCGCCATTACAAGCCGACTCCACGTCAGCTACATCCATTACATCGGGCGTGTCGCCGATTACATCATAATAAGTATTACTGCTTGCATCAATAGCGGATAAGCGGTTATTACTACTGAACAAACAGTTACTACTATGGTTATGATTTCTTGTTTGAAATCCAAGGGATATGGTAATTTTATAGAATCAAAGGCTGGTCTTTCCTCATCGTCATTATTTTGAGATATAGTTGTCGTTGTATTATCTTCTATAAAGATATAAAATTGAAGTGACTGTTTGTAATTTCAAATTAACAGCTTGCAACAATCTTTTCATATGCGGCATGTACTCACATAAATAAATTTAAAAATATCCGTGTTTGGCTGTCTGCCTGCTCGTGTCTGTTTGTTCCGAATAATCTCTGAAATACCTGGACAGATTCTGACGGGACTTTCACTGGCAGGTAGCTGGTGTTACAAGAACTAATTTGGTACTTATATTTTATATAGCGGTTTTAATTTTTCGTTAATTCTACACGGTTATAACCCATTATTATGTCTGCATTCAGTTCATTTTGTATCATTGTGTGATTTTAAATTGAGAGTCTTTATCCATTAAATGACCCTCAGGAATGCGGTTAATATCAAACCAAACCGTGAAAACAAAGCTTTAATTCACCACAATAATATAAGAGTGCAAATTAAACGATCTCCCCGCCTGCAAACTCGTAATATCGCGGATTGAAACGACTCCATTTGACAATTTTAATTTCACTTCGCACCGTGTAAAAAAATTAAGTGTCACTATTTCTTAAAACATGGCCGTTGCATGATAATTTTATTAAGACGTACGGCTCAGAATCGCTTGGAAGCTGAGGCTGAGGCTGTGTTTTTGCAGTTTCACACCTCTTTATGAGCAGCGGTGGAGAGTTAATGTGGTTATTGCAATATATCGTGGTTGCTGTCTCGAGCGGCGCGCACCCGCGACACTTCATGCATAAAATTATTTTGGCACGAAATTATTAGCGCTGGACACCGGAGTCAGCATTCGCTTAACATGTCCACTTACATTTACTGTGATGATGTTATGATGACTGTATACGATTGCTTTGTCCATATACAACAGTATTGGACGAACAAGACGAATGGATCGTTGTGACGGATCAAACGTGACTCCCGGTTAGCAGTCGACTTGAAGGCTTGAATCCAATTATTGTTTTAATGTTAATATCATCAGCTATTAACAAAAAGCACCTTGTTCTTTACCAACACACATATTTTCAGTTAAAAAATCTGATTTGGTTTTGCATGATTAAGCTCGTGACGACAATCTTTTCAAGATGCCATATGAAAGTATATACGATACTTGCATAAAAATACTGATTTCTGATATATTTTTGTCTGTTTGTTCCGGATAATCGCTAAAACGGCTGGACTGATAACGGGAATTCAACTGGGAGATAGCTGATGTAACGAGGAGTAACTAAGGCTACTGATTACTTAAGTACAATTTGTTTTCTTACTCTAAAGTTGGTATCGCTTCTTAACCAGTTAAGTCACTCAATGATTTAGGGTGCTATTCATTAAGGTTACTCAGCGTCGCACTTGTCGTCGAGTGTTAAAGATACGAAATTGAACCTTATTTTCTACGTATTATGTATCAATTTCTCGCTCGTCGTCGAGTTCGACGCTGAGAAACCTTAGTGAATAACGCAGTTGTTACAAGGCCAAACCTTTGCATAAAAAGTCCTAAAGGTATAAACCCTCAGTATAAAATAACGCAACATGTTAATTGCTACCGATGAGTGGAGTGTGCGTCGAGTAACGACTGTTGAGGCCTCCTGCGGTTCACCGATTGCTTGGAAACGTGCAAACTTACACTTACACCGAACACACTACATTAAACCTTAATATAATGCAATAGAGCTCTGTCAACAGTAAAAAGATTTGGCAAGTTAAAATAAATCGTAAGCAAAGCAAAATAAACTTTTATTTTACATAAAAATATAACTGAATGATTAGATGTACGTATTTACAGTGTACCTATAGGTATTAGTAATTCTGGATATAATAGATTTCGGACCTACAATATAAGTATAAATAAACTTTATTGCTTAATGAGCCGCCGTGGCCTTAAGGTTTGAGCAAGCGACGCAAGTTCGAATCCCAGCGGGGCCTGTACCTATGAGTTTTTCTAAAAACTTATGTACAGTTATTTCACACCACGTGCTTTACGGTTAAAGAAAACATCGTGAGGAAATCTGCCTGTTACGGCGATAGACCCACCATCTGTCGCATTGGCACTTAATCGTCTTAAGTGAAATGTGAATGTTATTACAACACCTCTGCCTACCCTTTCGGGGAATACATGACCATATGTATGCATATGTAGGTATATATAAATACTTACACAGTGTTGTCACGTGATGGCTATACTCAGTTATTAACCATAGTGACCTGTCATCTGCCTAACTTAATGATATCAGTGGAAAACAGGAACAAATCTTAATTGTCCTCATTGGGGCGGCTTCCTAGCGTCCAATTATGAATTATAAACGAAAGGAAGTCAATAATGTCACACAGCGAGCATCGCCACGTTGTGATGCACTCATCTAATTACACCAATCACACGCGACGCCACTACAGATACTCACACAATACTCGAAACATTATCCAAACAAATCGTATTGACTCACGTTAATATGTACAAGGCGCACAGTGCCTAGTTCGAGTTTTTCACTGCCGCCGTCACAAGTCACCGCGTCAAAGTTAACGAAGATTTGTATGGGATCGGAGCAGCGCCTCTGTCGGCCTAAAGGTGACACTATTGTGAGCCCATACAAATCTGCGTTTACGTCGACGCGGTGACTTGTGACGGCGATTTTAAGAAAACTCGCGCTAGGCACTCTGGGACTCGTCTCTAACCCTGAGTGAACCTAATTCTATGTTATGATCTCAATCTTTCGCTTAGGTACTCAAACTTTTAGAAAGGCGCAGGGCCTGTAGAGAAAGTTACATTTTTATAACGATAAAAATTTATGGAAATGACGTAAATTTTTTGCGTTAGCGCAAGCGCGAGAGAATGTTATTTTGTCTAGGCCTACAGGTGTCCCAAGGCATAGGGTTTGACTTGTTTAGCGTCGACGATTTCGGATTGAGCTCGAAATAACTCCCAGGTCATATCTTAGGAGGAAACTCCTTACAATACATGGTTTAAACCAAGGCTAGACTAACTCCTGATTGAATCTAAATGTCCAATCCTTTGGAAACATCTGAAAACTAGCGGACGTCACGCGGTTTCACCCACGTAGTTCCCGTTCCCGTGGGAGTACGGGGATAAAATATAGCCTATGTTACTCGCTGATGGTGTAGCTATCCATTGCTGAAAGAATTTTCAAGATCGGTTACGAAGCCTATTCAATGCAAACAAATAAACAAAACAATAAAAATTTTCGTCTTTATAATGTACATGTGGAAGACACAGGGCTCTAAAACATGAATTTTATAAAACCACATATTGATACAAGGGTTTTATAATAGTTTTAACCTATCCTAGTGGTACGGTGGTAGGGGCCAGTGTCTCAACGCGTCTGAGAGCGACATCGCCCACGCGCGACCCCGCGTATAATTCAATTTCATACACACCGCATACAACACATTATGTCCGTCTGTCCGTAGAGAGGGGACAAATACCTATCGATGAATATACCAAGACAATCGGCTGTAAACAATATGGCCGTCGAGTTTATTTTATTCATATAGAGTCTATTTTTGTGCCAGTTGGTAAACACAGGTGGTTGTCACTTACATGAAATATATGAGGTTTCTGTTGCTATCATAATAATATAAGTAAATTAAACATTTATCGCTTCAGTAACATTTTGTTTTCGACGAACATCATCAGCGTTTTGTTAACTACCGAAAATAGCCAGTGAGGTATTTGTCTTACGGCTGGTAACATATTCATTTGACAATTTGATTCTTTATTCCTAAACTTTCAAACCATAATTTTTGCATCCTCTCAGGCTGTGAAAAGAGCTTTCTCCTTAGGTTCCTCTTCAACTCTAGTTCCTTATCGATATTAGAAATGGGCTCTTCAAGATATTTCTCTGCTCGCTACATAGATGGCGCTACTCGCTAACAATCGCAAGTTTGAGTACAAATACACGGCAGCCTAAATCGCGCTATGAGAGTTTTAAGCGCATTGTACTATTATATACAAATTTCCAACTAGAACAGTTGGTCTAGACATGACAACCACCTGGCTGGAAGATCTTCCCATTGCTGAAGATGAACACGATCACTTGCTGTCCCCACTTCGTTATATCGCAGACATCAAGTCTAGCTCATGTCTCTTATAACAGTGGTCTGTTCCTGATTGCTTTTGAATGTGTAATTTATAATTAACGTTTTGTATGTGGTCATCCCTAGCGTTCCTCCGGGCACCGGTCTGCCTGCATCAATTATTTAACCTTACTTAAGGTGCGGGTCAAAACACCACGCTACTCGACGACAATTGAGGGCCGCGGGTCGCGATCCTTACTTGACTCATCCTTACATCATTCTACATCTATCTCTATACAATGTACACTTAGGACAGTACAATCCAGTAGGTATGTTAAAGTAATCCGTTCTACAGGGGTCCGATACACGTTAAGCAATCAATCGAAATATCGTCAAAGAATTAAAGCTGTTTGATTGCAGTCTCATTGTGTTAATATTCACGTGTTCCAAAATCGTAGTTCGAAAAGATTTCAACTCAATACGATCGAAACTAAATGGTTTCTCGTTTTCAAATCGTTACGTTTTTACTTTGATGTATTGGATAACGCTGTTAACGATGTTAGTCGCTATGTTATCGTTTAAGCTTTCATTATAGGTACTTTTGGAGATTCTGATATATTTAAAAAAATTGTTTTTCTTAAGATAAGGTTGCCAGCAGTGGGACACTACAGGCTAATAATAAGAAAAGGTTGCATAGAGACATGACTTTTTTTATGGCATATTTCTATTATTATTGTTCTACTGCTATTGCAGCGATTCAACATAAGGTTATCACCTGCACTTGTATGCTTAATTATTTGTTCGCTAGTCACCTTTGTATTATAAAACGTAGTAAATATAGTTAACAGTAAATATTTTCTATACTTAAACTATGTACACAGAACACAAACAGACACATTATTAATAGGAAATCGTAATTTACGAGGAGCACAATATTTAATCAGTGTGCTGTGACAATATTTTGTATCGCACTCAGCCAGCTGCGTCCACACTGGTCGCTTCAATAGATATTAATATAAACAATGTTGATGTACAAACACGCCAATGTTGCCTTACACGTGTACTGAAATAAGTAAGTTACATTATTAAAAGACTTCTTCATGGACGTCTCAGTAACTCAGCACGGAGTAATGACCGGGAAGAAAACTTCTAGTGAAGGAACGTAGGTTCTAAAATCTATGCAGATAAATAAAATTGAAGTGTCTGTTTGTAATTCCAAAATAACAGCTTTTAACTAAATGCATATGAAAGTATACACGCTACTGACACTAAAAACCCAAGTTTTAAAATTTTTCGCTGTCTGTCTGTTTGTTCCGGGTAATCTCTGAAACGGCTGGACCGATTTCAACGGGACTTTCATTGGCAGGTAGTTAATTTTACAAGGAGGAATTTAGGCATTTTACTTTTATTTAAAAACCATTAGGGTTCCGCGGGACACACAAGAAATTATTTCTACGCGGGTGAAACCGCGGGCACAGCTAGTATGAAGTAAAACGAGATACTTAAAGTGAAACTATAAAAACATTTACATACTTAACTAAATTGATAAAAATCGTAGCTTATTGCATCACCATTGTTCTTAATCGTTACGCTTTTGGCAGAGGAGTCGTGGTCGTAATATTAGTTTTTGGTGGCTTGCTGATCAAAACGGCGCCATTCACTTCGGACTGCTGCTTTACGGGAGCATTCGTTATGATTAACATTTTCTTGAGTTTACTACCCACGTGACCTTGAACTCCTCGTGTATCATTCAAGGTCCCTCATGTAACCACATGACCATAGGTAAATATAACATTTTACAAAGGAATTATACAAACGAGTTTTAATTATGGTAACATATATTATATCACACATTTTATATATAAGAGCCGCGGTGGCCGTGAGGTCTGAGTAGACGCAGGTTCCAATGGCAGCGGGGCATATACCAATGAGTTTTAATTATGGTAACATATATTATATCACACATTTTATATATTATATTTTTTTTTTTTTTTTTGAATGGCAACACTAGCCTTAACTTGTCAAAAGTTTACGTCTGTATTTAAAACTTAAAATTAAATTGATTTATTGAATATTAGTGTGTAATTCATATAAAATACTGTAGTTTAATGTGTAAATAAACAACACAAATGTGGGTTTTGTGATAAACACTAGTGTAGCTGTGAAATATCAAGTTTCTCCACCGGCGAACTGTCAACGGAAGGAATTTTGAACTTCGTCATCAAAAGTGAAACCCGGGGAGTATTCTGAACTTTTATTATATTATTATAGTTTAGAAAACACTAGATAGGTTTATCACTAACACCTAAACGTCTTTGCATTTTTTTAATTTATAAGATTTTCATTCGAATGGTACCCGTAGGAGAAGATCCGAAGTCTCAAGAAAGGAGTAGTTCCGTAACAGATGGTGATTCTATCACTGAGTCTTTGGCAAATTATAATTTACTTCGTTTTTTCAACGGTCTTTTTTTTAGAAAATGTAATTGATGCAAGCCCCTGGGATTAGAACTTGCGTCGCTTGCGCAGCAGAAGACTGTTCAAACCACAAGGTCACCACGGCTTTTAATAGATTAATGACTGCTAGAATAATAACGAGTACTAATAAAACTAGCTAAATCCTAAACCCAAAGATTAGTGCTTTCTGAAAACGTACGATAATGTGATCATGTAACGGAAAATAGACTTATAAGTCTTCATCACAATTTCCGTTTAGGAATTCGAGCTCACAACCCTCGCGATGACCTCCACTAAGCCACAGGTCTTACCGGTCGCTTCCTTTGTCGGCGTGTGATCAAACGCCGGCACGCTTGGCCGGTCGCCGCGAGATAACGCGATTGGGCCCCACCGATAAGTGGCCTCCATCTCTGAACTATTTAACAATCATCAGCTGTAAATGACTTGATTATTTCACGACACATACTAATTAAACACTTGGGATTATCATACACGGTGGAAGTTAATTAAGATTCTTAAAATTCGTGGGATTCATTTATCAATAGCTTATTGACGTACTCGTGTCCTCAGCTTTTCTATCGAATTTTCTGTCCTTATTATGCGCGTTTTAAGATTCTTAATAAGTTCTAATAAGTATAATAAAAAGTGTGGTGATCGTAGGGTTTGAGCAGCCTGCTACGCAAGTGACGCAAGTTCGAATCCCAGCGGAGCCTGTACGAATAAGTTTTTCTAAAAACGTATGTACAGTGATGTCACATCACGTGAACTACGGCGAAGGAAAGCATCGTGAGGAAACTTGCATATGTCTGAGCAGTAATTCAAAGACGTATATATATGCCTGAGACGGCGATGGACTCACCATCCGTCACGTTGGCACTTACTGAATCTTCTTCGGTGAAAAGTGGGTGAAAAATAAAATGAAAATGAAAAATGAAAATGAGAATGATTTATTCAGTTTAGGCCCTGGTAAGGCACTTGTGAATGTCGAGGAATTTACCACCGGTTCGGAAACTAGCCTTCTGAGAAGAACCGGCAAGAAACTCAGCTGGCATCATGTACATTTCATTACACAGTAAACAATGATAATTACAATAAAAACATTTAAAATTATTGGGGTTACTTAAGGGTGTTGTTATTACAACACCTCTGCCTACCCTTTCGGGGAATACTGGCGTGAGCTAGCATATGTATGTATGTATGTTTGTAAAACTAATGTCAGATGTCATAAATACTGCTCTTTTTACTCATATTTCTTCTCGGAATTCCAACTTTCTATTCACTTAAATAGATTCAAAAACTCGATAAAACTCAAATATGTTCATACGACACGCGCATAATGCACTGAGCCGACTCGGCCCCGATTGTATCGGACGGTTCTTAATCGAATTAAACGTACAATGTATCGATATAGTTGCAGTACAAAGGCCAAGTCATCCCGACACTGCCGACACTACCTCAAGAAGAGAGGCAAGGGTTTAATTGGATGCGGTATATTTTGTGACCCGCGGTTTCAGCATATTTTTTCGGTTTGAATGTATTAGCATTTATAAAATAGAACTATAATAGCCTAAGTTGCTTCTCGTTAGATGAGCTTACGGGGATTAGCTGACATAAACCGACACACAGAGAAAGAAATTTTTCATGTATGTATCGTATATATACTTTCATAAGTGCCTTACCAGGACCTAAACTGAATAAATATTTTTCATTTTCATTTTCATTTTATGCATTTAGTAAAACACTCTTAATATGATATTACAAACAGACACGTACATTTTATTTATCTGTATAAGTAGATAAGGCAAGCTATGAGCAAATGACAATCTTGGTGTTGATCATGTACATAGGCGGCAGTAGCCGCTTCCCATCAGACGGACTTGTTACATCTTTATTAGTAACCAGCGGAGGTCACGCGGTTTCATCCGCGTAGTTCCCGTTCCCGTGGGAGTACGGGGATAAAATATAGCCTATGTTATTCGCTGATGATATAGCTATCCATTGCTCAACGAATTTTCAAGATCGGTCTAGTAGTGTCGGAGCCTATTCAATACAAACAAACAAACAAATATTTCCTCATTATTATATTAGTATAGATGAGCCCATTCATTGTAATAATAAGTGTCTAAAATCTATCTTGCATGAGAGTGCCACCTCCACGTGTTACATAGTGGCAGGCCAACATATGATGTCAAAGGCACAATAGTGTCAGATTAGTGTCAGTGGCAGGTCGCGGTGGACGTGGTCCGATCGACCTGCGCGGATCACGATCATCGGACTCATTCACGCACGTCCTATCTAAATAAGACACGTTGTCAATCCGAATTACAATTATCAGATCAGACAGCACTTGCTTCTTACAAGCGTTTAGGAGAGCGTAACATGAGATACTTAAATTCATTTTACTGAAATTCCTAGACGTAGTAGTAAGTTTATTAGATAGGAACGATCGGTTCCATTCGGCTAGATTCGGCACAAATCGCTCCAATCGCTTATGTCATAACAATCGAAAAACATCTCGATCGTTTCTTCGTCTGGTCGAGTCGATGGTAAATTTCGACAGACTCTGATTGTTTCGATTGTTGGAACATCACGCAATTACGCATCGCTAATTTTTTCCGCAGTTTTGTGCCCTATTTGGCTTCTGCTTAGGTTTATACAACACAAACAGTTTCACACTTAAGACCCATTTTAGCTAGTGCTGCGTAGAATTATAATTTTAATTACCTTTCACATAATAACATCTATATATTAAGTACCTGAGTATATGTATGTTACTAACACATCCCTCGCTCACGACCAAGTATCTATGTGCCTAAGTAAGTATAGTCGTATCTAAGCATTCACTCACTGGACGATCGAAACGTTACATTTTGTGTCAGGAAAGAGACCTTCAGCAATCGTAAGATACGTGGTGGAAGGTGCAGTGAGCCAAGTAAGCTTTTATAAGTTTTAAATTTTTATTTACGTTAACGATATCGCTTGCGTTTTTTCCTCAATTAGTATGGGAATGTTAAAAAGCGCACAATCAGCAGCAAGTTTTACGTCTCCATAAAAAAAACGCAAAACAAGGTATATGAAGAGGTTCGAACGTGTCAAAACCTATAGGTACTTGGGGCACGGTCCCGTCACGAGTAAAGAACGCGCAGTGAAAAATAACCTCGTACCATACATATAGGGAGAGACTGACTCATAAATTGTCTTCTTCGCATTCGAAAGTAAGTGGGCACGGTACTGTTATCAATGTTTACCGCGGGAGTGATTCATATTATTCCTAGGATTAAGATAATCCAAACTCTTCAATCCAGGCTTAACTATTATATTTCAATGCAATTTAACAGAAAGATTTGACTCGTAATATTAACCCTTTCAATTATCGTTCTAAAGCTTTAAATCATTACAACTATTTTCAATCAGAAGTTATTGTGCTCATTGAAGTGTATTTTTTTTAACACATAATTTTTTCCCATTTTAAATCTATACAGATAAATAAAATTGAAGTGTCTGTTTGTAAATCCAAAATAACAGTTTTTCACTAAATGCATTTGAAAGTATACACGCTACTGACACTAAAAAACCAAGTTATACATTTTTTCTCTGTCTGTCTGTCTGTCTGTTTGTTCCGGGGAATCTCCGAAACGGCTAGACCGATTTTAACGGGACTTTCACTGGCAGGTAGGTGATATTTCAAGGAGTAACTTAGTCTTTTATATCTTAAAAATATTAGGGTTCCGCGACAATAAGGATGAAACTAAATCAACGCGGGTGATACCGCAGGGCACAGCTAATCACTTATATGCAATTGCTTAAAAAATAATAGGTCCAGCTCACCACGTTAATACCTAGTTAGATAGTTACTACTTATATTGAAAGGGCTGGAAACCTTGGGAAACAGCGATGATTCACCACCTATTACGTTACTAACAATTATCTTCATTGAAATATAAGGTTGGTTACACATCCTGTTCCTTCATTTGCACACTGCCGTAAATAAATCATAATAATTACAAAGATACCAGTTACACGTGGGTTTAAACGTACTTTTGGTAATGAACAACCAACATTTAAGTTGCAATAATTAAATGTCATTAACCCAATCTCTTGCGACATTCATAAGCTCACTGTTAACGAGCTTTATGACGCAAATTACAATATTGTGACTGGCCATATTTTATTATAATTTATTTTACGACATTATAAAACAATATACTTTATGCAGTCTCAAGTATCAAGCGTGGTTGATAATCATTTAAATGTATAATGATCTTTAGTTGAAGTAAAGGACCAAGATGTTTAGGTCCGTTAAGTCATGTAACGTAAACGTTTAGAAAGAATGCTGTTAAACTGCTTTCTATGATATTTTATAAGTTTACAATTTAAGTCAAAGGGGGATTAAATTTACAAGGAATCTCATGTTTAACACAAAGTAATCCTCTTTCGATAGAACTTAAAGCTAAGTGATTCACTTTCTCATTAAAGTATCAGTTGGCGGTAGCTTTCCAAATTTGTACATAAACGGTAACATATTACAACCTGCGAGGCACCTACCTATTTTATATCGTTTCTAGACGTTATAAATGTGCACATACGAAACTAAGATGAACAACTAACAGATCCGTTGTGGACTGTGTTTTACAGCCGCTGGAACTATAAACAACACCGCTGCATATCCCCAAGTGAAACTATTGACAGATTTAAAACATTCGGTACACTTTCGTATGGCTTTACAGCGCCATTAATCACATTACAAACCACAATCGATTTATAATCGTGCCCACAGTTATACAGCTAATAAATAAAATGCGGCGTCCGCGCATACGGCAAATAGTGCAGGGGCGAGAGATGGGGAGGGGAGGGTGAGGGGTGGTGGAGCGGCGGAGCTTGCGGGCGGTTCTATATACGAAAGCTCGGGCAACGATTGGCGGCGGCGCGCCGGCAAAGCTTCAAAGGCGGAGTTTCCTCGCACCGTATAAAACCCACCACCCGCCTCCGCGCCGCTCAGTCCGCTCGCCGTCTGCGCCGCGAACACACGCGCGCCCTCTATCTTACTAGTGTTGTTAGTGTTACACCATGGTGAAGTTCGAAGGAGATTTTAGCATCAACTCGATATTGATGAACCACGCTGGCAGCAAGCCGCCGCCTTCCCCGGCTGCTTCCAGCGCGACCCCGTCGGAGCCCGATCTCTCAGATTCGGAGCTCGACGTCATCGGCACTGAGCCTGTCGATTGTTCCAAGCCAAAACACGACTCAGATGATAAGAAAGACAAGAAGCATGAGAAGCCGGCCTACAGCTACAACGCCCTCATCATGATGGCCATCCGCAACAGTCCAGAGAAGCGACTCACGCTCAACGGTATCTACGAATACATTATGACCAACTTCCCCTACTACAGAGAGAACAGACAAGGCTGGCAGAACTCCATCCGACACAACCTGAGCCTGAATAAGTGCTTCGTGAAGGTGCCGAGGCATTACGACGACCCTGGCAAGGGCAACTACTGGATGTTGGACGCGTCGGCAGAAGATGTCTTCATTGGAGGTACGACGGGGAAACTGCGCCGCCGGTCCGCACTGACCGGCCGCGCTCGCCTTGCGTGTTTCAAGCGCCCACTCTTCACCGGTATGCCTGCCTACCCTCCAGCTGCCTACTCTCAACTCGTCGGCCTATATTCGCAACTGCTATACCAACGGTACGCGCCAATGCAAGTGAAAACTCATCCAGTAGCACCGAACGCTATGCACCCAGCATTCCGTGGTGAATCCTTGCCATACGGTGGTATGCCGTATGCGCCGGCGATGTATGGAGACAGAATGCCGTCGGCAGCGTTCCTCAGTCAGGCCGGTATGGCTCAGAGCTCGCCGCTGATGGCGCCGTCACCACCGTCGCTTCACTCGCCGCCGCCGTCGGGCGCCTCCAGCCCCGACCTACCCCCGCACCACCTACCTCCACACCACCTGTTCAAACCAGTCACGGTCCTCACCCGACAGTGACCACCTAAGAAACTCTCACGCGCAAGCGACCCATCTGTGATTTAGCATAGTATAGTGTAACGGACCAGTGCGAGAGGTAATCTCTATGTGTTAGTTAGCACCGCAATATTAGCACCTCACCTAGCATTCCGCTGTTACTGCTGTAAATAATTCCAAAGTTGTATATTTATTGATTTAAATTTAAGTTAAGAAGAGTTATAATAATGAATGATTAAAATATTGTTCTCCTTTAAGCATATCTTTCATTTGCCATTTCCTGGTACAGGGTTTAGGTTTAACTAAATCAGCATTTCAACAAAATAAAAATATCCCCAGATTATCTTTGAACGGACCAAAGCAGATTAAAACTAAGCGTTTTAAATATCTGCGAGTAATTTAAGCCTTTACTAAACATAATAACAGTTTTTAAATCTCTTTAATACAACTTGAATGTTAAATGCTGATGATTAAAATAAAACTTGGTTTACAGACAACAACATAACAGTACAATATTATCCAACCGAAGAATTATTATCTAAATCAAGATTATGTACTAATATTATCTGCAGTGCTAAGCCCGGATATTGATAATTCTTTGATTCTAAGAAGTAAACAAATGGATATTAAGGTTTTCAAAACAAAGCATAACAAAACAATATACTTACATTATTTTAATAGTGATTATATCAATATTTTCGTAATAAATAATTGCATAATATTCAATAGATTATTTTTGCAAATTAAATGGATCTTTCGCTTGAATACACAACGTGAATGCGGAAAGGAAATATTTTAGGCTTTTTGAGGTAGAAGATTAGGTACCTGCATTAAGATATGCGAAAAGGTGCTTCGTAGCAGAATACTTAAAAAACACCTAAATAACAAGATTCGCAATTCACAATATAATTAACTCATGGATAGGTCTGATTAAAATGAAGTTCAACCTAAAAATAGTTTGACCTATAACCATTTGCAATTTAAAAACTATACCTATAAATAATGTAGGAACATCAAGTGTAATCCTACTTAAATTGTATTCTTTTCTAAGTTTGTTATTTTGTTAAAAAGATTCCTAAATGTATTTACATACAATACAATCAATCATAATTATTCATTCAAAGAAGCAACAAAATATTTACACGGCTTAATACTGATAAATTACAATGATAAGGAGTTACAGACAGCCAAGATTACGATGGCTTTAGATCTCTTAGGATAATTTGCTTTTAACATATCAGTATATGCGTAATATACACCTATATTCAGTTTAGTGCTATATTTATCTAAATATATATTTATATACCGCAGATTATTAATACGAATCATTGTGCAATAGATAGGTACTTGTGATTATAATTTATAAGCCCTTGGAAATAATCCGTTACATTACAATATTATAGTAAAACTAATAAAATATTATTGGCCTTAAAGAATATGATTTTTGTTGCATTTGGATACAGGTGTGATTATTAAGAAATTGTTGCTTTTTAATTTAGGTATAAATTATCAAAAAATCTTTTTATCAGATAACAATACAAATATAAAGACAACGTTCATACACTCATGATCGTGTCTCAGTGCAAAAATACATTTAAAGTTATTTAAAGTTTGAGCTATTTTTCACTACTCAGCTTTCGCACAAGCTTCACCAGCATGAAGAGTATTTTTTTTACCCTAATAGGGTCAATAGAACCCTATGGGTAAATTCAATCAGAAAACTTATGTGCCAAGTTTCATCCCACTTTATTATTCCGTATTTTGTATAAATGAAGTATTTTTTTTAAATATATTAATATTAGTAGGATAATACAATTTTAATGGAATACAGATTTGGTATAACACGGGTTAAGATTTCATTTGAATAGATACGCTAAAATAAATGCTAAATGTGGGAACCTAACCGTGGTTAATTCCAAAATAACAGTTTTTCACTAAATGCATATGAAAGTATACACGATACTGACACAAAAAAACCAAGTTTTAAAATTTTTCTCTGTCTGTCTGTCTGTTTGTTCCGGGTAATCTCTGAAACGGCTGGACGGATTTTAACGGGACTTTCACTGGTAGGTTGCTGATGTTTCAAGGAGTAACTTAGGCTTCTTTTATTTATTAAAAATATTAGGGTTCCGTGATAATAAGGAAGAAACTACAAAAGCGCGGGCGAAACCGCGGGGCACAGCTAGTTACTGTTTAAATAATACTTTAATGTAAGTACAATGAATTACTGAAGACGTAAGTACCTTATGTCATAACAATTGTTTGGTAATACATTTATATTTTAATTGCATATTAATATTTGATAGTTAGTTAAGTACCTATGTACATAATGCAGATTTACAATTTGATACAAACAGTCGTGCCAAAACTGGCAAAGAGCCCTGGTGGCCGCGGGCTTTGAGCAGTCGCCTGTTACACAAGCGACGCAAGTTCGAATCCCAGCGGCCTGTACCAATAACTTCACCCCACGTGCGTTACGGTGCAGGAAAACATCGTGAGGAAACCTGCATATGTCTGAGAAGTAATTCAAAGACATATTATTGGACTGCAATGGACTCACCCTCTGTCACATCTGCACATAATTAACTTTGGTGAAAAGTGGGTGTTGTTATTATAACATCTTTGCCTACCCCTTCGGGGAATACAGACTCAAACTCAAACTCAAAAATATATTTAATTGATAAGACTTTTCACAAAGTACTTTAAAATCGTCAGAACGACACAATCACACAGGATTACACATGCTACCTCCAGGTTCGAAAGGTTGCTTTTACTGAGAACAACCTGGCAAGAAACTGAGTAATTACTCTTTTCAAAAAAGGTTATTTTACAATTTTGAGTAATACAAATCATAACGTGAGCATATGTATGTATGTGGAATATTTATTCGTTTACTACAATCTGAGAACCTTTACAAGAATCATAAGAAACGACGATACAACACAAAGCCGTAGTTATCACACTCCGACGTGTGCGTTTGGCAGACAGCACCATTTTAGACAAGCCGTCAGCGTATATTGACCAAACTAGAAAGTATAAAATATGTTTTATTTATATGAATACGCTGTGATACTATTCAAACACGGGCCTCGGCTGATTACAGGCTTGTGTTTGAATGATTGCTTGTTGTGAACACGTTACGAAGTAAATTGTTCACCCATTGTGCGCTTGATTAAAACTGCTGGCGCTCTATTGAGCTGTTTGCCGGATTTCGATAATGTTATATACACGGTAAATACACTTATAATGCAGTGATTAATCGGTGATAATCGGGTTTATTAAAAAACTTATATTTGTGGACATTAGAATTTCTTAACTCGTTAGGGAAATTGTTTGTTGAAGGAACATGTAGTAGGTACTTATTATTTAATCCCAATATAACTTGTGGTGTTTACAAATAACTATACAAGGTATAGAATCTCATTGCATCGGACAGACTAGGATTTTCACAAGTAGGGGCAAATTTATTTGACAATCAAATTATGAGAAAATCTCTTGAAGCCCATTAACATTTAATGCGATTAGTTATATTTCAAAGATTGGGTATAGTTCTTATTAATTTCAATTATGTTAGATTGTTTCAAAGGGTAAGTATTTAGAGCACTAGGAACCACATTACGTACTTTTAATTTCATGATCAAAATACTTTACAGATAATACATCATTGCATATAAAGTTTTACTTATGGACTACATACATTAGGGTGCAAGGTGCCTGAACTAGAGTAAAAACGAGGTATTCATTGAATGTTAGATCTTTTGTCTATGTTCGTTCAATATGTTTATGTATTCCAAAGAACTTAGTTGCAACATAATGATAACTCAAGTAACATCACGTCACACAAGACAGTCACCCATCTCCCGGTGTCAATCGGGATCGATTGTGTCCGCTACTGACATAAAAACGTGGACAATGCACTACTGCAACGTGCTAAAATTCATCCGCTCGCCATCCATCACTCGGAGCCTTCAATATAGTGACAGGAGCAAGCGGGGAGCGGAGCGACTATTTATTTAAGACGACATCAAAATTGAATGTGAAAAAATACTCTACTTAGGTTAGATTTTCTCGTTCGTATTAACGCTACTGTCAAATGTGAGTTCTTGCTGAGTTTCTCTAAGATATTTCGACGACGGCGAGTTGTCAATTTCAAATTGAACTTTATCGCGTACATGTATTAATTTCTTATAATTGAAGCAGAGAGAGTCGAGTTCGTCGTCGAAATAGTATACAGAATTATAAAAATAGCTTAAAGAATTGTGGGTGACTATACATACACCTTTGCCTACCCCTTTGGGGAATGTAGGAATTAGCAATATATGTATGTAAAAAATATTACTGGCTAACAAGCGGATACTATTGCTTCTAAAGCAGCTAAAGCGTGTTCCACCCGCTACCGCTCGTGCACATAGTCCACTGGCTGTAACAGTTACATACCTGAGTATTTGAGTACAATCGTACAAACAAACAGACAATCACGCACGGTTGTCAGTAGGAAGCCATCATTAATCATTCATCATCGCACCGAACACATTTCACTTGGAGAATACACTTTTATTGTCAAAGTAACGGGTACTTGGGGATTAAAGAAATTGTTTATTACAACATACACCGTGAAGATGCGGTGTTATTGGAATTTGAATCTGTTAGATTTGTTTATGATTAATACTGAAGTGAAAATAAATTGCAATTTGATATTATATTTAATAACATAATCTGGGATATTACTTGTAATTTAATTTTATGATTAGTAATCGAAGCACGATGTATTATTGCTATATTGAAGTCCATTATTTGAAACTCATAATTCCAACACCGCTATTAATATGTACTTGCATATATGTTAAAATGTAAGTGCCTAATATTAGTTTTAACACACCGACTGCCTACGCCTCATGGGGTAGGCAGAAGAAAAAAAGTATAATTCCATTCAGATTATCTAAAATTTTTAGGTAAAGACGAAAACGAGGCGGGACTCGAACCCGCGACATCTACAAACCGTGCAGTCGCTTTGCCAACTAGATCACACCTTATGCGTCGAATTTTTCCTTGTTTGTTTTTTGCGTGTTAGAAGCCGAATTGTCTCTCAGATTTTCTAGGGATTGAATCTCCACTCCGCAGAAGATCGCAGCCAGATCATTATGTTTTATACTGCTGTGTTCCTGTGGTAAGGTCAATACAATAGCGAAGGAAGGCTGTGCTAGCAATTAATTATTCCCTTGTCGTCGATTCCTTCTACGTCGAGTCTCGCTGTGTCGAACCAAAAACAATTGCCGGCTACTACATGTCGAGTGTGTACCTTATGTTGGAAAAATAATTAAATTATATAATGTTGAATATTAAACGCTAGCCAACAGTAGTAACTTAATGTTGCAAAAGATTACGGGTTACATTAGGCACCTATTTACCATCAGAGGGACCGTATTTTATCCCACCGGTTGTACTTTATAGACATTTTAGGAGACTAGACGAATATAGGCAGACTGAGATGTCTGTATAGTGCGACATGAATAAAATACATACGCAGTCACCCCCACTTACTTACGCACTTGCCACGATTGCATGACGCACGCAAATAAATATTTTACTAATATCCCCACAAAGCGTTGTTTTAGCTGCTAGTGTAGGTCAAATTGTCTAGATTGATAACCACCGAGAGAGTGTTGAAGATAAGGCCTAAGGGTGTAAGCAGTATACTCCCGAAGCCATTAATCATATTGTCCATAGATAGGGTAGACAGCGTGCAAAATGGACAACCATAGACCTCGACCACCACGGTAAGGTATTGTAGCCAGAATGAAGACCGATCACTCTCTAGGGATACCTGTCTTACAATTTCAAAGTGTTTAGAAATTATGCCCACCGGGCTATACCCACTAGCTTATTTCATGGGCATCCTTATTTATAAAAAGTTAGCCTATGTTACTACTTATAATCAGCTTAATGTTTTACTCTTAGTATGTAATTGGATCACTCTTTTGAATTTCCATTAGTTACTTACAATAGCGATAGACCGACGAGGTTTATGCAAGCATTACAGGTGGTTAGAAACTGTGGTGAAGACTTATTAATACATATGCTCACGCCTGTATCCCATGGGGTAGGTAGAGACCACCGTTCTCCACATGCTACGATCCTTACATACTTCTTTCGCTCACTTATATTTATTCGCAATTGATAAAAGTTCAGGCTGTACACGGGCTGTATACATAGGCTGTATCAGGATAAAGGGGTAGTTTTTCGAGATCGATATTGCATTCTAGGCAATTGGTAACCAAAACGTGGCTGCCCTTTTTCAGCTATATGCATTCCAAAAAGTGACATCATTGACTTTTAAAGATCCTACGTTTAAATGACTAAAATTCCCATAACTCCGTAACGAAAGGAAATTGTTAATTAATGAGTTCGTTTAAATATAAAATATTGTGCAAACGCAGTCATAATAAACATAATGGTGTCATTACATTACACATAATTGCTATTGACGTAAATACTATGATCGTTTGTAAATTTTTTTTTACTTTAGTATGGGAGCTACCTTCAACCCAACCCATCGAAATAAACCTATTTATGGCTGTTAGAAGGTAGATAATAATTTTGTAGGTTCATCCATTTATCCTAATACTATTGCACATACCAATAATGTGTTGATCTCTAAACAAATATACATGCTCACGCCCATATTCCCCGAAGGGGTAGGCAGAGGTGTTGTAAAACAACACCTACTGTTCACCGAAGTGCCAACAAATCCTCAGAAAGTACTATTCGTTTGCCTGAATAGTGCCCATATAATGCCCGTATATTCGGTTTCGGTATATTCAGACGTCGTCGCTTGCCTTACGTTTTAGCGTGGCTCAAAATGTGTTGATACTTTTTGCCGGAAATAGGGGATCAATACATTTTGAACCACGTTAAAAAACAAGGTCATGCGACAATTAAACATTTCCCAAACCTTGGGGTACAGTCTATGTGCTTAGTATGCTTTCTTCATGACAGTTTCCCGATTAGAACCATTTATTTTTTGCTTAGTTTTTTGGTCTCTCAGTAGGATCCGTGGTATTCTCGTCAGCTTATTAGTCCATCGTCATATAATTTGTTGTCAGGTCACCATTAATGACGAATCCTATCAACAGACCGTTCTGTTAGTCAACATGTCACCCTAATTGCAATAAAATGGCTGGTGTCATGAAGCAAATAGTTTGTTTTGATTGCACCGTGCTGGCAGTCACGTACGCAGAGGTGTACCTACACCTAATGGCAGGTGACATAGGCTTTTAATTGATATTTGATTGGCGTTAATCGAATTTTAATGCTCGTTCAAATATATATAAGACTCGGAATACGTAGAGTCAAGCCGTCGAGAACTGCTACCCTTTAAATTTTGTTAAAAATATCTTGTTACTTTTATTCAGGTCAGGGAGATGTTCTTTGCTTAACACCGGATTGTTTGCTATTTTTGTATTCTACAGTGTTTTCTATTAATATTAGTTAAGTATCACTTTTTGTTTTGTTTCTGTTTAGATACTTAGTGTTTTTTGATCGTATCTTAATCTGAAAGCCTTAAAAATATCTGGAAATGAATCAAGTGCTATTAGAATCCATACATTCATATGCTCATGCCTGTATTCCCCGACTCTTACTCTGTCTTACTAACTTCTTAGTTTAAACGTTTAGTTTTGGTATCAAAAAATTAAGCGTCAAAGCTAAGATGTTCTTATAATACGCTCTGCTTAAACCGATTCCCGAATCCCGTCACGAGTTGAAAAGAGTAATTGTTAAGTTTCTTGTCGGGTTCTTCTTAGCAAAAGCAACCTTCCGAACCTGGCGGTAACATCACAATCCTGTATAATGTATTTCTGTGTCCTTCTGACGAATTCTAATGAATAAAGATGGTAAATTCTCGACTTTCATAAGTGCCTTACCGGCCCTGGTAAACTGAATAAATATTTTTCATTTTCATTTTCATTTTCAAAAAAGATAATTTGAATTTTTTATTCTGAGTTATGAACACGTGCCTTAAATTTCATTCAGCCATTTTATGAGAATCTGTCTGACGTCATACAAATCGACTGACAGAGACAGATTCATAAAATGCTTGAATTAAATTCTAGGTACCTACGCGTTCTTTGCTCGTGACGGGACTAGCTGCGTTATTCACTAAGGTTTCTTAGCGTCACACTCGTTGTCGATGGTCGCTTTTAAAAATACGAAATTAAATCTTTCTATGTGTTATGTATCAATTTCCTATGATTGAACCCAACGCTCGTCGTGAAGTTCGACGCCGAGAGACCTTAATAACGCGTCTTGGTTTGCTAGTGTAGTAACAAGTGTGACCGCAATCTGTCGGTTATAGGAGTAGGTGCGCGGGCGCATGTTCTCAAGCAAACCATTCTGTTTATAAGGATGTGTTCATTTGAGCAATTGTTGGCTGGCACTCCCGTACTGCATCCTTCGAGCTAGCCCACCGCTGTGGTGCCCAAACTTTATTTTAAAACTAAGTTCTTATATCAAATATTGTTTGGTGCTGTTTCCGAGTCTGCCTCGTCGGTCTAGTGGTCGCAAACGCTACTGATGGACACGAGGTCCTGGGTCGCGATGCGAGGCCAATCATCTTCGGATTTTGGATTGTTCTCCATACTACTCTTTCAGAAGTATTAGCTCGCAAATTATAAATTAGATTATGAAACGTTCCCTTCCACTTTGCTTACAAAAATCAAATATGTCTTTCTAAAAATATTCCAACGATTGCCAGAGTTTATTTCTATATGTACATATTTTTGGGAAAGTAAATGTTTCCTAACCGATAAAGTAAACAGATTAAAGCCCTTGAAATTGGGGACCGTAACTGCTTAGCAAATAATATTATAATACTTAATTGTATATTTAATATGCATCTGTCAAAGTTTGTGAGCCACTGTCAATGAATATTAAAGAATGTGCCAACAATCTTGTTCCGCGTGGCGCGTCACTGTCGGGACGCAAGCCTTTACAAGCAGTAAGGAATCTGGGAACACATCGTTCCAAATGACACACTCACATCGACGCACACATCTACGACAAAATAAGCGCCATAGGCGTAATGACAGTAAGAGATGTCACGTTGTGGTCAATCGCGTATACGCCATTAACATATTTACCGATATTTTACAAAATTTTAATGTGGCAATATTACATTATTTTGAAAGTAAATAAAAGAGTAAATTTTAAAAGCTTTACGATTGACAACCCTCACGCTTAATGAAACAACCGCTCTTATTTAAAAAAACTAGCTGTGCCCTAGATTTAGTTTCATGCTTCATGTCGCGGAACCCTAATAATTAAAAAATAAAAGTAGCCTAAGTTACTCCTTGAAACATCAGCTACCTACCAGTGAAAGTCCCGTTAAAATTGGTCCAGCCGTTTCAGAGATGACAGACATACATCGAAACAGACAGACAGACAGAGAAAAATATTAAACTTGCTTTTTCGGTGTCAGTAACGTGTATACTTTCATATACAAACAGACACTTCAATTTTATTTATCTGTATAGATAGGCCTATATTCTTTACTGCTTGTATTTATACTGTGGTACTGTGGCTGTGTTGTAACACCCGTGTACTTGTTATATATTACCTATCATCTTGGCCTACAAAAGGTGGTGTCACGAATTTTGTGCGCTTACCTCAAATAGTATGATAACTCTACTCATACCATACAAGACCAAACGCGCAATCAAGGCCAGCACTCAAATCACGTGCCGGCAACTGAACAGACAGGTGTTATAGATTATAACCTGCCCTATGGATGGAAGTGTTACCAATAAGTTTAAATACCCACTTATCACTGAAGATTTAGCTTGAGACAATAAATAAGCTGAATCGTACGTTATATAATATCCTTACAAATATTCACAATGTTTCCCTTCACGAAACTAGTCAACTCCCGCTTTAGCGTTTGTGGTTGTTTTTTAATATTTTTTTTTTATTACTAAGTAAATACAGTATCTGCGAAAAAAGCTATGCTTTGCGGTTACCATAGTAATTTGATATCCATAATAATTAATGAACGAATTAACGAAATAATAATGTTTTGAGTTACATAATTTGATGTGCAAACAGAGTAATTTTGATGAGCATTCGAATTAATTCGAATTGACTTAATTTGCGTTTAGTAACCGCCTGTATAATTCTAATATATTCATGCCAGAAGGGTTCCCGAAGGTGCAGGCAGAGGTTTCGTAGCAACAACACGTACTTTTCACCGAAGATGATTAAGTGCCAACGTGACAGATGGTGAGTCTATCGCCGTCGCAGACTATACATATGACTTTGAGTTACTTGTCAGACATATGCAGGTTTCCTTAAGATGTGAAGCACGTGGGGTGAAATGACAACACATTCGTTTTAAGAAAAACTCATTGGTGCTGGCCACTGGGGTTCAATCTTGCGTTGCTTGCGTAGCAGGCGACTGCTCAAATCCCACGGCCATGGTTTCCAATGGCAATACTTTCGACGAGAATAATAAAAAAAACCTCTCAGCACTGTATAATTTTCCAAGGGTCACATATCCACGATTAATTTAACAGAGTACCTAGTAATTATTTAGATTTACAAATAGGAAGTAATACAATTAAAAGAAATGTGGCAAAAACGCGCAATAGACATTGTACTCGATGTCAAGGTCTCCTTGAGGGCATCAATACAGTTTTAATGTAATCACAAAACAAAAAACACTAATTGTACTAACTTGAATATATTGCGCTTGAACAGTGTTGTCAGGGAGTCGTGTTGCTCTATTAGTTTGAGCAGACGCCTGCTATGCGAGCGACGCTAGTTCGAATCCCAGCGGGGCTACCAATGAGTTTTTCTAAAAACTTATGTGCAGTGATTTCACACCACGTGTTTTATGGTGAAGGAAAACATCGTGAGGAAACCTGCACAAATCTGAGAAGTAATACAAACGACCTATTTATAATGCCTGAGACAGCGATAGCTCACCATCGGTCACGTTGGCACTTAATCATTGTGTTGTAAGCTCTGCCTATCAGGTTGTTATGGGAAGACGTTAGGTTATAATCAGAGGTCCAAATATCGGATATGAAATACTGTCAAAATATCTCAAAGTATTTCATTACGTATTAGCGTCGCTCGAAATGTGATGATACTTTTTCAAAAACGGATTATGGCTGAGTTTCTTCCATGTTTTTTTTGCACGCCTTTGTAATTGGATTTTGCGCGGAAAATTATAGAACCACATATACACATAATATAAGTGGTGCGTATTTAATTTTATGATAAAAAAAATCCATAATTTATTTATCAAACATTCTCCACGAGCAATGAATAGTTTAAGAAAAACTTAACCCAATAAAAACGTCACATCCGCATTATTGGAACAATAAACATATTTCGAACAAAAGCCTCCTAAATCTTCTCTTTAAATTATACCTTAAACCTTTGGAAATAAAATATAATTTTGATTACTCACGCACGTGGCGGGGTAAAGGGCACAATTGTCGTCACGGCATTATCCCTGTCAACGCGCATCCCTGATTTATCGGCGGCAATTATTCTCCGGGATGTGCCGACGGTGCCTTTACACCGACCTAATAACATATGTTATGTTGGTATACAAACATGGTTTAGTTATAACACGGTGTTATTCTGGCACGATATATTAATATGTGGTTAAAATGTAACTTTATTACCTAAGTAAGTAAACATTTATATTTACATGCCCTAAAAATTTGATTACATATGTACCTTCAGAAGACCTATTTTTGCACTATATTATTTAATGTGAATAGTATTATTTCTATTTATATGGTAAGGTAAGTAATTATTTTTATAATTAAGAACTTTTCATTACCTTATTTTATGCAAAAAAATACAAATGGTGTAAGGTATAGTAGGTAGGTGTATGAGTAGCTCAATTAGCAAAGCGCATATTTAAATCCGATGAATCCCGCCTTGTGTTCGTATTTTTCCTAAACATTTTACGCATGATTCTAGTTTAAAATGTTTCTTGGATAAATGGTATTTTTAATGAATAAATGTGTTGTATGTATTTCCTGGTGTTTGTCCATATTATAATCATATAGTGAGTATGTATTTATAAGCAAAACTTCATTAAAACGGTCACAAGGCTCGGATATTTGATCTCGGCAGTTTTCATTCCTTTATTAAGACCATTCGCATCGCATCGTGTGAAGTGTTGAATGAAGTATTGACATAAAAACATAAAACCTACAAACAATGGGAACAGAATACACCTGTGTGTGGGAGTGTACGGCGCGGGCGCAGCAAAGCCTGCGCGATTGAGACATCCGACACGCCATCAAACGCGCCGCTTTTCTATAGCCGAGGGTATCAACAACTTTCCCCTTTACCCTACCTACAAATCACCAATCTTTTTCAACCTTTATGCACGTATAAATAAAGTCTATTTTAGGAGCTTTTGATGTCATTTGAAGGTTTAGAACTGAATTTGTATATTGGTAAGATATTACCCATTTAACCCTTATATCATTCAGTATAGTATTGTTATTAGAAATTTGTCAGACGAGATGTGTGCAGGAGTCCCTTTGTGTGTACGTGGTTTTTTTCCATTGTTGGTACATTAGGCGTTGTTGATATCGGATCTTGGCCGAGTGCTAATGTGGCAACCCTGAATACATTGTGTGATAAACTTTTATAAAATGTTCATTGTTGTGTCACCTCTTTGACGGCGGCCATTTTGGATTTGTCACTCTAAGGTGAGCGACACACGTTGGAAAATGTTAGAACAGTTAAATCATTTGATACTAGCTGTGCCCCGCGGTTTTACCCGCGTAAACCATAATGTTTTTTTTCTGCCAGTGAAAGTTCCGTTAAAATCGGTCCAACCGTTTTGGAGATTATTCGAAATAAAAAGACAGGCAGAGATATTTTTTTTATATCAATGCATGATATGCATTTAGTGAAACTCTGTTAATTTAGAATTACAAACAGACACTTCAATTGCATTTATCTGTTTAGATTTTTTTAATGTATTAGGGTAGTAGCTAAAGCAGTACTAAAACGTTGCTTTAATTATTGATTACATTTTTCTTTTCTCAATACACCAGTAGCTGTGCTAAAATGTAGCTAAAAAACTGATTACTTTTTCTCTTCTAAATGCACCAGTTTAGCCACCTTTACACAGCTCCCAAACCCTTGTATAAAATCGTTCAACCAACCATCCATTGTAATTTGCGAAATGTATTGTATTAGCCGTTACTTACGCTTTGCTGCGGCGCCTGAAGAGTTATCTCAAGTGCGTGGATCTATTAAAGCGTCACTGAAGTCCCTACCGATACTTAACCTCAGTGTAATGCGACCTTAACCCTTCACCATCAGCCAATAATCCCTGACGTGACCACTAAACCGGAAAGCGCAAATTATACAACAAAGACGCAACACATCTGCGTTTGCAAGACTTTAAAGTGTCTTAATTTTCACCCACGATATTGGACCTTAAGTTTAAGAGATAGAGGTGGGAGGGTGGGCAGGGTTAAGCAGATTTATTATTGATATAAGATATGTTTAATAAGTGCATTAAGACGCAGCGGCGCGGACTAATCGCGCTCGAGTGGCGCGGGCGCAGGGTGGCACTTCATTATTGCCGAGGGAGAAATGTCTGCACACAATTTTATAGCGGTTAGGTATGGTAAGCGGTTACCTTAGTCTTTGGACGTTTGCAATAACGATGGTTTGTCGCCGACTCCTAAAATCCTCTGTCCTTAATCTATGCTTCAGTTTGTGATTGTGGGAAGATCTGATGGCTGCCACCAATAATGCTGTTGAAGTAGCCAAGTTCTGGGCTACAGCAATTTAAACTGTCTGTCATCGACACGATAAGAAAGTTTGTGATTTGTAGTGGCCGTAGGGTTTGAGCAGTCGCCTGCTACGCAATGAACCAATTAGTGTTTCTAAAAAAAAACTTATGTGCAGTGATTTCACACCACGTGCTTTACTGTGAAGGAAAACTGCATATGTCGGAGAGGTTATTCAAAAATAAGTATGTATAGTGTCTGAGACGGCGATAGACTCACCATCTGTCACGTTGGCATTTAATCAGCTTCGGTGGGAAGTGGGTGTTATTATACCACCTGTGTCTACCGACCCCCTCGGTGAATACAGGCGTGAGCAAAGTATGTATGTATGTAATAAAATATTGAATTTATTAGAGCTATTACTTAAACTATATGTTTAATGACTTAGCTTAGACAAGACTGTGTACGATATAGAATTAGCGATTCATTAATTACAAAATTCCTGAAATTGATTAATAATATCCCAGTAAGTTATCTAAGTACTCTCAATAAAACAAGATCTTTCCTTTCCCGGAGTATTACACGAACCCTTTCACAGTTAAAGTATCGTTTATCTAATACCAATCGAGGCTTACCAGCTATTGTAAACCTCAAAATATTATTTCACTTAAAAAAAGCTTAGTCAAAAACGATCGCGCAACTTTTCAGTACATTAACTTTGTATAATGTATTATACATGTTTTGGTAATCGGATTTTATAAAATAGTTTTCCAAAAAGGGTTTTTTAAGTGTAGGTAAGTGGTTTTTTGTGTGACGGTTATGACATTGTTGGTGAATGCTTTGTGAATGATGTTAGTTAAAAAGCTGTCGGGATTAGCCGATTACGGTGAAATAACACAGAATAAGACATTGGCTGAGATACTGCAAGGGTATTAGAAGATCCTTTACCATATTCATTTAAATTATCGTTTAAATGCACTTTTCTTGAGGTTTAACGACACCGCGCAACATCATGATTAGCGATTCAATCTACTTATAAAGAGGAAAGATTTGTTTGTTTGTATTGAATTAGCTCCGATACTACTTACCCGATCTTGAAAATTCTTTCAGCAATGGACAGCTACATCATCAGCGAGTAACATAGGCTATATTGTATACCCGTACTCCGACGGGAACGGGGACTACGCGGGTGAGGCCGCGTGACGTCCACTTGTATATTATGTTTTTGAAACTTTAAACCAACTCCGCAGAAGTTGTCACTTGTGACTGTTTTATACTCTTTACTTGTACTTTTAGATTAAATATATATAAGTGTAGTGCAAGGACAAATAATTTATACTAAATCCCTACTTATTTGTTCCGTTTTCAATAATAGTTGTAACAAATACAGGCGGTATCGTCCCGCATCCGCGTCGGCGACCGAAACAATATCTAAACAGACACATCACCACGATGACGGCCCGATGTTTGTATATCGATTAATTAATAAATCGAGTTCCAATCGAGAGATCGAGATCCACCATCGATACACGCCGGCTCTCTAATTGAGTCAAGCCGACATAAAAGATAATAACTTTACAAACATAACGTTCCATCGGATTAAACGATTATCAACTTTATTTTGAAGTGCTTAAGAAGTATTGATGTGTTTATGGAAGGATGGAAGGTTGTCCAAAAAGAGAAGTAAAAGCCCAACACTAAATGCCGGGCTTTAACCTGTCATATTAATAAAAAGCGGGCCCGTAGTGTATGGGAATCGATACGTTTTTGATTAATGGACCCCAAACTAGATTACTTTGTTGACGAACAGAAAGATTGATCGATACTTTTTGCAATAAATGTAATCCTAGACAACCCGCATCAGCCTGTAAGGGCCTATTGGGACCCATTGAGGCTTCGTTTGATACAATGAGTAATATTAGCGAACTCATAAGCCTTTAAAAAACCCCGTTCGCACCTGTATATGATTCTCACAGAGCATTCGCGGATTTCACAAAAGATTTCGGCGTTTTTTGACATTTAAAACGCGTAACGAGATACGCATCTAGTGAACGCGGTTTATCCGCAAATACTTGTAATCTGATGATTAGGAGAGCAAGGCTTGCCGCCGGGAAATATCTTGTTCATCTCACTGTTATGGTAAATATACTATTACGCATGGTTTTATTGTATAAAATATTAGACGAAAATCGCCTACGGCATAACTTTTAAGGTAAGGTAAGCTGTCTGATATTATTATAAGTAAATAATCGGGATTTTCTTATTTATTATTCGCCTGATTACCAAATAGTTCTTTTTTCTTGAAATTTCATTCCCAACTTAAAAACAAAACAGCTATAAAGCTTTCATGGAGTACTTAATATTAACATTGCAAATAATTTTAATGAAATGAAGCTTGCATATTGAGCCAATCTCACGCTGATTCACTCCGTGAACAGAGCGTCCGTAAGCTAATACACAGAGGTCTTTGTGACTAAGCTCGTTGAAGGCAGCTTTGCACAGGGTTGGGTTACCGAGATTAAACTGAGGTGTTGGCCGGTGTAACCCTATATTCTATGGGCTGTTTGTGGCAGTCTTGCAGGCTGGCTAATACCGGCCATCAGCGAGGAAAAGGAAGACTATAATTCTTCTGAGGAGAGTGGGTCTAGCAAATAATATTTTTCGGGGTAAAATAGCTTATAGTACTCGCTGATTAGTTCACTAATCTCGCTAAAATTCGTTGAGCCATTGCCTCTCGCCATTGTCGCTCAGAGAATCAGCATTGCCATTCAACGTGGCGCTGCCAGCCTTCTTGGCACGATCCCGAGAGACAACAATTTGGGCCAAGTCTTCTACTTGTAATTAACTTTTATTGAATGAAAATGAAAATGAAAATGAAAATGATTTATTCAGTTTAGGCCCTGGTAAGGCACTTATGAACGTCGAGGAATCTACCACCGGTTCGGAAACTAGCCTTCTGAGAAGAACCGGCAAGAAACTCAGCTGGCATCATGTACATTTCATTACACAGTAAAATAATAATAATTACAAAAAAAAAAACATCATAAATTATTCACAATAGTGAAAATTGTATCAGCATGCATGTGTAAAAAATAATAATTAAAAACGTAAAAACAATACCAAATGATTTACATATCATGTTTGCATACCATGTCATTGCCAGGAGCTACTTGTGCAGAGTTTTAATTCCATATGTCTTTATCATTTATGTAATCCGAAATTGTATAATAAGCTTTCTTCATCAGTACAGTTTTAATGTGTGTCTTAAATTTATCATAATTTAACGCGTTTATTGACTGTGGGATTTTATTGTAGAAACGAACACAATTCCCCATGAATGATTTATTTACCTTTGCTAACCTGAATCTAGGAGCTACAATTTTGTGTTTATTTCGTGTTGAAATTGAATGAATGTCCGAGTTTAAATTGAATAGATGAATATTTTTCTTCATGTATAGCAAATTCTCATAAATGTACAGTGACGGTAGGGTGAGAATATTTATTTCTTTAAATTTATCTCTAAGAGAATCTCGGGGGTCCAGCGAGTATATTGCCTTGATGGCTCTCTTTTGAAGTATAAAAATTGAATCTAAGTCTGTTGCGGAACCCCATAACAATACGCCATATGACATGACACTATGAAAGTAAGCGTAGTAGACTAATCTAGCAGTATCAATATCCGTCATTTGTTTAATATTACTTGTAATTAACATTAATTAGCTTGAATAATTTATTAATTGAATCTTTTATAGCTCTTTAGATATGACTAAAATCGTGTAAAGATGTATGCTCTATTGTATGTTCTCAACAAATCGGTCCTGCGCCGGCTACCTTTGCGTCGCTTAGTCCGAGTCACTGACGTCACGGCGATTATCGCGCTTCGATGCGCGCGCTGCGACACTGTTTATCTGCATGGAGTGCTCTTCGAACAACTTAGATGCGACTTTATGATTAAATAACATGTACGTTTCCTCCTGCGTACCCAATACGCAAAATAAAGCATTTTATAACTACATCAGCTAAGCACGCAATTCTAAAAATGTAGTCACAACAATTTTAATGTCATGATCTTTATAGTCTAGTCGCATAGATTCCACTGTCATAGACCTGCCTGTATAAACCACAGCATTTTACCTATTTACCAAATAATTTTCCAAGGCTTGTTAGAAATACATAATATACAGAAAAAAATGGAAGTGTCTGTTTTAAAACCCAAATGGACAGCTTTTCACTAAATGCACTAAATGTATATTCGATATTCACATATATAATATTTTTTTCTTAAATTTTTCTTGTTATTTCGTCTATCCATCTGTCTGACTGTCTGTGTGTTTCGCCTAATCTCTGAAACGGCTAGACCGATTTTAACGTGACTTTCACTGGAAGATAGCTAATGTTACAAAGGTAACATAGACTATATTATTTAAAAAAAACGACGTAAGATAAGTCTTGCTATTTTATAAATATGTTCGGTGCCCACGTCCTCAATTAGACGCAATTAGGGATTTCATCAGTTGATTGACATCGCCCCTGGCTCGACCGTGGTTGCCTTAACAAGTGGTACATGGAAACAGTTTTAAGCTGATCCGCCGCCGCCGCCGCTAATCCCCTAACCTTCCACCCTCGTCTTGGTCACCTCACTGCACTGATTGAGATGTCCCTCCGTGGCATTATTTTATTTTATTGGAACTATAGCCTCCTGCCTTGTCTTTGTAAGGTTTAGCATGCCGCTTTAATAAGTGGAGTTGAAATTAATGGCATAAAACATTTTTTTTTACATAAACTAGTGGGAGTGGGAGTGTGGAAGGTGTTATTGCTAGAATGGGAGTTAATACAAATATGACGGCTGATAGAGAGAAATGGAGAAGATCACATTGCATCGACCACAAATAACATAAGAGCAGGAGGGTGATGATGAAACTAGTGGGAGTAGAACCTTCGAAAATTGTATTTGTATTCCTTTTACACTGTAGGTGAAGAAGAGTTTTTGGAAATGTATTGCCTCAAGTGATCCAATCTTGGTACAAGTTTGTAGCCAAAATCTTACGCTGCAATGTAATAATAGGCGATACAGATGCCCCGGCAAAGTGTGGGGGGGACACCGGTGCGATCTATCAGAGTACCCGGAGTCCCTCCTAAGCATGGAGGATGGCCACCGGGGGGGTTTTTGTTCGGTAAAAATCCCACATACCCCGACCTGCCTCTGCCAGGACTGTCGGGAACTTATGAAGGTTTCCCCCTTGACAATACAAAATAAAAAAATGGGTACTGTGGGTTATAATATACTTACTGTTAAATAAAGCCCTAATTCTATCTTCGAATGTTCACAATAATAATTACAGGTTTAATTACGAACATCTGAAAGCAGATAGAAAGCAACAAGTAAAGCAACAGCTAATTCCATTAGCGACAATAGCCCATTGTCCGCGATGGTGCAGTAGTTGATCTGACTCTTACACAAATACTCGGCGATTGTATCTTTGGCTATGTAGAGCTCAATGGCCATAGAGCTGGCTTAAATTACCCTCTCTCTAACTATACATGCAAACAGGTAAATAAAATTGTAGTGTCTGTTAGTAATACCATATTAACAGCCTCTCCCTAAATGCATATGTAAGTATATACGGGATTCTCATTTAAAAAAATCTTTGTTTTTTCTCTGAAAAGACTGGACCAATTTTAACGAGAGATAACTAAGGCTACATTTATATAAAAAATATTATGAGGGCTCCGCGAAAAGCCATTTATGAAATTAATTCTGCTGGAGTGAAACCGCGGGGCACAGCCAGTTCACACTTAACCTTTTGAATTTGCACATAATTTGAGATTTGTATTTATTCAGGTAAAACTGGCACGTTAGGTGTATACTTAGTCGTTAGAAATTCTTAGTCTTCGATACCAAAATATATTCAATGCCATTTCTAATCCATCCCTTACTCTACATCAGGTAAGTATTTCAACGATAACCAAATACAATAACTGAAGATTATCTCTCCCTAACTATTATGCACTCTATTTCTATCTGCAATAGAGTTCAAACTCTCGATATGTATTTAAGATCCAGGGTCGCACGGTCAACGAATTGTTTCTAATAATTTAGTTATCATCGATCATCGGAGCTTGGCCACATTAATAAAGATATTAAATGCTTTTCCTCGACAAATAAAAACATAAATTGAACTGTATTGATATTGGAATAAAGTTGATTATTTAATATAGTATATTGAGGTGGGCGGTGAGATCAAAGGCGGCGGCATCTGTTGGACATTACGGGCAATACCAATCATGTGACAGCGACAAGTCCCGGGACAAATGGAAGAAAAAGTGCTCATGTTTGCCCATTTTTTTATTTATTTATCTATTAATTTGTTAGCCTGATCGCTTTCAAATAAAATGTAATGGGGAATAAGACTTGTTTGTATTATATATGATTTAGGATATTTAGGTGAAGATTTTTGGTCACAGAGCGTTTGTTGGTTGTACATATCTTCTCACGACTAAACTGCGTTAACCCCAAAGACAGATATAAAATTACTTAAAAATAATTATACTGAAGAAGTCGGGGTACTAATTAAGTAATTAATGAATATACATGATGCCAGCTGAGTTTCTTGCCGGTTCTCAGAAGGCTAGTTTCCGAATGTAAGTCCGGTGGTAAATTCCTCGACATTTATAAGTGCCTTACTAGGGCCTAAACAGAATAAATCATTTTATTTTTTTTCAAGTAGGTACCAGAATATATCAATACCGCCTCATTGTTCTAGTTTTCGCAAATGCCACTGCCAAGTTCTAGTTTCATCCTTATTGTTGCGGAACCCTTATATTTTTAAGAAATAAAAGCCGAAGTTACACCTTGAAACATCAGCTACCTGCCAGTGAGAGTCCCGTTAAAATCGGTCCAGCCGTTTCGGAGATTACCCGGAACAAACAGATAGACAGACAGAGAAAATATTTATAGCTTGGTTTTTTAGTGTCAGTAGCATGTATACTTTCAGATGCATTTAGTGAAAAACTGTAATTTTGGATTTACAAACAGACACTTCAATTTTATTTATCTGTTTAGATGTCATTCCCATACATTTCGTCTCGTTTCTACTAGTAATTCGTGAGGATAATGTTATTTTGTCTACAGACTTAGATTCTGGTACGATCAATCAATAATATCCCAGTAGCAGACCAGGGTCTGGATTAGTGCTTGCTTAATTGGAATAGGCTCGCCCCCTATTACATGGACTTAAACATACACTATTGTCCCGGCCTTATCCCATGTATTTGGGGTCGGCACTTGATTCAACCCGATGTGGCTGATCACCTGATTTTTATACGAAGCGATTGCCATCTGACCTTCGTAACCCCTTTTTCGAGGAAAATCGGCAATCTGGGTTAAGCCAGTTGTCAGACTTTCTTAGGCCTCTGTCTGACCTGTAATGATTGCAAAATATGTTAAATTGGCATACGGGACCGACGGCTTAATGTGCTCTCCGAGGCACGGAGGGAACTCGGGCGGTCACCCATCCAATTATTGGCGCGTATGGTTGCTTAACTTCGCTGATCGAATCATATGCGCAATAGCAACTGTGCCACGAGCTCCTAACATACACATTGTGATCCCATACAAATCTGCGTTTACGTCGACGCGATGACTAGTGACGGCGATTTTAAGAAAACTCGCACTAGTCACACCGGCGAAATTGTGGGTGTACTATACGTACACCTCTGCAACAGCATTACAGGCGTGAGTGTAATGAATGTAAGAATAAATTATAGTATTCCGTCGGTGAATAATAATTACTCTACTTCCTGGACTAGAGTTTGAAAAAGAATACATACCTAATTGTATGTTCGTCTTTGCAAAAAAACCATTTAACATTTGACACTAACTCAATATACATTAATATTTAACATATAGTTATTTCGAGTTTACTACACTTACACGCGGTTTATTTAACCCCGGGTGAACTAGCTACGATTTCCAATTCTATCCATTAAAAATATTGGGTGAACCTATACAGAATTAAATGTAGTTTTATAAAAATATAACTAAAATATTCCAATAAATAAACACGTACTGGTTTCCAAATACTGAAGCAATTATTTTATGTCGCAACACGAATCGGTGAAGAAAAACATATAGAGAAAACTATATGAGAAATAATTCGGAATTCATATGGTGAAATGACGATTGAATAGTGGGTGCTGTACCACTTCTGCCTACCCCTTCGGAAATACTTCTGGGAAGACGGGTAGGGGTGTATATATTCAGATGTAACGCCGCCCTGTTTAAATGAGGAATATTAACAACTAGAATTGTCCTGGGTGTATTCTCTTTTTCTCAAAACGGAACATCGGAAACGAATGAAACTCAATCTAAGTTAGTATCAATAAAAAAAACTCCAATTTTTGTTCGTTAAATAATTTAATTAACGAATTTTCTTACGGATCACATTTGGGAATTTAAAACGAATAGGAACGTGGTAGGAAGAGGAGCTCGTGGCACAGTTGCTATTGCGCATATGATTCGATCAGCAAAGTTAAGCACTATACGCTTAGCCAGTAGTTGGATGGGTGACCGCCCGAGTTCCCTCCGTGACTCGGAGAGCACGTTAAGCCGTCGATCCCGGTTGCCAATTTAACATCTTTGGCAATCGTTACAGGTCAGTCAGGGGCCTAAGAAAGTCTGACAACTGGTTTAACCCAGATTGCCGATTTTCCTCGAAAAAGGGGTTACGAAGGTCAGATGGCAGTCGCTTCGTATAAAAATCAGGTGATCAGCCACATCGGGTTGAATCGAGCGCCGACCCCAAATACATGGGATAAGGCCAGGGAGATGATGCAGACGAACGTGGTAGGAACTTTGCGACCGAAACTTCGTCTTTCCTTAAATGGATGGAATGGAGAAGACCCAGAAGGTGCAAGAAACATAAGCCAACATGGTCATTAACATTACCAAAACAAGCGGCTCTAAATGAGAGATTACGACAATTGATTGCAATTCGTCTCGATGCGAGTCGAATGTTTATTTAATCGATACAGTTAAATAAATGACTGAGATCCGATCGAGTTCTCGCTACTAACGATGCCACGCGATGACGGCTCTGATTGATTGGGCACAGCTTCTGACAGAGGTACTGACAGGTTGGGTATAACATCATATTTGAAACAAATCTACTTCTTTCATAATATTATTTGAACTTTAGTAATGTAAGTTAGCTCGCGACCACGATTTATGCAATTCTCTTGAAACTTCGAGAGGTATGTTAAAAATTATACAGATAAATGAAATTGAAGTGTCTGTATGTCATTTCAAATCAACAGATTTTCACTAAATGCATTTCAAACTCAAAATTCATACTCAAAAATATTTTTCGATTAGATTTTTTACAAATTACTTACTTTCAAATCGTCAGAATGACATAATTATACAGATTCGGAAGGTTGCTCTTACTGAGAAAAACCTGGCGAGAAATTCAGCAATTACTCTTTTCAAAACTATCATACAATTTCAAAAATACAAAATAATTCACATTAGGAATGGCCATGGACACAGTTCCAATGCACAAATGACGATAAAAGTTAAAATCTATATACAGATAAATAAAATTGAAGTGTCTGTTTGTAATTCCAAAATAACACCTTTTTACTAAATGCATATGAAAGTATACACGATACTGACACTAAAAAACCAAGTTTTAAAATTTTTCTCTGTCTGTCTGTTTGTTCCGGGTAATCTCTGAAACGGCTGGACGGATTTTAACGGGACTTTCACTGCTAGGTAGCTGATGTTTCAAGGAGTAACTTAGGCTACTTTTATTTATTAAAAATATTAGGGTTCCGCGACAATAAGGAAGAAACTAAATCTACGCGGGTGAAACCGCGGGGCACAGCAAGTAAAGTATAAGTCTAGTAGTTGTACTAATATCTACATGTGTAGCTTGAGATGACCAGCCTCCACAAGCAGCACCTGTTATAAAGTTTTCTCTATATGTATGTACTAGCTGTGCCCCCCGGTTTCACCCGCGTATATTTAGTTCCATGCTTAATTTCGTTTAATAACCCTCATATTTTTTATAACTAAAAGTAGCCTAAGTTACTCTTTGAAACATCAGCTACCTGCCAGTGAAAGTCCCGTTAAAATCAGTCCAGCCGTTTCAGAGATTATGCGGAACAAACAGACAGACAGACAGAGAAAACATTTAAAACTTGTTTTTTCGGTGTCTGTTGCGTGTATATTTTCATATGCATTTAGTGAAAAGCTGTTATTTTGGAATTACAAACAGACACTTCAATTTTATTTATCTGTATATATATAGATAGCCAAGCATGGCAATGAGTTGCTCACTCGTCTATTAAATAGTACTAAAACAATCCTATGTATAGAAAAGGGACACGTGTAAAGAAAACCGGTGAGTTTGTTTCGCCGTTTCTTCTCCTGACAGACTTACATTTGGAAACGGTAGTAAATTAACCTAAGTTAGCGTAAGACAAATGACGTGCAATGAGTGTTCCAAGTGTCCCTTATATTGAATTTTATTTTTCAATTTTGGATATGATTCTTCAACTTCTTCGCATATACGCCGTATTCTTGATATCGTCTCTGCTAAAAGCCTACGACACGCATTTACTTACCTGGGTATTAAATGTCTTACAATTTTGAATTTTAAATACGTCATGTTGATTAGGTACTTTTTTGTTTGATCCATGTACATTTTTGACGTTAGGTATTCACACATCGTCGTATCGTTAATATGCGTGAATTTCTAAAAGTCAGCTTTTGCTATTGTATGCAAATTACTTTAAAACTAATTATACGACCGCTAAAACCTCAAAGTTTTGATTGAATTACATTTTTTTATTTGCCTTTTATTGATACTAAATGAACAAAAACTGCGTGCTTCCATACTATTTGTTTCGTGTTACATAATAATATGCTAAACTATGCTAACCGTGAACTTAACCTAACCTTAAAACACTAACTAAAAACAGCATGTAAAAACAAAATTAATTTGGAGCATTAATTACAATATAGGTAGCGAAGTAAGTCGCATTAACAAATAGTATAATTTACCAAATTAACTTTAGATTACGATAATTAATCTAAATTAATGCACGCGCTAGTTTTAATAAAAGTTATATTTATGTAAATTGCCTAACGGTTGCGCGCCCCTGCCGGCGGTTACTTCAAACACGTTGATCCGTCAGCATTTTGACATCTTTTGATATCCACCGACCAGTACCAGACTATTATCATGCAATTATGACTCTTAGTGTTCAGGTAATAAGAGCGTGATTATGTAATAACAGTTATAAAGATGCGGTTCGATTCCGTGTCATACCAAAGTGAATTCCGGTCAGTGAAAGAAAATGGCTTTATAATGGATGATGGAATCTTCTTCCGTATGACCTCTTATATAAAGTACCAGCTTCCGCTCGCGGCTTCACCTGCGTGGTATTTGAACAACAGGATAAAAGATTTCACAAAAAATTCACCCGCTTTTTCCACCCCCTTAGAAGTGGAATTAGTGGAAACGCACAGCTTGAACAGAGACTCTCCAAATGTGTTTCTAGGACCAGTGGTTTAGGTTGTGCGTTGATCTATCAGTCAGTCAGTAATCCATAACATCTAACATGGAAGGGCTGGTCTCCCGTCCAAAATTGGATCTAATCCGGAAGGAAGTAAGCTACGCTCACGTAGAACTGGGCTGACTTACTGACTTACGATTCGGACACGATATAATCACGCAGTGTCACATTTCACCACATTTTAATGAAATTTTTTTTTACTGCCAATTCGGATACTACGAGATCAAATTGAGGCTGTTAACCACAAAAGATGGCTTTTTAGCAGAGAACGGATTTTAATAATCAAGGCATCGTTGGAAGCACAAAACAGCTTTTTCGTTGGTGTGCAAATCGTCAGTAGTCAAAATTAAAACGGGCTATGCAGAAGTATCACTTAATCCCAGATGAATTCCACTACGCTGTCTACACAGTGCACCTGAGAGCCTAGTGCGAGTTTGTCACTGCCGCCGTCACAAGGCACCGCATCGACGTTAGCGTAGATTTGTATAGGATCGGAGCAGCGCCTCTGTCGGCCTAAAGATGACACTATTGTGAGCCCATACAAATCTGCGTTTACGTCGACGCGGTGACTTGTGACGGGGATTTTAAGAATACTCGCACTATGCACTCTGGTAGAGGAAATAATAGGCAATCATCAGAGGCTACAAGGCTACGCCGTAGTCGCTACGGCGGTTTCTTATACCAGACGGGATGTATGCTTCATACCTTTGTAGAAGTAGATGTTTAAATCCCCAAAAGGTTTTGAGTGAATTTATGTATGCAATTTTATACAGAAACCTGTGTCGTATAATTGAAAGCGAATTTAAAGCACACAAATATTTGAGCAATAATTAATTTTAATTATTTTCTATGAAGTGTGAGGTAAGTTCAGTCAAACACTAATACATTTTAAAATATTAGTGTTCATGAAACTTGCTATTCAATGCAAATTAAACCATTTATATTATTGTACTAGCTGTGCCCCGCGTGTGCGCGTAGATTTAGTTTCATCCTTATTGTCGTAGAACCCTAATATTTTTATTAAATTAAAGTAGCCTAAGTTACTCCTTGATATATCAGCTACCTGCCAGCGTAAGTCCCGTTAAAATCGGTCCAGCCGTTTCGGAGATTACCCGGAATAAACAGACAGACAGACAGACAGAGAAAAAAATTATAACTTGGTTTTTTAGTGTCAGTAGCGTGTATACTTTCAAATGCATTTAGTGAAAAACTCTTGTTTTGGATTTACAAACAGACACTTCAATTTTATTTATCTGTATAGATATAGATAACGTTTTTTTCTGTGCCCTTCTGACAATTTGAAAATATTTTGTAAGAAGTCAAATCAAATAAAGATATTTTTTCACTTGAATTGAATTGGTGGCGTAAACCTGATACGGAGTGGAGAAAAACAAATTTCTCCTTAAAAAATGGTAAATTACTCTTAGTAGTCATACATAATATATAGTATGTTTGTTCGTATTGTAATAACATGCCCATTCCTCAAACTCAAAAATATCTATATAAGAGCCGTGGTGGCCTCGGGGTTAGAGCAGTTGCCTGCTACGCAAGCGACGCAAGTTCGAATCCCAGCGGGGCCTGTACCTATGAGTTTTTCTAAAAACGTATGTACAGTGATTTGCACACCACGTGCTTTACGGTGAAGGCTCTGTCACGTTGGCACTTAATCATATTCGGTGAAATGTGGGTGTTGAAAATTACAACACCTCTGCCTACCTCTTGGGGGAATACAGGCGTGAGCATATATGTATGTCAAAAATATCTTTATTCGATTAGACTTCTTACAAAATACTTTCAAATCGTCAGAATGACATGGTTATACAGGATTATACATGCTTCCGCCAGGTTCGAAAGGTTGCTTTTACTGAGAGGAACCTGGCAAGGAACTCAGTAATTACTTACTCTTTTCATAAATATTATACAGTTTTAAAATATATCATTTTAATAACCCCTCCCCTATGTGAGACACCATATAGACACGATCTTAATTTCTAACGATGATAACTTTATCTTCACCAAATCAAATTAAATTTTACAACAACGCGCGTGCCTTTTATAGACATAATAGCAATTATGTTCCATGGTGTGCGGGGGCGGACAGGATATTAATAATTATTGTAACATCACCTGCATAATTAGCGCCCTTAATTAACCACCCTGGCTCAATTGCTAGGCGATTGGGTCAATACTTTAAGACGTAGATTCGATGTCGCATTAAACAATATTATGAGTTTAGAACAATACCGAATACTTTTGGGCAAAATCTGATCAAAACAAGAACTTAACTAATTATATTTTGTGGTCACATTACTGGCCTCATGCTATATATTATTGGATTCGGAGTTTGATTCAACTCGATGTGAGCGATTTATTAAGAGTGCCAATATATTTGTTCGTTACACAAAGAAATTATTTACACGAGCCGTGGTGGCCGTGTTTGAACAAACTTTTGCAAGTTTGAATCCCAGTGGTCTGTACCAATGAATTAAAAAAAAAACTTAAGTGCAGTAATGTCACCCCACGTGGTCTACGGTGTACGAAAACATTGTGAGGAAACCTACATATGTCTGAGAAGTAATTCAACGATGTATGTATAGTGCTTAAGACGGCGTTATACTTACCATCCGTCACGTTGGCACTTAATCATCTTCGGTGAAATGTTATGCTTACCCCTTCGGGTACCTTTCTGAAATGGCGTGAGGATAAACTTTTTTTATGTAATTTAAAACTCCGTGTGGTATATGGTTGTTCGGCACACTTGCATGAGATCATGTAATGCAGTTAATGATAGCAGACACAAAGTACCAACAGTCGGTGCGCAGACGCGTGCCGCGTGACCCCTGCACATCAGGGGTATGCAATACTGGTATCATTATACATAACAAGGCGTATGCCTTGTTATAACAATTCGCTGAACAGATAAAACAATGCTTGGCTTTCAACGCTCTCACGGATTGAAGTGTTTTGCCACCATTTCCTAATCTATACTCGCTAGCGTATCCGCCGAATAATCGTTCGAGAAGTTGTTAAGCGCCTCCCAGCGGTGACATGAAGAACTAAAGTATCTCATACAAATATTGCCGGTGACACTAGCGAGTATAGATTACAAAAACGGTGCAGAACTCGTGATAAGGGTACAGCGCCTAGTGCGAGTTTTTCACTGCCGCCGTCACAAGTCACCGCGTCAAAGTTAACGCAGAGTTATATGGGATCGAAACAGCGCCTCTGTCGGCCTAAACATGACACCATTGTGAGCCCATACTAATCTGCGTTTACGTCGACGCGGTGACTTGTGACGGCGATTTTCAGAAAACTCGCACTACGCACTCTGAACAAATCTTTTCGTAGATCATGTCCACTTGGTCCGTTGAGTTTTTCGTGTCTGATGGACAGCAACAGGGTCATCAGCTATCATGTTCATTACCGCAGGAACAGATCTCTAAGCATTTGGAGTTGTCGGGCAGTTCTGCATTTTGAACGAAACCCGTTATGTATCTTTCTTCTGAACTGCCTGTCTTTTTAGTTTGCGTTATTTATTTCTTAAATAATTAGCTCGAGTGTTACAGATGTCGTTTTATCTATTGCTACTCGCACAATTGTAATGTTAAGTAAAATGTTGCGCGCCCCTACGGCGTCCGCGCACCAATTGCCACCAGATTATCCAATCAAGGGCACTTTCTCCGCAGCTGGCGACCCCTGGCCCTAACACCAGCCACAAGCTTCATCTGTGTAAATATACACTTGTTCAACTACATATTATAGGCTATAAGTCAGTCTAGGTAGTCGCATATAGACTATGGAAATCCTTTGTGTCAATCAAAGGCCAATGTACTAAGGCCAATTAGATGTGGGATAAAGAAAAAGTGTGTGCGTACTAATTATTTTACAGTTTTTAAGCAAATAAAACTATCATTCATTGTTTATCCTAATTGTTGATTGAATCATACACAGGAGAAATATTTAAGCATTGTATATTTACCTCATTACATAAAAGGAAAAAAAATTGATCAATATGAATTGAAGAACAACTCCCATTCAGTAATCGTGTGCCCTCTTGCGCCTTACATTAGAACTGGCCATTTTCGTCCGAGTCTTGTCTATATATGTTTCTATATCCCGTTCCGAGGTGAGGACTCTCCTCGGCAGCTTTATTGGTGGTGATCTGCACCGCTTCACGTACTTAGGAGTACATCTCCTCACCAGATTAGGGTTCGCTATCAATTGGCACACCTCTTCACGATCACTATCCACCATATATTGCCTGCTTAGGCTCTTCTTGCAGTCCATGTGGTATTTAGAAATATTCTTATGTGAATACGGATTTGGATCGTCTTCAGTAACGCATTTACTGTCTATAGACGCTCTACTGCTCTGTGCTGACAGACAGACTGGTGGAATTGGGTCAGGTATAGGGTATTGGTCAGCAATGACGTCACTGATACCTTCATTGTAAAGGATTTTCCTCGGAACAGCATTGTTGCAAGAATCTTTCTTCTTATAATTGAAGACTGATTTTGATTTGACGGGCGCCTCAGGGAAAACGTCTTCATCTCTGTCCCTGACAGATGCATCGTTTACTTCCACAGACAGTTGTCTCTTTCCATACAAGCATTCACCGTAGCTGATCTCATCATACTCTTGTTTCTTCAAGATAGGTATGGGAGTGTACTGCGTGCGCTGCGTGTGCATCTGGTGGAACTCCATCTTGCCCTGAGTGTCCCTGACTGCTATTTCAGAAGGCACTGCTATCATGTTGGAGTACCGTCCCCTATTGTCGCTTACGACCGCTGTCTTGTGAGCCAGTCTGGACGCCACTCCACAGCAAGCATCATTTAATTTTGGAGTCATCGTGTATTGGTCACAAAATGTCATTATATTGTCTCTGTAGATTGGCTTTAGAGTGCATGATGAAGGAGCTTTGGATGGACAATGTTTCTCATTACAGTTGGCACAATTGCAAGCGACGGTCTTGATATTCGCGCTCTCTGTGTTCGAGCACTCCTCTGAGGGCACTCCCTTCACCTTAGTGTTGAACCTTAGAGCGTGAATGAGGGATGGGTATGTTGGAATGACTGGTCTCCTCTTGGGTAGAGGGCTACGTACTGCGTGTGATGTTATGGAGCATGGAGGTTCGGTGTTTCTGTTAGGTCCATGGAAGTAGGAGGAGAACTCTCTAAGCTGCGAGTCCTCCTGCCTGCCGACCAGATGGCAGATGAGCCTCGCCCTGGAACTCTGCATGGCCATCATGTCGAGGTTGTTGTCGCTGTACAGCAACGGTCTGCGCGACCGTCCTCGGTCCTCCATCGCTCCTCCTCTCTGCCACTCACAGCTGCCCTTAGCCCGCCCTCTCGTCATAACCATCACACTATTAATATTTCATGCTTAACTTTACAATTTATGTGACCATGTTTGTTATGATAGCTGACAGAACTTGTCAATACAAAGACAAACACACAAGTAACAAAGAAGTGCACTCATTTGAAGTCGTGTTTAAGGAGGTTTATAAACAGTGTGTATTATTGAAGTAGGTCCAAATAAACAGCTGAGACGGAAACACCTCGTTGATCGCGAACCACTTCAATTCATATCCTCGTGACAATATGGGATTGAGTAACATATTTCCTTACTTGCTCGACTTAAGACTACTTCACACAATTATCGACTCTATGTCACTTGGGATAAGCTCTACGCCCTCCGCGATTTTACGTGTGTTAATATTAATATGACCAGCCAGTATGCGAAGAGCTCTGTCGGCCCGCGTTCGTCTCCCATTCCTAAGATGGCGGAGGGGAGCTCAGTAGCAATTGAGGGGCTCTGAGATGTCTCAGTGGCTGGCCAAGGAGGCAGATGCGAACAATTGTTTAAGTCAAAGATCAGAGGAAGTGGCAGCGGCGCACGCGCCGGCCGGCTGCGGCATATTGGTTAATTTGCTGTTTGTCATCTGGAGATGAGACATCGTGACTTACTCGGACTGCAAAACTCATTATGACAACACGACATGATTGCAAACATATCCGCAAACATTGAAAGAGGCTACGTATCAAACATATTATGGAAATAAGACACAGAAGGTAAAGGAAAGCACTAGTAGAATTAAGAAACGGTGCGCTGTATGTACGATAGCTACTTACAAAATCTCACGCCTGTATCCCATGGGGGTAGGCAGAGACCAACGTTTGCCACATGCTACGATCCTTGCATACTTCTTTCGGTTCATCCACATTCATGCATCTCTTCATACACTTCCGAGTTACGAGTGCTCCGAATTAAACCTTTCTGAAAAGTACTATTAATTTGGTCATAGTAGTTCTTCCTCATATTCGCTCTGATAATAGCTACATATGAATCAAATATGATTTCAAAATGTATTCATGTTACATACCTCAAAACAGAGTGCCTCATTTGGGACACCAAAAGGCTTGTGGTATCCAGCTTCCAGCCAATAACGTTATCTATGTTATCTGTGACTTTGTCCAAAGATCCAATAATTTAACCAGAATGTGTGCAGCAATAAAATATGAGTGAACACGGTGGCCTGCAATTAAAATTACTCCTAGATAAACATATAGAGGGCGTAAAAAGTTTATTAGTCGTAAAATGGTAGTGTCCAGGGCATGGCTTTTATATCAATTACATCTGACTCGTTAACATGTCATAGGGAAATATTTAACGACATTTGTTGTGTTTTAACGATCCTATTGATGCTACGAGACGTTTACGCTAACACTACTATTAAGTGTTCGTTTATTTCCTGAGGACCATCAATATTGCTATGATATGAACACACTGTGAAAGAGTTCAGTTTTAGGAATACATCTAAGATCCATTTCATCTTAAGTAAACTCTAAGGAAGTCGCAACTTTTTCATTTAGTAATTTTTCGTTTCTTTATCTATGTAACTTCTTTATTCTTTGTTTTCTTAAAATTTCTACAAACACGGTGCAGTATTTCTCGTCTCCAAAATTAGAAAACAGTTTATCTATAAAACCATTTTTATTAACAGACTACAAACAAATATTTGAAATACTGATGTTTGCTGAAGATAATTAGGCAGTCGAACCAAAACATAAAATTAGTGCTCGCTAGTATCGGGATAATATAATAACCAACAAGTATACCAACGAAATTTCTCGTCTACACAAACTTATGAACGGATCTAATCACAGATTAAAATTAACTGCCGTTCTATTCCATAACGAGTAGGTAAATTTTATTGTTCCACCTGTTACGATAGCAGTTAATAGGGGCTTAGATCACTGGGGACAGTTATACTCCTGTTATCATACACTTTGTTTTAGGCGTAATATAGTAGTTTTGGTGGCGACCTGCGTCGTTAATCCCGTGTAGTTGTAGCTCTATATCAACTTTATTGGCGTGACACTGATGTTAGATTATTTACATATATTCATGTTTGTATTTCCGAAAGGGTAGGCAGAGGTGTACATGCACATTTCGTAAGTTATGTGTAAAAAATTAATATGCTCACGCCAACCCAGAAGGGTTCCCGATGGGGTAAGCACAGGTGTTATGACAACAACACCCACATTTCACCGGATATGATTAAGTGCCAACGTGACAGAGGGTGAGTCCATCGCCATCTCAGGCACTATACATACGTCTTTAAGTTACTTCTCAGACATATGCAGGTTTCCAGGTTATGTGTAGGTTTATTTATTTATTAGGGAAAACAAACAGCGTCATAATATACATTTCAAATTCATTTTTTTTAAGTTGATTGTAATAGGGTCTATTGCAGCTAACCGGGCACTAATCCGAGGAATCCGGACTACGGTCTGCTACTGGGAAATTACAGACAGAATACCCAATAACCCTTTGCGAGATGAAGGGATTTAAAGTAAGGCCACTCGAGAAACAATTCAATGAAAACTGAAAAAATATGTTTTTACAAATTCTACAATAATTAACACAAAACTCATTCCCCTTGTTACAAAACATGGTTTAAACTAAGACTAGATCAAACTCGGTCAAAAACTATGTCTCTCTGTTTTGAAATCCATATCACAAAAAGAGATGGAACTATTAAACCAAGGATTATGTTAAGTGATGTTTTGCAATAAAAGGAATTGAGATTACCAACTGCATATACGATGGTCGGTCAGCTAGAAGGTCTGTCCCCATAATGTGTTCCAACATCACTGGCCCAAATGAAATTAAAACCGTAACAAAATTGTACAAGACAATAAGTATAGCCTTCCTGCTCGCACAAAGAGGTCATCATTTAAACTGCCAACGATAAATGTCAAACCGAAGCCTATACTAAAACTACACTGACATTCGGGAATTGATGAGAACATTAAAATATTTAATGACAAAGCAAGTTCTTTCCCACTGCATCCAAAGTTTTATTTACAAAACTCTCAGGTTGTTTGATAGCAATAAAATATGGCTGCTTTGATCCTTCTAATGTGCCACTTTATGGTATCGGCTTTTAGCTCAGTTTTACGTTTGCTGAAATTTACACCCGTGTCACAGGGGAATGGAGTAGCTGAAACTTACAGTAAACATCTTGTTTTTAAATACCATCGGCTTAATTTTATTCCCATTTTTATGTTCACAAAATGTTCACAAATAGTGTGTCTATCAAAATGGTATTTATATATATACAGATAAATGAAATTGAAGTGTCTGTTTGTAATCCAAAAACCAATTTTCGGGACTCCGTATCTATTCCTTTGTGCTCGTAGGACTCCTAAACTGCGTTCAGCGAATAAGTTTGTATTTTTTCCGTATTCCTATAAGTATATTTTAATTTAAATAACAGATTTTCACTAAATGCATAGGGAAATGTATTAAAGTTACCGACGTAAAAAAACATTTTTTTTTCTGTCTGTCATTCAGTCACTTCCAACTTAGTTTATGGGACTTTAAATTAGCTGCCACCCATAGCTTCGCCTGCACGGTAAACAGATACTAACTAAGTATATCTATAGTCTATTTCCACCCTGAAAGTCTATCGTAAATATAGCTGAGAGAATATTTGAAAAGTTTCGAGAACCTATTTACCTCCTTCATTCAAACAAGCTTTACCTTTACACTACTGATATTTATAGGAGAAAGTAGGTAATTAAAGATTAATAGATATTATTATATTGGTCTACCACAGTTGACAGCACTATAAAAAGCCAGATCTTTCTGTTCCATATTTTAGTAAAATGTTCTATTAGTGTCGTTAACAAAATACAAATTAAACACACAACAAGAAACCCATGATTGTAGTGTGAACATAATTTGTCTATAAACCCCGCTGTAACAAATACTAGCACCGTAACCCCCAACCCTGGCGATGGCGAGGCGGGGTGCAAACGACCACGATACACATCTGAGCTCTGACACGTTACACTTGTTAACGAGTGTATATTTTTATAATAGAGACATCATTAACCATACACAGACACTACAGTAATGAACAATGAAACCTATCACACAAAGAATAAAGCACAGTTTTATTTGTACGAGTGGAATAAAAAATTTCTTGAGCATAACAGGCGCCCCGCGGCGCGGGTACAAGTCTTTTGTATCGGTAATTTCATTCCAACTCACCCCTAGTTGTTACAGTATTGTGACTCATTACACATTGTCCCTAGTGCGGGGCTAGTGGGTAATTGGTTTACATTTTCTTTTGATACTTAAATTACAGATAGTTTACTATTAGCGTTCAATGTTTCGTAAAGAAGTCATAAAAAGTGTAAAAACGGTTAGTTGTATTAAGTGCTAGTGAATGAGGTAGCCGATTGTAGTAGATACTATGATTGGTTAAGTAACATTGATCTAAAGAACGGTATCTCGATAGATCGTAGCTGTGATAGCGTTTATTTAGAACTTCATTTATTTTAACAGATGGATTAATTTAGCTGATTGCAAATTTTATGATTATATTCTTCTTTGTATTCTGCAATCATTTTCAGGTTATGATTTGGGCAGACACTAACAGTGTTTTACCAGATTTTTATGCATGACATACAATTTTATATTATTATTTTTTTATTTATATTATAAAAAATGTGTGTCATGCATAAAAATATAGAATTAAGATTTAGTTACGTCATCGAATTGATAGCTGGGAGTCATCAGTTGAGTTTGGATTAGCCAACCGCAAAACTAAGAAAAGAGAAAATGTTTTGCCGGTTTTAACGGCTCTGACTGACTTATCGCAGATTTGGAAAACCCTTCAAATGTCACAATGATTCTGGGCCCAGTATAGGCACCTCTATAATGTAGACCTCTTCCCTCATATTCGCGCACTACTACTCGAAGACATGTGTGATACCTTATTACGACCAAATTCCGTTATTTCCATCGCAGCGTGATGATGATTTAATTTAGATATCAATAATACAATTTGCTTTGTATCACCGTATATTACGGGCTCAGGGAACCCTTGTTTAGTCATAAACATATTTTTTGCTGATTACGGCAGGTGTAAGGTTATATTAGGATGTTATAATATTAATGTTTTATTTTGGCAAGAGGCGATACGGCCCGTGGTATGCGAAGCCCGCGCACTGGCACAAGGGTTGGGCGGGCCGCGGTTATAGGCCACAAACAAATTAGACCACAGTATATTTGTTTGTACATCATATTAAAATATTGTAATTACATTGTCTTAACACAGAATTATAATATAGTTCCTGCTCCTCATTAATTTTTGCCGGTTCCAAGGATGGTTCGGATAATGACAAGTCAGAATAGGTAAGTTGTCGTTCTGATTTCTATATCTAAGTCTTAAATAAAAGTGTACCAGTCAAATAGGTGAAGAGACAGGTTTGAAAACAAAAAGTTAAGTAGGTACCTATTCACCAGTAGTTAGAAATGGGATTTCTTGAATTGTTTCATGTAGAAAAATGAATTGATATGTGTATGAAATCGCCCCTCTCGTGGTTTGTGTCCGCCGCTCTCGGGACGTAACCCTCGGCTGCCGGCGGGGGTCCAGCACGCCGCTCATCAATTACCAGCGAGCTGATGCCCTCCGCCCCACGTCAACAGGTGCCACGGTGCACTACACGCCAGAAAAAGTTGTAGGTAGCTCATGGTTACCGAAAAAGTGTACTTGCAAAGAAACACTTGCATTGTACCCTACTAGTTGGTCTAAAATAACAGTATTATGTTGTAGGAACACAGTGCAGTAACTACGGGGTGAAGTGACTTGATTCCTGTAAATATATACTTTCATGGTGTGTGATGTAGGACGTTGTAATTTAGGCGGCTTTCAGTAACCTTCGGTAAAAAGTAGGGTTCATTCCGTCAAGGCGTGAATAGGTTCTTATAATTTTTTTACATGTTAAATATCATACACATTTTTTTCAGTTAGTTCGTAAGGTGAATGTAGACGATGGGCTCCAGTGTATTAGACTATTTTTAGAGATTTCTAACAATGTGTAAGTCACTGAATGATATATATCTAATAAATAATTAATTATAATCAATGCAGAAACAAATTATAATATACAAATATATAAAATACTAAATAATTATCATAATAAGTAAATATTATTGTACAAAAATGTAGTTGTTTGCAATCATTAATACACTGATTCCGAACAATAAACAATTCATTCCAAACATTATAATATACTCTCTCATAATAATATGGTATAATCCTAAGCGACGCATAAACTATTGACCCTAATAACTATAATATACATAAATATATCATTTGTAGTCCGCTCTATAATGGATGATAATGTCTAACTAATTTTCGACCACAGCCATAAAATATAGCATCGGAACTTTTTGTGTCGTCTCATTACATTCGCATTTGAGTTGTGATTTATGCCGAAGCCGAAGCCGAAGCGAGGCCCATAGATCGTGATTATCGGCGGCGCAGCATGCTCGCCGAACAAATTGAGATGTCATTAATTATTTACCCCGGCGTCATTAGATGGGTACGTTATATCTCATTGTACTCAACGGGTTATTGATTTATACCAACATCTACTAATAACTTTTTTATATTACGAAATGTCAACTAATTAATCTGCGAGGACATAACTCATACACCCAAGGTCAAGGATCTCAGGCCCGCGCGCTCTGTTGTGACACACCAGCTTAATTGTATATTTGGTCTAATAATTTCTTGATGATCAACTTAATTAGAATTTTAATTTCATCTAATGTTTATAAATCATGTTCGTTTATAAATATTTACCAAATTAATCAGTATCCTGGGGCCTTACCATGAGCTCTTATTGCCATGATAGTTTCACTCATTTATGAGACAGATGTATGTGACGTGTATACATCTGTCACTGTCGCACAACTGAATTAACATTGCAATAAGAGCTCATGGTTGGGCCCCTGGTCGCGTGTTTTTGCCAATAGCTATTAAAGTTATTTTGTCTTTTGACTCACCCAATTTGACACGTAGTTTTCGCAAAACAATAACAAAATTATTAAAAATTCTATGTCCTGACTGACTTGACTGATATATCAACGCATTTAAATATGAGATTTGACAACTTTGTTCTGTGAGATGTAAGGTATGCACTAAGATGGGGTATAAAATCTAGTGAAAGGGGTGGTTGAATTTTTTGTAATCTTTTAATTTTCTGACTCTAATACCATGCTGGCGAAGTCACGGGAAACAATATCAATTTATTAAGGGCTTTAACATATATATGCCCACGTATACATTTGCCCACGCATGTATCCCGTGGGCGTAGGCAGAGGGAGCAGGCATCTCTGCATTCACTATATGTCTGTTTGTAATTCCAAAATAACTTTTCACTAAATGCATATGAAAGTATACACAATACTGACACTGAAAAACCAAGTTTTAAATTTTTTCTCTGTCTGTCTGAAACGGCTGGACGGATTTTAATGAGACTTTCACTGACGGATAGCTAATGTTACAAGGTGTAACTTAGGCTACTTAGATTTTAAAATACATTAGGGATCCGCGGGCATTTAAATCTACGCGGGTGAAACCGCGGGGCACAGCTATTAAAAATAAAAGTTAATAGTTAGGCAATTAAATACAATTTTATAACATGAGAAAACACTTAAAACCTCATAAGCGTGTCACTGATAAATAAACGTTACTATATTTACCCAACATTATACTCAACTCTTTGGATATTATTTGTTAAAGTCGTAAATTTCGAACAGAGCTGTAAATTATATTTTACAATTGTTTACGTCGAGGACAATGGGGTTTATGTGTTAAATGTTCTCTCCTTGTTTATGGCTGAACTAGACCACTCATTGCCACCTTTAACTTAGAAATAATCAGCCAAGTCCCAGTCGGACTCGTGCAACCAGGATTCCGCAATTATTTGTTATAGATACTCAATTTCAATTTATTGCTTTCAACATACTCTTAACCTAGCACTTACAGGTATGGACAGTAAGACTTATCCTAGATTAATAATATGGACCCTGTTGGGCACAGAAATTTTGGACTCATTTTCTTTTACTTGTTTTTGAGAGCTTCTTACATTCGTTTGCGAGTATCGAAATATAAATAAATAAATATGCTCACGCCATCCCAGAAGGGTCCCCAAAGGGGTAAGCAGATGTGTTATAGCAACAACACCCACATTTCACCGAAATATATGATCATAAGCTAGCTTACCTTCTGATTGTGTAGAATTAGAAGGTACATTTTTCACATCTCTTTACGATGGCAGACTCGGATATTTCAAAATATTAATTTCAACTTGATTCCTTTTCATGTTACTCAGAAAAAGGGTCGCAGGGATGACAGACTGACAGACAGACGAAATAAAGTGATAATACGAGTACATTGGTTGGTTCTTGCATTTTTGGGTGCAGAACCCTAAAAGTACACACAGAACTGCCATAAATTATTATTCAACGGTTCTGTATACTGTAAGTGTTATTAGAGTAACAAGGGGGTTGTATATTGCCTGATCTGAAATTAATTTATAGGCTCGGCTTACACAAATATAAGAGCTATATGTATGTTCAAGTTCCATGTAAATTGGTGGCGAGCCTATTGCTATTAATCGAACAATAATTCAGACTCCAGGGTGCTAAAAAGCGAATAACACTTTATCCGATCCAGGGATACGCAAGCTTAGTAATTTTACCCCACGTGCTTTACGGTGAAGGAAATCATCATGAGGAAACCTGCATATGTCTGAGAAGTAATTCAAAATGCGTATAGTGCCTAAGACGGCGATAGACTCACCCTCTGTCACGTTGGCACTTAATCATCTTCGGTGAAATGTGTGTCTTGTTGTTCCAACACCTCTGCTTACGCCTTCTGGGACCCTTCTGGGATGGCATATTTATTTATATACTAGCTTCTGTCCGCGACTTCATCCGCATCGAATAGTTACTTTGGGCTAACGCTAACTTTAACCCGCGAGTAGCCTTAGCGTGATGATATATAGCTTCCCTCGATAAATGGGTTCTCTAGCACTGAAAGAATTTTTCAAATCGGATCATAAGTAACTATAAATTGAGAAGTTAGATATCCTATCTTTCAAGTTCAATCAAATTGCACACGGTGTGCAAATCAAATTTAAAATAGGTTTAGAGAGGAGTCCATTGCGGACAAGCAACGTGACTCGTAATTTTTGTTGGGCATTGATCACAAAGACATCTATACAGATAAATAAAATTGAAGTGTCTGTTTGTACATCCAAAATAACAGTTTTTCACTAAATGCAAATGAAAGTATATACGATACTGACATGACCCCACCAAAAAACAAAATTTTTCTCTGTCTGTCTGTTTGTTCCGGGTTATCTCCGAAACGGCTGGACCGATTTTAACGGGACTTTCACTGGCATATAGCTAATGTAACAAAGAGTAACTTAGTACTTTTATTTAAAAAAAACATAAGTGTTCCACGGGACACCAATGAAATTAACTGTACGCGGGTGACACCGCGGGGCACAGCTAGTACAACATGAGATCCTTGCCCTGATCGTCCCAGTTTTACAACAGCCATATATAAGTAGTTGTTTGGTCCCCAGCAGTTTTAGGGTGCCCCTGAATGGTCACCAATTCCACGGCGAGCTGCCATTGTAGCGTTTAATTTGTATATTATTTATATTATTGTCTTATTGTTTCACAAATTTATTGTTTTGATTCTAGTTTTTTGTGCGACGACCCCGGGGTATCTCTTTCTTTAGTTTTACAGAAATATTTAGCTGCAGACTATTTTGAGACGCATAGCGTATACCAACCCTCATTTATCTGCATTCCTCATATAATATGAGGCAGATTTACGTGTCTACTAGCTGTGCCCCGCGGTTTTACCCGCGTAGATTTTAATTTCATGGTTGCCCGCGGATCTCTGTTTTAAAAAAATCTAAGTAGCCAAAGTTACTCCTTGTAACATTAGCTATCCGTCAGTGAAAGTCCCGCTAAAATCCGTCCAGCCGTTTACGCGTGATGCCGTGACCAAGGGAAACGGGGATTCATTTTTATATATAAGAAGATAGATAGATATGTAAGTAAGTACCGTATATATTTCACTGGCAGATAGCTGATGTTTCAGGGAGTGCTTTAGGCTAATTTTATTTAAAAAAAAACAGCATGAAACTAAATCCAGGTGGGTGAAACCGCGAGGCACAGCTAGTAAAATATTAAATCTATTTTTTTTCTCTTTTTGTCTGTCTTTGTATGAGTTTGTGCCGGTTAATCTCTGAAACGGCTGAATCGATTTTAACGGGACTTTCACTTGCAGATACCTGATAGTACAAGGAGTTCCTAGGCTAGGTTGCGTTAAATAAAACCCCCTATGAAATGAAGTCTAAATCGCGGGGCACAGCTAGTTCCTAAATAGGTATTTAATTCTTATTTCTTAAAAATGGTAATGAAAAATGCGAACACGAGGCGGGACTCGAACCCACGACCTCTGCGGAATTTGCCATGCTCACATATATTTGTAATATTTATTTTTTTTAGTTTTTATTTTTGACAATTGAGCATTGGAACTGTGTCCATGGGCTTATAGTTGCTTGAGTGATTTATTATGTATTTTTTAAAACTGTATAATATTATTCTTTAAAAGAGTAATTACTGAGTTTCTTGCCAGGTTCTTCTCAATAAAAGCAACCTTCCGAACCTGGCGGTAGCATGTATAATCCTGTGTAATTGTGTCATTCTGACGATTTGAAAGTACCCTGTATAAAGTCTAATCGAATATAGATATATTTGAGTTTGAGTTTGCAATCCGTGCAGTTGCTCTTCCAACTGAGCTACTCGTGATCCTACCTCACGCGTCGAATTTTTTTTTCCGGTGTTTAGCGATACAAGTGGAGGAATCCCGCCTCGTGTTCGTATTTTGATTTACCATTTTTAAGAAATTTAGTATACCGTCGGGGGCGTTCTAATCCTAATCTCTCTAGTTAGCACGACCAAAGCTTGGTAATTTAGGTACCATTACCTAATATGCGCTACTATTACGTAACATAATACACGGATTCAATTTCAAAAGCTATAAAATACATATTTATTATGCGTAATGTCACATTTTACGGCCCTGCGTTGTGTTTTGTTTAATTATTCAGGCAGTTTTATGTGGAGAGTTTTCTCGTATACATAATTAAGTTGTGTTTAAAAATGTGTGTAACTTTCAGGGAGAATTTCTTTCTTGGTACCTATTTTGTTTTTTTTTTAATGTAGGGTATTGAAAACACGAAATGAATTGAAATTTCTAATCTGTGTCATAATCTTTACCTTTGCAATAAATTTTAAGTTAAATGCGAAAGTTCGTATCAATAAAGTTCTTCTAACACATAAAAGAAGCGATTAAAAAATTACGACATTCGTAGAAAAATGTAGGCATAAAAAATATATATTTTATTTTTATAGTCCATCACGTCATCACTGCCTATGTCTACATTTTATTAAAAAAAATTTGGGGCACACAAGGTGAACTTTTATAGGAAACGTAAATCAGAGCTAACGCATTTAATATTCCGGCTACCTATTGGATAGTGGAAGATAACTCATGTATCATAATATGTATGTAGGTATGATAATTTTCTTCAAATTATAGCAATTTAATTCCATGTACTTCGCTAAAGACAAATGAACACTTCACTAATTATAAGAAAATTTTATGGTTTAATTTATATGGCAATATAAAATTGTATCCGTTCACTTTAGCGTTGTATATTATAAACGTGACATTAACACTATCGATGTATTTTGTATCATATTAATTGAGGAAAACATGTTTAAGTATAATATATAGCTTGATAGTTCATACTTAGATATGAACAGAATTACATTTTCAACAGAATTTCGACTATTCATATTTCAATTAGGTTTTTGTAACTTAAATAGTTACATATTTAAATATCCTCTATGCGATTGAAGGGTATTTCACGTCGGGTATTTCGGGATCTCCCGTTAGATATTTTAGTGATAGTAGTACCACAACGCACAAATGCCTCAATAATCCGAGAACTAAGCATCAAGACGCGTCTATCAGCCTTGGTAAAGTCTCGCATTCTCAAGTTCTTTGGTCATGTGTCTCGGCGGGATAACACTTCCATAGAACGCCTAGTTGTGCAGGGTAAAGTGGAAAGCACCAGAGCACGCGGGAGGTCCCCTATGCGGTGGACAGACCAGGTCAAATCGGCGGTTGGCGAGCCGGTGCACCAATGCTCAAGGATGGCGGCCTATAGAGATAGATGGCGGGCTATCGTAAAGCAAATAACAGCTGCTCCTAACAATACAACTACATGACGACCACGACCGCTCTGACAAGAGCGCACCGACTGAGAAGAGAGTACCTCCTCTGCCTTACAGAAGATAGTCGCTAAATAATGCTACCTTAGAGCAGTATTTGTGATCTAATTTTCCTATTAGTGAGATCTCCAGGGGCGGCGACAAAGCTGTCACGGGGATGTTCTCCGACAAATTTCAAGTCCCCTGTATAGCAAGGAAAGGAAGAAGGGGGGTAAGGTCCCCAATGTTCCATGGAGGGGAGAATGAGTGGAGTCGAGTACTAGCTACATTGGAACCCTTTCATATTTCACTATGTTGACATAAGTTATACCGTTAGTGTTAATCACGTTCATTAATTGCTTTCTTGTTACGATGAACCGAAAGACAATGAACAGATTGAATATGCAAACGATATTCGATAACTTTAAGACCCAGATAGTTGTAAAGTTCAGTCTCTCATCTCTCTCACCTCTACATCTCGATCTATCTTTAGACCCAAAACGTCAATCGCTTTACGTCAATCGATTAACGTCATTGGAAAGACAACAAGATTATCAATCAATCGTTCTAAAATCAAACGTTGTTGCTTTTGTAATTTCTGTGAAGCGTCCGGGGGCGTGCAGGGTACGAAGCACCATGATGTGTACGACTGCTGGCGATTGTTCTAGGCACAACAATAATAAACAGCCACGGACGGACAATGCCGCCGCGGGCTGCGTCCCAACTTATTATACCGGACACCTCGAAACGTTGACAGTATACAGGCTGTGGCGACACTTGTATGTACATTGATAAGCTTACAATGTTTACAGCAATGTACTGTTTCGAAATTAGTGACTTTTATCGTCTTGACAACTGGTTTGTTCGTGCCGTGCATTGCAAGCAACTGAAACCACTTCTATAACTAGACTAATGCATCTTAAAACACATAAATTCTTGCAAAGTATATAATATATACATTATATTATAATGAAAGACACAACGTGCAATGTTAACTACCAATATCTCAAAGGTTTGTTGTTCTAGAGACTAAGTTATTTTGATTAAACGTAGAATTTGAGTTGGACACAACCTGTATAAGGTAAACCAAGGTCGAGCTCGCAAACCGCGCAGTAGCCGAGTGATGGATGCCCGGCCTCCCGCCGACCACTACTTAAACAGCACCCAAAACCAGCACCCAGCGCCCAGCGCCCTAAGACAATGACACCGACTACAATGCGACACCGATTCAAGGAAACTCCCTCATTGTCCCACCGTTATTTATGTCTCTCCTACGCAACATTCCAAACCTAATTCCGTTACATGCCGTTCCTTAATTATACTAATAGTCTGTAACTCATCCGATATGTCTCAATCGAATCGATCGAAAAATATTAATCGACTATTAATGATATTTAATAATCGAAAATATATAACATCGAAAACACTGTGATTTATCACCGAGCGAGTCGGCCTGATTGATACATTTGCATAATATATTCATAACGTCAAATTGTATATTTTCTATTCGCAATAATTATGTTTTTATTTGGTTGTGTTCGAGATAATGTTATGTCGAGTGCAACAGGAACCATTTATAACGTGTGTCATCGCGTCGACGACGGCCGGCCGATACACAAAATATGTGACAGGATGACAGATCACGACACTACATCAGGCAATCTGACAGGAGAGTTAAATTCCTCCGATTTGTCCCGTCATTGTGCGTTGTAAAGTTGGGACGAGCGTGTAACGCGGCCGTAAAACAATAAACCACCCACGGGTGGTGCGTTTATAAGTATTCGAGGGCACTCAGCACGAACGCACCCATTGTACTCCGACGTTTGCAGAACGCACCCATAGCGCGTGAATGTCACAAAGCGCGCCAACACAATGTCACATGAAAGTGATCAGCGAATAGAAAACACCACTTTTGTTAGCAGCCATTGGTTCACAAATAAATTGTTCTGACATTTTGTCACGGACGATCGAGTTTAGTAGTCGTTAATTAATCGAGGGTCCAATATTAACAGCGGACGAGAATTAGTTTGGACAATAACACGATATTAAACGACAAACTGCAATAAAGAAAAAACATTGGGACTCGACTAAAACCAATTTGTATAAAGAGAATATGGATTCATTGTCATTTATCAGGACGATCGGTTAGGTTAGTGTCGGTGACTAATGAAACGATAATGATCGACTTAGCTTACACAACACTGGCACAATTAGTTTGATGTATGGAAAGAGTTTTAGTACCGGTAGATCGGTGCGATATTATTATTTTAATGTTATTATCCAAATGATAACCTCAGCGGTCGTATTTATAGGGCGAGTAATCCTGTTTGATACGCCGCTTATGGTAAGGCTCGCCGCATACAAAGACTCCCTGCACCGCTGCGCCGGCGCAGTGACATGTGACATGTTCATTACAGAGACGTGTGATGTGGCTGGGAGGGACTGACCAATAACTTACCTCATTTTTTGCTCTAGCGGTTTGTTGAACACTTTTTTGCGTAATGGAGCATTAGATAGATCTGTCACATTACTCTTTAGTTACTTTATGATTTTGTACTAATGAAAAATTTTCTTCGATAGATGTAAGTTTCATCCAATGTTGTACTTTTTATATATATTATTTTTTTAATATTAAACCGTTTATTTATAAAATGAAAAGCGATTCAAGATGTATGGTCAAAGTAACCAGCATTGATAGTTTGGGCTGTTTACTTTGGAAAGTGATTTTCAAATTGCTTAATATATTTTTGAAATTAAATATTATTATTGATATTTTCGGGCTAAATTTACTAACATTAGTCCTGCTTAAAAAACATACTTTATGGTCGTAATTTATTTCTGTGTTTACATTGTAAATTGTACTTTTAATTGTCTGTACGAGAAGTTCAATGTTTCTTTCTTTCTTTCTCTGTGGTGGTGGAGCTAGAAATATTTATAAAGATTGTTCAATAAAGAGTAATTGTCACAGGCTGCGATTTCTAAGAAAAACAATAAATAATAAGCGAAATAGTTTGATTGTTCTATTCAAGAAATTCCTATTGAAACCTCGAACCAAGTGCGCGTCGCCCTTATTAAGGTGTAAATGCCTCGTGAAATACGTGTCGGGATATATCGGGACAATTTATTTTGAGGGGATCATTCTCTTCCTTATCCTTACTGCTAATCAAAACTACACCCTATTTCCTAGCTAATACGATCGAATACTCGCCAAAGACAACGTAAAGCTGACTTAAACAAAACGCTGAAGGTAATTTGAATTGTAGTGCATTTATTATACGATTGATATTCAAATGATCCGCTTTAAGGCTTCGCCACGGTCTGCGGTTGATTAAAGTGCGAATAAATATAACGTTAGCGGCTTCTCTGCTCATTTATTTGTCAAACGTTAAGGCTGTGTATAAAATATTTTTCGTGTTCATCGCTTTTATGAATTATTACCATATATTTTATTGTTGGTTAGTAATTACTAGGTTGACGAGAGGTCAAGTATTGGAGCATAATTCTCCTGTAATGATTTTCTCTAACAGCCTGTATTTCTATATCACTTTAGTCCTGACACTTTTAAAAAGTATTGATCAACAGCTATTTTATTTGCAACAAAAAAATATTTGTAGTAATAGTATGTAATTGTGTGTGTAATACAGTATCAAAGTAGTATCTGCTTAGTAAATGTAAGCCTTCTCTCTACCTCAATAGAGCTGAATACACTAATATATTAAGATATATTGAATACCTACGTATAAAGGCTTAAGGAAGTTAGCAACTGGAGCCTTCAGTTCCGCGGGAGGCGCGCGGCGGATCAAAGGTGCAGTGGGCGGGGCGCGACTACCCTCGGCCCTCTCAATGGACGGTGACGTCGACATTACCTGAGTCACAGCTTAAATATAAGATTTACAAGCAGTTACAAACTAGGAACAAATTGTTCGAAGAACAAAAAAATACGCACACACACATAAGTGCGCATTTACGATAAATTTCTAACGTCTAGTGCGTGTTTTCTTAAAATCGCCGTCACAAGTCATCGCGTCGACGTAAACGCAGATTTGTAGGAGCTCACAGTAGTGTGAACTTTAGGCTTTTGGATCCTATACAAATCTGCGATTACGTCGACGCGGTGACTTGTGACGGCGGCAGTGTAAAACTCGCAGTAGGCACTCTGACTGAAGCGTAATGACAGTAAGTGGTATCACTTCGTGGCCGATCGCGTATACTTCATTCTTGTGTTTTACGGATATTCCTTTGATCCCATTCATTCGGACACAAATCGACAGTATAAAAGAGTATATTTTTAAATCTTTGAGAGTAACAACGGAATCAATGGAGCTAAACTTCTTATTAAAAAATAGGCCTAGTTTCCTTACTGCTTCTATTTATACTGTGCCCGTAATAATACCTTTAGATGATTACTTAAGTGCCAACGTGGTAGATGGTGAGTCCAACGCCGTCTCAGGCACTATACATATGTCTTCCAAATAATTCCCAGACTTGCGATGTTTTACTTAGTGTGACTCATGGGTTTGATCGCCGGGATTTGTATTTGATCTTGCGTCGCCTACGTATGAGGCAAATATTCAAACACACGACCAACACGGCCCTTTAAGATTAATATTAGGCTAGCTGTGCCCCGCGGTTTTAACTGCCTGGACTTCATTGCACGGGTGTCTTTATTTTGCCGAAACGAAAAACATAGATTCTGTTTCATATTGTTTTTTTATGTACTTAAGTTTCGAACTTTCATATGAATTTAGTGAAAAGCTGTTTTGCTTCACAATGTGGAATTACAAACAGATACTTCAATTTTATTTATCTGTATATACAAATATGGATAGTGGTTCCCAAATAGATTCCGCACCCCTTGAAGCACCCGCTATCTTAGGGATAACATAATCCCCAAAGGGTAATTAATCATTGGAAGCACCTTGGCAGTGCTGTCACAACGCCTCCAATTGGCATTGATTAAGCAATCATTAGTCGGTGGAGCCTTTTATAAAAACTAGATAAGGCTCCTTTGAGGGCAGCTATTGGGTTACATCCCTGATATTTGATTCCTCTATAGTTGTTTGAGCGACTTATTTATTTAGTGCATAATGTGTAAAGCATAATCAAATTAATTATTATTGTTCAGAGCCCTTTATTAGGTAGGTACGGTATTAGCGTAGGTTAATTTTTTTTAGTTTTTTAATACTATTAGTAGTAGGTAAGTAGTACTGAGTTACTTGCCAGGTTCTTCTCAGTAAAAGCAACCTTCCGAACCTACCGGGAGCATGTGGATTATACATGTGTAATTATGACGTTCTGACAATTTGAAAGTAGGTACTTTGTAAATAGTCTAATCGAATACTTAAAGATATTTTTGAGTTTGTGTTTGAGTTACAAGTTTTTCTATACAGTGTCTAAGTACTTATATATTTTGTGTGATTTATTTTCTACTGAGTACCTACTAAAAATTGTAAAAATATTTTTGCAAGGATTAATTTCTGATATTCTTACCAGGTTCTTTGAGAAGAACTGGTGGTAGCATTTATAATCTTTAAACTTTGTGAAAAAGCATATTATAGTGTAACTGAGTATATTGATGATAGCCAAACATGGCAATGAGTTACTCACTCTTACATTAAAATGTACTCAAACAACCCTATGTATATAGAAGGGACACATGTAAAAAAAAAAACGGGGAGTTTGTTTCGCCGTTTCTTCTGACAGGCTTATATATTGGAAACGGTAGTAAATTTACCTAAGTTTTTAATTTTTTTTATCTTATATATTTAATTTAAGATTTTGAATCCTTAATTCGTGACATTCTGGTTATTTGAGAGTACAACATTGATAAAAGTTATACCAACAAACATATTTTCGATTGAAAGGAGATTATTGAATATATTATTATAATTAAATTGATATTGTAATGAAAATGATGACTTTATGGCAGGCAAAACAAGTGTCAGAGAATATTTCAGGTAGATTTTCCATCGTTTCGTGTGTAACATCTGTATCAACAAACAAGTATAAAATCGCAATATTATGGCACCTGCTGTGTCTGGTTATATGTAAATACTAAATAATAATGACATTTTACAATTTAATCATTTGATTTTAATGTTATTTTGATAGTGTTCCCACCGAACATTCTAGCAATATTTGGCATATTCGCCGAAAAGTGGGTGTATGACACGCGAAGGTGTAACGCGGACAGCAGTGTTAAAATACCAATTTTCTGTTTGATAACTCTTTTGGGATGATGTGAGTAGTTATCCATAGTAGGCATATCTTCTACTAACTAACTTACTACGTGATAAAAAGATTTTTATCTCTACATGAAATACGGAGTCACTCATGTAGCAGTTTAACAAACAAACAGTCAAATAAATATTCTCGTATCATATTTTTTTAATATGTATAATTGTTTTAAATATTGATACTCTGATCGATCCTGGTAAAATCCGGGCAACTCTAAAAATATCTAGAAACTTTGTTTTTGAAATAATTTTGGTTTTCTCTTCGGAAAGCTGATTAATTAGTCGTGTATTCGTTGTGAGTGTTGTAACTGACACTCGGAGGTATCTCGTGGTAAGACAATATTATCATAACGCAACTCCGAGGGGAAAGAAGACAAAACACACTTTTGAAAACAGTAGCCCTACTCAGTAGCGGCGGTGTAGGATTACAAACATGTGTCAGGCCAATGAGAAACGGGTGTTCCAATGTTGTTTTGTTACATTCAAGACGGATTCAACACTGACAACTGATTTCACTTAGCTTTTTGTCAATCTATCTTTAGCTGAAATAATGTGAATTAGTAGTGAGCAAAAGATACAGCTAGCGCCATCTATCGGCGAGTAGAAAAAGTATGAATATGTTTTTTGCAATAACATTAAATAAAGTCTATATAATTATGTGTCAGTTGTATTAATTCTATTAAAAAATAATGTCCACACCATTCCAAAAAAATATCCAAAAAGCTAAGGAAAGGTGATGCAAAATATTATTTACAAAAAAACCGTTTTCAATAACATAAGTATCAAACTTTACAGATGGATTGCTATCCCCAGTTATCTGTGAGATGTGATCTATCCATACCTTCAAATTTAACTAGTGATACCTAAGTTATTGGAATGAAAGTAAGGACAGTGATAGATATGTTTATCTTTAGTAACCTAAATAACAGATGGATAGAATATTGAAGTCGACCGTAACTGCCAACGTGACAAAGTCTATCGCCGTCTCATCAGCTGTATACTTTGTCTTTGAATTTCTAAGAAAGTATTTTCCTACACCGTAAAAAGTGCGCTGAGAAATCACTTAAGTTCTTAAGTTTTCATAAAAAACTTTGATACAAATCCCTTAGAATTAAATTTTCGCTTGCCTTACACAAATCTATTTCTTATAGATGCATGCACATATATTTTTACAATAACTCTTTACATGGCCGCTCTATGAATCAGTGAAGCAAATGTTGTCGACACCTTTCGGCCACTTGACGAATCCATTATAGATTAGTTCCCACGTGTGTCCGGACTGGAGTATCAATCCCTCAGGAACTCACTGGCGTGGAATAATCTGATTGACTCGGTGACACTCGCTGTGACACCATTGTTAACATTAACAAATCCTGGCTCATGCAAGGTGCTGGCCATTGTCCTGTCATTCTTTCTATTTAAAATGTGTTTCTTAAATATTTTGTAAGGTGCCGCCAAAGTATACAAATATTAGAATATTGTGTCAAATAAGTACGCATACTAGGTAAGTGATATAATTCATCAAATTGATATCCTGTTTTATTCTGTACTTAGTTCCCTGAAAATTGCTACGTTTGTTGAAGTTCTAAATGCTTGAGTAACCATTTATTATAAGGTAACCTATTAAGTAATCCAGAAGAGATTGGCTGTGTTTTTATCTATATTTTTTTTATAGATGGCGCTATAAAAAATATAAACTTTAAATTTTTTTTTATGATTAATATCATTTTACTAACATGTAATAGAGCAAGAGCATGTAATTATTTAGTACAGCGACATCTATTGTCGAGTAGTAGAAGTTATGTGTATGTTAACAATAAGTGACGCTAGATGGCGCTACATGTCTGCACCAATACAGTAATGGTATAGTAATAAAATAATATCAGGTAGGTACTCTGTATCTTCAGAAAACATTTTAGGTAGTCGGTAAAATTAAACAAGCTTCAATTAGTTGAAATATATTTACTGCCATGACAGACATTTAAACATTATCATCTACTTACTCCAAGTCAATACGTAATTCCAACCAAATAAAAAAAAAACAAGATGTAATACAATTATGATGTTATATTACGATTACCAATATGTCATTCGTATATTTATTTAACTTGATCTTTCAACACCTGGCTGTTAGCGGAGCCAGCGAACTGCAGAGCGCCATCTATCGGTATGATAGTGCCGGTGACTAGAGGGCTCAGTTGATCGCTGGCCAGGTGCAGGATCATCCTCGCGCAGTCGTCGCCAGTGGTCGCCCGGCCCATCGGGATGGTCTCCTCGGCCTTCTTCAGCCAGTTCCTGTACTCCTCGTCCGAGTATCCAGTCACACGTTGTACAAACGTACTTATCTACAAGGTGAGATATAAGGGTACCTAGGGGCCAACTATGATCGTTTAAGCAGCGCGTATCAAGAACTTCTTGAAAGGTCAGAAGTTCTTAATACACTCTTCTCAAATTGATGATGGTAGGCCCCCAGGTAACATCACGAAGAATGATCAGTCAGTGAAAATAGCTCGCGGTAAATCAGATCCAAAAATTACTGCACCCAGCGCTCAAAACTCGTGATGAGAACCTCTAGCAGCTTCATAAAAAATTCATTTTTGCACTCACTGAAACCCTAGAGGTGCGTCTGCACCACCAAGGGCGCTCACTTGCACGTTACCGACCCTGTAAAAATCTCTTAACACCCTTCTTCAAGAACCCACTAAACAATTGTTTACCGGATAGAAATATAAGGAAGGTACCATGTAAGGGCACCAATACCCACAGTGATGCCTGGACTGACAGTGTTGACGCGCACTCCTTTAGGGGCCAGCTCGTAGGCCACCAGCCGGCTGAAGTGGTCCAGAGCAGCCTGCAACGGAACAACTTTGCTATCAGAATATCACTAGGTAGCTTTTACACCTTATTTTTGCAGATCTTTGAAACATCATCACTACGAAGGTGTAAATTCCACTTGATTTTATGACTATGTGCTTGACTATGGTGCTTTATGACACCGAGAGTGTGACCCGAGTGGTCACTTGCGCATTGTCTCTCTAAAGGATGACACGTGTCGGGTCCGAGTCGAACGTTGGCCGTAGTAGTATTTTTAGTTAATACGTTTCACAAAATACAAATATATAAATCTGAGACAGCATTATTTGGCTGCAATCTTATCTAAAGTGGAGGACCAGTTGTCTATTTAACATGTTGCTGCATTTGCAGGCACACAGTCAACTTCTCATTGAACTTTTGAACACTCGGGTCATAACGAAGCAAGTATGTAGATATTCACGGTGTTAGCCTTGATATTTTGGTATCGCAAGTTACGTAAATAAATATGGAAACTAGTTTGATTATTTAAATGCTATATAATTAGGCATAGTAAATAGATATCGTCTTCCGACGTCTCTTATCAGCCGTTAGGTTGGGAATTTTGGGACGAAAACACTAACAAAAAAATACCCATATATTAGAGGAGACTAGAGAACCCCTTTCCTTTTCTTTCGTCGGTTATAAATGATCAATTTCCAAGTATTATTTAATCTGTACTGGATATAAATACCTACATTGTAATAAAAAAAAGTATTTTTCCGTGAATTCGGGTCCAAAATTAACCCACCAATTGAAGTTTCAGTAAGGCTTCTTTCTGAACCTGTAACAGATTAACCCCTTAAAAACAAAGTACCTTAGAGAGGCTGTAAGGCAGGTTGGCAGTAGTGACCATAGTGGCCATGATGCTGGAGACGTTGACGATGTTCCCCTTGGAGGCGATGAGGGCGGGCACCAGCAGCCGCGTCAGGTTGTACACTCCTCGCAGGTTCACGTTGAACACGCGATCGAAGGTCTCCATGTCTGCCGTCTGGATGGTGGTGCGAGCCCCCACTGCTGCGTTGTTTACCAGGACATCCACTCTGCAAGTAAATGAAATGACTTCTTGCTTACCACATATTCCTTGAGGTGGTCACAGATTATTTTCAGTGTCCCACGTAAAGTATCACGACCAACACTAGAGTGTGGTTCACGCATTGCCCACCTTATAAAAAATAGAATCGCTGTGCCAACATTTGACAAGAGATAAAATACCACTATACCCTAGCACAGCGATTCCACTCCTCCCCTCCTCCCCAGAGAGCACTGGCGACCTTACTCACCACAGGAACACAATACTATTCTAATTTAGCATAACTTGGCTGCCATCTTCACCAAAAGGTGCAGGTCCAATCCCCAGTCAGGTAGCTCCGAATTTCGAATGGAAAACCTCGTCCACTCCACTTAATCGAGCATCAATCTTCACCAAAATGTAAGACCCTACTAATAAGGATCAAATCTACGATCTATTCTCCAAGCCCAAAGTTAAAGGAAGATAATGGCTTTAGTTTACCTGCCGAAGTAATCCAAGGTACTCTTGGCGGTTTTTTCACAGCCCTCGTCGGTTCCGAGGTCGGCCACCACCACCAGCGGCGTGACTCCCCTCTCCCGCTGGCACCTCTCCGCCACGTCCCGCAGGTTCCCCTCATTCCTCCCCACTAGGGAGAGCTTCGCGCCATACTTGGCGAACATCAGCGCCGTGGACTCCCCGATCCCTGCGCTCGCGCCGGTCACGATCACTACTTTGTCAGTAAAATCCATGCTTGCTGCTCGACTGACTCCTCACAAATGAGAGCTTGTTCTTCATCGACACGTGTAAGACTTATTATGTTAATGATTGTACATATTTCAATCTGTTGTTTGTCATCTAGTTATTAAATGTTATTTTAGCTTTTCTTAATTGAATCAATAACATCGCAAACGGCATATTAGTTACATAACTAAAATTATTTGAAAGTTAATAGCCACGTTTACCCTGGAGGGTTCGCGAAGGGGCTGTGTGCCACTGAAAGAGACCTCCAAAATAATTTATAGATATTCTGTGATTTGCCACTTAAATACCTATTTTGTTTATCACAGAAACAATCAAAATAGATCTGCGAGGACGTCTTCCGGACAGGTTTGAGTGACATTTTGGTAAACAGATACTGTAAGTTCAAAAAAACATCGCATTTGGATAATAATGATAATACATGTTTTTATTGCGATTTAGCTAAGTGCACGAAACAAATAAAATATTTTTCGCAACCCATGTTCGTCGTGTCCTGTATAATAACAGGATGGTTATGTACTCTACCATGATTTTTTATAGAAATTATGTTGCCTACTTATTGTGTGACTGACTTCCTTGCACATTGGAAATATTTTTATTATTGCTTTGGTACCGAAGCGAAGACAGGTATAATCGCTCCCGAGTACCAATAACCTTTTCGTCCAATTTTTTTCATATGTGTAGCTCATATCTGCCAAAGCCACCACGATCCAGACTCCACATTCGGGGATCGTTTTTACTTGTTGTATTGGGATCATAAGTAGTTTCAGACTTTATGAAATGACGAAGGTCTGAAGCTCATGGGCTCTTTGGTTATAAGTATAAAATGAAACAGGATAGCATTGATTAGAACGTGAATTTATTTAGCAATTAAGATCATCCTTGGTTTCGCAACGTAGTCTAGCTTGGGAGAAGGTCTACTACTTCATCTGTTCCTTGATCAAGCCGCTGCTGCCGATGTTGAAGCGCAGGCCGCCGTCGACGGGGACGATGGCCCCGGTGAGCGGCGCGCTGAGGGGGCTGGCGACCATGGCCACCACCCGCGCGATGTCCTCGCTGGCGCACACGCGGCCCATGGGGACGCTGCTCTCCGCGCGCTGCAGCCACTCCGCGTACTCCTCGTCCGTGTAGCCTGTCAGACTCTGCACGAACTTACTTACCTGGGGAAGTTATATTTAGTCATTATAAAAGGTTCTATGGTCATTTAACTTAGTCTGTACAAATACAGAATGGGAATACAGTGAGTTTTATGGATTGATATGTTTGTGTGCGAAATTATTGATAGTCTGATGGATGACAAGCATTTGGACGGTGAATGTACTAACCGTGATTCCAGGGCTGACCGCATTGACACGGACCCCCTTGGGCGCCAGCTCCAGGGACACCAGTCGCGTGAAGTGGTCCAGCGCCGCCTGGGGAGAAAAGGGACGAGATTACCAGTTACCACCAAGTACAGAGTTTGCCTGGAACTAGCCAGGTTCATCCAGGTAACTTATTAAATCTCTGTGCTAAAGATCCAAATTTATTCAGTTGTTATCGCGTGATTCAGAAACAAACATCTTAACAGCCAAACACCTTACTAAAATAGGTAGGTACTTAGTCAATCATTTCACACTTATAATTTTAGTAGGATAGGATGACAAGGAAAAATACGATCACCTCCATGATGCCATGGCTGTCTCAAGACACGAGACTCGGGTCTCGTCACGTCGGGTATCTCACGTACACCGTGCTTCATTTACGATAACCCTAACCTTTGTTCTTTACTTAGTAGAAACCTTACCTTAGCCATGCCGTAGGGCAGACTGCCGTTGCCGACGGCGCTGCCAGCGATGCTGGATATGTTGACGATGTGTCCCTTGGCCGCGATGAGGGGTTGCACCAGCAGCCGCGTGAGGTTGTACACGCCGCGCACGTCCAGGGTGAACACTCGGTCGAACGTCTCCATGTCGGCGCGCTCGATGCACGTGCGAGCCCCGCCTGCCGCGTTGTTCACCAACACGTCCAGCCTACACACATACAAAACCGTTTATACTTATTCGTATATTAACACTTAGTGCTAGAAGGCTAGTCCATTGCCGTCTGATGCATTATACTTTGATTTACTTCTCAAACATATGCAGATTCCTTCACGCTTTTTCGTTCATCGTAAAGCAAATGACTGCCCTTAAGTTTTATGTAAAACTCACAGGCCGCTGGGATCGGAACTTGCGTCACAGGCGACTGCTCAAACCCATTGCCACCACGGCCCACTTAGTTACCTCGTAGGTACCTACTTATGTAGGTACATGAAAAAAACTATTTCTAGTTTTCTTTTCATTTTGTTCCGGCGCTTCTGAGTTATTTATTTATTGAATATATAGAAATAAAATGTATCACCCAATTACATAGTTTTTATTGTATGTATTACAATGTATGAAGCACGAGATGTCGCGATAACGGGCAGGGTTCTCTCCGAGCGGATCACGACATACGATAGGTAGACAACCATTAGATGCTAATTACCTACAAAGGCATTCGATTTAGGAAGGTAAGTACTTAGGTATATGTGCCTTCTCGTTCACTTGTGCTAATATTTAACTATTCGTATTTATTTGGGCTGAATTAATTCCACACCATGTTCTTATGTACTGCTCACACCCAATCGCATTCAATTAGTTTTGTCTACCGCGACTTTGCCGGCTTGTTATTAACCTCCATCAATAAAATAGCCTATATTATTGAAGCGATAATTAGCATTAGTGAATCCTTTTTTTACAGCAGTCCAGTTGTTTCGGAGCCTATAATATTAGCTACAAAGAAACAAATCTTTCCTATTTATGATATTAAGTAAGTACTTAAGTAATGAACTAAGTAGGTAAGTACTTCATGATAATTTGCAGCAAATTATCATCTTATCATGTAATAATGTAACCTACATACCTACTTACTACCAGTGTAGTAGTAGCTTCCTACTATAATAGTAGATTCCTACCACTTATAATAAAGAGTATCTACATATACCTTACCCTTGCGTTAACAGTAAGGTACTATCACCCATACCATCTATTGTCATGATAGTTTAACTCTCATTATGAGACAGATGTGTATGACGTGTATATGTCTGTCTATGATGGCAATAAGAGCTTATGGTAAGGCCCCAGATGAATCGTTTGCTTCCTACATCTCCATGGGTTCTATAAAAAGTTTGCCATTTTACTATGTTCATGATCATCCTGATCTGACAGATGTCTCCCAGCTGAAGATGGAGATCCTATCCTTAACCGAACGAGGGTGAAATAAACTATCCTAACAAGTGGTACAATACCCCAAGGTTTTGACGTGTTTAAAAGTTGACGATATCGCTTGCGTATATTCCTCATTTTCTATGGGAGCTTAAAAGCGCCCTTAGCGGCTAGTGTGGGAAGCTTTACGGTCCCATACAAATTGATGAAGAAAGTAACTAGGTACGCGAGCGATAACCCTAATTTTAAAATCTATAGATATTTGGAGTACAGATGCCATCAGGAGCTTATGAGCGCTCATCGAAAATAGCTGACTTCATGCCGAATACTCTCAGCAGACTAGTTTCTGAACCGATTGTAATCCCCAACATTTTTAGGTGCCGGGTTTTAACTGAATACATAACGTTAATAAACCACCATCACAGTTATAGTGATAGGAGTACTACCACGTAGGTACTCACCGTTTGAAGTGTTCAATAGTTTTCTTGGCGGTGGCCTCGCATTCAGCGTCCGTGGCGAGGTCGGCGACGATCTCGAGAGGTTTTATATTCTTCTCCTTAAGGCATCGTTCAGCCACACTGTGCAGCCGGTCCGCGTTCCTCCCTACAATAGCCAGGGTGGCTCCACACTTGGCCAGCAGCAACGCTATCGCCTCTCCGATGCCTGCACTGGCGCCTGTCACCAACACCACTTTACCCGTGAAATCTATCTCCATTGCGACAAAACGTTATACCACACGCGGTGCTCACGCTCAACTGAAGTTAAAAATATATTGTAACTTGCTAATTGTTCCACTGATTACGAGTGGTGACCTCACAGCTGTATAAAGATAAAAGTGTTGTCTGCCGGCACAATAGGTACTGAAAATTACCGATTTAATCGCAAACAAAAGGAGAGCCACTTAAAGTAGATTTATGTTCGTAGCTGGTACCTAAGGTATGATGACTTTACAATAATGAAACAATAAGGAAAATACTTGTAGATACAAAGGTATGTACATAATTATTATTTAGGAAGAGTATCTACTCAACTGTAGCACATAATAATACGCATTGAACCTCTTACAGAAGTCTCAAGTCATGCAATGTGTCTAAAATTTAGTATTATATTATCTTCTATGACAGAACATAGATTGTACCTAGATATAATCTCAGGAACTACCGGTTCAACTTGAAAATAATCTTTTGAGTGTTAGCTGTGTTAGATAGCAAATGTATCGACCAAGGCTATGTATTACATGCAGATGAAGTGTCTGCTATGCTAGCATAGCTTAGGATCGATCCAAGGGGCATTGGAAAATTGACCATTTTGTATTTAAGTATTATAATGTTATGTAAGTGTATGTGTTGAAGATATAATACAATAACATCAGTGTTGGCCACAGATGAGACTTAGAGGACTCGCAGTGGCAGTACATTATTATTGCAATAATCACAACACCATCATCATTAGGTATATCACTATTTAATTTTAAATACATGTTTAAATAAAGCTAGATATATAATACAACACAAAATTTGAACAATGCTCCTATTGCTTCTCTTCGTAGTCATGGATATCAATCACAATGGATGCAGCGGCACTGTGCACTATCAATTAAATTTCACTTCCATACAATGGCACTTTAAAACAATTTTTTACAAACATAAATCATATTCATGTCACATTCACAAACTTCAAAGGATAAACAGTAAGATGTAAGCTTATTGTAACCTAGATTATATCAGGATATACAGAGTGCAATAACTTGATACAGGCACTGCGCAAATTTACAAATCTAAACACCTTAGCAAGCATATCAATTATATGACGTAGCCAGTACATAATTATTATGTATACATAAGTAACTAATTGCTAGAAGGCTAGCTGTTGCCCTGAAGAAGCTATGCCCTGAAGAACTTCCTCTGTTTCAATGGTTCGTTGTCATCTTCACTGTCAGTAAAACATGCGGTGAAACCACTTTTTTCTCTCAAAGAGTCTTTTCTCAAAGAACCAGTCTTGTCTATTGATTTCTTTGCATTCACATATCGGGAGTTGTGCCGTTTCTTTTTGATCTTGTCTCCCTGTATGGGTGTTGCCACATTCATGCTGGCCATAGAGCTGACCTGCTCCGTGGAGTTGCTGAGCACCAGTACTGAGTTATCAGGCTGCCTCAACGTCAACCCAATGTTCCTGCCACTCCTTGTTTTAGAAACACATTCTTCAGGGTTCTCCTTTCTGTCAGAATCGTTGAATTCATTAGAGTGCTTACTAATTTTCCTCTTCTTCTCGGATGCCTGACTATCTGCATGTGTTGACACAACAGTTGAGTTATTTTGATACCTCTTGGGGTACCTTGACATTCTGCTGGATTGGAATGAAGCATTTGTGGTCTTGCTTTTCTCCACGCTGGCATCAACTTTGGATACACCTTCTTTGCTCTTCGTTGGCTTTGCATCTATAAACTTGAGTAATGATGTACTCTTGTTGACCTTGGTCAGTCGGTCACTGCTCCTTGTCACCAAGCTGACAATGTTCTGCGAGGAGTCAGTGCTGCAGTTCAAGGCACTTGATTTGGGCAAGCCGGTGTTCACAGCCTTGTTGACACAAACAATTGTCTTGTCCTTGTCCCTTCGTTCCTTGATGAGGTTCCTGCTACTTTTCCCGCGCAGTTGCCTGGAGGATCTTGTCAGTTTGGTAGATCTAATATAGTTGGCTGTGAACCCAGAGACATCACTCATATCTTCAAACTCTCCATTGAGTACATCTTTCTTGATGTTATTCAGTGGTATGTCCTCCTTGCTGTCCACATCCTGGTCCCCACCGGCGAGTGCCTCCGCTGACTTCTTCAACTTCTCACTGCACTTTACTTCTGGAGGTTTGCTCTTAGTGTTGCTGTTGTTTATATCAGTGCTGAATATCTCAAAGGAACTATGTAGCTGGCTGTTGTTGGGTGTCCCCCGCTGGGCCCTTCGCAAGCTCCTTCTCAGATTGGATGCTGTTTTAGGGGTTGATGTTACAATTTTGTTCTTCTTGTGTAAAGTTGTGCGACTGTTCTTGTGATGTCTGCTTCGCTTTTGCTTCTGTTGAATTGAAGAGTTCTTAATATTAAAATCAACATCGGAACCTGTTGACTCTGATTTGGAGGAGCTTTCATTAGTTTTCTGAAACTGTTTCTGGGGAACTTGAAAGTAAATATTGTTTTGCTTCTCAGTGGAGGCAGATGCATTGTCGAGGATGGAGAGTTTCCTCTTCTTCCTGGCCCGGGGTGGAGGCAGCTCGGTGCTGTGGACACTTCTTGTTTTAGTTCGGGAGCTGCGTGCTGGGGCACTGTTAGGCACAAAGTTGTCATAGTTCATGAGGCACGGCGCCCGCTTGGTGTGGACCCAGTACGAGATCTCGTCCATGTTGTTCATAAAGGGAAGGTCGAGCGGCAGCACGCGGCCGGGGGACATGGCGGCCGCGGGGCCCTCGCCAGCTCGGGCAGCGCGCGCGCCGCCCACTGCACCACCGACGTCCACCGGCACGTCGCCCAAGCCACTATCACTGAGCTGCCGTCTGACAATACTCCACTTTTACGATTTACATTGATTTTATCCATTTTCTGCGAAGTCTACCATTCCATGCACCTGAAAATTTACATTTTGACAATCTATTACTAAGTTATATTACTTACTGCCAAATTCATACATAGATACAAGAGCGTAACCACTATGATATAAGCTTAGATTTACTGTGGTGTTAGATATGGGAGGATACTCACTTTTTGTGATGTTACGAGGTGCAGTCAAATGCAATCGTTCACTGCGGGGACTCATTAAATACAGAATATACGTAAGATCACTACTAAATGTACAGGAAAACCGTAGGACTTCACAATAAGCTACGACACTTGCAACTTCCCGATGAACATTCCAAAATATGCAATTGGTAATGAAAAGCGGTAGTTGATCTAATAAACTAGTACAAAAGTTATTGATAATGAACTTAATTGCACAAGAAGCTAATTTTCTTAATCCTTTCTCACATCATCACAACAAAATTGTAAGCCAACATTCTCTTTGGATTGACAGAAAAAGAAAATATTCTTCATCTCGCTTGGTCTCTGCCTGACATTGTTCGTTACCGTTCAGAAATTTTAATGATAAAATAACCATAGACTTGTTAATAAATAAATGTCCATGGTTGGCATACAAACAGCATGTTCAGCTCTCGTAATATCATAGTTTAAGCTTCAACGCAAAGAGAAAGGAAATCCAGCTTTGCGTTGTAATTGTCTTAATTGATTCATGATGATGAAATAAAATAACGACATTCTCTTTACTTTGATAAAATCACCTTCAGCAAAAAGTGGCTGTACCTACGTTTCGTTTCACTATCTCAAATTCTGAATCCTACTTTTCGCGCCATATGATGACAGCTGTCTGTCATTAACTCAATTCTCAAAGTTTTTTCATTCGCTTCGCTTCACAGTTCAACTTCTGTTATTTAATTTGTTTGATGCGAAAAGTATAGTTGTTTTTGTAATTACTATGAATTGAAAATGAACATCATCCAAAATTTGATAGATCGCCAACTAGGCATATGTAAGTTTGATTTGTTATATCGCGTCAATCTGATCGCAAGCTCACGGCTAATTTGACGGATTGAGTGGTGTATAATATTTGCAGATAGCCGGTTCTCGTACGACAGTACCCTGAGGCGGCTGGTGGTGGGCAGCGAGGAGTCGTTCTATGGCCTGCAGAGTTCCAATGTGGTGGCCAGCTTCGACCAGGATCCTCCTATCTTCGCGTGCCGGTTTTCAGAAGCCCCGGGCTATGAGCACATACTGGCCCTCGCCAATGAGGATGGGCGAGTTGCTATACAGGTGAGACATGCAAAGACCTGACTGACTGATCAATGCACAGCCTAAACCTAAAACCATTGGTCTGAGAGCCATGACATCTGGAGGTGTGTTCTTTGTGTGGTGTAGGTCCACTGTGGGTCTACCCTAAGTAGATAAAGTATGGGGTTGATTCATCTGTGTTACTTCATTGTATGGGTCAAATACCGCATGCTATAATAAGCTGGTGTTGATATAATATTATTGCAGAAATTACACCTTCAAGTCCCATAACCACATTCTACCATGTAATTTGCCATTGAATGTATGGTAATATATATAATGTGATGGTATAAAATCATTATTTACTATGTAATGAAATGTAAATGATGCCAGCTGACTTTTTTTGCCAATTCTTCTCAGAAGGCTAGTTTCTGAACCTGTGGTCAATTCTTTGACAATCATAAGTCCTGCATTAAGTACAGATTTGAACTAATTTGAACTTTTTATTATTTTTTGCACATGCATGCTGATACAATTTTCTCTGTTGTGAATAATTTTATGTGTTTTTTTGTAATTATCATTTTTTATTGTGTAATGAAATGTACATGATGGCAGCTGGTTCTTCTCAGAAGGCTAGTTTCTGAACCGGTGATAAATTGTTCGACATTCATAAATGCCTTTTATTTTCTTTTTAATAAAAGTGCCTTACCAGGGCCTAAACTGAATAAATTATCTCCATTTTCAATTACTTTGATATTATAACAAGTAGCTAGGACTTGTCTTTTAAGTATAAATGTATTTACCATTTAACACATTCACTGCTGAAATTTCGTCTTCTTGGTAAATTCTCTAACAGTTGGATGCATAGGTGCATTGTTAGTAGTGACTGCGTTAACTGATGGTGAATTATTATTGTGTTCTGAAGAACTGAATATTAATTCTAAGAACAAGTAACTATTGACAACACTTACTTAGGTGTTCAGCATCAGAGATGCCACATGCCATTTTATTATAAACTAGCAGACATCACACGGTATCACCCACATGGTCCACATGGGAGTATTAGGATGAAATATAGTCTATATTAATCAGTGATAATGTAGCAATCAAATGGTGATAGAATTTATTAAATCGGTCCAGTACTTTTAAAGCCAATTTGTTACAAACTGACTTTCAAACCTTTCTATATTATTAAGAATATACTAATATTATTAAGAATAATATTAGTATAGATAATACCTCTATACTATGTTTCACACTTATTTCTGCAGTAAATTTTTTACTGTTTTATATCTTTTTTTGATATCTGTGGATTACGTAAGTACTTTGAAGTAAACAGTAATATTTTTGTTTATTTTTTGTTCTGTTATTTATATGATTTAGTTTTGAGGTGTTTTGTCTTCTAAATTGATTATTTGCCAATTTCAGAACACAGAGAGCAAAGCATCAGCAAGTATACTGGACGGGATCCAGTGCCACGACAATGCTGTATTTGACCTGGCATGGATGCCCCAACACATGAGCTTTGTTACCGTCTCGGGTAAGACACATTATTGATTTAGTGCAATTTTTTTATTTGGATACAATCGCTGCAATCTATATTTGGAATTATGATTACAGGCGACCACACAGCATGTCTCTGGGACGTGGGCGAGGGCTCCCCGAGGAAGGTGATGATGTTCTGCTCCCACACGCGCTCCGTGAAGACGGCGGCCTTCCGCCCCAACGCGCCTCACGTGTTCGCCAGCGGCGGCCGCGACGGGGCCGTGCTGGTGTGGGACACACGCTCGCCGGGGCCGGCCGGCCGCCTGCAGGGCGCCGCCCCCGCCGGCCCGCGCCTCCAGCTGCGGCCCGAGGCCTGCCTGGCGGGCTGCCACGCGGCGCCCCGCGCGGGCCCCCAGCGCCCGCGCCCCCAGCCCCCGCGCGCCGCCTCCGTCACGGGGTTGGTGTTCCAGGACGACCTCACGCTGATATCCTGCGGCGAGTGCGACGGCAACATCAAGGTGTGGGACCTGCGCCGCGGCTACTCGGCGCACCGCCGCGAGCCGCTGCCCAAGCACGCCATCCCGTACTGCGGGGGCTCCGCCCGCAACGGGTACACCAACCTGCTGGTGGACGCCGCGCGCGTGCGCCTCTACGCCAGCTGCATGGACAACGTCATCTACTGCTTCAACGTCGCCACCTACAACACGCTGCCCGAGCGCCGCTACCGGGGCCACGAGAACGGCACCTTCTACATCAAGACGAGCCTCAGCCCCGACTCCGCGTACCTCGTGAGCGGCAGCAGCGACAAGAACGCCTACGTGTGGAACGTCAGGAGCTCCGAGCCCGTGGCGCGGCTCACCGGCCACTGGGCCGAGGTCACGTGTGCGGCCTGGTGCCAGCGCGGCGACCCCAAGGTGGTCACGTGCAGCGACGACGCCCGCCACAAGGTGTGGCGGGTCGGGCCCGAGCTACTGGAGGGGTCCGAGTGGCGGGGCAAGGCCGGGCCCGAGTGGCAGGGCCGGGCCGAGCCCGTGCCGCTCCTCGAGGGGGCCCCGCGCCCGCGCTGGGGGACCCTCGACAAGACCCCCAGCTCGCTCAAAAGGAAATCGGCGACGCCCTCCTCGGGCGGCGCCAAACGATGTCGCCCCTCGGGCCCGAGCACCGAAAGGCGGACCAAACGGTGCCTGGCGGACATGATGAACGCTGCCCGCGGCGCGGACGAGCGCGAGGAGTCCGCCAAGAGGCTTCGCCTGGACGTGCCCGAGGAGGAGGGGACCACCCCACCCCGCGCCGTCACCCCCGACCCCAACCCCAGCAAGCGCGCCACTAGCCCCAACCCCAGCCCCAGCAAGCGCGCCCGGCACGACTCCCCGCCCCCCGACTGGGGCTACGTGCCCGTGGCCGGCTCCTCCTTCATGACGCCCACGAAGAACTACGAGAATAGAACCTGCAAGATTATATCCCCGACGCTGAAGGATAACCCGCCGAGCGAGGCCAAGCGCGAGTGTCCCACGGGCGAGCTGCCCGACTTCGTGCTGACGGGGGAGGCGCCGCACCAGCGGCTGATGTCCCCCGTGAAGCAGAAGCAGGACACCACGGACTGGCTCACCCTCATGGTCCGCGAGCGGAGGACCAAGGGGCCCAAGGTCCCCGACTGCGACAAGCCCGCGGTGGCTCCCCTCAGCCCCAGGGACAACCTCCCCGCCCGCAGGAACTCCGTCACAGACAAAACTCCTAAAGCTAAGAAGACCAGAACGCTGCTAAAATACTTCAGTGTTGCCACTAAAGGAAAATGATCCTATGTGGTAGACCTGCCCGACTGAATTCAGCATGGACTGATGTAGGTTATTGTTTATTTATGTTAAATCTTTGACTCTCCGATGAGAACTACTTACGCTTTGACAAATTTCCTACAGAGCAGCGTGATTGTTTGTGATATGAAAGGTACTTTAAAAATATGTGATAATAAGTATATTTGAGAGTCAATTTGTTAGTAAGTGATATAAGATTGCCGACCCATCCCATGTTAAGTTGACTGAATTGTTGATCTGCATTTACTGAATGCCATTAGATTAAGGTAATTAGGACGTATTTGGGACGAGAGAGGTAATTTAGATAGTTTCATTTTGATATGACAAGTCCTTTAACTCGATGTGGTTAAAAGGTGCCCTAAACATGACTTTTATCGTGATTTGCGATATTAAATTTGACTCAATTTTGCAACCAATTTTATTGCAATCATGATCTGCGTATACAATATTATGATAGTATATCATCCTATATTATTCGGTGACTGCATCCTCTCCTGAATACGTCCGAACGTTCCTCCGAGCACGTAATCGTGTTGTTTTTATTAAGCTTTACAAATAAATGCATTTCTAAATAGGATTATATTTTGTTTTCTTTGTTTAGAGCCTTGAAGGTAATTAAGCATATAAATATAACCTACGACCCGCAAAGCAAGCTGCATATTTTTCTTAACCATTTTTAACAACGGTTATGTAATGCAAAGTGAATTTTTATTTAATTTATATATTAAACAATTTTACAACAATATAATAATTTAATTATTAGCATAATCTATTTCAAACATAACTTGGGTGCGTTGAGTGGTGTAATGGGCGACGGAGTGACAGGTGTGACTGTCACCCGCGGAGTGCTGGTGGACCATCAGGGAAGGCTGGCTATTATCCCTCGCGTGAATAGCGCATACCTCGTTATAAAGTTTCACGAAGGATATCTTCTCGAGACTATCGTCGGTTTCTTGGCAGTCCTTCGGCTCGCAGACGAAGGGCACTGGGGTATTATGAGCCCGTCGCGGCGAGTCATTCTCGGTAGTGTTGGGAACTAACTTCAATGGCTTTCTTAGTACTATGAGAGTATCCATGGCCAATTTTTACAGGAGAATTTTTTGTTAGTCGATGAGTAAGGAAATTGTTGTAATTTGTCTTCAGTCTGTCACCTGTCAGTGACTGCCAAGCAGCGCTGACAGAATTGTCGCATTTTTCAAAATACTCTCTTGAATTGCTAAAGATATTAAATACTCTTTAACGAAATTGCCATGTGGGTAATAGGTATTTAGATAGAAACAATCACATGCATGTGATAAAAAAAAACAGTTGCTATTTTTATTTACACAGCAGAGCTTTGGAGTAGAATAATCAATTATATGAATATCGGCACTGTACCGTACTGTACGGCACGGGACGCTAGCGAGTATAGATTACGAAAACGGTAGCAAACTCGTGATAGGGGTACATAACAGATATTCATATAATTTATTATTAGCTTATTAGTAGCTAGTAGCTATTAATCTATTAGTAGCCTAGTAGTAGACAGTTCTAGAACTGCATATTTTTTACAAAAGCGTCTAGTGAACCAAACATGATGCAGGCGATATATGTCCATACAACTACACCTTTTCTCCATATTGTGATGGCTTGTCATGGCAGAAGTGATAGCCGTCATGATAAGTCATAGTTTCGACTTTTATGCATTGGAACTGTGTCCAAGAACTGCCAATTCTTAAGATTTTGTATTAATAAAATTTTATAATAGCATATATAATTATGTCATTCTGACGATTTGAAAGTACTTTGTTAAAAGTTGTAGGGGAATCCTAGTTCAAAATGGTATGCAAACATGATATGTAAATCATTTGGTATTGTTTTTACGTTTTTAATTATTATTTTTTACACATGCATGCTGATACAATTTTCACTATTGTGAATAATTTATGATGTTTTTTTTGTAATTATTATTATTTTACTGTGTAATGAAATGTACATGCCAGCTGAGTTTCTTGCCGGTTCTTCTCAGAGGGCTAGTTTCCGAACCGGTGGTAAATTCCTCGACATTCATAAGTGCCTTACCAGGGCCTAAACTGAATAAATCATTTTCATTTTCATTTTTTAAAAACATCGGAGTTTCCCTTCTACGCCGCTTAAATTAGTGGACTGTATTTTTATGTTGTTTATTTCGTCATTCGCCGATATTGAGTGTAATTATACAAATACAGGGATAAATTATACCCTAAACTCACCCCTTTGCCGCACCAGGAACCACTTTTAATGAATTTATAATATTGAGCTTGTTGTCGGCCGACCGCGCGTTTTTCCGTTCCCGCCAAAAGTCTTCGTGTTGCCAACTTAGCAACACCAATCCCAAAAAGAATGGTAGGGAGGGGAAAATTTATAGATACTATAAATAATCGACTAAATTATAATGTGATGTGTATGTGTGTGTAAAATGCCGCGTTAATAGGTAGACTAGCTTGACATCACTATTAATACTAAACAAAAGTCGAAGCGATATTTTGATAATAAAGATATTGTTGAGTTTTGAGTCATGTATTGAGGGTGTTGTTGGTGGTTGGTTGGGTGAAGGACGCCACAACAAACACAATGAAACAGCGGTGTAAGATGTGCCATTGTTCACTCTTTATTACGCTTGTTAATCAATATATAAAAACATAATATAAATTATTTTTCAAAATATCACCAGTGGTTGTTGCAACATTACTGCGAGCCCAAACGCCTACTAACAGTTACAACAAATAATCCAAGTAATTCACATGAAGGAGTAAAACATCTAATTAAGCTTATCACACATTTTATGTATGATTTAAACTCCTAAAACAGTCTGCGAAGGCTTGCTGGCCCATACAATACCAAAACAATTGCAATTCAAGTATATTTCCTACTGTTGTTATTATTCAGATTACGATAGGAAATCTTAAAAAAAGTGCCTTCACGAATTATTAAGTGCTATTGAATAAAGATTGCATTTATTTATGATTTATATGATAACTTTTCTTTAAGAAAAAGTAATTAGGCACGTAGATGAATAATCGCACCCGAATAATCACAATGCGGTGGAAATAAATACATATTACTTTGGTATTGAATGTACATGGAAAAGCATGCCTCGAGGATTTAAATATAACTGTTGTGTTACCAAAACATTATATAAACACGTTTGTATCGGCCATTGTCGCTCCGCCACATGAATTAAGTAACATATTGTGAGATCAAACGCGAGCCACGTGTGGCGCGTCCTGCCGTTGAGATTATAGTATCAAGTGTATGTGTGGAGCGACGACCGGGGCCGCAGTGTCGCCTCGCTGGTGTAACAAACACAGTGTCAGTAACGAACCTAGCAGAAAATAATAAAAAATAACACAATTAAAAGAGAAGACGTTAACGAAAGGCCGCGCCTCGCGGCTCGCGGCTCGCCGTACAATTTGTTATACCTACTACATCTAAGTCTGCACTTAATACCTACGTAACTTAACGCTATGTACATACGATATTAAATCCAAGCGATTTTAAAAAAAAGTCTTAGTACTTTTTATTCATATTAATTTGATAATGTCTTTGTCGTTAAATTCACTGAATCCACTCGCACCACATATTTTCATAATATAATGTTGAATTACTCCGTCCTCGTCATATTATTATAATAACACAATACAATAACACAATGTTTCAGCCCCGCTAAAACTACTAACAAATGATACAACTAGAGTACAACCGACGATACTTGTGCGAACGGCGAGCGACACGCGGCCTGCGTCGACCCGGCCGGCGTGTCCTCGCCTTCACACCAATTGACATTATAAAACCGGTCACATATAATCTACGAAGGAATCACGTGCGCTCGACACGTTTGCGTTTGAATATACAAAACATGGGACAAAATAGTTATATTCCAACGCAAACTGTCGGCGCGTCAGTCGCAATTCGAGATCAAACAGTCTCGCGAGCCTCGAGCTCCCTCCTCCCCCTCCCCCCCTCTCCTCCCATCAGTCAGCGCTCGGGACGACCCCCCACACCCACACACACACACACATTCTAATTGGAAACTGGATGCTGTTACACCTACCTACCCCTACGGGGAGCACAGTCAAGGCGTGAAGATGAGGGACGGTCACGCAACAAACACTAACTAGAAAGGATCCTACAATATGGCGGCTGTGGAGGCTCGCTGCCATCCGCGAGGGGATCTGCCGCTCTTGGCCTCGAAAATTGATCTCTCCTTACATTACACCGGTACGAAACATATAATATTACAATACATATAAATATATGAACTACATTCCATATGAATCATGGCTTCAAGAAAGAGAAGATGGTATAAAGATTATAAGAGTTTCGACGAAATTGTAGTTTCCACAATTCCACGTAGTCGATAGGATTTGACGGAACTTCGGCTTGTTAGAACGAGTTGGCGAAAACACGATACAATACACGCCTATTAAGATCCCCACTGCCTGCATCGTAGGATAGGAAGCATAATAATGTGTGGAGTGGCCGCGGTGTGGCGGTGTGGCGGTGTGGGGCCGTCCGAGACATAACACCATTGATCCCGCGAGTATCAAAACGATGCTAACACGAAACGTAAACGACATTAATGAATATAACCACAGTATTCAAAACGAGTAAATACTTCCAAAAGACTACTAGGGTGCGCGCCGCTAGTGTGGTAGTTTGTACTTTGATCGCGTGCGCCGGAGCACTAGCTTGATATGAACGGCGCCGCGGCCGCTGCCGACTGCCGCTGGCCGCTGCCGACTGCCGCTGGCCGCTGCCGACTGCCGCTGGCCGCTGCCGCCGCAGACTGCGTCGATGGCTTCCATTGCGTCAGTCGCTCAGCTCAGCGGTACCGCCGCAATCGCCGACCCGCGCGCCGCGCCGCCACTCTGCAATTGATACAAATCATTCGTTGATTGCATCGCTCTCCGACCTTATTCAGTTATCTCTTAATCTTAAAAAGTTTGTTATCTCTGTATGAGATGTAGGGCATTCGACGACCATCTGTTAAAAGCATGCGTTAATACGCATTTTATGTAAGCGAGGGTCCGGTGCTATAATAGTGAGGCGACTGACCATCACCAGCAGAACACGGAGAGCTCCCCGCCGTGCGCGCCGCCCACCGCCCGCCACGACCGCACGCCGCCGCCCACCTTCAGCTGGAACACCAAAACACTACTTTAATACTACATATAAGTCAATTAAATCATCCTAACCAAATTTCAGTTATGAGATGGGAGGCAATCGAGTCAAAGACCCGGTCAGAGAGAGATCAGGCGTAGGACCAACGGTTTTACGTGCTTAATACTATATTACTACACCGAAATAAGTAAACCTTAAATTTCCGATATATGACCGAATACATGTTTGTTGGATGAGTGCGCGCGTGTGTTTGTGTGTGTGTGTGTGTGTAGGGCCCGCATGCTGGGTCATCGACCCCGGTCATTGATAGCACAGCACTGATAATCATATCACGGGGAAAGTGCCAACCTTACTCCGATGATACACTCACTAAACTCAACCGACACCCATTGCCCTTACAACCTACCTTAAAGGTAAGGACTAATTTAAAAAGTAGAATATTCCGGCATATGACTTATACTTTTTCGAAATTGTGTGGTGATAAGCGGATGATCAATGAAATCTACCTATTGAGCAATCGCGGCTCGTTACAGCATTGGGCTCTGACTACAGGTGTACTCTGAGTCCGTTACACAGCGAGAACTAACTGCCAGTTGCACTTGTACTTCTTTGAATTCACACGAAGAGTCGCAAACGCCACTAGCACCGACAAACAACTTTGAATAGAATATTCTCGAATAATATGGATCGTTAGGGATGGAAAGAGGGAAGGGAGGCCTTTGCCCAGCAGTGGGACACGTCGGGCTCCTAATAAATAGCAATAAAGATACTATAATCTATTTTTGGAATTTTCAAGTAAAAACTTAAGCTTCACATTTTATTCAACACAGTTGAGTCTGGCAGTTCAACATTTACTATATTAGGAACTAGCTGTGCCCCGCGGTTTCACCCGCGTAGATTTAGTTTCATCCTTATTGTCGCGGAATCCTAATATTTTTATTAGATTAAAGTAGCCTTAGTTACTCCTTGATATATCAGCTACCTGCCATTGAAAGTCCCGTTAAAATCGGTCCAGCTGTTTCGGAGATTACCCGGAACAAACAGACAGACGGACAGAGAAAATTTTTATAACTTGGTTTTTTAGTGTCAGTAGCGTGTATACTTTCAAATGCATTCAGTGAAAAATTTTGGATTTACAAACAGACACTTCAATTTTATTTATCTGTATAGATTAAGGGCTCACCCAATGAGTGAATATGTAAATTAAATAAAAGATTTAAAATTAGTATCCCGGAAGGTCGAGCCATAGAGACGTGAGCTTGGCAACCATGAGGGGGTTGTATAACAATGTGGTGTGCGCATGTATGTAAAGCATTAGCGAGGAGCCCGGGCCGTCGGGCACGTCGCATGTGGCCTCGGCTCGTGGGACACGCTCACATCTGTCTCACTGATGGCTGCCGACACACATTACTTCATCATTATAGGCTTCATATTATAGTTAACTTTCCTGTTAACGAGATTACCTCGTTGGTTGTAAAGTAGCCTGGAGTCTGGATTAGTGCCCGGTTAATGGCGATAGGCTTGCTTATTGCATGGGACTTGACTAACGAAATGTGAATATAAAGATACCTTATATTACCCACCCATATGTGAATGCTCCTTTCTGCGATTACATGCAAATATGCTACTGCAAGTGCATAATGCTGTAAGCCTTAAATATTAAGTTTAAAGATAGGAACTGTGGCATATCAATGCATCTTTTAAAATAGGATTTATATAAGAAAGAATATAAATCCTATTTTAATATGATAGTTTTAAAAATTATACTGATAATATAAATACACTCAAGAGAGATAACTCCGTGTCCGTGTAACTAGACTGAACAAATTAAGATTTTGATGCTTTATTTAAACTTTGACGTTTCATATTGGTAAAGTCGAAGCTAACAAATTATTTATATGCGCTGCTGAAACAGATTTTAGTGGGCAGTGGACACCACATTAACTCGGTGAGTGTATCTCCAGTTAAAGTAAAATAGTGCAATGTGGCGGTTAGTTGTAAACGGTCGAACGACTAGTATTTGTAAATAGTAAGGCAGGCGGCGCGGCGCGGCGCGGCGAGTGCAGCGCGCAACAAGTCTGCCGGTCACAGGTCATAGACACGCGACCTGCCTCCGCCTCTCGCTCTAATCCCATCACGGCGACCGAGACAGCGCCAATGGAAATGACGCCGTATGGATTTTACAGCTACTACGAAAGTAAAAGCCGGTTTTCTTTCTTGTTAGATAGTTTCTGTATTTCCAAGGAGGATCGTTAGGTCCAAGTGACATTTCTCACGCTCGCACTACCACCTGGAGTCACACGAACACCAGTCACGACTCCCAAGTGATGAAACCGATAAGCGGCATTTAATTACAAATGTGTGGGAGCTTTTGCAATGATGGAAAACAAATCCTGTTTGTATACCTGGGGCCTTACCATGAGCTCTTATTGCCATGATAGTTTCACTCATGAGCCAGATGTATGTGAAGTGCATTCATCTGTCACTGTCGCACAACTGAATTAACATTGCAATAAGAGCTCATGGTTGGGCCCCTGTCTTGTGACGAAACAGGGATAATGTTTAACAAGTATTTTTCTTCTACTAGCTCGGACTTTCCTACTTACACTAGCAAAAATAAATAGATATGAATTATCACCCTTCTGCCCTCATCACATCTTATTTGGGGTCGGCAGTGTTTTGTTTACTCTAACATTTCTCGCTATCAGCCAAATAAAATTATGTGCTCAATTCACTTACGAAGTATATAAACAAAAACAATATTTTACCTAATCAGCCCATGTCTACTTACATTATAATATTATTTATATTACTGGCTATGCCCTGCGGTTTCACCCGCGTAGAAAAATTTCATGAGTGTTTTTTCTGCCTAAGTTACTCCTTGTAACATTCAGCAGACAGCTAGCTAGTGAAACTCCCGTTGAAATCGATCCAGCAGTTTCGGAGATTAGCCGGAATAAACAGACAGACAGACAGATTTTTTTTAAATTGGCGTTTTCATTTCGGTGCATTTTTTTAATGTGATATACCTTAAATAGTTTCTGGTATATGCATTTAGTGAAAAGCGGTTAATTTGGAATTACAAACAGATACTTCAATTCTATTTATCTGTATCTGTATAGATGTATAGATATAAATGTGATGAATTCCAGAAGTGGTGTACGTGTGTCCCTGTTAGTGAGCAGTGACGTAACGAGTGCAAGCTTAGGGTGCGACGGGCGAGGCCGCGACACATTAGTATGCCGCGGCGGCCAGCCGTGACCTTCACCCACCACCGGCTATCCACCTACCCTCAAACGGCCACAACTATTATTTGAACGAAGTATTTTGAACTTCGGATACTAGTTTTAAGCCATAGTTAGATTTAAATTTTTAACTACAATAGTTTCATGCGTTTTGGTTCCTTGGACATTTTGATATAGGTGCTTAGTATATTCTTCTTGTCAGTCGGGCCCTCATTGCTGAGGATCGTGACGTCCTGCAAGTACTGTCTCAATAGCTTGTCTCCACAGCCCTCTACCTTCGGCATGGTGGAATGCGACTTTTGACCGGTATTAGCAAATGTTCACCTGGTCTGAGCATCAGTTTAGACTACGACCTCGTAATCTTTAGCCTTCAGTTCTTCCAGTTACACGTAGCCATTCAAGATTATTTGCTTTCCTTCTTGCAATGTGGCCAAAGTATTTTTGTACTCGCAATAGGGAGACAAAGGTTAATCGCTTAGTATATTGTGTAGTTTCAATTAAGATTATTTAAAGCTGCAGAATTCTCTGGTTATGGTTGTGTTCATTAAGTCTCATGTGTTTTATATTAAAGACACCAGTTTCGGTTTTATGATAAATTACACGACGTCATGAAATTTATATGAGATGCCAATGAATTGCTTTTGATTTTCACCAATGTATCTTATACCTTTAAACGAGCAATTCTTGTATTTCGGAAACGAATCCAACATTTTTCATGAAATGTTGTATGCCCCTGCATATTTCTGCTTAGTTTTGGGGGCGATAAATTGATCTAGCTAGGTTTCATTTTCAGAAAATGTAGTTGTATTCAATTCTACTTGCTTTGTTTTATGACAAACGACAAGATATTTTATTTTTTGAGTAATAAAAACCTAAGTAAGTACTTACTTATTATTATGATCGGAAGTTTTAAATATGGCTTGGCTAACTTCAAGATAATCGTACAGGGAGTGACTTCACTAGACATGGGATGCGATAACGACATAAGAAAGAGAAACAAATGGTTACCTGCTGCATCTTATCAAAGTCGAGCGCGGGGCGGTGGCGGCGCGGCGCCGGCAGTGGCAGGCGGCGCCGGCGCGGCGAGCCCGGCGTGCGGGGCAACCCTGACCCCAGCCCCGAGCCCGGCCCCGACCCCGACCCCAGCCCCGGGCAAGCGCATCCCGCCCCCGACCCGGGGCTCGCGTGCCACGGCTTCAACGCCTCCAGGGGCGGGGAAGTGCGGAACCGCACTGGGGTTTCCACCTGCAATCACGTTACGACATATTTGTAGCACCGAGTCCGATATTCAAACACTTTTGAAGAAGCAGCAAGAATATTGGAGAAAGCAGGTCAAGTCGTGGAAGCTACTTCCACTCAAAAGGAGAATTTGCGTAAATAACTGATAAAGATTTAGAAATCGGGGTAAAACGTTTTTTGCTATAGTCACGGTTAAAGTGATAGGTTAGAGACGAGAAACACTGGTGGTGATGTGGTGCGGGGTGTATTAGGATGGTACCTTGGTGTCGTCGTCGTCGTCGGAGGGCGCGGGCCCGGGCGGCGCGGGCGCGGGCCACTTGCGCTTCTCGGGCGCGGCCGGCGGCGGCGAGGAGGCGCCGCGCCGCCGGCCGGAGCCCCCCGAGCCCCCCGCGCCGCCCGCCGCGCCGCCGCCCGCCCCCAGCGGCGCTCCGTTGATGACCTGCAGCCGTCATGCGTCCGCCATGTACCTCCACTCGACCACACGCAGGAACGGTTCCACGACTACCTCCACTGCTCCTACCCGGCTCGTTGACCACGTTTCAAGTCTATGGCCCATACCGAGAGAGACGGTCAGCCGATTGCTTGCCACTAATCGAGAAGCTACTTATCATCGTTACTGGTGGATGTTAGAGAACTGTCGATTACCTACCTGTTCTCAAAAATGCCTACACGAACCTGAACAATAAATATGTCCCGAAGGAACCTATAAGTAGCTAGAATGTTCACATGAAGTAACTACACAGAACGATCGCAAAAACCCCAGAGCTGACGGTAAAATTTGCGTGAAGGAAATACGTGAACCGATTAAAGACAGCGCAGGCGAGGTCGCTGAATATTTCAGCGTGTAATTGCAGAGCTCGCAATACTCGGGCGCACACGGCTCCTCGCACCGAACAAAAACTAAGACCTCGAGCTGCCGGCCGCTCATTCAATATAGATGCGCCCCGGCGGCGTGCCTCGGGCGCCTTACACTGACCGCGCCTGCCCACTGCCCACTGCCCACTTATCATACGAGCCACGTAGCCGCTACAACTACCACTGCACATTGGACAAGTTGCATGAAAAATACATAGAATGATCTACCAGATTTGTATTCTGGTCTATTTAACGTTCAAAAGTGTAGACTATCGAATGGCTTCGACACGAGTCAAGTGAATGGAACCGATCAAAGGAGGTTTATGAACAGAACACCGTAATAGGTGGGCCTGATTACTTATGCGCCAAGGAGCAGGAGACGTTACAGCCAGGCCAGGCACACTTTGTAGCATCAAGGCGTCGTCAGGCGGCCCTTCACACCTCGCCGCACCACAAAGAGTTTGCCCGGCTACACTTAATTTATTGTCGCCTCCAAATTATACCTGACTTCTATAACACTCCGGCAGGTTCTACCACGCAGTTTTCCTAAAAGGAAAATATAAAGGCCTTCTAAAAATAATTTACGTGTATTACATGTTTTTCCTCGTACAATATTGACACAGTCTAAGGGAGAATATCTGTTCAATGTAAGATCGGGCGAGCGAGGTAATGGGTGACATTTGCAACTAACTTCCTACTAAGTAGACGAAAGCACCACAGTGTACCCACACGGCTATCGACCATTTAATGAGCCTAATGGACCACTATACCTACAACAACTACATCACTTTAATATTCATTAGAGACTATCACGCGATGTTTAACTACTCCCTTTAGAAAGCTGTTGCCGTTTCCTTTTTGCAATTATAAAAGAGCGGAGGAGACAAAGGAATTTCTAATTTGGAGCCAAGAGCAAGATAAACAAATGTTACGCAGGCGGCAGACGTAAGAAATGAATAAAAAGCGAATTGTTTTGTGCCGTGTTATAAAAAACAGGAGACACGAGAGTGGAGCTCCGCTGCAGATGTGTGAAAAGTGGCGCGAAGCGGCGGCACCTATCGATCCGCCTCCGACACTATACTTGCTGCACTAATTGACGTTTTAAATGATCCCTCATTCGTTACCTTTGCTTCTGTCTGGTGTACACCACATTGCACCACTTGGAGAAACCTACACAGGCGTGTTATTTATAAAAGTAACTATTAGTCAAGAGGTAAAGTTTGTGGGTATGTAGAGGGTATTCTTCGAAACTACCTCACCGGATCACAATAAAACTCTCACCATAATTTTAAATGGACTTTCTGGGAGAGAGACATTGCCACGCGGATGCAGCGAAGTTAAATGTAATAAAACTGGTTCGCAGATCACGACTCAACGAATACTTCTCAGTTCAACAACTCCATTAATTTGAACAAAAGGGCAAATGGCTGTCGGCGTTAGACGAGTGGGAAGGCGCACAAATCGCACAATACAAATCTTACTTCGAAATGGACAACTGATGCGTGCACTATGCCGCAACGCGTTTCTATTGATGGTGAGGTGAACGACGAGTTCACCACGTGCAATCAACTGACAAACGTTATCAATCGACGCACAGCTCCAATCACTATTTTACTACTTGATTAAAATTTGGTCAAATTCGGAGCACTCGAACCGAAGGAAGTTTATGAATGTGGACGAAGCGAAAGAATTATGTAAGCGTTATGATCGTATCGTGTGGCAAATGGTTGTCTCTTCCTTACCCCATAAGATACATGGTAGCATATGTGTGTGTATTAAGATTGTATACGTTTTCAATGATCCCAAATACTATTCAAAAAGTATTGAGCGAAAATAAAAAACGAATTTTGGTTTTGAATAACCATGCTGATCATACTTGCCTAAGGGTGCCTCTTTCTATCACAGGTTTTTGCCTCCCATTTTAAAACACACTTTGATATAATGGGGTTAGCTCTGTCGGAACCTTATCCAGGATTACCGTGCGACGTGGAGTATAATACAGCGGTAGTAAATAGACGTGCCGCGAGCATTCGCTGCCTCTCGGGCGACAATGGAGGGCGGCAGACTGCCTACAGTCACTATATCTAGGGTTTCGTAACACAGGACGACACTTCAGTGAAAGCTTCAATCTCGGGAATCGTACAATCAGTCGATAAGGAACTAGGTTTTAATTGGAAGAATATCTCTGGGAGCTACCCATGTCGTCTTAAGAATAAATATTGGCTTTCATATGAATCAGAAAAAACTACTGTAGATAAGGGTTCTTAATCTTATTCATACAGCCCTTACAAATACCTAGATACGTTGTCACATTTTTATACAATACATTTTACATTTTGCAACCCAGTAATGTAAAAAAAGTCTAGCTAGACATTGCTGCCTGGTAACAGGACGAAATAAAAGTCAGGAGAGCAGGTGAACGCCCGCGGCGGCGGGGGTGTACTCTGTAGGTACGAGTGGGGCTCCCTCACCACCGCCACGGACCACTTACCTACATCCTTTTTCATTCAAAAATACTAGCTTATTATTTGAAATTTCCACAAGACGAAGTTGAGATTTGTTTTCTCTTCTACGGTGTGCTATTTATTCAATTCTTTAAATATTCTTTGAAAGTTCGGGTTATCCTTGAGCTTAACCAACCCACCATCTGGCCCTGGATATATCCCACAAACACATGAAAAACCAAGAAATACATATATTTCAAGTAAAAAAGTGCACACGTGTGCGAGTCACGTTGGTCGGTTCAATCGCCGGAGTGTACTAATAATGTCCATAACACGGAAATCTGCCTCGCTGACAATTTGTGAGCCTGCCGACATGATTATTTTATTATTCTATACCTGGTTTATATTCGCAATATATCTATTAAAAAAAAACATCTTGAATATCAATGTTGCTCAGGAGGGAATAAGTAAAGTAATTGAATAAGTAATTCCACAATTAGAGCACCTCAGAGTAGAGATAGCTGAGAGGGTTAAAAGGTGTCTGTGGGAATCGCTCCTTCAGCTACATAACCTGTGATGTAATTTCATGAGAAACGAGAAAAAGCAAACGTAACCAGTCCTTCAGAATTGAGGGCTTCCTCCGGTTGATGAGTACGGGATCATCGACAACTCTTTAACACCACGTATGACGATTCCAGACAGAGTTAAAGGTATTTAGCAATTTTTTAAATGAAATCAAAATCCTTAAATGAACCTACGTTTCTTGGTAAGAGAACCAAACCAACAGACACCGGGTAGTAGCAAGTGGAGGTGTAATGATGTTGACAACTACATGATTCGTCATGCCGTTCCATTAGTGTTCTAGCTGGGTATGGGAAGCCTCCATACAAATAGCGTCGAAGCTCTTGGTGGTCTCATGGCGGGACTGATCAGACGCCCTGATAACATATACTTTATGAAACATATCTAGCATTCCATTATTTACAAAATGTGCGATGGTATTTCGAATTGTATTACAATGTACCAAATGTATGCCAGCTGTTCTCAAACTGTCAATCTGTCCACCTCTCGAATGGCTCCGAGCGACCAAGATATTCAACGAGATCGATCGCCTTAGACAAATTGCATTCTCGTGTCTCATCAAAGAGTTTTCAATATTGACCTTCATGGTGCTGATGCCAGAACGATTCATTTATAAGTGGCGGATGATGGAAGGCAATTTGTCTAAGGTTCGGATAACGTTATGCTTCCGTGAACAATTAATGAGGGTGGTGCACCCTGCAGGGCTAACGGTCCACGTGCGGTATGGTAGTGATGTGGTACCTCTAGTTCCTCCTCTGAGGAGTGGTGGTCGTACAAGTGGTCTGGCTCGGGCTCCGGGAGCAGCCGCGGCGGAGTGGCGCACGCGCATGCCTCGCCTCCCATACCTGCGACAAACACACTGCTGTTACAAACTCGTACTCTGTAAGTGCTAGGAGCTCATTGTTTAGTAAAAATCATGATTTACGGGTTCCTGAACGCATAAGCCTAGCAATTTACTTAATTTAAGTAACATTTAAATTTTTCAATAACCAATTTATCGGTATTATTCAAATGTAATCGCATTCTTACTTGGACCAGCGGTTAACTCCAATGAAATTAAGGAAAATAAAAATGACTAACAATGTGGATAATTAGTGAAAAACACATTTATTGGCTCATTGATTAAGTATTCGCAACATAATTATGGAAGCGGGCGATAACACACGGAAATAAACTTAATTAATATACCTACCTAGTGCGACGTAAACATACTCACTATCTGACCTAATTGTTGTTCAAATGATCAACAATGTTGCTTCAAACTAATAGGCATTGTAGTTGGCGCCCACCGTGGCTCGGCTATTGGCCCAAACGACCGTATCTAAATACATACACTAGCTTCCGCCTGCACCTTAGTTTGCGTGGCCGTAAGATTTCTCATACCTACAGGCTTTCATACCCTTAGGGGTGATAGATTCCTACTAAATGTCATGACTCTAGGACCAGGGACCCCGTACCATGACCTCTTATTGCCATGATAGTTTAGCTCTTATTATGAGACAGATGTATAACGGAACATGCACATATGATGATGGCAATAAGATCTTATAGTAAGGCCTCAGTGGTTTATGCTATGCGTTGATAGCGACATACCTAAATTCGTAAAATAAAACAATACAACTACGACAACGAAATTCATGAAATTTATTTTTTCCTCTCTTATTAAAAGAGCCCAATTAAGTTCACCAATACAGCTTGCTAAAAACAATGTGTAAATTGAGTCGGAATATCGTCTTTCTGAAACCAGAACACGGCTTGTGGTGTAGCAGACTATGTTATACTTAGGCTACGATCACTTCCCAACTGTTCGTTTGGAAACTTAGGTACTTCAAGTTTGCTTGAATGACAGTGCCAGTGTCATGACACTGGAGTATCGTTTGCGACGATTGGCGTTGGACAAATCTCTTGATATCCTCCTTATTACAAACACACTGGTTATCTCGTAGTTGACGCGACTTCTATTCGTATCGTATTTCAAGAAATAATTATAATTAAGTAAGCAGATCTGAACAAAACATCAATGGTTAATACCACCTATATTCTAACCTTTTAGACTTTGCGTGTATTCAATCCATCAGTTGAAGTCAAAGTGTTAAAGGATTCTAAGTCCATGTGAGCTATGAATAGTAAACATATATAGCATGGAACATATTTCTTTATTTTGGAACCGTCGCCGGAGGTACGTTAAAAATAACGATATAAATCGTTAGCAGTGCATTATTTCCGTCGCCAGTCGCCACGGAGAGACACTCAAATAGACTACACAGGCCACTGTGGTTGGACCCAGCGACACAAGACATTATCCTACTGCAGTAACAGGTGGATATGTTTCGACAACTTCAAAGCTTCTAACATCAATGGATGTAGCAGAGATAATGTAAGGTACACCAGTTTTAATAAGTGTGTGTCGTCGCAAACGAGCTGCTTTTGTTGTCAAATTTAAAGGTATCTATTTGAAGGTGAAACGCAATGCAAACCAGCATTAGATAAGGCACCCGCCCCTCGGTCCCGGCTCTCGGTCGCAAAGAGCAACAAACAACGTGTCCCACAATACTGTTCCGCTTGTGAATAATTGAAAGGCTCCGGCCATCGACTCGCCTGACGCAAGCCTGATGCTATCTCGCATCTCCGAATGTCAATGGCACGAGGAGACAAAGCGCCGTATATCCAGGGGATAAGGTTGGGAATCGTGTGGCACCGCGAGAGTAACGGTGGCAGATCAACATTCAATGCGCCGCTGACGCGAGCGAGTCACGAAACGTCAAGTTGGCTTATAGGCACGGCCTCCTATTCACATTTAGCTATTTTAGTTCTATGATATTTACATAGTCATTTTATAGCATAACGAATCGGGAAATACTTACTAATCAGTTAGGTTTGAGCTCCCAATTGACGTTACTTCTGAAACTTCTGGTAGTACAATTCTGGTGAGAGCTAAGGAAGTGTAGAGGGCGAGTCGAAATATAACATCATCAGAACTATACTCATGACGATAATTATTTGAGACTTTAGTGCAGCATAAACAGAAGCATTATTCAAGATTACAAATCATACAAAAAGATTTGTATTAACAGGAGTTAAGCCGCTATCACAGATTGTGGAATATTTCGTTTTGACATCGGGTCCTTAGACATCTGTATATCGAAGGTAAAAAAAGTTCTGATACGTCTTGCTTAAATTTGTATTAAGTCGTCGCATTAACATAATAAATAAGGTTTGCGAAACTGGCAGAATCGCGATAATGCGAGGCACATCGACCGCCACGTGATCCGCGCCTTAACTTATCGACAATCAGCCACGTCGCCGACTACAACCATTGTTTCGCTCAATACGCAATAATTAATTATCACATCTAATTTATTAATATTCGTACGAGATTGTAAACGTGTTCAATCAATCGAAATAATCAAAAAGTATGTTTGCAAATAAGTAAACAAGTCGATGGAATAGATGTCCTCAAAACTCCATAAATGGTTTACTTAACAGTACTTTGGCGAGATAGAAAAGGCTACGCGAGGAAAAAGAATGAAATAAGAGTGGCTTAGTTTGTAATGAAGTGTTACGTGTTACGATTGGTACAGAGCGCTCAAGGTTGGCGCGCGGCCAACTGGACTTCCTACCGATCACATCTTGACGAGATCGACCCATCCCGCTCTCCCGACGTCAATCCGGCGGGACTACATTTACCTTTCCATGCTAAGTAACGAGTCACGACGTAAGAAGTCCATCTCCCGGTCCCGAGTGAACACTTCCAACAACCTTTTATCCTCCGAGCGATGCTCGAACAAGTTAATTAACCAAAACTCGTTTTGGTGATTATTGTGTACTTAACAAACAATATACATTCGAAAGGCGTCAAAAAAGCGGTGTTTGCGCTAGCAGTTGGCATGTGTTCGTGAATTGGGCCTCATCAGGGTGTGTGTGTGAGCTTTTCTTACCGACCATTAGATAATGATCGACGTAACGTAGCCATTGGCTGAGGTACCTACCAGCGGGTACGACTAGCGAGTCTTTCATGCCCATATTTGGATCAAACCTTAGAACAGGTAAATGGCTCGCAATACAAGCGATCATTAATGTCCTACACAAGCAGTAATGGCGTAGGTGGGTTTTGTAAGTAGATATAAGATAAGTAGTGCTGTGTATTGTAACAAGTGTTACGAGGAGTGCGGCGTCGGTCGGCCGGCTACATAACGAGCGTGTGCCGGTAGACTGGTGGGCGCATGTATAATTGCGGTGTGGCTGAGCGCTCACCTTGTCCGCGGCCGGGCAAGGCCAAGGTCCCAGCGCCCTCCCCTCCCCCCACCTCGCACCCTCCTCCACCTCAGTACCCTCCCACTGCACGCATACGCTTTTTTTGCGCAGTGATGTAATCTGCAATTCGGCGCGCGCGCAACATGGCTGCCCGTCACGCTCAGATAAACAGCTTGCAAGCGAAGTTTTGAATGCTCGATTCGGAATTATCAAGGCCTTGCAGATTTGTAATCCACAGGTGTTTCCCAAATTCAATCAGCAAGTGACGAGTGTGTGTATCAGTGGTACCTAACTATGAATGCTAAATGGTACCACCATAGGTAATACGTAAACATTATTATGTTAATTGGCGGCTAGCGACGCGGTGAGCCTTTCCTTCGTCGTCAAGGCCAGCGCTATTTATCATAACATGACTAGTGTTTGTACACATTGTTTATTTAACAATATACAGTTTAGACGCACAGGACATTTACCACTTTCATTAAAGTCCTTGATCTTTGCTTTGCACCTATTCGTGTGTTAATGTGGTGTGATAGTTATTCGTGGGTATTATTGGTTCTGCTCGGTTTCGTCAGTATTATTATGCGAGAGCCAACCGCAACTACCGCAACTCAGGCGCTGCCCAAGTGGCACTTTACACGACAATTAAACAGGAATGCTGTCCGTCCACCGGCTACTACCGCCATTTATTGGCAAACGCACACTTTAAAAACCATTCTTGATACCTGAACCTCAGGAAATTTCCGACAAATCTATCAATTACGCTGTCATAATACAAAGCACATTAGGATCTTATAAGGATAATGTGCTCCGTTGTTGGATGTTTTTATGTCTGTAGTACATTCAAGCATTGGTCTATTGATTTAAATCATAGAGGGACATATAATAATGACGAGCAGGAAGATCCCCGCGACCTGTCGGTCTATATTCAGTAGCAATTTGTCAGATGCTCAGTGGGCTGTCGTTTTGGCCAGGACTGCGATCGCTCCCGGCCGTACTATTTCTGTATGAATGGCGGTACTGGATGCACTCCCGGCCACTACCGTTCCTGCATCTGTTGCCAAATTCTCAACGCAAATTGGACTATATTTTGAGACGAGATTCTTGTGAGGCGTGGTGAGGAGCGACACCCACGCCGCGAATATTGTGTACGCACTCTATAGTACACATTCACACACGTATAGCGTGTAGTACGAGTGTAGTAAGTCAGCCAACAAGTATTCGCTGCCAAAACTATATTGAACATTCGGGCCGAATAAGTCGCTATAACAAATGTTGGCTAATTGCTAATGAATTCTATGAAACACTAACTACATCTGACAATCCAATATAACCCACTCATGTACTCTGATCATAGGTGAAAGGATACCTTATACTGAATACTGAGTAGGTTGGTTACATTTACAGATCTAATTAGAAGCGTTGCGATAAGACTACCTACAGTTTGTATTTTTTAACTTAACACAAAAAACAGCATTGCCAAGCTATTAATTATATAAGTGAGCAATTAACTTTTCTACATACGATAGCTGGGAGAGAGGACAACACGAGAGGTCGGTAAGTAAACAAAATGAACTTACTAATATCAGTGACTTCATTCCACTTCATGACAACGTCCGCGCAGTATTCACCTGTAACAAGATCACATATTTATTAATTATAGATATCGATGTAGGGACTACGAATATGGTGACGTTATTGGCTATCTATTCTAGATCCTACGTATAAAAAACTGTAACGGGTCGCATTCTGTGCATTGAATGATATTTAGAAAATGTCAATTGTGTTTACTAAATCATCAATATACATCTTGACCACGCATCACTCCGAAAAATACGGAATAAATAAGTATGATAAGCGTGAGTACTTAAGGCACTAGGTAGTTCTAGGTAGGTAGGTCTAGGTAATTAGGTACGGGGTCAACTGACACTTTTTGTTCCGAAAATCGTAATGGTTCCTGGCGGATAGGCAATTGAAGTTAAGTATTTTTTCTGAGGCAGATATTTAATTGTATCTTGATTATCTTGGTACGCAAACAGACGGTGGCTAAGTAGTGGGAATCCAGATGGTTGCAGATACTGCTAAAACTATTAGCAGACAACACATTTAGCTAGTGGTCAATAAAATCCGCGCAAGAAATTGAAGAAGTGATAAAGCGTCTCAACCGAGCCAATCAATTACACGGAGGACGGAACACATACCGTATTCCTAATGCACAGAGTTGAGAGCTACAAGTAGCTCTCTCGTCTCAAGAGATACATAGGTGTACGTGTATCATTGGTGTGTATTGAAACAAAAGAAATATTTCTGGGTTAGACTAAGAATTAAATAAAGAGTGCAGTATAAATAAATAGGTATACAATTTAATCTAGCAAATACGCCACGCTCGACAAGCTGACACTAATAGATCCCGTTGAATCATTTAGCTGCGCTCGCGCAATACAATCTTCAATTGCAAAAAAATATACACAATGTAATATTTTTTGTTTCTGTGAGAGTGGGAATTTCCACAATGCTTGCTCCTTTAATAAAAATGAAACATAATGGTTAATGAAAAAGTGTTCGAGTGCACACAATGAGCGTAGTCGTAGTGGCCGGTGTTTAGCTAACTGTAGATACACACGCAACGCATAATGGGAGCGTATTTGCAGCACGCACTCGCCACTCCACTTAGTGACGGATTGACGGCGTCGATAAATACGGGAGCGCACGCGCACGCTACGCGCCCTACTAGCTCAGCTACCGCATGAGGACGTCGCTACCGAGCTGCACTGCCTCTCGTTTGCACCACACCTAATTGATTGCTTTTGCGGTTTGAAACCTAACACACGGCAAATTAACCAAAATCCAATATTTAATATCAAATAAGGTCAATCAAGGGCAGGGCAGTCAAACCCATAGGAATGGGCGAATGGTGTGCAGTGTCAAACAGTGATAGTAGGTGGTGCGGTGTGGCGTCGGTAAAGAGGGTGTGTATGCACCGACTGCCCTAGTTACTCCAACAGCACAAATTATTCTAATCGCTCGGCCGACGACCCCGCCGCCGGGATTTTTAATCGGCGGCTCATTCCGCTAACCAACTCATTGCTAATTAAACCCCGTTCAATATTCCGATTGGTGCAACTACGGCTTGATTCATTTCTAAAAGTACGTATGTGTCGATAAGTGTCTAAATTAGGAGCGAAATGAACACAGTTTAATTTGCAAGTGTACGCAATCAGTTGTTGTGGGTTAAGTTTCCAATGTGGATTAGTAAGATCATTGTTGATGGTCAGTCTCATAAGCCTCGTTCGGAACAATGGTAATTTCAGTAAATTTCCGCTGTTTCCACACCCATAGACTTGGTATTACTTATACAGAGTGTATGGAACTACCAAACAATACTAAAATGAGTCTTGGGATACAATTGTTTTGTAAAATACACATTCTCACTCTCACACATCATTTAGTATGATCTGGTTTACCTTGTGTAAATAACGAAGCAATTTATAAAACTAGGAACTGGTATGACTGCTTTGAGCGAGCTCTAGTTAAGGTTGCCAATAGCATGTAACTTCGGCGTAGGATAGTTCAGTAAAACTAAATTTTTTTGAATCCTAAATAGGTTCTTCGTGCAACGCTGAAGCGATACTAGTTAACAGGTAAATCAGTCTACTTCATACAAGCACCGAAGTAAACATGCTTCTAATCGAACCACAGTCGGTCTGTCCGTAGGGAGTTAGTTTAAAAAGTGCAAGGTATTGTGGTGTGTCGCGAGGAGGGCGGTAACCTGCTCGACCTAGTTACGGTTCACAAGTGACTGGCCCGCTGTGACTTATCAACCCTGCTCTTCACGCATCATGGACCCACTGCGATCGTTGCATTTACCTTTAATTGCTAGACACTTGCTTGACCTATTTGTTAAAATGCACACATATTTTTATGCATGAACAACCTTCTAAATTCTTGAAATGGTTAGGAGAAATAAGAGTAGAATTCGAACTCCTGAAAACAGTTCAGTAGCTATGCCATTTGAGCTATTCGTGCCCTCGTATTGATTTTTTTCGAGCTAGTAATGGACCCGTAATCGATTGGGCTATCTGTTGGCTGGTTCGTCCAAGGCCATAAAAATATGAAGAGTTTTGATATGTAATGGGGAATGTGCATCGTTGGTAATGCAAAAGGCGCACGAGCAGACAGAATGGGTGTGCGAGGTGAGGCACGCGGAGTGCGCCAACCTCCTCGACCTGGTTTCGGTTCAGAGGTGAACGCCCGCTCATACCTACTGTTGGTGCAGCCAGCCTATCTAGCACCATTCGCACATAATTTTTTTATGGCTGCATTTTGTAGCAGATATGTTTTAGGAACAGGTTACAGACGTGTTATCTTACAAATGAAATTAGAAAACATGCGAAAGCTCTAGGTATCTATCTAACAATTGTGTTTGCATCGTCACACCGAATTTATATTGCAAAAGTAAACTAACTAACCATCTATGCTAATAGGTAAATAATTGAAAGTAACAGAAGTAGAACACTACCTAGGTGTCCAATGAATTGTTCAAAATGTAACAGTTGTAAACGACATTATTTAAAAAACACAGGAGAGGTCATTCGCCTGCGCCCGCGAACCTGGCAACTAGGTTAGTCAATAGCCCGAAAATAACGTGTTCGGTGAATAGCAACGAGTTCCTCATCGACTATGACCCGAAGTTGTAACTGACCGGACACTGAGGAGCATTCTTCCAAACGTCGCTTTACTGTAGCTCTAAGTTCAAGGAATAAAAATCCCACGTGAAACGGGATACATGCATAATTTGCTGGATTTTCGGCAAAAATCTGAAGACTAATAGCGAATGACAATAGAGACGTTTAACATTGCTATCTATTAGAGTACTCTCTCAGCACGGAGATGGCCACCGAGGGGGTTTTAGTGCAGTACAAATCTCACGTAACTAGACTCTACCAAGGGGTTCGGGTTTTGAAAGGTTCCCCTCGTACCTAAATAAAAAAGAAAAGCCAGTGAACAACTACCAGCTTTTGATATAGGTATAGTTATAGGTACGTGTGTAGTGAATAAAAAAAATACCATATTAAATTTGCATCTACGATTGGATTAAATGTCTATGTTTGCTCGATGGGCCATCCAAAATTTAATTGCACATGTTTAAGACCTCGAGGAGTTTCAACCCCCATAATTGTTACATTAGCTCACAGGAAACTTGTCTTGTAACATTCTGTCATAGTATGTGGTTCGTTATCAAGTGTCATGGCAGATAAGCGATAGGCAGCTGGTATGTAGGTCGGAGACCTCGACGGCGATCCCCGCGAACTCACCATATCTATATTCGGTGATAAACAGCTGATACCGACGTACGTGCATTTTGTAAGTTTACGTTGGGAGGCGACTTGTCTGTGGTATAAGAAACTACTGTATTATCGTAGTTCAAAAAGGGAAATAACTCGTGATTTTCATATGAGATCAAGCCAAAAAGATTCAAAGCAATTTTCTACCTCATGGCGGGCGTGAAACACCGAAGCGATACATATAATTGAAGCACGTTATAATGTGAATTGTAAGTATGGTTATTGTAGAAGCCTAGCAACATTGGCAGCGGGGCTCCTCATTACAGAACGTTTGAACCTCAGTCGGCGCGTCGTAAAAACGATATTGGAGAACCGGCGCGACCGGTCCGCGGCGTGACATAACTCACGCTAATACCACACCGCCGCATATGTTGACGGAAATCACGCATCGCACGACCAACACAGGACTCGGATCAAGCCCACATTTATACCTTGTCCAACGAATAAGTAGCTAAGAAGCTTGTCATTTTTGACAATTAATATAAGTGAAGCACCCAAACATCGGAACGAAGTCTAACAGTAGGTAATTTGTATATGTGACGTCAATAATTATTAGCGTTGACCTTGAAAAACAGTAATTTTATGAGTCTGTCTCTGTAAAATACATGTAAGTTTATGATCATCCTTTTTGCATCTCAGTACAAGTCGTTTCATAAAGTTCTCTAACAAACTACCAGCATTAATTTACAGACCTAGATAGATACAATATAAGATAAAACAAGAGACACATTTTAGTGCGCGAACAAGATGGATCTTCTTATCGTGTCGTAGATCAATCAATAACTTTCTCTACGAGCGTAGCACTGATTTCCCAAATGAGTTAGACTCACTCATAGTACAGATTTAAATTATTGTAGACTAGCGGCCGTCACGCGGTTTCACCTGCATAGTTCCCGTTCCAGTGGGAGTACGGAGATAAAATGTAGAGCTGATAATTTAGCTATTCATTGCTGATTGTTTTTAAGATCGATCCAGTAGTTGCGAAGCCTATTCAATACAAACAAACAAATCTTTCTTCTATATAATATTAGTATAGTGTGCCAAAGAAACGTATAAGCACCTATTCTAAGTCAAATACATTACTAATTAGAAGTTCTTAATACACATGCCTGCAGCTCTATGCAGCAAACAACCTGTCCTTGCGATAATTTGGAACAAAAACACGAATAATAATTGTTTATCTGTGTGTACAACCAAATGTTATCGCACACGAGATAAACGACAATAGGTTATCTTTTTATCTAAAGTAGGTATAACGTAATTTCTCAAATTAACATAATATGAAGACAAGCAACTTTAAATATGTACTAGTGTGCACCATAGACGATGACAATCTTTAAAAGAACAAAACATATTCTTTCTTTGCTCTTTCTCGCAATTATTGAGTTCAACTAAATCATTAATAAGCCTAATCGTCCTTCGAGCCGGATGGTTACCAACACTCTTATAACTGCGAAGTCAGGGGCCTTACCATGAGCTCTTATTGCCATGATAGTTTCACTCATTTATGAGACACGTGTATACATATATGACGTATATACATCAGTCACTGCCACACAGCTGAACTATCATTGCAATAAGAGCTCATGGTTGGGTTCCAGGGCACAAAACGTAGATCTTACTGCCAATATCACATCAGTCATAGTATAAGGTAAACATCGTTACCACCACCCTGAAGAGGCCGGCAATCGTTATGGCCGAAACATATTGGATACTATTCGTATGGGCAGTAACTATGCTTGAAGTAAAAAACACTAACATGACGACTAACAAAAAAATCACTGAGAAAGTCAATGTCTCCATTGGATAGAAAAAAACCGGTCCAGTGTGTCTCGCATGGAGATCCGTACAAATTCTTATATGATTCCCGTCATTTTTTATTTTCCAGTTATTTTGAGTGATGCCTCTGTAACGTCTCAAACTTATAGACTTACTTACAAATTTATTACTAACTAGCTGGTACCCGCGACTTTGTCTGAGCAGGATTTGCCGTATTTTTATGTTTTGGACAATTCACAAAATATCTTCATAAATGTGTTATTCTGATGTGAAAGCTAGAAGTAAGCATTGTAAAGTTTCAGCAAAATCCATTCATACATACATTCTAACAAATTTTCGCGTTTATAATGCTAATAAAATTGAGTCTAAAATATTTAAATAATATATCCCCACTATATATTTCTCAATCATAACGAGATACAAGATGAAATGATCATACACGTGGAAGCAAATATAATGTGAGCGAGATAGATAGATCCCCTTTAAGATAGGATTCGGTGTTTTCATCGCGGAACCTTAAAAATCTTCTAGTATTAAGTCAACAGCAGTCTTTCCTAAACGTAAAAGGCCCATCACAATAAACGATCCACTAAGCGACCTAATATCTACTCCTATCAATCTTGATTTTCCTCCATGCAGTGTAATTGTGAACGTTACTGAGAAACGGACATCTACCTAAAGCGTCAGCAATTTTCGTCTGTGTGTCACAAAACTTACGTCTTAGTTCCCTAACTAGCAGTCTTAAATATAGTATGAAATTCTTTCTTACTTCAAAATATTATGAATATAATATATATATTATGAATGTAATCTATATATGTATATAAAAATGAATCCCCATTTCCCTTGACGTTATCACGGGTGAACGGCTGGACCGATTTCGATAATATTTTTTTTGTTGTGTTCTTTATTGTCAGGAGATGGTTCTTATGAAAGAAAAAACTAAGAAAATTGCGTGGAAAATGTAAGAATACTTAACCACCATATAAAATTATTTCTTTCTTCTTAAATCTAACCATAGCGCTTTGGACAATAAAAACTTTTTGATTTAACCTTATGACGTTTGATATAGAATTGATAAAATACGTGCTGCATTCTCGTAATTAAGACAGGGCAACGTCTGGCGGGTCAGCGTGTAGTATATACAATAGTATGATAAATATATATGACTAGCGGACGTCACGCGGTTACACCCGCGTGGTTCCCTTTCCCGGTCCAATCGGTCCATTACTTTTTGAGACAATTCGTTACAAACAATTATATTATATACAAATATTTCCTCTTTATAACATTAGTATAGATATGATATTAAGAATATGTTACCAAAAGATAATCTTTTGGTACATCATTATAATTCAGAAGCTTTTTGGGCACATAATTGAAACACGATTTGGAGCCAAGTGAGAAATGAGCTCCGTCGGCAAGATACGCAGGCAAAGTAGCAGTTACAGTTAAGTGGCTAACGAAAATGGCGGTGCAACAATAGAAATGATATAATTGCGTCACAAAAAACCACTCTCGTTACATAAAGACGGTATCATCTGAATCGTATGATCTAAAGAGGAGGAAGTTAGCTAACCGTAAAAACGCTTTGAACATTAAGTGACTAAGGGTAAGTAATAAGCCAAATGGGCGCACACTCGACTACAACCAGTTTAATTATTGTTTAGGATAAGATATAAAAGCAATCCTACTAGAGAATTGGGTCATTCATTTTTACAGCACTTACGAGCATGAACATGGTCGACCTGATTCGTCAATTTAGTTCTATCCATAATTTGTTCAGTACAAAGAATGTGAATATTGCGATGGATAGAGAACCTACCTACAGGTGCCGTCAGGACTTTGAATGCGCAGTAGTCATTTTATGAATCTGTCTGGGTCCGAATAAAATACATGAGCAGTAGCCCCCACTATTTTCACTGAGCACTCCTAACTCGTGACGTGTCGGCACCTGTACTAATCTAGCGGCCGTAGGTAACCTAGTCTTCAAGTAAAAAATATAATACTTAGGGATAAAAACTTTCCCAAGTAAGATTTAAAATGTGGGTTTCTCACCGCAATGTGGTGATCGAGGCAGGCAATTGCATTTATCAGTGGTGTGCTTGTTGATTATGCGTCGATTACCAGCTGATCGTGGCGAGGGGGGCAGGGGGACGGGCGGCAGGGGGTGAGGGCGCGGGGACGCGGGTCGCGGCTCAGCGGTTTGATTGGTCGCCCAGCTCGTAATCTCGCAGACACCGGCCTATTGCGCACGAGACTCATATTATTCCTAGCACTCATTTGCTTCTCGGCTCCGGCTCCAAATGGCAATTTTATTAGCCATAACTGCACATGCAATGAATACGACACCGGCGGACAGACATTACGGCTTGTGAACCTAAGTCGGTTCGAGCTCTCGTCAGACACAGGCATCCAAATGTTCGTTAAATAGTCACCAGTCAATTCATTCCTATTCTAGTCGCCTAAAAAGACAAACGCAAGCAACGGCTTCAAGAATGTTAATGTCATATATATTGCAAGCGATTGGTTTTGGTTACTTACTATTAGACATTATGTTCATGATTCAATCCAATCAAATCAACAATACAATGCTTATTGCACCCATCTAGTATTAATAGATGTACTCCAAGGTAAGCCAACGAAGGTACTGAAACGAAGTAAATTTGCAACAGATTTTGTACCAGCACTTCGCATGATGAACCCTGAAGCAAAGTCAAGGGCAGTGAAGAAGATCCACGTTTACATGTGTTGTATGTATACACACAAGCACAGCAGCTGGCAGTGCGATCGGGTTACGTACCTATTGTTCGCAATGAACTTCTAAACCTCTAAACAACTAAACAACCCAGTATAAATATTTTGTAACTCGTTAACGCGTCACAATGGGGAAACGTCAACCGGCCGCGTTGGGTCACCGCATTGTTTGTATATGGCAGCATTGTGGCGGGCTCCTCTTGGAGACAGACATCACACAGTCTAATCGAGCACGTACTAATTCAGAATTAGCATTGCGCCAGTTGCGAAACTGATGCTCTGCCTCGTAAAACTGGTGCTATAATAGCCTATATGGCATGCACGACTAGTTCAACTAAACATTCCGCTCACGCGCCGAACATCGACCAACATTCACTTCAAAATGACGCGCGAATTTTATTTCCAAATAGAAGTATGTTAATCAATTCAATAAGTTGCTACCTTCTTGAAAAATTTTATGAAGCTACGGGTTATTAAATTAATAACTTTACTGGTTTGACTTATTTATGACTAGTATTTAGATATGCAATGATATTTTAATGTAAAAGTATTTTCACTAAGTGCTCATAGCTCGTGACGCCATCTATACAGGGTGTCGGTTAATTCCGGGCAGCTCTTAAAATGTGTGATAGGGTATAATTTTAGGAAGCAATTAAAATAATTACGACAAAAATATCTTCTTCCGTTTTCGAGTAATTGACGTTCAAACTTCGCCATTTCAATACCTTATTTTCGCATAAAAGTCAGCTGTAACGTAAAGTTATTCACCTGAAATCTAACTACGTTTTTATTTTTTTTCTCCCACGAATAGTTCCTGAAATAACCCCATGAAACCTGTTTTCGAAACTATTTATCTACTTCTTAAAATTTTTATGATTTTTGAGGTCATCGTTACAGTTCATACTCCTGTGAACTCTGATAACCTCTAACGGGTTCAATTGAATTAGGTAAAAGACAGACCGATGATTTACAAAGAAATGCCGCCACAAGAATCAAAGTTACTGCCGGCTTTTCGGTACGATATCAAAGACACCGCGCGGCATCATTAAAAAAGCGCGGTGTCTTTGAGTTCAGGCGGCACGTGCAAATAAAGAGATATCGCGGCGACTTTCGGCAGCGCGCGGCACGCTTTGTGTTTATTAGTGTGTGTGTTTATTAGTGGTGGGATTATTTTAATCGATCACTCGATTAAAAGAAAAAGTACCTAATGCTTCCATTAGTAGTAAATACCAATTCATTGTTCGCATAGACTAAGTGAAAAACCTAGGTACTTGCGTTATTGTAGTAATTGGATAGTAGAACTTTTGTAGGTAAATGTAATGTAGTTAGGTAGAGTATTTCTAATTCTCAATAAAATTTGTGATTTTATAGGATTCTGATATTAAATAAACTACTTACCTTAATTATCATCTGAGTACAGATTCAATAATTTACTCTTGTAGTAGAGCACTCACTTAAAGACAACACAATTTTAAACAAGAATACCCGAGATATCTTTTAATATCACGTACTATGTAAATTGTACCTACATAATAACGTAACTTTATTAAATCGGTTCTGTGATTTGTTTTTATTATCAGTATTCAGTAATTTAATTTATGTTTCGATAAGTCTATCGATAATAGCGTCCCATCCCATCCCTATTTCGTACGTGCCCTCGCGCCGCGCCGCTATGATAGAACTGTATTAGGGCTGTCGAACATGGTCTATTTACTCTACTTGTTCCACGAACCCTGTTCGTAGGTATTAAATTAATTTACGCTCTTAATTTATTTTAATTTTATTCTTAACGTGAATAAATAAAAAGAAAGAATGAATTTGAAAAATGTTTATTTTTACAAAACATCGTCTAAACCAAGACTACTATTCTACGGATCTTCTCAGAAAGCTAGTTTCCGAACCGGTGGTAAATTATTCGACATTCATAAGTGCCTTACCAGGGCCTAAACAGAATAAATCATTTTCATTTTCACTAGACCAAACTCTGACTAAAACTATGTCCATCCCTTTTGATATCTGTATCACAAAAAGAGATAGCACTACTTTTAATTAAACCAAGGGGAAATGGGTAAAGTTTTGATACCGGGATTAGAACCGGCACGTCTACGCTTGATAAGCGATGTCTAATCCACATATTGTGTTACCAGTCGGAGTCAAAACTAAATCAAAATAATTCGTATGTTAAAAGTTGTATCTTGAAAAAAGTGTGTGACACCCCTATTTCATTCGCACTTTTATGATTTAGTACCTATTTATTTGTTTCAAAATCAGTCTAATTCGGATAATGGTCGCGGGCGTGTGCTTCTAAGCAAAGTTTTTTGTTTCCGTCGTGACCTTGTTACTTTCATTTTCTCGTTAGTTTGTTAGGTACTTAGTACCTACTTAATTAGTATTATCATGCCGAACTTTCAGTACTCAGATGTTCAGTATACCGACATGGTTTTAGCCTATGCAATAGCAAGCTGCAAGGGGTAATACTGGTGAAGCGTTGCGTTTTTATTTGGACTTTTACGGTCATCGAAGTGATGAGTGCGTGCCCTCTTCAGGTAGAGTGCTTATGAGAGTTGTGCAACGGCTGAGGGATAACGGAAGTCCAAGCTCAGGCTTGTTTGGATGTGCAAGGCCGCAATTTCGAACACTTGCCCATTTAGAAGTTGACTGAACTAGCGGTAATAATGCTTTCAGTGATAACAATGTTTTGTATGTGAGTGAAGTGATATGGTCCAGACTAAGGTGTATCCTGTCATAAATAAGGTCAGTTAACTAAATGATTTGAAGTAGGTACCTACCTATACTTACGTAGATTATTACCGCGTACGTAATGTAGGTGAACGCGGCCGCGCGTTCATGCAACCTGGCTTAAGGCCGCGAGCTCTTCGACTATAGCTTATAACTACGTTATCGTTGGAGCTAGATATTTACGACTTCAACATAGTGCTATATTCATATAACCCTACAACTTCTATAAGACTACTGTTTCGAATTCTCCGACACCCTGTATATATCGTTGTCACAGTGATCCAACCTACTACTTTGTAATATGTATAACTTATCTATCGCTTGCATTAGACTCGACGTTGAGGCGTTTCATTGATTCAACGACTGGAACATATAAGTGGTCGAGAAAAACGGGTTCCAGGAAATTTCCCAGCGTACATCTGCTGAGTTATGTGGTGGATTATTCAGCAGGCGACGTAGGAGATACTGTTACGAGCGAGCCGGTGGCTGGCAGCGTGGTTTTTGCGGACAGCGTCGCCTCCACCGGCGGCGGAGCGAGCCCATTCACCGCGCGCGATTGATGGCCGCACTTCGCCGTCCGACGTCACAGGGCTGCCCTATCAACACCACAGGACACCACTTGATATCCACACACGACAAAACTCCATATATATCGACGTTGCATAGGTATATTGTTCATTCGGTTAATTTGTATGTTTTCTCAAGGGTTTCCAATTAGGTTGGCTGATGTGCTGAGATACTTCATTTCATCGAAGATCCAACGAGATGGACGGTTCATGCTGTAATTTTTAATTAGTATAAAATATCATTGGCGTCCAAGTTGTATCCTTTTCCGATGTCTGATCAATTATAGGACATAAAGAAGGGTATTTTGATTGCAGATTTAAATCCGTGTGTAGACATCCCTGGCACATCCGTCGTGCGTGCACATCGCTTCGGAGAAATGGACACCAATTAATTTATCCACTTTTGGAGACATGTTTAATTCATCCCGCCTGCGCCTGCGCCGCGCCGGCTCCGCGACAAGCATGCCACCCCATACTCATACAACGTTACATACAATACACGCAAAAACTATTTAACATTAGTTCGTTGGTCAGACAATACTAGGTACGCTGAGATTCTTATATGTCTACCATCTTCCTACCTATACAAATAAATACAATTGAAGTGTATGTTTGTCAATCTAAATTAACAGCTGTTAATTTAGATTATGCATTTACTTAGTGAAAAGCCTTTTCACAAAATGTAGTATGAAAGTATAAATATAAAAAAAATTAAAAAACTGTCTGTTCTATTCTTTCTGTCTATTCAAGCAAATCTATGAAACGACTGGGCCGATTTTAACAGGACTTTCAATGGCAGCTAGCTGATGTGACAAAGAGTAACTAAAGCTACTATTATTTAAAAAGAAACCGCGAAATCAAGCCACCTATGGAATTAAGTCTACACGGGTGAAACTGCGGGCACAGCTAGTGCTAACATAATAATTCTATATCTATTGAGAATTTCCATAGGTTATCTGAGTAGATAACGTTATGGATATTTGGCATGTAAATACACGGTCAAATAAATGTATAGATTGTCACCACCCTTGATAGATATCACCATTATTATCTGTGCGAGCCAAAATCCGTTGACTTGATAGCATGATTCAGTGCCTATTCTTGGATACAACTGATTTACTACTTACGTCACGTCACACAATTGTGTACGATAATTGGGTGTCTTTGTAACCTTTACAAATGCTCTCAAACGCGGCTACAAAGGTATCATTTACATGCCAATTACTTACACATAGCGGGCAATATCCTATATGCGTGTCACTGTTGAATCTTGCTATCTCAGATGTCAATATCTGAACTACTTATAAGGGTATATTAAATTTAGTTTCCACTCAAGTAATTGGGCGAAGCGCATGTTCAACATTGGACAACCTTTGGCTGGAACATGATGGAATAGACGAACTATAAACCAGGGGCCATGACATCTTATTAGATAGTTTAACTCTTATTATGAGACAGATGTATATGACGTGTATAAGTCTGTCACTGTCACACAGTAGAACTATAGTGGCAATAAGAGCTTATGGTAAGGCCTTAGCGAGAATGCAAATGTGGTATTCAAAAACCTTTTGAAATAATGAAGCGGTCGATTCGAGACCTAGGTTACGGTACAGACTATACCGCAGAGTCATTTTAACACTTCCAAAATAGTTTTATGTCCTGGCAAAAGCTTTAAGAATGCTATATTTTGGTGCGCTGGCGGATACCATGATATAACAACAGTGATCCGTAGTAATTTATCTATGTTTCTTATATTACAATCATGCAGTGGACATACTAACGACGTACTTGTTCGCAGGTGGCATACAAAATCAATAGGTATATTATTTGGCATCGCAAACAGCTCAAACACATGTTCTTTGTTCCGAACAACCCTGTTTAGTGTTCAAAATGTACTGCTATTGGTGGTGTTGTTCGGCAATGGTAAGCGCACCTGTGCAAACAGTACCCAGTGTCAGGAAGACGATAACGGTCGCCAGTCAAGGACGACGTACATTTTCACTGTTTGATAACCACGCCTTCCGACTAAAATACTTCAGGTATGGGACGAATTACCTAGGACCTTACCATAAGCTCTTATTGCCATCATAGTTCCACTATGTGACTGTGACAGACTTATACATGTCATATACATCTGTCTCATAATGAGAGTTAAACTATCATGGCAATAAGAAGTTGGTAAAAAATTCTAAAATATATGTGGTGGTTTTTAATAGTGGGCCTATGTTTATCACCTCAATATCCCTCTGCCGTAGCACATCTAGTTCGCAACATGGTCCTTCGAGACTAAACATGTAGTACTAGTATAATAATGTATTAAATCGCCTGTTCAGATAATTGCCTCATCAGACACGATAAAACTAGAAAATTTATTGCCAGAGAAGAAAAGGCAAGCAAGGAGACAGACTGCGGAGTGCACCGAACGTTCTAGCTATAGGTGACAAACTGGAGCCCCAGCAAAGGTTATCACGGTGCGAATTACGACACCACCTAACTATGTGATAGCACATTATAATAATCTAAACACAACGTGTGAGCTTAGATAACGTTATTAACATTGTTTGTGTTGTGACTGTTATACCCACATTAACTTTCTTCAAGAGTACTTAGTACCTAGGTAAGTAAGTATCTACTAACAATCATTTAGCTTTTCCGCTTTCACAGTTTTGGATAGTAGCAATCTAGAATTTCTATGAGTTTTGTCAGGAAGGCTGTTTCCAGCCCGAGATAAGACAGACAGGATATCCTATAGACGAAGTTGCTAGTAGAAAGTTAATTGATATCCTCATTAAATTATAGTTTACTACAGACTACCTAAATTTAGCGCAGCTTATGTGATAGTTTAGACGTACAGTCATACGTAGGTTAGAATACAACGCGAACATGTGACTTCAATTATAAGAATAATGTTTAGTTAAGGAATTCAATTGGAATGGAATTACAGAATATGGCATGGTATGCAATGCTAAAGGAACTAATGATATGGCATTAATATAGTATAGAATAGTTGGCAGATCACCGATTGATACGTGGAAGCAGACCCAAGGCGAATGGCACTCATAAAATGAAGGTACATGTGTTAAAGATAGGTCGCAACTCGCAAGATAACATGACGCGCTCGTCATATCTCGCGGCATCCGGCGATCGATCAGGATTTCATTTTATAACAAAGCGAGCCTATCAATCCGGCCTCCGTCCAATCTGTAATCCGTCAAATAAATCATACCGCTGGGTATAAATAAATATGGTGATATTTACTTACATCGAGGACACGTGTTAGTCCAAAGAAAGCACGTGGATTTAGTTGGGCTATAACAACCCACTATCATAGCTAAACCTTCAAATGTTCGCTACATCGATATGCCATATTTTCTGTAAATAGAACAGATACAACAATTTGATCGTGAGTTATGCTGATACGTGCCTACATCACCTAATACCACAAAACACCAACAGAAGGTGATTCCTAAACTTTAAATGATAACGAAAGACTTGATACAATGACTGTGTCATCGAGTTATATCAAAACTGGCCTAACGATTACACAAAATTGAAATTCAAGAGGTGCTAGGACCATACTCGCCGAAATATGACGTGTTGACTTAATCACTACAAACCCGCAGATATAGGGTTTGATAGCTCTTCGTAATGTTGACTTGGAATAATCACTCCAACTCGATAGGTAGCACAAGTATTGAAATAATTGGATTGTTTTGCACCAGGCTTAAAGCTTAATTAGCGTCGTATCAGTGCTGTTGTGGAAAATTTCATACACGAGCAGATAAGCTGTGCAAGTTCGGTATATACGGAAAAGAAAAAGCGCTGGAATAGGATGGAATGGCAGGAGGATGACGATGAAACTGCAGTCACTGCAGGTTCAGTGTCAGTGCAGTCGTACAATTGAATTATGTTATTAGTGCAGCGTCACGTTGGTAGGTGGAGCTAGCATGGCACGATGCGATAACGCGCAGACTGCGTGACGGCTAGTATAGATAGGTACGTTACTGTAAGCCCAATGCTTTACACCACCTATCTAGAATGTTACTGTGTTGCTGTACTTTTTATATGATAAGGATATATTTCCGAATAGTCATTTATGCTATGTTCCCCGCAGTTTTCGAACCTGCGTTGAAATTGAACACGGTTTCTATAAGTAGAGCTATAACGTATTGTTGAATAAAGGTACTTCGCACTTGATTAAAATTTAATCAGACACTATATCTAGAGACAGGACTAGGCTATGCGCCACCTCCTCTACGGCCGCTCTCGAAACCAGCTCTCATGGCGATCTCCGATCTTTCAAGCTATTATGAAACTATCGACGTCTTATGTGTAATATCATTGACATCTAATAATGTATTCTGGATACCTTGGGCAATCTCCTCATTGGAATTTGTCTCCTATTCCAAACTATCTTTTTAATCTTAATCTCTTCTTTTTAAATATTATCACCAAAGATAAAGTTCTCTACCGCATTAATTGTCAAAGACACGGGCTCACAACCTATTATGGCCTAGGTCTGAGGGCTGAATCCAACTACCGACCACTGTTATACCTAAATACTGGGCAATGCTATTTATTTATACTTACAATAGAACATGACTTTTGCAGAAACACGCTATGTAATTGAATAAATATTATTTTATCAATTCCCTTGTTTACGGTAAACATTGTATAATTAATGGCGTCCGATGAATGTTAATTAAATCAAGAGTCTAATAAAACAGAGCGATGGTAATTGTTATCCACAAACTTCAGCCGGAAATATTACAATTTAATGGAAGGAGGAGCACAACAATAATTATGTACATTTTGAACCCAATAATTATGTATTTAAGATAATTGTAGGTTCTGAAGAAGTAAACAGAAGCGCTGTGCTATCATCTGTCGACACAGTCACTTACCCCTTGGGTTTCAGTGTAGAGAATGCTCTGGATAAAATGGACATCCTTACACAAGCTATGAAATATCTCCAACGTTATAATTCAGCCTATAGATACTTAGGTAGGGCATAGCTATGTTCCGAATCAAATCATAGCTACCAGATATAGTAGGTACTTCATCTCGCAGCCCTGTTGATCCTGAGTATGCTAATTTACGTATAGCAAGACGCTATACAAAATCACCACGTTAAGAACTTAGGAACCTAGCAAACAGTCTAACAGCATTTTTGCCAGACCTTCGACCGTTACTGCAAGCGTAAAGCTATTAGATATCTTAGATATACAGCTAATAAATGAAAGTGCTAGTTATTCAGAAAATTATGCGAAAAATGAAAATGAAAATGAAAATGAAAATGATTTATTCAGTTTAGGCCCTGGTAAGGCACTTATGAACGTCGAGGAATCTACCACCGGTTCGGAAACTAGCCTTCTGAGAAGAACCGGCAAGAAACTCAGCTGGCATCATGTACATTTCATTACACAGTAAAATAATAATAATTACAAAAAAAAAAACATCATAAATTATTCACAATAGTGAAAATTGTATCAGCATGCATGTGTATCATGCGATGCGATTGATTCGCATTTAAAAAGTAAAATGCAAGCCAGTGAGTTGGCAAGTACGTTCTCTCCTCATTAACAGCGGTGTGCAATAACCTAGATACCTAATTAGTAAGTACACGGAGCATTGGAGAAGGAAATCCGCGCTTGAGAAAGCACGACGCCTACTGAACCGCAATTGGTGGATCTCGCCATTTACATTTGCTGAATTATATCTAACTAATACATTTGTTGTTTACAACCGTTTCTAATAAGTCTTCCTCGAAAATGTCGAATAATTCCGCAGACAGATGCACTGGGACCCTACCATGACATCTTATGGTCATGATAGTGTAACTCTTATTATGAGACAGATGTATATGACGTGCATAAGTCTGTCACTGTCACACATTGGCACTATAATGGCAAAAAGAGCTTATGGTAAGGCCCCTGAACACGTGAAACGGCTGCTCTACTTTTCAAGTTTCCACCGATCACATTGTCACACATACCACTCAAATATGAGCACAATACAAGGCAGATAGACATTCAGAAGCATAACTATAATAATTATGTTCATGCGTAGTGCGTACTTCAGGCTAAATTGAGGATCGATGCTCGCGTCTGTAGGTGCTATGCTCACACCCACACGCTGTGGTCTGTGACGTATGTTGGTGGTGGTTGGCGAGGAACAACTAAGGCACATCTAATGCTCAAAATCGGGTTCGGATACCTCGCAAGTTGTCTTTTCTCTTATTCCACCGGCACAGCGAACCCGCAATAAAGAATAAACAAGTACTATGTATATGAGGTTCTTCAAGAAGGGTGAAGGGCGAGATTTTCATCACGGACATAACCCCCTGGCCAGCGTCCATAGGCTGCCTACATAAAAAGTGGTTCAAAGTTCAAATCGGACTTTTGTAGGTGTATACTTTTACAGTTCTGATGACAGACACTAAAGTTATAGAAATAACCTGATAGTGCGGCCAGGATTGTATCTACTACTATAGTGAGTCAATCAATTATTAAAAAATCACACATCGGTTAACTGTTACAAAATGTATAGGCTGAATGCTTTTAACATCTATTTCCTTATTTGTTAAAAAAACTGCTATACTAGAAGCAAATTTAGCTATTTCTGTTTAGTGTTAGATAAGGGCTGAACACTAATATACTGTGCTAATACCTATTTTAGATCCATGCAAACAACGATAGCAGTCGATGCGGGTCAAATCACAATGATAAATATTAAAACATTCGAAATAGCCAGGAACTAATATATGACCGACAGTAACAGTTCGTATACAGGCTGGTTGTAATTGTAATAACACATAAACCGGTATTAAGAAGTTCAAGGTCGCGCGCCAAGGTCACAGCTACACACGGACTAACATTGATCTAGGAACACTCGATCACTCCATTACAAAGACCCATCCCAAAGGTAAACTGGGCGTTGGTGTCTTATCGATTCAATACAAAAAATAAACAATTCGTACGCCTGCCCCGGTGAATATGCTAATAAGATTCTTGTATACTTGGGGACTACTATATCCGTTTAACTTTTTTTTTAAATTTATTTTTCGTATTGACTATTAAATACTTTCGAAAAAAAAATGTGTCACCTCGTAATCTGACAGGTAGTAATCTATTAGCAGTTCCAGCCTATGTACCTGCATATTGTATCTAAGTACCAGTTACCTACATATTGCGTGTTTTAAAACTATGTGCGGAAAATGTTCTCGTTATTAAACTATGTGTTATCGTGGTGAGGTGTAATATTATGTTGTTGAAGCCGGCCGGCGAATGCACGGAGTCAAGTGAGATGTGAGTCGTCTAACTCGTAATGAGTGTGGAGAAGTGAGGAGTTGAGGAGATGAGGAGACTCACCGGGGTCGGCGCGCTCCGCCTCGTCGTCCGACTCGGTGCCGGAGTCTCGCTCCTCCACCTGCAACAATAAACACCACCTCAAACAACGATCAATCGCTGGCCGCCATCATGCTCGCACCCACACTAAAAGCCCGATATCCATCTATCTATCCAGTGTTCCAGGTTATAATGTCCCCAGACCCATTGCGGATTAGATAAGGAACGAGCTAGAATAGTATTGGGTGATGTGGAGTGCGAACGGCGCGCTCTGGGAGCCGGCAAACGTTCCGCTCCTTTGTTCTCGGCCGAGGCGGCCATTTTCTGGTGGCGCTGTGACCTTCACGTCGCTAAGCCGGCTTGTGCTACACCCACCTTCTCGGAAACGTTCTCCTCATTCAACGAATGCGTTCGCAGCTTGTGAGTCAGGAACTTGAGCATTATTGAGCCTCGGCTCGGTCCACAGTCCGGCACTGCACTCACTCGCGCCCGCACTGAGCCGCGACTCGCGATATCTGCGCGCTACTGCCACTGCCACTGCCCACTGCCCGGACCTACACGTTAAATCGCCCGTGCACCTATGGGAAGCGTTCCAAATACATTGTAACCCTCAATAACATATCCGCATAGGGAACACTTCCGCCGATTCACACCCGTCCTTCCCGTTCGAGCGCCGGACTACTACTAGTTGGGTTGGAGTAGCCTTGCGTACAACGAAGTCAGCTGAAGTGGGCTCGGCTCATTAATACCGAAAGGGCTTAAGGACTTTTATGTCAAATACTGCTCCCACACGGCTAATTTAGCGGTTTGGAACTCGGCTAGATCTTGTAATGATCACGGATGTATTTAGTTTGGACAATTATAGCTCAAAACGAATGTAAAACGTAGTCAAACGGCACTCGCAATGGACTCGCCCGGCGGCCCATTGATGACAAAGAACCGGAACACGCACAGATCGGACGCGATTGGACAAAACATTACAGAATAGGATCGAATTTTAATGCAACACGCTGTATCTCGCTCTGACGCGAGGACCAATAGGAGCAAGAGAGGGATGGCATGCACCACGTTCCAGTTATATAATACCAGTCTGATAATAAAACGCTGATAAAAAAGTTGTGCACGACAGAGTACTGTGGATACGTGGCATGTTATTGTCAATTCTCAATTCGTTCACGTATTAGGTAGGTACTGGATGTTTGAAGTTGATTTATAATTATACTTGCGTTTGTGATCGCGAATGTACAGGGACTTGCTCGATACCGTGGTCTCAATTCTCAACGTGAGGATCTTAGGTTTAATATTATTCGTATTATCGTTTCAATATTATTGTGATTCTGTAATATTGTAGGCTTGTGTTTTCAACAATTATTATAGTGTAACACCTAGCCAGTATGTATCTCACCTTCGTATCCCCAGTAAGCCAACGGTCGTCGTCAAACGCCGCCATGCTAAACATCCGCCATGTTGGATGTCGGCCATCCCTCTGACGTACACCCTCTCGCTCAGGCCGCGGGATATTTGAATATATCCGTAGCAGTAATTCTATGAATTAGTTTTTGGTTTGTTCTGTTAAAGAAGCGGTACTGAACTCATAGAACAAGCTTTATTATAATAACTGGCTAAGTAACTAACAATAAAAAGAAAATAGAAAATACAAATTATTAATAAAAATACGAACATAGAATAAAAATTTCCTAGATGATAACAAAAAATTTAAATTACTTAATACAATGTTATAATTAAAAATTTAAAAAGTAATAATACTTATAGATTCGATTTATCTAACATAAGGCACTAAAAATACACACAATATCTATAATAATTTTATTTATCTTTTCCTTACAGATAAAATGATTAGTTATGGACTTATCCATATTAGAACAAGGTGTAATACCGATAGGTGTGAATAGGATATCTTATACAGCATGATACTGAACTAAGCATGCTTGCAAAACCTTAAACGGTTTATTACAAGGGATGGTAAGCAATTCATGTAGGTTTATCATAATGTGCCACACCATGTCACAAAGTGCATGGCTCACAATTTTAATCAATTTCACTATCAGCTGTCATATAATGTATTCACTCCCTTTTCTGTCGTATTACCTTTCAAACAATCCATCCACCGTGGTCTTCCTCTCCCCTTGTCCCATTCTCATTCTCAAACAAAATCAATCTGATTGGTAGGTTTAGGTAAATAATTTTCCGAAAATTATCAGGGTTTTAAAAATAAAGTTTGTTATATCTTCATGACGGTAAGTCACAGGGAGTACCATTTGTACTACCTTCAAACGACTGCAAAAGGTAGTATTTATTCCTTTTAAACACATTCTAGGCATTTCTAGCATGGTTATGTATCGTGGAGGAGCGGTAACACGTAGGAAAATAAATGCTTATAATAAACTATGTACAATTTTATTGAAAATATTCACTAACAATATAAAATATACTAACATTAAATATAATATAACAACGTTTATTACTGTTACAGAAACTCCAGCTTTGGTGGTTACCACGAAGTACAAATCTAAGTAACTTATAATATGACTTAGATAAATACACAAGTATAATTGTACTCATATCGAACACATCTTTAATGGGAACCCTACACACATACCTTAAAAATATGTAACAATATCCCCAATGTTGGACCCGAAATGTAATATCTTTCCTCAATAGCTAGTTATGGAATAAGCGCATACTCATGGCGCAAAACCAAGGGAAATAATACATAGTATAACCTGTAGTATCATCAATAACGTTTCATTTTTATACTATCTGTGCCTCGCGGGTTTACCCGCGTAAGATTTACGATAAAAACTATGTTACTTAGTGATTATTTCCCGTTTTTGGAACATTTTCCATGGTTCGCTCCTATTGGTCGCAGCGTGATGTTATAAGGCATAGCTGTCGATGAATGAACAATCCAACACATGTTGTTTTCAATTTACATAAGTAGTTTCTGAGATTAGCGCGTTCAATCAAACAAGCAAACTCTCCAGCTTACAATGTTAGTATATACTAGCTGTGCCCCGCGGTTTCACCCGCGTAGATTTAGTTTCTTCCTCATTATCACGGAACCCTAATATTTTTAATAAATAAAAGTAGCCTAAGTTACTCCTTGAAACATCAGCTACCTACCAGTGAAAGTCCCGTTAAAAGCCGTCCAGCTGTTTCAGAGATTACCCGGAACAAACAGACAGACAGACCGAGAAAAATTTTAAAACTTGTTTTTTTAGTGTCAGTATCGTGTATACTTTCATATTCATTTGTGAAAAGCTGTTATTTTGGAATTACAAACAGACACTTCAATTTTATTTATCTGTATAGATATAGATGTATAGATTATATATTAAGCATCTATAGGCAGGGGTAACCACCAAAACATACTCTGCTTCGTTTGCTTTGTTTTGGGAAACAATTAAATATAAGGGCTGATTAAATATCAATGAACATTCAGCCAGTGTCGTGTTAAGCGCCACCCTAGCTCGTAGGTATCACGTGCCCTCAACATTGGACGATACATAGATATTGAATATCAGTAGTCGACTGATAATATAATTAACGGTAGGTTGGTGTTCAGTCAGTTATTTGTCTGTTGAAACTCTTTATTGAGAATGTCATGTTGAACATAACGGTGGCTAGTTATTTTTATAAGAATGATTTTCTATCAAACAAATTCATTTGAAAACGGTGGTAAAGTATGTAAGTCTTAAATAAAGTCGAATCGGTAAGCTCCTTTTTTAAAGTCGGTTATAAAATACGTGGAATGAGTGTTCCAAGTGTCCCCTCCGAATCGTATTAGGTGCAGACAATTCCCAATTTTAAAACAATTGTAACATCATTAGGTTTTTTTTGTTTCAACTTATATACTTACTTGCTATTGACAAAATTATACTTTAACACTTTTATATCTTCTTTAAGTACTTAACATTATTGAAAGCAAATTCCAGCAAGTTGGCTTTGCATTCAATCTGTAACATTAGATGAAATAAATACATTCTATTGAACTGCTAAATTCTTTAAAAATTAAATTAAAATCAAAGAAAATATTACTGTAAGTACAATAATGTAACATGTAATAAATGCAAATACTCGCATTTATTGTTATGCTACAGAGCTAGCTATCAAGCGTACAGTCCGTCGATTGTAAGTGGCTAACACTATGAGTGGTACTACTCTTGGGCACACTACACGCACAATATTGTGCACGAGTGTGTGTGTGGCCAACAAGAGAATGAAATCACTGTAACAACAATGACAACTATAGGTAGCACAGTGACTCCACTCCTCTTCTTCATAGAGTAATAGGTATCTTATTCACCTTGTGAACATAATAAGGCAGTGTTATACGGCTGCAGTATCCTATACTGTGGAGGTATCATCCACAGTCGGGCACTCCTCCATTTCAGCAAATTAACTTATTAATCTAACATCACGAACAAATTAGATTTCAAATCCTGTATATTATGTGCGAATGTATATATTATTATACTGGAAATCGTATTAATTGGAAAGCCAACAGTTAAATCTTAGTATCGCGTCTGGCCACACACATATTGCGCATCGAACTCAGTACAGAGATAAAATCGACTATTTCGCGCACACTTGTTTGACGTGGTTTAAGGTTTGCGCGAGTTGATCTATGGATTAGAGTATATGCTATATTTGTTTATTAATAAGTTAGTGATAAGATAGAGACTGTACATATTTGACAATGGCTGCTTAGAAGGGATAACTACATTACTACAGGAACTCAATGTAGCAGTGCCTTAGGATCGATCTGTCATTTGTTACTATGGTATCTGAGGCCATCAAAAAAGTAAAATTATATAAATGCGAATCTCAGTTGTCGTTTCAAGTTCCATCACCACGCGGATGAAACCGCGGGCGGAACTAAGTATTTTAATATTACGAATGAAACGAGTGAAGTTTTAGGTCCAAATTCCTAGTGTAGATTACAAATAGCTAAAGGAACTACATACTTCGTGTATCTTCGGCGACGTTCGGTTCATTCGAGCGTTAACTGCATCTCGTTACGTATATATCATCATTATCATCTTCCTGCCCTTATCCCATGTTATTCGTGTTCTTCTCTTCCATTTGTCCCTATCGGCCGCCATATCTGTATTCATCTTAGCTACATAGTATAACTACATAAATAACTCCAACTACATAAGTAACCTACACGGTGTCTCCGCGTGTAGATTTGGCGTACGTTCGGTGATGTGCGTTTCAGTCGACGAGCACGAGTTCATCGTCGAGGTAGTTGGGGTTGTCTCGCACGTGGTGCGCGAAGTCGTCGACGGCCTGCCGCAGGCGGCGCAGCGCGGCGGGCGGCGGCGGGGGCGCGCGGGGGGACAGGGTCTGGAGCAGCAGGCCCGCCGCGTGCGGCAGGCTGTAGCGCGTGTACGGCACCAGCGCCGGCAGCGGACACGCCGGCACCGACGGGATGCTGCAATTATATACGACACCGGGGCCAAAACTGAATAAATATATTTAAGTGCGTATTGATAACTTCTCAGCTTTGACGTTTAATTACACAGAACAAAAATGTAAGATTGGAAGCCTGTCGCGTCCGGCAAATTAAAAAGCGAAGGTCGAAAACCTCTGCAAGTAACATGTGTACGGTATTAGAGAGGGTCAAGAAAGGTGTAAAGATATATTCCAGAATATTGCCCCTAGTATTACAATCGACTAGAGGCTGTAACCACTTGCAATCCGATGGAGCGTATGCATGCTTTCCACATCTATACAGATAAATAAAATTAAAGTGTCTGTTTGTAATTCCAAAATAACAGCTTTTCACTAAATGCACTACCGACACTAAAAAACCAAGTTTCAAAATTTTTCTCTGTCTGTCTGTTTGTTCCGGGTAATCTCTGAAACGGCTAGACCGATTTTAACGGGACTTTCACTGGTAGGTAGCTGATGTTCCAAGGAGTTACTTAACTACTTTTATTAAAAAAAACATTTAGGGTTCCGCGGGAATAAAACTAAATCTACGCGGGTGAAACCGCAGGGCACAGCTAGTTTTAATATAAAAAAACTTCCGATTAAAGAGATGAATCGTATTTTAAGTTAGTGATGTTTATATTTTCATCCAATTTTTTATCAATAAGTTTTATATAAATATATATTTTAGCATAGCATAAAATAAATGTGTATATGTGCACGCACCAGAGGCGGTAGTACTTGGTGTACCGGTGGTGGTGGGGTCCGTCGGCCAGCAGGCGCAGCGCGTAGGCCACCAGGCTGTCGCCGAACTGCGGCCGCCGGTACACCGCGCGCCGCCCCAGCAGCGGCTCCGACACTACACACACACACACACACACACACACAGATGATCATTCGACCATAACTTTACTATGTTTACGTCAATTCAGAACCAAATTAAGCAAGTACATTTTTGACTTTCGGAAAACTCACGAAGCTCTATAGCTCGACTCCAGTGCTATTTAAGAACACAAATCAAATCAAAATGTTTTATTCAATATAAGGGACACTCGGAACACTCGTTGAACGTCATTTGTCTTACGCTAACTTAGGTTAATTTGCTACCGTTTCTAAAAGTAAGTCTGTCAGGAGAAGAAACGGCGAAACGATCTCCCCGGTTTTTTTTCATAATGTCCTTTCTCTATACATACCTCCTATACATTTTTTTAAACCAGTCGTCGAACTCTCTCAGGCCTCCGACTGACCCGTAACGATTGCCAAAGACGTTAAATCGGCAACCGGGGCCGACGGCTTAACGTGCTCCCCGAGGCACGGAGGAAACTCGGGCGGTCACCCATCCAACTACTGGCTAGGGGTATGGTTGGTTAACTTCGCTGATCGCATCATATGCGCAATAGCAACTGTGCCACGAGCTTCTCGCTCTTTCATGTCGTTATGAATAAATGTATTTTGTTTGTTCGTATAGACGTACAGTGCAGGGCGTGCGACGAGCCGGGCGATGGGGCCAGCAGCGCGGCGGCGGGCGTCTCGAGCAGCACGACCCTCGCCCCCCCCTCCCCCCGCCCCCCCTCCCCCTCCCCCGCCGCCCCGCCCCCCCCACACACCGCGCGCCGCACCCACTCGCCGCCCGCCGGCGCCACCAAGCACATCGTCTCGCCCGTGAACACGTCGTGCACCTGCGATACATCGCATACACTTTTAATACTGGAGGTTCGTTGCGGCGTTTTAAACTCGGACACTAAAATAACAATACACTTTTAACTTTCGATTTGTCGGAATAACACGATTATACGTGATTATACGTGCTCCCGCCAAATTCGGAAAATTACTTTCACTATTAAAAATCCATCAGGAACCTCGACAATTACTCGTGTAGCAGCATTTCTCCGCTCGCTCCATAGATGACTTTACTCGCTAACGAATACAAAGTTTAAGTACGAATACGCGAGAACCTAAACCGCGCAATAAGAGTTTTCGAGCGCAATGCAGTATACATGTTTTCAACTAGAACGATCGAAGACTGTGTTCCCCAGGCATGACACCCGCCTGACTGGATGATCTTCCCTGATGGGGATGAGTATGATCGCTCGCTCCCCACACATTCCGCTAGTCAGTCCCTGATGCTATTTTCAAATTTTTTTAGCCAGCTTGGTAATATAAAAAGAAAAAAAAAAAAGGTGTAGTGACCGTGCCGGAGGTGGCGTGCTGCAGCAGGTCCCGCAGCGCAGCGACCAGCGCAGCGCCCAGCGGCCCCTCGCGGCCGTACAGCAACAATATGTCCTCGGCGCTGCGGTCCTCGCAGCCCTCCGCCTCCCCACCCTCCTCTAACACCGCCCTGCAATATATACATACACATGTTACACTGCGAAGTATCCTGTCAATTACAAGTGAGACAGATTTAAGCAAACGCCATTGTTCATTAACCCGGCTCCTGTGAGAATAGAGTTATCTGCTCTGCGATCCACCTGAGCGATTCCGGCTGACGCGTCTTATCGTGGGGGTGAGCATCATACTCTCCAGTAGATGGCGAAGTTCAGCAAAGACCCAATTCCGCAGAATAAATCGCGGAGCCCGCGCCCAGAATTACGGATGGGTAACAGACATCAAGGATTTTAGTGAAAGCAGCATAACACCATCGTGTAACAGTAGTAAACTGTTGCAGGTGGTTTAGGAACCATAAATCTTGAACAGTGAAGTTTGAGCCGCAATTGATCACCTGAAGAGGAATAAGGTGTAGGACCATTCCAATAGAGATCTTTAAGGCAATTGATGAATATAGAGTTGATATTATGCATGTTGTTTGCAACCGTGTCTGGGAGACAGAGAATTGGCCTCGAGATTGGGCACACAAAGATGTGGCAACTACAGACTTATAGCCTAACTTGAAACGACTTATAGCCTTGTCATCTATACTCTATACAGATAAATAAAATTGAAGTGTCTGTTTGTTATTACAAAATAATAGCTTTTCACTAAATGTATATAAAAGTATACACGATACTGACACTAAAAAACCAAGTTTTAAAAATTTTCTCTGTCTGTCTGTTTGTTCCGGGTAATCTCTGAAACGGCTGGACGGATTTTAACGGGACTTTTACTGGTAGGTAGCTGATGTTTCAAGTAGTAACTTAGGCTACTTTTATTTATTAAAAATATTAGGGTTTCGCGACAATAAGGAAGAAACTAAATCTACGCGGGTGAAACCGCGGGGCACAGCTAGTCAATACTAAACTGCAAGCTTTTCTTAATCCCGAAATAGCCACTGAGCAAGCGGGATTTGTCAAAGGTCGAGGAACAAGAAAGCAGATCCTAATACTTCGGCAAATAATCGACAAGTCTAGAGAGTTTCACGTCCGACTCTACATTTGCTTTGTCGACTTTCGTAAGGCTTTCGATACGGTGAAATGGGATATATTATCGGACGTTCTCGTTCAAATGGCAGTACCTATTCACCTGGTTCGACCCATACGCCGACTGTACGAGGGCGGAACTGCAATTGTACGGATAGACGACGTGGATTCAACAAGCTTTTATAAACGCGTTGGTGTCCGACAGGGTTGCATACTCTCTCCACTCCTGTTCAACATATATACCGAATGTATTCTAAGAATAGTCCTGGAGCAATGGGACAGGGATTTCAGTGGGAGGTCAAAAGATATCTCACTAAGGTATGCCGACGACACAACTCTTCTCGCACAAACAAAAGAAAACATGGAACACCTGCTGACACGTCTAGAGCCTCCCCTTTCGATTTACGGTCAAGAGAGACAAAACCAAGATGATGATAGTGGAGCGAGCTGAACTTAACCACCCTGAGATCTCTTCATGACTGACAATGATTGGTAACTGTGAGGTTGTCCAATCTTATGGTACCTTGGTTCCACTTTCACAAACACTGGATATTGTGAAGACGAAGTTGGAAGGAGTTGTGATATCACACGAGTCTGGTGCAACCGTAATATCACCAAAGCCACGAACGTCCATCTAATGGGATGCTTAGTCTTCACGATATTTTTATATGGCGCAGAAACGTGGACGGTTCGGTTGAAAGACCGGCGCAAAATTGATGTACTCGAGATGCAGTGCTGGCGGCGACTGCTGCAGATTCCTTGGACAGCATTTAGGACTAACTTAGTAAAGAGAAATTATAATAACAGTTTTTTTCTGATAAAATGAGAACAGGAAAATACCTTTAACTCCAAAAATATATTAGATAGTACATACATACATGCTGACTAATGCTGATAATAAAATAAATATAAATCTTTTAGATAATTTTTTTTTAATCTATAATTTGTATATTAATGACATTATGATCGGTAGATTTCGTGAGTAGCATTTGAGAATAGTTTTGATAACAAATTAGTTTATTAAAATGTTATTAAGCTAATATTTTCCGCAAGCTGATACGCAAATGTTAGAATAAGCAGAAACTACGCCGAAAACAGTTCAGAAGAATAATATTTTATGGTGGCCGATATATTTGTACTTCCTGCCTTGAATACATTTTTGGAAACGATCCCAGATATAAGTAAAAAAAATTTTAAAATTATTTGGTGAACGAAAGTAAATTAAATTGTATATTAAGATTTGTAATAATATTGAGAAATATGTCGGACTAACCGTTTAGCCGGTTTATTATAATTAATTTGTTAATGTTTGTGTTGTACCTATAAATAACCATATGAATTGCATATACCAACATTTTACATACAAACTTCAACACTCCACTCCTATTTCGAAAAAAAGCCTTGATATTACTTCGTATAGTAATATTACCTACTTAATAACTTTTGGGCTCTTAGTTTTGACGAAATTTAGGTATTGTTCATGCACCCCATGTATATATTATACAAGCTGTGCCCCGCGGTTTCACACGCGTATATTTATTTTCATCCTTATTGTCGCGGAGCCCTAATATTTTCAGATACTTCAATTTTAGTTATCTGTATAGATAAATATGTATAGATAGATAGATTATTCGGTATCAATCATCAAGGAAGAGAAGCGAGTCATTTTCCTTCAAACGTCGTTACTTAAGATCACCATAAGGTCAGTAACACGGCGCGTGACTGCAATATGCGCAGATATTATTGCATCTTAATTGTTTTGTACATTTCTCAGCAGGTCATCAGGAGCGCGGCCCTTATCTACCATTACATATTGTTATGCTCATTATTCACTAATCACTCTAGTTTTTGGAAGTGACCGGTGGAAGTACTTATACAACTATTTATATTAAACAAATGTTGGTTTGGGCAAAATGTTAGGCATGTCACAACTTATTTAGTAAATTGAATAAGATGCCTATTAATTTAAAGGGTATTAGAACCAGAAGTAATGGTTAAAAGCAAAGGTTCTGCTTTAACCTGGTTTTAACCGGCTAGAATTATTTAAACGACGTGTTCAATGTAAGGTTTATAAATTTGTATTTTCGGTGATAAGTAGTTCAATTAAGTAAGTAATGTGTTGAAGGGGCACGTACAGGGGTCGGCTGCAGTTATATCAGCGTTTCTCCGCTCGTTACATAGACCGCGCTACAAGAGTTTTCGATCGCATTACAGCATTTAGAAGTTTTCAAGTAGAAGAGTGTTCGGAAGTGTTCACCAGGCGTGGCACCTGGTTGGAATATGTCCCCTTTGCCAGGGCACAGTGCTGCAGGTGCAGTGTGGTGTGCGTGTGGTGTACGTACATGGTGTGTGGCGGGGTCCGCCTGAGTGCGCGGCGCCGCAGCCACAGGCCCAGCGCCGCCAGCCCGCCGCCCCCACGGTGCAGGTGCAGTGTGGTGTACGTACATGGTGTGTGGCGGGGTCCGCCTGAGTGCGCGGCGCCGCAGCCACAGGCCCAGCGCCGCCAGCCCGCCGCCCCCACGGTGCAGGTGCAGTGTGGTGTACGTACATGGTGTGTGGCGGGGTCCGCCTGAGTGCGCGGCGCCGCAGCCACAGGCCCAGCGCCGCCAGCCCGCCGCCCCCACGGTGCAGGTGCAGTGTGGTGTACGTACATGGTGTGTGGCGGGGTCCGCCTGAGTGCGCGGCGCCGCAGCCACAGGCCCAGCGCCGCCAGCCCGCCGCCCCCACGGTGCAGGTGCAGTGTGGTGTACGTACATGGTGTGTGGCGGGGTCCGCCTGAGTGCGCGGCGCCGCAGCCACAGGCCCAGCGCCGCCAGCCCGCCGCCCCCACGGTGCAGGTGCAGTGTGGTGTACGTACATGGTGTGTGGCGGGGTCCGCCTGAGTGCGCGGCGCCGCAGCCACAGGCCCAGCGCCGCCAGCCCGCCGCCCCCACGGTGCAGGTGCAGTGTGGTGTACGTACATGGTGTGTGGCGGGGTCCGCCTGAGTGCGCGGCGCCGCAGCCACAGGCCCAGCGCCGCCAGCCCGCCCGCCCCCGCGGCGCCCACCGCGGCCGCCGCCGCCCCCGCGCCGCCCGCCCACGGCGCGCCGCCCCCGCCCCCCGCACCCACCGACACGCGCACCGGACCTATAATACAGTTTCAATATAAGCTAGGTACGAATATAAGCACAAATCGATCCAATTGATACACACACACACGCGCGCATCTACGACGAAATAAGCGGAATAGGCATAACAGTTCGAGGTGTCACGTCGTGGCCGACGCGTCATTCACGTGTTTTACCGACATTTTTCAAAACTGCAATACGACAAATCTACATTATTTTGACAATAAGTAGACCAGTACATTTTGATATCTTTTAGATTAACAACCCCTCAAATAATATAGTCAATGACGCATTATTTATAGTACCGAATATCTAATTAAATATAAAATAAGGTATGTATCTCACAGATGCCATTGTGGTAGATGAAAGCGTTGTCGGAGAACATGCCCTCGACCCAGGAGGCGACGTGCTCGAACACCAGATCGTAGCAGACGCCGCCCGGCAGCGACAGAGAACACGTCATCTCGTAGATCAGAGGACCCACCGTGCAGTTCTTATTCACTATGTCATCGTACTTCTTACACTTGCTTTCCTGTACAAAACAAACTGGGTCAATCAAAAGCTAATATAAAAATACTCTTTTAACATTGCGGTAGGTATTTAATAACCATTACAGGTGGCGTCAAAGGTCATGAATGCGTAGTAATTTTCACTATTTTGGCTGAGCGCTCAACGTTCGTGACGGCTCCTGTACTGTATAGTTCCACGCTAACGCAACCTTAAGGCGACATCTACACAAATAAATCTTTACTTCTAAGTCTGTCTTAGACTAAAAGATACTACCGCCACCTTAATTAGAATTCTCATTAAGCCTATAATACTATGCAATTTAATGTATTGAAAACTTACAGTTTCTGCTCCAATCCATAGGGGTGCACAAAACATAATAAATTTTGGATTATTCTTTATCAAAATACATTTTTAACTATGTTATGAATAAGAACCGATATTGGCTACTTATTGTAACTATGTGACCACAAATAAATAGCAAATATATTGGTCACACTATTAGTTCAGATAGGAACATTAAGTAAATAATGCAGCTACAATATATAAATATATGAATGATGTAGCCCATCCTATGTAATAAATACCAAGTTGCATGTGATATCATCAAGGTACAGACAGTAAGGCAAAGACAGGATTGACAAAAATATATAATACAGCCGAAAGACTGAATAAAACCAAAAATTACTAGTAGGTAGTTGGATGAGAAAGCTTCCATAGTTTTTTTTGTGTTTTCTCAATTACTTACTTACACAAACTATAAAGCTATAAAAGCAATTTTGCCTACCCCTCTGAAAATCCAATGCATGCCCCTGCTCGTTACAATAAAACATACAGTGATCACATAAAAAAACATAGTCATAAAAAGCAAATATGTATCTAATTAATATACATTTTCCTCATCATTATTTCTAAGAAATATAGTAAGATACATGAGAATTTGTAATCAAATTAGATAAGGTATTGATAGTATAATATTTATCAAATTCCATACAATTAAGCTATGATAGTTATGTATATAAGCTACTGACCTGTGACACATCTGTTCTGTTGTTCTTTTCACACAACTTCTTTTTTATTTTGGTAATAGGGATACCCAGGAACCAATGTAACACCATGCTATCTCTGGAAACAAATTATATCCATTTTACAGGTGACAAACTAAATAAAAATAATGAGATGTGGGAGATGAGTATCTACTCAGCTTACAATTTATCTTGAGTAGATATGCCATCATGAGTTTTGAGCTCAAAGTGATAATAGTGGGGGTAAATATGCATACATTTTATTTGCACCACACAGACAGAGACAGACTCGTAAAATGTCTACAGTTCAATCAAGGCTAACACTCAGCACTTGTGTTGGCACCTATAACAATATAGTTTAAGTCACAAAGTGATAATCTAACATGCTATTAGTGAAAGAAGTTTGTTTTACTGTACCAATGAGTTTTTCTCAAAACTTTTTGTGCAGTGATTTCACACCACACACTTTACTGTGAACGAAAAGATAGTGAGGAAACCTGCACCTCCGCCTACCACTTCGGGGAATATGTATGTATGTTTTTTTTTTGACATATAAAAATATTAATATTTTCTCTTTCAATAATAGGTATAGATAATCAATATAATAATTCTTCATTTATAATTGCTTGTTACCAGTGGTGTGCATTGCATATAAGCAGGTAAGCAGAAATTACAATTTGTGATCATTGAATACACTCATGTTGTGTGTGTGTGTTATGCTCGTATGTGCATATTTACCAAAACGTATGTACCTACGCCGCGACACATAGGAATGCACATAACCTGCCTACCTGCCTACTTATTGTTTTTGCCTACCCCTCTGAAAATCCAATGCATGCCCCTGCTCGTTACAATAAAACATACAGTGATCACATAAAAGAACATAGTCATAAAAATAAGACATTTAAATTGTCAATGTACTATATTGGTATTGCATACTGAAGTTATGACTATCAATTGGGCAGGAGCTGTTTGATATGTTTAAGTTGTTATATAATTAGTTATCCACACAACATCAACACTTACTCATAGGTAGTTTCAGTGAAGTTCAGTAGAATTTTAGAGAAGTGAGCCCGGGTCAAGGCATTCTTGATGTAATGGTATGAGTTGTCGGGAGGCAGTGAGGTGTCACTGGTGTGCATGGAGCCCTCCAGGCCGTAGCACCCAGCAAACACCAGGTCAAAGTTCACCGACAGGCACACCTGCACACAAGGAAACAAAATTGATCAATCATTCACTATTTACCTTCCTTCAACCTTCTCATGCTATGCCCTCCAAATTAAATTTACAAATTCAAATTAATCCTGTTGTGATTGTGTGCGTGTATATGAATGTAATCACCAGCCATTATCTATACATGTAAGAGAAAATATTACGGAAAGATAAAATAAATAACTTGCTTGGACTTACATTCTTACATGTGAAGTCCACATCGTGGAACATCTTCGAGTGTGCTTCCCTCCTCAGGGGTGAGAATGGACACTTGGTCTCATTGGCTGCTTTGTGGTAGAACAGCTCGAGGCGCCACTCGGTGGCGTTGGGGCGCAGGGGGGTACACCACGTCGCCGTGTACCGCCCCGGCACGCCGTCGGCCGAGGGCTCCAGCGCCATGCCCCTCTCCTCACCATCGCTGCACCTCGTCACCACGTCCCCATTTGTAACACACACGAACAACACGAGCACTGTCACCAGCATCCCTGATGTTTCTTGCCAAATACGTGCCATCTAACTACATGACAGGTGATACTATATGGCGAATTATCGTTCACCGCCAGCCCCTGCTATTAGTTAGACCACCAAAGAATTTTTATTTTGCTGTTTCTGGGAAACCACGGTTTAAGGAATAGCACAAGGCCAGGTAACACAGAGAAACACTGAACATATCTACTGAACGTTAAAACAGTAGCAGCATAATATCATTGAGGCATTCGACTCTTTATATAGTTAACTTGTAAAACTTGTTTGTTATTTTAATCCATTTAGTCGTCTAACCGATACGTGAGCGAATTATAAATAATTAAAAAATAAATACATCGACATGACGCTTCACTTTGACACTAACCACCTGTCAGTGTCACGGCACTGGCATTCATAAGCCACAGAAAAAATAAAAGGACATATAAGTATTTTGTCCTCTTTGAGTACACTAGGATCACAAACTATACTCTCTCAATTTCATCTTTGTCTTCTTTATCGATTTTTCGCTGAAAATAACAGCCGAGATTTTTCATTGCATTTTACCCCAAGATAGAGCATAAAGCATGACTTTGGGGAATGCAATAGTAATTTAGGTGACTGCCATGTTAAAACATTATGATATAAAACATGCATTTATACAAAAAACACTCGTTTGAAGAAAATTCAATTTATTCCCTAATTCATATAACACTTAAAATAAATTACAACTCAAACTTCACTGACACCACAATCACTGCACACCATAAATATATAGGCTTAGAATCCGATTTGGTGCGCGAGGAGCGCGTAGATGGCGAGCGCGGTGAGGCCGACGGTGGCGGCGTGCGCGGCGCGCAGCGCCAGCAGCGGCCACGGGCCCAGCGCCAGCAGGCGCCCGGCCGCCGCCTCCAGCAGCGGGCGGTAGGGCGCCAGCGCCAGCAGCGCCAGGACCACGGGCAGCGCGGGCCGCGGCAGGTCGGAGCGCGCCCACAGCCACACCAGCGCCGCCACGGCGCAGTGCCACACCAGCGCCACGTTGGACTCGGCGCACGCGCGCACGTACATCCAGTCGAACTCCGAGCCGCGCGCGCCCACCCATAGCAGCACGCTGCGGGTCACTATTACCTGCAAATGTTTCCTTGTTACAACTATTCAACTCTCACATATTCCTGTACATACACCATTTTAGTGTGTATGATTTTTAAGGTCTGACTAATCTAAATAACTAATATTTAACCACATAGGATACAGCACAATGCACAACTCAATACCATTGGGCATATGTATATGTATCAAATCAATAGCTTTGGACAACTAGCTGACAATGTGAATTGCACTTTAGTAGTTTCTTATGCATTTGAGTACAAATTCCTAACATAGTTGAAGCCATGGTCCATAGACATATATCCCACCTGGCTGGAAGTTCTTTGCTTTATTGGGACTTTGTATGATAAATTCCCTTGGCCCACAATGTATTTAAATTCCCTAAGTTACTTGCTGTTTGGTTCAAATGTTCATTATGTATTTTGTAAGGATTTTTGTGACTTTGGAATACTTGCTAAAGATATAATGTTACAATATTTACCTCAGCACTAGCCCAGCCAATGGCAGCCGTGAGAATCTTGGCATGACCTTTTCCGGGCACTGAGTTGAGTGCAAAGTACAGACCCAAGAGATCAGCAAAGTCCACTGTGGCTTTAAGAAGCTCCTGCAACATACAGAATAAAATGAGGATTGACCACACTCATTCATTCTAAAAAACTACTCACTTATTTTAAACAAGTCCAAGATCAGGTTTATAGTTTGTTTGGAAATTGACAGACATCATCAGAGATGTGTAATTTTTATTTTTGTGTAAGTTTTACAATGTGTATGATTATTTAAAAAATGTAATTCATCAACATTATTTGATTTGAGGTGGTCTATGCCCACCCCCATGGGATACAGGCGTGAGCATATGTATTTAATTTGATTGTTTCTTACTAAAGTACTCTAAGATGTAAAATCATCACAAGGACAATACAATTATAAATGCTATGTTACGACCATGTTTTAGAATGTTCCTTTTTTCTAAGAAGAATCCGGCATGATTACTCTTTCTACAATGCAAAGTGGGTTCTTCATTCAATGCTCTCACATTGTGTTATTCAAGTCCCCTATGATACTATTTAAATCAGTTTACATTCAATTAACATTGATTGCTATGTATATGATTCCTACATAAAACTGTGTGTAATAATAAGCCTTACCATGAATATGTTATATTCTCCATTTATGTGGCTGCTATCTGAATCCGGGAAGAAAGTAGCTAACAGCAGCATTTTGCATAGCTGCGTGAAAATGTACAGGCTGCCTGCATAAACGCATTTTGAAAATGTTGCGTATTCAGATCTGTAAATACATAATGTTCATTAGATAGCAGAAAGCAACTTACACAAGGTATTGTGGCAAATAAACTGTAATTTGTCCAATAACCTATTTACTGGGATTTATACTTACATGCCCGAAAACTTATAGACCATATGATACGGTCCGTAAACTAATGCTAGACAGTTCCCGAAGTGGTATAGCGTCATTTTAATAAGTTTTATATCACTTATAACACCATAAATAGTACTTTAATTAATTAAACTAATTAAATATTACCGTGTTTGAGTAGGTAAGAGCCTTCAAGAGATTTTTTTATCACTTTTTTATTATCTTGTCACTTTGGCTTGTCTGTCATTAGTATCACGTGTCACTGTCAATCAGTCTGTCAGAAACAATTTTTGCCTATGGTCACATATTTTTCTTGGTTGTAATTTTTTGATTTGATCCCCGCAACACCGTCATAGTTTTAGAAATAATACGAACATTTATTTAACACAAAAAAAATATGATTACTATATTAGACTTACTTTTCCCAAGTCTTACTGTTTCAAGACAATTGTCTTCTAGCTTGAGTACAGTAACGAGACGTCTGTAGCCCCCTTAGCGCATCAATAATTAATTTGTATGAATTGACATCAAAGCATGACAGCAAGTGACATTACAAAGGAAAGAACGCGGGAAGTTTTCAGTTTCAAAACACTATGAAGAACTCACGAAGCCTAGTTTAATTTAAAATATTATTCTGATTCCTTCCTAATTTTAAGGCAACTTTATGAATCGTATTTTATTGAATTCTACTTGAAAGGTAAAGTTGTTTGGTATATTTATTGAATAGTAAGAGCAATCAGTTGTTAAAATATTTTGCCTATGAAACATTTTTATTTATTGTATATCAAAGATACCCTATTATAATGAAATAATGTAAATAACTTCACTATAATAATTTTTTACTGTTCATTATCATGCCTGTATCTGTTATTATTTTTTAGCTATACACATGCTGAGTTTAGAGAAGGGTTGTAGTCGAAGGGGTGCTGGTTAAAAAAGGGTAAGTTATCTAACCCTTTCATTTTTTAGCACACGCGCAAGAGGGTAAGGGGTTTTTATCCAATAACAGGACAGGGTTTGGTGAATTTTGAATGTGTTTGTCCGAAGGAAAGCTCCATCTCCGCTCAGAGGGTACACCGCTCTCCGTCCAACACCAGTACCCTTTTGGTAGCGGTTGTAGTCAGGTGCCTTGCATATGCAAATTGATCCCTTTCATACATTTCATTCTATAACTTATTTGTATGATAATTAGCATGGTTCCAGTACATTTAAAATTTATAATTATCACCGTTCAATGGGTATGGAGCATATTTTTTTCTGAAACTTGTAATATTTCTATTGATTTGTTAACATTGTGTAACAGTGTAGCCAAAATGGATTTATTTGGATTATTATATAATTACCTGGTAAGTAGACATTTTTAATCTTTCTTTAAACTATGTTAAATCATCAATCAAATTATTTTTGCTAAATAGTATCATATAGGTAAATGAAAATTCTGAATAATTAAAATTAAAAAAATATAATAGGTGGGTTTACAGACAATTGAATGGGTTGAGTTGTCTGTGGGTTGGATAGACAGGGAAATAGGCAGTCTTATACATAATTATAATTAATATACTAGTAATCTGTGTAGGTTGGATACAATAATTTTCCTTAAAAAAAAAAAATTTAGTTTTGGTAAAAGTAGATCAATAATTTAATTTTCCTTTATTAAGCAGTACTTAAATAAATTATTTCATTTTCGGCATAAATTTTATCAATAATTAGATTTTAAAATAATTATAAAATTGCTATTGAATAGGCTTCTGGGGAGTACGGAAGATAGTTTCAAACAGCAGGTCATGTGGTGTTAAAACCGTTTCTCCATTAATTTCTGCACGGATTTAACAAGGAAGGCAAACTTCAACTCTCGCTCTCGCTGCAGAGCAGTCAAATCTCATAGTTTGCCATCAATTTTAAGAAAAATACTTACGGAGTTGATGCAAATGAAGCAATATGCTAACATCAAACTACGCCGCTTTCTCCTTGGTAGTTTGATACGGATCGATATACCTTGTGAATAGATCGTTATTTTGTATTTAGTTTTATTATTAGATAATGTCGAAGCTTGAACTACGAAAGCGATTAAACCAAATATTGCATTAGCCGTAAAAACCGCTGCCTCAAGTTCACATCCGAACTCGTATTTTAAAGTTAACAACTTCTTGAGGAATCCATCTTTACATTAATATAATTAATTAACATAATTAGTGTAATTGGCATTGTATGCCGTTCTAATTATCGAATAAATAAATTAAAAGCTGGTTGAAATAATCATTGAATGTTTTATATTTTCCAATTTATAATGTCAAATAGTACTCGTAGAAATCGCTGAAATTAAAGCAATATTACCAATATTATAGCTTGAATACTGCGATTTCAATCTCAGCATGTGTTACGTACTACTATACCTACTTCTTTCTTGATTTGAGCAATGATGGAACTTGGTTACCTCTATGCAAAACTCACTTAATCATGAAAGGAATTGAAACCAACAAATTATCCAAACACTCGTAATATTAGTCTCGCTTAGGTAACGAATTGAAACATACACAGGTGTTTTCAATTCAATTTAGGAGGTAACTACATAATGTACCGTTATAAAGAATACCTACTATAATATATTTTTATTTCAATAGTGCGTAATAGTTGAGTGTTCACATTTGCGAGTGGCGCACGAATATTTGAAACGGAGAGAATAGAATAAAAGATGGTGTCGTGAGGAGTCCACTCACGACATCCCTCCATTACAAGCATTGTCCTCGTGACAATGGACGGTACCATAAAGAATCGCGGCCATTAGGTAAATTTCCTTATTCATTTTTTTGCGTGACACCCTCGCCGCGTAAAAAGCGGGAAAAAGATATTTATCATGTGGAGAGGATATGGCCCTCGCGAGATCTCAATCTTGATGGTGGCGTGAACTTGTTCCTGAACGTAATCGATTACTGGCCACTGATCCAGGTGCCACTGGCACTAGTGCTTTCTTGGATTATATTATATTTACGTATTTTATGGTTTCAAATAAGATTTGACCTCGAGAGGTCAATCTTAGATAAATTTCTTGGATGCCCTGAGAATTCATTGTTATACGTAAATAAAAACCGTGGGGAGGATTACCACAAGGTAAAAAACTCATGGATGTTTGGGAAAAAGCCAAAGACTGAAGTCTTTGGCTTTTTCCCAAACATCATTTCATTGTTGTGACGCTAGAAGTTCTAAAGCTCATTACTTCGCATTACTAAGATGTAATGAGCAGGTACGTAAGTACCTAAAATTGTCAAATTTTAAATCGTAGCGTCACCTATTTATTAATCGCTATTCGTTGAAACATAATTAAGAGCATTAGTCGCTACGCACACAGCTTCCGTAGACAAGCTGGCGAGTACAGCCGTATTTCCTAGCAATCAATAACATATTATAGGAAAATTATTTCAATTTGGTGAGCGAGGATGCATTATTCAAGTCACGTTCGCAGCAGCATGCGAGTGTGGCACGCAGATAAGCGAGCATTGAGCCGAAAATGCCGAAAGTCTGAGTGCCTGGGGATCTTATCGGAAACGGCTTACGGTGACCCCATGCAAACTCCCTAATGCGACATTGGTCACCGGCCCCTCCGTGCTGTCGAGCCCTCCGGCGATCGATCTCGATGCAAAATTGCCGATACCGAGGGGATACGTTACTTTTGTTTCTAACTCTTAATTTTTTTATTGCGTTATCTAAAAATAGCAGGGCGCTGGTAAAATGTATAATTTACTTATATACCTAATAGGCGAACAACAGCGTTGTTTAAATTGCAATGCAAATGTAGAAAGCAGACATAGATAGTAAGTAGGTAGCTACATTATGTACTTACTATATTTATGAGCTACGTGTTATCATGCCGTTGAGGTCGGGAGTGTTGCGGCTGATCAAAAAGTCCTATCCGGTTTTATATGCCACTGAATATTGAGCGACGGTCGGTGTTATAGCCAATACATATTTTGCAATGAGGCACAGTGGCCGGCCGCAGGGTGAGGCGAGGGTCGCTCGGGGTGGCCGGACCAACACATGAATAATTGTTAGACGCGATCAACGGGAACTTTGAATACTTCAGTGAGATAGCAAGCTGCTCTATTTTATATCTAACTACCTATGGCGCGTTCAAAATGCTACCTTGAATTTTCAGTTTCGAAAGCAGAATGAAAGTGGTGATGGTTAATTTGGTTAACTACCGTACTTAATTATTAGTATTAAGGTCCAGCTTTTGGTTTCATTGTTTAAACCACTGTTGTGAAATAGTTGGTGGAGTAGACCCCCTCGAGAGGTGGCTGTTCCGCGGACAGTGGTAACTATTCTTAGAGCAGTGTTGCGTATTGTTTACCGGGTCATAAATATTAAAGACGGCTCGTGCGACGAGTATTTCAATTCGACAGCGTCCTCGGATCCCCTTAGATTTTAGGCTTACTCTTTCCGCGGATTAGAGCGGTTTGATGTATGGCGGTGGATGGCGGTAAATCAAATTTTGATTGGTATTTTCTTTGTGGAAAGTCGGAATCCTCCGCCGGGACGCGTCCTGTAACGTGGGTTAACCGATCCCCAGGCGCGCCGCCCGTCTTATGTGGATTGTACCTATGTACTTCAAATACATTTACTATTTCGGTCCGCGAGATTGACATTTTATTTTTTGTCCGAAGGTAAATAATACGACACTCCAAGGCTTAGGTTGCGTCGTTTCTACTTCCCACTCATTTCCTTTATTCTTACATATTTTATACTGTCATTGTAATAGGTACACAAAGGCTTGATTGAGTAACTAGCTGACATATCAACGAACAGCTTAACAGAAACTGGAATCATCTATTGCCGTGGGCCTATTTTGTACGATAAGCAAAAATAATTTTAAGTGAGCTCTTCATAATTTATTTAGTCGTTGAATTAATTTTTCAATCGAATTATTTGAATCGCTTAAAAAATACTACATATTAAAGTTTTATGTGAGGACTATCCTGTATTCACGTTTGGTTTCTACGTAACTATTATTATATCTGAAATTGTCATCTATCTGAAAAGAGGGTGAATGCAACTTGATTGCTTGAAGGCATGTAGTAAAGGGGCCACAACCAGCAGAATTGATACAAATTTAAGTTTACCTAGGGCCACTGCAATCTAATTTGCTTGGATAAGTTGATTTTTGTGAAATAACTTGAAGTCGGGGGCTGGCTCGTAACCACTCGTGTGATCCAATTGCGGCCCGCTTGAGAGCTTCAAACGGATTGAATCAAATTCGGGCGCCCTTTAAATATTTGAACTGATGGATCAGAGGAGAGCAATAGGGATCGCTGGGGGGCACAGGGGCACACACATCACTCTTTGCTTTTGTACATTTCATTGTTGCGACCATGTTATATTATGTTTATAACTTGAGATATTCTCAAGAAAGTGTGTATGTACATAAGAATACGTCGAGCGGCTCGAGCGAGATGCGCGGGTCGCGGGTCGCGGGTGGGGGTGGTGGGCACCCACTTCGGGATAAAAAAGGATCCCGAAAAATTCTCGACCCTTTTTATACTAAATAGATAGCTAACACGGCCTGAGTGGAGTTTCAATGGATGCTTTCTCGGCGGAAGAAGCGACCTGTAAGGAATCGAGTGAGGGGCAGTGAAAACCATCTTATGTACCTACCTACCTACGTCGCGTGTCACACAGTTTTTCCTTTTATTTTTTACGCGTGCCCTCCTCGGAGGGATAAGAGGAATTCTTTTTAAATTGGAAATGTTTTCTAAGAGGATTACGATTTGCGGAGGTGTACGCCGACAGCGGGCATAGGGAATAAGGGGCCGGTGCTTACACTGTTTTGTGTTGCCTCCGGATTCTTTTATCGTGTTTCAAGTGGGATTTTATCGCATTCAGATGCTTGCTGAGTGTAATAATGGCTGCCATAATACTACCTTGTTTAAGTGACATTATCCATAGATATTGGATAGCGAGTACGCCCAGTACGGATAGAGTAAAGTCGTGGCATAATGTTTGAATTAGTAATCCGGCACCGAGTCTAATAAAAATGACAATTTCCAATTCGGCTGCAATAAAATGTTAACTCCCACAGTCCCCTAATTCTTAAATATTTTTCCAAATGTAGAGTTTAACAATGTCCACGTTCTGAATGACCATTACGAAAACATAAAGCCCGCTCGAATGGCACTATTATTGTGTCAAATTCAAAATTTCCTTCCAAAATAGCTCTAAAGATCCTCAAAATAGTGGCGCAACTCGCTTGCGAGCTAGTTGTAGGCATGTGTCGGTGCATGCATGCGAATGTTCCGTGCATAATGCAAGGGATTTAGTTAAAATGTTCTCAACGCCCCCGTGCATCATGTTCGGTGAGCAATTTGAATTACTTTGTTGGACGTTCAAAGCTTTAGATAAACACACAATTACCTATAAGTACCGTTTCTTTTATGCACCTTTTATTTGATCGACGACAGGAACTTGACCGATATAGCAAGCAATGACTTAGGTCCGGCTCTAATACAGCGTTATTCCCACGTGTGAATGTGTTAATGCTAATTCTCTAATAATGTCATAATCAATTGATGCACTGTATAACTGACATTTCCGTCTTTATTTTTTGCGCAAAGTGCGAAGGTAATCCCAAACAAATGGCCACCTGTCACAGTCGAGTGCAGTATAATAGCCATTCACACACAATACACGTGACATCTATATAAATACAAGGCACTTTGGGTAGAGTAGAAGTATATGTCTTACTTTTAAATATGTATGACATATCACACATATGAGCAACTTACTTACATAACATTATATCAACTTAAGAGGCTTCAAATTAATTATAAGACGAAATCAAAAAATAGGTGTATGGGAAGGCTAGAGTTTAAGTTTTTATGTTTGTGTGACTAGATGGCAAGACGTGTTAATTTCAGAGTTCCGCCTTACTGTTACAAAGGTTGGGGGTGGGAAAACTGCTCGAGTAGGTTCTACACACGACGGGTAGCACAGGTTTTTGTTCTGTTGCGTGCGGACTACTTGGATCTTTGGCCCTGTCTGTCTAGTTGATCGCTCAACAGACAGCAAAGCATACATCATATTTCTTTTATAATGTATGTCTTTGTGTAATGTTGTTGTGATATTAATTATTGTACCAGCTGTGCCTCCCACGTAGACTTAATTTCATGGGTGCCTTTATTTCTCAGAACCCTATTTTTCTTTAAATAAAGCAAGGCCTAAGTTACTCCTCCTGACATTAGCTATGAAAGTCCCTTTAAAATCAGTCATTTTGGAAATTAGCTGGAAAGGAACAGACGGTCAAAGAAAATAAATATAAATGATTATTTTATAATGTGAATACCGTATACTTATACTCTAATATGCATTTAGTGTAAATCTGTTAATTTGGAAATTTTATTTATTCAAGGAATCCCAGTTAGTTAATATGAGTGATGTACTGTCAAAATACCTGAAGCATACGTGTACCTACTTGCATACAAACGCGTTGTATATGACACAGTAAGGTAGGTACAATTATTTTATACTTAGTCGTTATTCCCAAAACATATAGTTTATAGTGCGATATCATGTCGGGTCCTTATAGCACCGGGTGTAGGCCACAAACATAATGTGCCCTTTATTTCGTATTGAGATCATTTTAGTATTACGACTACATCTTGGAGGCACATAAACCAGCTGTAATTCGCTCTACGGCGTTCCTAAATACCACTAATGAAATATAGGAAAGTAAATACTCCTCACAGTTCCTTCAACAATCCGTTTGATTATCACAGTTATTTGGTAGCGAGTTACTACCATAGCCTTCGTGATCAATTCTAGATAATCCCGTAGAATTACTGAAGTTCTCATGAAGCGTATGTATTTACTTACATAAAGCTCTTGTCTTATCAAAAGCACACCACTTTCACCACACGATTTCCACATCACCGTAAAGCTCGTGGTGTGACTTTACTGCATTATTTTTTTATAGAATACATTGGTACGGACGGACGGACCGGGAGATGCTTACGTAGCTAGATCGAACCACGGATTGATTTACAAGAGATATGTAATGGGTAGGTACTTGATTACTTAAGTTTTTGTGCAATGTAATGTTGATTTTACAATAAAATTCAAGCATCATGCCATTCGCTTTAAAATCGCGTAGACGTGTCATAGACAATTTAATGTAAGTGTATAGATTAGTAAAAGGAATACATTAGTATACGAGCGTGACGTGAGCTCGCCGCCCGCGCCCGCGCCCCCGCCTATGGTAATAAAACGAGGCACATTATAAATCGCGAGGGAGATATTGTCCATGGTTATTATACTCTCAGCCAGAATGTCCACGGGCCGTGGTGTTGTTAAATATTTTATTGTTTTTTCACTGCGCCGTACACATCGGTGTATTCGGCATCATTCTGCTTAGTACACTATAACGCACTGACATAAACGTGTTATGTCGGAAATTAGTCTCCGTGAATCGTAAACTGATAATGCTTCGACGAGTATTACTAATACCTTTACGGTGTTGCTACAAAATTACTACTCACTGGTATCTAACTGTGTTTATATTATAAACACTATAAATAAATATAAGCTTACTACAAGCAGTATGGAATCTAGGAACAAATCGTTCGAAATGACGCACAGACAGACGCGCACATCTACGTGATAATAATCGGTCTCGGTGTAATGTTAATAGGGGGTGTTGTGTGTCACGATAACGTGGGCAAATCGACATTACTTTGACAATAAGTAAAAGAGTAAGTAAATTTGAATGAGACAACCCTCACGCTTAATGAAGAAAACGTTCTGATTCAAAAAAAATGTCTAGGTTCCATACTGCTTAATAAGTAAGCTTATATTGTTCTTGTTGTCTGTGTATGTGATATGCCTGATGTGTAACGATATAAGTACAAATACTGATTGACAGACAGAATGCACAATTAACACGTCTCGTATCGTTATTTGAATGTAATATTGTGTAAAAAGAAATCGTAACAATGTATTTTCTGTTGTTGCACCACTTTAGAAATCTGTTTTTCAGTAGACTAATAAGTACTCGGATATTTTTAATTTCAGTGGAAATGCAACAGACAGGCACTCGCATTAACAGTATTAATGCGAGCATGAGAGCCTATAATTATCCCAGTATCTGTATTAATACTAACACTAAGTTATATAAAAGCTGAAGAGTTTGTTTGTTTGCTTGAACGCACTTTCGATTTGAAAAAATACTTCAGTGTTAGATTAATCGAGGAAAGCTATAGGCTATAAATCATCACGCTAAGACCAATCGCGGATTAAAGTTAGTGTAAGCCCAAAGTAACTATTAGTATATCTATATATCTATACAGATAAATAAAATGAACTGTCTGTAATTCTAAAATTACAGCTTTTCACTAAATGCATATAAAAGCATACACGCTACTAACACTAAAAAAGTTTTAATTTTTTTCTCTGTCTGTTTGTTCCGGGTAACTTCTGAAACGGCTGGACAGATTTTAACGTGTCTTTCACTGGTAGGTAGCTGATGTTTCAAGGAGTAACTTAGGCTACTTTTATTTATTAAAAATATTAGGGTACCGCGACAATAAGGATGAAACTAAATCTACGCGGGTGAAACCGTGGGGCACAGCTAGTAATTTAATATAAGAAAATGGTAGGCTCACATATTAGTCTCACCGCGACATGGAGATAATGGCGTACTAATGGTGCTATCTGACGGCAATGTTCCGATGATGAATGATGATCAAGGTATATTGACACGTGCGGTGATCCCTGAAAGGGTTGCCAGTGTCGCGCACGCATTATCGCTAAATGATGGATGCCACTCCATCAGCTACCGACTCGATATTGCTCTTATCACTAAATAGGTCGCTGTAACCAGCAACTAATATTTGATGCGTGTCTACATCAAGTATTAGTTACTTGTTGTGTCTGAGGTACAAACATAACTACTGCGGTTGTCCTATTACATATACATCTCTGCATTCAACAAAAGTCTAAACAATTTTCCTTTATTTTTCGCTAGACAAAGCGTCCGTTTTACAAATACATACAGCTACAGTTAAAAAAATCTATTTTAGATTTTTATGAATCTAGTAGTGAAACTCCTTCCTTCCATTTAATTCATCATCATCTCCCTGACCTTAATCCCATGTATTTGGGGTCGGCACTTGGTTCAAGCCGATGTGGCTGATCTCCTGATTTTTATACGAAGCGACTGCCATCTGACCTTCGCAACCCCTTTTTCGAGGAAAATCGGCAATCTGGGTTAAGCAGTGTCAGACTCTCTTAGGCCTCTGGCTGACCTGTAACGATTGCCAAAGATGTTAAATTGGCAACCGGGACCGACGTCTTAACGTGCTCTCCGAGGCACGGAGGCAACTCGGGCGGTCACCCATCCAACTACTGGCCACGAGCTCCTCAATCCTCCATTTAATTCATAAAAGTTTAAAATAAAACCTACTTTTCCCTCGATTATATAAATCTTAAAGAAGAGTGCGGAGAATTGATGGTGTGCGTAACCCAATTCATGATTCATATTTTCATGGCAACTTCCAATAGATTAGCCGGCACAAAGCCACTTGACGGACTGACTCGACGTGACGGGGCATTACTGGCAATCAATTTATTCCATTAACATAAACTCGCTTTATGAAATTTCCCTCGGCTGAAGCGGCATGATTAATATTTCAGCGGTGACTGGCGCGGGTAACCGACCGGAAGCTATAGCCTGCTTATCTAATGTACACACACACATCTAGCACGTTCTATATCCACCGTTTCAGATGACAATATATCGTTCAATTAAAGATGACTATTATTATTTCGGAAAATTATCTTTATCCTATTTGCATTAATTTGGCCTCAAGCATCAACACTCGTCTTAAAGTGCGTGGCTTTTTCATTTATCCATGTGATTTCAGTTTCATGCAAACATTTATTCCCTTCGCAAATTTGTATAAAATGTATTAAATATATATATACATGATGGACTCGGATAACTTCACCATAAAACGGGAGAATCAACTAAGTTAAGTTTATAGTAAGTTTGCGGCAGCCGGGGAGAACGGTACAATCCATTAAAGCTGAAAAAACACTTGAAATTCAGCCGCTCATACAATAAACATCGTCCTGTGAGCCGCGCCTGATGTTTTTATACTTCCCCTACATACGCCGGACTTTTTGCCAGATACCTTGCTTTTTTACCCGTCAATTGGGATTTTTCTTATTTTGTAGCCGGAATAGTAAAAAGAGTTTACGTTTATAAGGTAGCTTCACGCTCCTTGCTGGTTGTCAAGTGATAACTACTCAGGAGGGCATTATTCTTGATTGTTATTGTATTGGTTTGTTGTTGTTTGTGTGTGTAATGCACTAGATTTCAATGTATTTTACCAATTCATCCGCCTTAATCAATATTAAAAAATATAAAATAACCTTGATTAAGTAACAAAAGCGTATAAAAACGTAATAATAATAAACATACAGCTTTTTGTGTAAAAAAATAAAATGTTTATAGTTTTTACCCTCAGCTTAGCTCCCAGGCTCCCAACACACGAGAGCCTTATTATTCCGCGCATAAAGTGGGGAATATTTTACCGTGGCGGCCGTCGTCAGGGGATTTCGAGCGGCGGCCAAAAAAATTGATGCGACTTATCTCTGGAGCGCGTGTTTTTAACCCACGCTAAGCGTATGACATGTTTTATGTATGTATGGGCGTGGCGGCACTGGGCACTCGGGGCTGGCGCTCTGGACCACTGCACCTACTGCTCACGGTACACATGCATCTCATTACCTCCAACCTGTTTGGCCACTATCCTACTTTATCATACGGACTAGCTTCCGTCCGTGACTTTGCGCGCGTGTTACTACGGATCCCTAATTATCCTCGATTCATAATATAGCCTGTGTTACTAAAGAGATAATTTGGTACTCTATTAGTGAAAGAATGTTTGAAATCGCAGCCTATTAAAATACAAACAAACAATGAAATCTTTCCTCTTTATAATATTTGTATGAACAATAGGACAAATACATATATTTATTTAGAGTTTTCATCTAAAACATTAGGTACTTAAATCTAAAAATTTTACAGGAATCCTAGGTCCTAACAAGTAGTTCCAATATAAACAGTAAGTTGTTGCTCCCCAAATTATGGAAGATTACATTTATGAGATTTAATTGACTTGATGTAAATTCCACCTGTAATACAATGTAATAATACATATTTGTAAATTCAAATAGTATAATAATGACGCCTACATACATACTCGTACTATATCACTATGATAACTTTAAACTCTATGTCCGTACGTATTCATACTCCGACTGGGATGAGGGTCCTCTGACCTCTCGTGCCTCTCGTTGATGCGGGTGCATATTATTTAGCATTCAGTTCATACTCCTCACGGCTGTCATCAAGGATTCAACGAGGACCTCGCCTCGCACGCTGAGGGTGGGTTTGTTCTACAACAATAAAGCGATCATAGATTTCACAGTGCTGACAACTTTGCTACCTCTCAACCATTGGTATTATACGAAACGAAATCGAATATCAAGTATAGTAATTAAATCGATATTCAATGTATAATCGAATCGGTATGGCATATGGTATAAATTTTTGGCTTTATGTCAAAGCCAAAAAGTGATACCCTTTTTGGACAAGGTACAGTAAGAGTCGAGAATCCTTTTTTTGTGCATTGACCGCGGACAAGGGAAGAGTTATGTCCTATGACAAATTACGGCATAACTCCGTAATGGTGTATGAACCGGATGACTGCGACCCCGTCCTAATGGAATAAGGTTTATAATTCAAAAGCCAAATTAACATATTTTAATTGAAACAAATTGACATAAAGCCGAGAATCTCTTTTAGTTGTTATGTTGCATCTATTTATTGGCACTGAATTATTCGCATGGTTCGTTGTAAACATTAAAAAAATACTAGAATACGATTCAAAGTAGGATGAGCGATTAAGACCTTAAATACACCTTACAAGTATCAAAGGACGCGTTAAGGAGCCAGGAAGCATATTTGATTGTTCTTGTAGAATATAGTAATATATTGTAAGATACCGCGGGCACAGTGCGCCTCGGGCCGTGTATGGGCAGGTTTTAGCGGCGCCCGGCGTCGTTTACTATAACGAATGGCACATTTATGTCCTCCCTGCAGTTTTATGTGCACCGCCGTCCGCTTGAATAACATATTGCAACATACCACTCATACACGTTACACGGTACCTATAGGTACTGCTGGCGTACCTAACTAGGTACTCTTACTCAATGCACCTCATTATACCTACTGGATCTTGTTAAAGAGCTCGTAGATTATCTAGTAGTAGTATCTCGTAGATAGAGAGTCTACTAGTTACTTATTACTTTTGATCTAGATGTCATTTTATGAATACGCATTGCAAGCGTATAGGCTGCAGTAGCCGCTAGTAGCCGCTAGTAGCCGTAGCGTATAAAACTCTTTAGTACTGCAATGTTTTTTTTTTGAAATGGATCTTATTGCTATTTCCTCTGCGATGAATCCAAATATAAGTGAAGTAAATCAATATGGAATAGTAAATAATAACTAGCTAGAGGAGCAGTCAGGCATCGGTGGTGAGGTATTGAGTTGGCGAGTGAAATATGCGCGGTGGTGCGGCCAATTATTAGCATATTGCGAGGCGGCGGGGGTCCGCCGGCCGGTGGTCCGTGCGGAACCCCGCGGCTAAATAAACATGTCGGTGCCTTTATCCACGGATGCAATGCGCTCTGCTAATGATATTGCCTCTTCACCATTCTCCATATTAAGTTTTACGTCTAATAACCACCAGTAATGTTGCAATCGGCAAATTTTGCATTTGCATAAGTCAAAATAGACTTGCTCTTGTATTCACTTCACATTGTAGCCACTTACCTTTCTATGCATGTTTCGAGAATAGTGCATCGCTATCCTTGCAAAGGTCTCGTTAGTTAGTCTCAAGTTTAATTAAATTTTCTTTAGTCCTCATGTCCGTTCATGTAATTTGTAAATTTTCAATTAAATGTTTGATTGTAATAAAAATCAAGTCTCAATTTAATATAATAGTCACGTTATAATGTGGGTAAAGCATGGGTTGACGTTGTCTCTACCACATCAACATGGAGCTTTATTGACCAATGTATGTGATTTCATGTAAACAAGGCCTTTTAAGTTAATATGGCATATGTGTAAACAAATTCGCGTGAATACAATAGTGCGGCGGCGGCGGCGACGGTATCGCATGCTGTGTGGCTGACCCGCGCCGCTGCCCGCCTGATGTACGACTTTAATTAGTATTAAACGCAATTAAATACTGCGTGCGCCTTCATCGCACACATAACACGTAACTTGCTACGTTTAGTCGCGTTCATATTTTACCGAATCGTCAGATTTGTTTTAGTACATACATATGCTCACGCCTGTATTCCCCGAAGGGGTAGGCAGAGGTGCTGTAATAACAACATCTACTTTTCAACGAAGCTGATTAAGAGCCAACGTGTTAGATATTGAGTCTATCGCCGTCTCAGTCACTATACTCGACTTTGATTTACTTTTCAGACTTATGCAGCTTTTCTCACGATGAATCCCTTTACCGTGAAGTATGTGGTATGAAATAAAATAACTAAACATAAGCTTTTTACATTATTACAAGCCCCGTTGCGATTCGAACTTGCGTCTTGCCAAGCAAGCGACTGCTCAAATCCTACGCCTTAAATCAACCCTTGGATTATATCTCTTGAAAGACTCGGCGGCGGCATGTAGACATGTCATGTAATAATAAAGTGTATCACTTCATAAAATATCAAAACAATAATGTTTGCGCACCCGGTTACATTCTCCGCCTGTCCATATCCAAATCATTGCGTCGATTTATTATCCCTGAGATGCGCTCGCGCATTTTCTGAGAAGCCCCCGTCCCCCGTCCCCGCGCCTGCGTGCGGTGTGACTAATACCTTTACGCTAGTTTATTTCACGAGCCTCGGTTTAATGCCGCTTTATCTATGCTCAATCTCAACATGAATTACTTTCACACACATTTATCCCTTTGGCACAAAACATACACTTAAATAGTCCTTAGTTTAAAAGTAACTACAAGTCTTTCAGTGATATGAATTTAAAAAGGGAAGGACATAGTTTTTGTCCGAGTTTGGTCTTGTTCTAGTCGTCGTTTAAACCATGTTTTGTAATAAAGGGGTTAAGGTTCAATACAGGTTCAGTTCTTAATTCTTTGAAGTGTGAATCAATGTGAAGGTTACATTGAACCTGAATAGTAATGGGATCGGTATCGATTCGATAGCATTGTAAGTGCCTCACATGTAGGATGTATCGATTAGTTTGGTGGGTATTACGCTAAACGCGTCGGTGCGTGTGATGCGGCGGCGGGCCCGCTTTGTGTCCACCGCAGAGACCTCGCCTCTCCACAGCCACAATCTGCGAATCTCTAATGAGCTCCCCATATCTCAGGGCTTGCGCAAACTTATAAACTTTTAATATTCTCGGAGCCATTTCTTGGCATTACGACTGGTCTCCAGTTTTCCTTGCGATGTTTCATTAGACATTATAAATATTCTATACCCAGTCAAAAGTCGTTCTAGTCAAATAAACAGCCCAATCCGAGTCGAGTGAAGGGAATTAGTGATCATAAATATGTAAAAAAATTATGCAGAATGTCGGTTAAAAAGGTTGCGTTTATAATAGATTTCTGCCTAAGCAAATAAATATACCTTGTAATTATCCCATGGCTACATTAGATTTAATGAGGTCTACATAATTACAAACATTTGAGTAGGCAAGCAAGCAAGGGTTACATTACAATTATGTAGTCTCGCATTGTAAGTCCCTCCGATTTCTCGTTACAGCCGCAATTACTCTTTGAAGTGGCACTAATTAAAGGCGATGGTGCATTCTTGGATAGTTTCTAGATTATATTTATTCGGAATCCTCAGCCCTGGGCTTTGCGGCGCCGCCGTCACCTGTCATCCATCAGTCTGCGACAACGCGCATGCGCACACCCGCGCACACACCCGCGCGCGCGCACACCGCCGCTAACAAATTCAAATTTAACGGTACTACGTTCCGCGGAATGCAACAAAAGGATCCACATTCCGATTTATTTCGCCGGTTGAACTAGTTCCGACACACGGTGACAAAAAAGGGACGCACGTCAGCGGCGAGCTATGATAATGGCTCGCTGAATGTTTAAGATAATCACGCTCGTATTCATCGGTATTCTTTGCGGTTGCACGACGATGCTTTATCTTGTGCTACCGCTTCACCAATACGATGCCGTCGCCCTACTGCTATTGGTAGATACGTATCACATACGTTCAGAACTGCAGTTGATGATGTTTGATTGGCTTCATATCTTCACATTTCTCCATAAGGTTGTCAAAGGGGGGAAACATCACCCACTATTCGAGTAAACTTTAAGCAGTAAACTAGCTTGCAATTAAAATAAATGTTTTATGCTGACGATGATGCGACGGTCTTCCAAAGGTCTTGCAAATGACGCGTTTTAAAGTGAATGAGCTCCATTCCAGTATAGTAAACATGTCAATTAATTGAGAAGATGAACCGTTGGTGGCTGGTGACATGTTGATAGAATAGGCAGACTTAAGTAGCATGCGGGCCGAGGTCAATCCTCGAGATCCTCGCATCAGTATGCCGAAGCCCGCGCCGCTCTCAATTGCCTGAATTAGCATACTTATGCGAGGCGCCGCCAAATTCGCTTTGTATCGTTGCTATCAAAGAAAACACCGATCCAACACAATTACACACTCTACACTCCTCGAGATAAAGTTCAGAATGTGTACTCGTATCATTGGAATAAATATCCAGGAATTTTGTTGCGATTTGAATCTTGCTTCGGAGACATAAAGGTTATAATAGAGCGGTGGGACCGTTTAAAAGTATCGTCAGGCACTGAACTCTGACCTCCGTGTAATGGGCACAAATTGATCGCGGAGGCAAATTTTTTCAACTCATTAATCGTGCGCGTGATAGCATGCATGCTTTGGTCTCGATTCTCCGAATAATGTTTTACCTTTCTAATAACCATTATATAAAATTGGAGTATGTTTCCACCTACGAACGGAACTTCTAAAAAGAGTTCTGAAATAATTCGGTTAAGTACCTAAGTACTTAAGAATACTAATTCTTCAACACAGTGTTCATCAAATATGATATACATTATAAGAAACTACCTCAGCGATGTTTTGATAATTTAGTATAAAAAAGCCCACCCCTAAATGAAAGAGTAAGGTACAAAATTCTTGACAGACAATTTAATTTGTGAATGTTCATTTTATTGATTTCATATTAAACAGAATTCTTTTCGCACAAACATACAAATATAAAGTAAGCTACAACCCAGTATTTATTTGTTAGTTCATTATTACAAGTAAAAGCCATAAAATGATTGTATTAATTAGCCATTACAATAAAATTGGCATTAGTATTACGATTACAGTAACTGGTCAGAAGATGGCGCTAGATGTACACATCTGTCGCGATGGGCTTAGCCTCGTGTACTGTTGACATATTGAACACCAATTAGCGACGAAACGAAATAATATAATTATAATTATTACGTTTTTATACAGTATTTCATCATAGCAAGAATTTAATGAAGGGGGAATATACACACATTAATATGCGGAGATGTTTTATTCTACGTTAAATTTCCATTTACAGTATAATTTCTTAGCAGAAGAATTTAATAAATAAATTAGGGAGCCATATCTACAGATACAGTTTACGCCATGCAAATCGGTCTACCGAACAAAACATCGCGTATCATTAAACACTACAAATACAGGCAGGGCAAGAAGCGCCTTGTTTGTGAAGTTTTGAGGTGAGTGATTTGTTCGTTCACCATCAAAGTATCTAACCAGGGTGATCTAACGTGTGGCATTCAGCACTGCACTGTTCTGTCTGATGATTGCTACTTCGGTTATTGAATACTATATTAGTAGGCCTGGTTTACTGTCTATGAAACATTTAACTCTAGTATTAAGTTTCCTAAGTATTAAGTTACTCTAGTATTCCTAGTTGAATACATTATTGTGTTTGTTTCATTGAATAGGTGTAATAATAGTAGGCCGTGACATAGATTCTCGTGATTAATAGTTTTCCAGGTTAGAATTATGAACATAAATTTTAATGTACCTAACTGGCCATTCTCGGCTTGGAAGTATCGTGCTCGCGCGCAACTTATGTGATTTTGTTGTAAACGCAAGCAACATTATAACTGTCAGCTATGATATACCTACATCTGCATATGCAACACTCGCAATCCTAAATTATCTGTTCAGATTAATTAAATTGAATTGTCTGAATTGAATAATGTTAATAACAAAACTTTATGTCTGTTTGTTTTTCTCGGCTAAGCTCTGATACGGCTAGCCCTATTTAACGGGACTGACAGATAGCTGTCGTTACAGTTTACGTGACTAAAGTAACATATATTGAAAAAAATAAACTGGATTCCGCGAAATAAAACCACTCTTGAAATTAAGTCTATGCGAGGGAAACTGCGGGCAGCTAGTTAATATGTTAAACATTATCCAAAGAAATAGATATTATGTTTCTTACTAGTTGGCTTAAAATTAATATAAAATAACGAATTAGCCTGACGCCCTCCTAAACTAAAATAGGAGTAACAGCGAAATATCTAATGCCTTAAGATTTCCGACTACCCAAATATATGATTGCAATGATATGGTTGGTTTACAAAACTGTGTTATCGTATGTTGAACAAAGTGCATTGAATTGATGCACGACAAAAGAAAAACAGTGTAGTCATTCAATTTTTCTTTTTACTTCTGCCAACCTAAAATATTGTTTTTGTCTTCAAATAATTAGCCAGAACATTTTAATTGTGACGCTGGGAACATGCTGTGTGACGGATAGTTGGAACCTATAACCGGCCCGGCTTTCTTTAGCCTTGACTTATAGCTAAAGGTTGCAGTTCAAACCAGACCCTAGCATACAACTCTAGTTGAATCCCTAACCACTGGATAATACGGTTTAAACTTGGATGCACACCTAAAAGTACAGTTAGGGTAAATTATCATTAATTAGGAGAAAGTAGAGCGCAATGGAGTGTTCAATTTAGCAAAAAGGGGAATTTTAATAAGGTATAGTAACACGTAAAGGGCACGCACGGTCCGAGTGTTATATTTAAAGCCACGGATAATCCTGTCAGCTTCAACATTTTGCATTTTGATCAACGCTGGAAAAAGTAAACGAATGAAGAATTCCGAACACTTGAACAATTAATATTTAAGACTATCACGCAAGCGTATATCAACTTTTTACAAGCTCACACCGTTCCTAGTTGCGTCCTCGAAAGGGTAGGCAGAGGTGTAACAATACCCACTTTTAATGGCTTGACTTAGGTACAATTAATAACATGTTGTTTTATTATACATAGCTCTGATAGTAAGTCTAACTGAACAGACGTCCTCAAACTATTCTTCTTCGGTAAAATTATAATGTTTCAGTTGCAATTAATGTAGAGTTTTAATTGTAAACTTGTTTTCAGTTTCCCTTTAATCTGGTATCATGACCATGTCAATAGTTTGGCACAATTAAACTACCCAAGATTTTGGGTGTGTGTTGTCAAATTCTAATTTGAGTAGAAATGTGTAAAGCTTGAGTTCCGATTGTTGCGAGTCGAGACTCCCTTGCTATTGTGCGACCCTCAGTACCAGACTTATTGTATAAACACACGCTAACGTACAGAATATAATCTGCGTTTACAATACGTACGTATTGATTCGGCTGTGCCGTGTGGGCGGCGGTGGAAAGGGATTTAAATATTAAGGTCACATTGTACGAAATACCCTGGGTTACCCTGCAATTTTATATTAAAACTAGCTTTGCCCCAGGGTTTCACTCGCGTAGACTGAAGTTCATGGGTGACCCGCAGAACCCCAATGTTTTATTTCTAATGAAAGTCTAAGTTACTCCTTGTAATATTAGCTATCTGCCAGTGACATTCCCGTTAAAAGCGGTAAAGCCGTTTTGTAGATTAACCGGAACGAGAAGAGAACAGACAGACAGATTTCTTTTTGAATTGGTATCGGGTGTCTCTATAGATTCTCAAATAAAGTAAGAACACAATTAAATCTTTTGGATTCCATATTTATGTTAGAAATACCTACCAATATTTGCAAATACAACTCGCTCAGTGCTTGTACGATGGTTGTCAGTGGCATTCTACAGTTTGAGCCTCTATACGATATTCGGCGAGGGAAACCTGAATTAAATTGACAGTCAATTTAGTAGAGTAGCTTCATTTTATAGGACAACGGTATAATGTTTGCTGTTGAAGTTTGCAGTCCCCGGCCGCCCGCGCCGCCGGGGCGCACTCCCGGCGCTATTTAATTACCAAATGGAGCGATTTTGTTATCTGTGAGTCATGTCAACAACTGGCCTGATTGCCAGCTCCCGGCCGCATCATATACACCTCATGGTATTGCTTTTATTATGGGACATGTATTGTAAGTGATCCCATTGACACTGCACTTGCTACAATTAATTTATTTTTATCTTGAACTGTGATTTGATTGGCTGGAATTTGTCATGCCTGTCCATATAGCATTGTAACTGTGGCCATGGGTTTATATTAAAACATATATACTGCTAACATATACACTGAATATTTAAAACATATTTTTGAGAAGAGTAATTCCTGGGTTTTTCTCAGTAAAAACCATTGGTTAGAGCATGGCTCTCTCTGAACTACTACCTATTGTATGTAATAAGTATTAAGTGCAGGTCCAGCATGGGTTCGCTGGGTACATGCATTGAGGCACAATGTCCTCCTAACTGGCAACACAAACGACAGCCCCTCGTTATTTTAAACAATTCGATAATGACCCCCGCCGGCGGCGCGCACCGATACACTGATTGTGCCACGGAGGGACCCTAATGAGGGCCGCGGAACCCCTAATGAGGGCCGACCTCTGGACGTTTCTCCTAAGAACAACTTTTCCCGCTTGCCGTGGGCGGCGTGTTTGCTTCAAACATAGCGTCTAGTTAAAATTTAACCTGATTCGACAAGTTGGGCCCTTGTTTACTGCTCCTATTAGCTTTGTAGCTGATTAGATACCAGGCCTGGCCGCGTACATGTCACGGGACTTGCTTCTAAATACTGCCCAAAACTTGACAACACAACCATAAAAGACGTCATTATTAAGACTGAGTTAGTTTTATTGAAATTACTATAAATTGTATCCAAAAGGCAGCTTCTCTACAAGTGAATGAAACACAAGAACACAATAGGGAGAGAGTATGGATGGCATCGCACAACATATCACATCGTACCGATATAAATATGCAGATATGCAAAATGTGTATAGGAACATCACATCCGCGTCAGCGAATCAAATGTCGCTGTTATAAAATGACACTTTAAATATCTGCCATAGGCTCGTATTGCGCAGGACAGTACGCAAATCGACGGCCAATCGCAGCGCCCCGTGCGGCGTATGTAAATGTTCTATATTCAAATGAGTTTAAAATCAGTACGCGCATGCACGCGCCGAGCTTTTTTATTGGCGCTCGTGGCTGGGACTTTAACATACCACGTGACATAAAAAATAGGGCTCAAATTCAACCCCTGAGGGTCGCAACCCTTCCGCAACCCTTTGCTTGCAGATGTTTTTTACCATCATCGCTAGTTGCGGGCACGCGATGTTTTGGTGTGACGCGTTTTTTGTCTCGACGTGCTTCCGATGTTGAGCATTGACACGGGTTGAACTGTGTTCGGGTGTTCATTTCGTACCTTAAAGTGAGTCGTACACCTGGATGACAACATCAATATAATGTTGCCATGATTTAATCGGGAAAGGGAAAGTGTTCTACTTTAATGTTTTATAAATGCAAATTTTGCTTGGCTAATGTGATTACTTTTTTGTGAGTGCAAAATTGGCGAAATAACAAACATAGTCTTAAGTAACTCCCAAGAGTAATAAATCTTATTTAAGTTCAAGTATGTACGAGATGTTCAGCTTTTCGGTGTGAAAACGAGTTTATTTTTTTCAGTTGTGTGTGCGTGATGTGCGTTCTCTGATTTTACAATGATTACACAAAATGTATTGATGAGTAAGTACGCTGTTATTGTAAAGCAATTAGAGGGTTGTCCAATGCTAGGCGAATGTGAGTGAATGAGGATCAAACATTAGTCGGTAGTAGACAGGAGGTGTGTACCGCAAACAGTTGTGGCGTGCGACCGGTAATCAGCTAATGGCCACCCACATTAATATCAGGTTGCATTGGCTCAGTACACATTTGCACGCCATTGGCAAACCTTCTGCTCGGGGTATTGTTGGGTTGTTAGCTGATACAAATACATGCCACCTATTCACCTGCGTCGGATAGGAATGGAACGGATATGGGTGGCACACGGTGAAAACACTTGGCGTTTGGCTATAAGGCTAATTAAATTTCACAGAACACAAACAGACGTTTCTTTATCTTTAAACTAGCTGTGCCCCGCGGTTTCATCCGTGTAGACTTGATTTCGTGGGTAACTTCAATTCACGGAATCCAAATCTTTTTTTTTAAACGTAGTTTAAGTTAGGTACTCCTTGTGACATCCGCTATCTGCCAGAGTTCCGTTAAAATGGGTTCAGCCGTTTCAGAGATTAGTCGGAACAAACAGACAGACAGACTGGTAGAGAAAAAAAAATCTTTACGTAGTACTGTATGTACTTTTACATGCATTTAGTAAAAAGCTTTTAATTTGGAGTTACAAACACATACTGTAATTTTATTAACTATATAGATATAGATAGGTATATAATTCAATTGTTCCAAGTTTTAATTAAAATTAATCTTAGTTGCATATACAATACAGATATAGAATTCCTTTTTGCAGAAGCTCATATTCTGAAGCATTCTGCAAAATCGGTTCCGTGAAAAAAGTATCCCAATGTCTACACAGTTAAGTTAAATAAATGTGTGTGCGTGTAAGCGAAAGCCAGCGAGTAAACGTGGTATAATTGGTGGCATTAACGGCGATATTGGCAATAGAGCGCGTAAACGTGGTTTATGTAGGAAATGAAATATCCGGCGAGACCAGCCCGCCCGCCTCTGACTAATTCATTGGCCATTTTACATCCATTTCTGATCACTGTTACTGACTGCTCTACACCGCGCAGACTGCTTATAGACTCACACTTTTTAGGGTTCTGTACCCAAAGGGTTAAACGTGACCCTTTTACTAAGACTCCGCTGCCGTCGTCTGTCTGTCTGTCTTTGATGAAACTTGATAGTTAACATTTTCCCAGATGTTATCTGTTGCCGCTTTAACAATCAATGCCAAACAGAATAAATAAATATTCATGGGGGGCCCATTCAACAAACGGGGTTTTTAAAAACAATATAACGGAACCCTTCGTGCGCGAGTCAACTCGCACTTGAGGATTATTATATGTGATGAGCGAATCAAAGATTGCTACTAAACCACAACGTCTAAGTACCTTACAATTTAATGGGTACGGTTTAGAGTGAGTCTTAATCAGTGTTTGAAAAATTAGGCTTGAAGCTTTGTTATATGTATTAGTGCAAGTAATTCAGTGTTTTATATCAATATCGATGTACATAGGTATGTATGTATAGGTAGGCCGGTGAAAGCGAGTGCTAACAGTATTATTTCGGACGCAAACATCGGAAACATCTACAACGTTTTCACAAACACGATACAACGCAAATACGCGCGAGACGTTTTTTGCCATATTTACCTTTACTTACGCTGTTTGCCTGAAATTATTTTCAGGGCTGTGGCGGTGTCAGGTTATGAAGGTTTCTTTGAGCTGCCATTTGTTAGGACATCATACACTACACATCGGTAGTACGTATCGAAATGATATTTATTGAAAGCCCGGTCTTAAATGTCTGCTAAAATTGTATCGCAAATATATTAGCGTAAGTACGATTACCGTAAAAGTTAAGAAAAAATAAAGCATTAAAAGTGAGAGTCGAGGTGGCCCTGGGGCCTGCTACGCAAGTGACGCAAGTTCGAATCCAGCGGGGCTTGTACCAATGAGTTTTTCTAAAAACTTATGTGCAGTGATTGCACACCACGTGCTGTACGGTGAAGGAAAACATCGCGAGGAAACCTGCATATGTCTGAGAAGTAATTTATGTATAGTGCCTGAAATAGCGATATACTCACCATCTGTCACGTTGGCGCTTAATCATGTTCGGTGAGAAGTGGGTGTTGTTATTACAACACCTCTGCCTACCCCTTCGGGGAGTACAGGTATGAGCATATGTATGTGTAAAAAATACATACTATATCTGGTTACAACAAACAAAAAAGATTATATATTCATATAGTTGAAATACAAGCAGGGCTGTCTGGTCGTTTATTAGAGTGGCCCCTCCGTCCCCCGGCTCGCGGGAGGTCGGGGGCGAGGGGAGGCAACCCTTTCCTCCTCCAGAACATCCATCACTGCGACTAGCGAAATGTATTTTAATCCACTGGCCCGCGCCCGAGCGCTTCATGAAACGTGAAAAATGATCCCAGAGCGGACCCTAACGCACACACGTACACGTCATAGAAGTGCACACGTGTGTGTGCAAGCATTGGGAACTTACTAGCTTGAGGGTAACTTATTCAGATACATACCTTAAACCTCTTTACGGCTCCTCGGCGCTGTTCTGCTAAATATTTATTGCCTACATCAATGTAAATACATTTACTTGAGCGGGTAGCTGGTTCAAATATCAAAGGAATGTTAAGGGAGTAGGCTGCTTAATATTGCAGGAATCTTCCATGTTAAGTTATCCTATAAATACTAGTGTATAATGGGGTGTCTTTGGATGTGCACGCTATGTCCAGTGGAACCATTATTTTTGAATGCCAAACTAATTTCTTTACTGCGCTGTCAAAATGTGAGTAATGTTCCGTCGTCCCCTTTCAGAGCGCTACACAAATTGTGCAGTGAGTTAACGCAGGCGCGATATATTTTGTACGCAGTGAGTTTACTTCAAAAGTTTGATAGTCCCGCGGGATCTGAGATTTCAGCTAGTTTTGCTGGTGAGGCGCGGACTCCATTAATCATAAACAAATTGTTGCGCGTCGACGTCGCCGCGGCCCGACAGATATGTAAGCTTCGATGGAGCAAGTCACGCTCCCTTTCAGACATGCCTCGGGACATTTTTCATGACGCTGACTTTTACTTTTTAACTTTTCAGAATAATGTGAAAAGAGAGATGTGATAAATATTCTCGATAGCAGGCCATAAGCGTAGGGTACATCGAGAGAGGCAGCATGTGGCGTTATGAGCTAGACCGCTCAATTCACAGCATAACAATCACATTGAATGTTTTATTGGTGCGTTATGCGCGATATATCTCCCGGATTACTAAAACATCTGTCCCGGAAAATTCACTCTCGAGCCGTTTATCGCGCTCTCGAGGGTAGATAGAGAAAAAACTGCAATAACGCGGTGTCATAACAAAGACGCCGCCACCGGCCGATAATACTATGATTAATACCCGGCGTTATCTTGAGAGTGCAGGCCTCCCCGCCCTAAGGAAGCCGCGCCGCGCCATCTCCACACAATCTTATGAGCCCAGCGGCCGCCGCATATTGTCAACTCTATGTTTAGCTGCCAAGAGTACAATGTGGATTGAGCTGGTGGTAAAGGTATTCTTCCAGCATAAGAGTTACGAATTTCGCATAATGCATATTATATCGGAGCGGGGGCAGCGAGGGTGCGAGGGCCCGCAGTGGGAGGCTGAGAGCGAGGGTAGGCACCGCGTGACCGCACGTCTTTTGCACGCGACAACTTCTCCACATTTTTTTATTATTATTGCGCTTCGTTGGAATTTATTCCGGCAAGGGTCCGTAATAGAATAGCGGGTACGCTCGTTTTGCTCAAATACCGATTTTGAATATGATTTTTAAATCACATAATGGAGTGTGTCGCATCTTTTTACGGTTATTTTATGGGGTCGGCGCGGAAGGTCTCGTACGCAGTACAACTGGCCGATGTAATTAGTTTCTCGGCCGAGTGGGCGCTGATTAAACAAACGATTAATAGTAGAGCTATAGGGGATGTTAATCTTAGCTTTCAGAAGCAGGTGTGGAGGTCTTGGCGTGGGGCGCATTATCAATTAATTGTCGGGGCGATATGAGGAATATCCGAGTGCAGCCGGGGTGGGGCAGGAGAGTAATTATACTCCGCCCTGACCCCGCGGTCGGGGGCAGCCTCCGAATGTGCCCGTGTCATATGCAATGCGTAATGCTAAGAACCTAATGTTTCCATTACTGAATTGCAACAGAACATTACTTAACTATGGAACAAACATGTTATAAGCATGAAATAGGAGGCTATCCTTTGTAATCATTAAAAGTAGTGTGCGTTTTATGTCGTCAATGATTAGGTTTGAAAGGTAACAATACGAAGTACGCCGCCACGCCGGCCACGGATGATATTTGAAGTTGATTGTGTTCCCCTAGCCGGCTAGGGCAGGCCGTGCCTCACACAAAGCACTCGCGGCCGTATAATATGCTACGATTAGCGCTCAAACACCGAGCACAGTTTATGCCTATTTTATAGCAGCTGTAGCGCGGAGTTATGCCTCTCACGTATTTATACCGTGAAATAATAGCATACTAACTATTGCTTTTCAATAGTACGCCATTTAACTCGGTGCTTTCATTTTCAGATTGGCGCATGTTATCAAACAAGCTCACCTTGCTTGTTGGAGCAGGCCAGCAGATAGCGTCCACAAATGTAGACGTCTGCTTCAGCGGTGAGTGAGGCTTAGAAATGTAATGGAGATGTGGCAGTCGCTTGTGTAGGGGCCGGCATCCCGTGATATGATGAAGGTGTGCAGGTGTCCATAGGCTGCGATAAACGTATAACTTACTAAGTTCCAATCATTTGATCCCTTTCCAAAATTAATTGTTATCATTTTTTGTTGAGAGATTATACCTACAACAGAAAAAAATATGTATGTTTTTTACGAGTGTACATTATAGTGGATTATTAAATGTTTTCTTAATTATATTTTTCAGAGCATGTCATCTTACGACTACGGCCTGAGAAGTACAGACGAGATTTATAAGCATAAATCTCGTCTGTACTTACAATACGGTAAAAACCTTTCATAGTTTATGTCTTACCTAGTTGTTTTATTTCAAATTCCTTAGTACCATTACCTCAATGTAATTTGTTCAATTTAAAATAAAGGTTTGGTTTACTTCTGTCCCGTGAAAATATATTTTTTTTTATACCTAATCCCTACAGCAAAATATTATAATTTTAGATCTCCACACCTTTATAAAATAGTTCCCAAACGCGTAGACATTCTGTTTTACAATACTCTCTCGGGACAGATGGTGACTTTCGTCTTGCAAAATTAACCTTCAAAATTCAATTAAAATAATCTTTATTTGATTAGACTTCTTACAAGAAGGACATAGAACCAATTACACTAAAGTTCGGAATGTTGCTTTTACCGAAAATAATCCGGAAAGAAACACAGCAATTACTCTTTTCATAAATCTATATTTTGGTCTTTCAGAGATTCCCTTAGGATATTAATTCAGTACAATAATTAAAATGTATTGATATAATTACAGGTGATGTGCTACGAGCGTAGCACGCGCTACGCCGCTACGGGCTACGGTCTACGCGGCCTGGCACGGGGTAAGCAACATTATACATTTTATAATCATTATATTTATTGCTGTTTAAAGTGTTTGGTTCTCGTTATAATGATGTATATACACCGATATACCTACGCTTTCATTGTTTTAGAAATTGTCGATTGCACGTGCTACGAACCTTGTGGTTTTACAATTAGATTTCATTTTAACTTGTTGCAGCTTAAATTGCATGTTTTTTTGCAAGATTATTAAGTGTTTTGATAGATAAGTGTTTTATTGATGCAATTAGATATACTTACACGGGGTTTTTAAATAACATATTAATGAAGTTTGGAGCTACGCTTTTCTAATAAGCCTTTTAGAGATAATAACGTACACAAACATATGAATCACAGTATAATACCGTGGGATGCTTGTGTGGTTCGGGTATCGTGCATAAGAGCTCTCTGGTTTCCCAAATGATAACTGCATCCGGTCATAAATACAAGAATCGCGCGCGGCCCCGCCCGCCCCCGCCGCGCCGCCCGCCGCATATCTACACAAACTAGTTAAAGATCGCAATGTCGATATTTTCGCGTCTATACGTCTTTTCTTCGCTTCCCAAGTGTGTGTAATGTCGCCGAGCGTTCTCCTGTATAAAGCGGCCAGCGTAACGTGACCTGCAGCGACGTATTCTGATCCCCTCGCGTCGCCCTCTGCAGAGTAGAGCGCGGGGGTGGGGGGGCCTGTTTACGTTGGTAATGGGTCGTACATATTTCTGCAATTGATTAGGCGGGGGCGGTTGCCATGGCGACGGGTGCACCGGTCCCCCCCCCCCCCCTCTCCCCGCGCTGCCTCCCCTCCCCCCGCGCTCGCCCTCCCCCCGCGCCGCACGCTTCACCTCGCGAATTAAGTTATGTTCACATTGGCATTGTACACACATTTTAAGTTGACTGAGGTGACTGAACGAGGTGCCAGTTCTAATCGGAAGCTTATACAGCTTTTGTGAATATAAGGAATAACTATGATGATTATAATCTATGTAGGTGGTAATTTTAGGACGTTCATAAGAATACATAATTTTCATTTAATTTTGTTAGGTTGGTACCCACAACGAATAGGTGTTTACTCTGTATTTATTACTTTCATCAAATTGAGAGTTCGATTAGTAAAAATACTAAATGTATTTAATATAAATAATTCAATTTCAATGACAAATAAAATATCATAGTAATACGTTTTGGGAAGTGACCCCAATTTGTTTGGTATGAAGCCAAGCCAATGATGATGCATACAAAATAAGTGTTATGATGGCTATTTCAATCAAAATAAGAAAATGATTTTATTTAACATCTTTTTAGAAGAATCTTTTTAGAATCGATAAAAGTTAGCATCCTACCCTTAACGTCGGTGTAAAACACCCGTATTTAATATCATTTTTAAATAATATAAATTGATGTCTCATTTGTCTGTTTGAATGCATTGTTTTTCTGAACTACTAACGGGTCTTTATAGGGTTTTAAGATCATGCAGGAGTTGAACTCCGATTATACTTATATTCCATATTATAAGGAAAAGTCAAGGATTTGCCTTAAAAAATTGTAATCCGAAGTGAGTTGATGCCGGGTCGCTAGCTTACAATAAGAAAACAGTTTTAACGTTTTAAATGAACGTCGTAGTACCAGCCGAAGCAGCCACCACAGAATGCAATAAAGGAGGCACACGGCGACGCTGTCGGAAGGAAATATTTGTAATGTGTCCCCTCAGTAGCAATCCCGAAATACCTGGCGCGCACCATTAATTGAAATTGGCTGCTCTCCTAATTACCGCGCCAATTGTCTTCTAAAATAGGGAAGCCATCCAGTTTCAAGTTAATTCCGCCGCCAGCTAATCCTGCGCCTAATCATTGCACCCCTACTTCCCCCCTATGCTGGCTAATTGAAAAGGTTGTGCTTACATCTACACATACGTACAGATTTAACTTTGCAGCATCTATGTTGACTGCGTTCTTAACTCTAACCTGTTTTCTTTATAATCCAACAATGAAATGGAATCACACAATTATGGGATTCATCTTATTGTATTAATGTGCACCAAGTGCTTTGAGGTGCAGGGAGGAAATCTGCATATGTCTGAGAAGCAATACAAAAATAAGTTTGTATGGTGCCTGATTCGGTGATAGACTGACCATCTGTCATGTTGGCACTTAATCGTCTTCGGTGAAGAGTGGGAGTTGTTTTTACAATACCTCTACCTACCCCTTCGGGAATACAGGAATAATAATAATAATAATAAAAACATTTATTGATAACAAAAAAAACGGCAACAATTCAAATAACAATGACAAAAAAAATAGAATATACAAAAAAGAATACACAAAAACTAAAGTTAAAAACTAGTGTCATTATGGTGCAAAGTGGTTAGCACCAGTACATCGGGTGTTGCCGCACATTGTCATCAAAGGGCCACGACTCAACTATACCCGCAGACCAAACTGAGGTCCAGTTCAATCTAGCGGAGCTGATTTTCAGTGTGACCAGTTGAGTGGCGCACGACGTCAGCCAAGAAACAATATACTAATAAAATGAAGTACATACTTGTGTGTGTGGTTTACCTAATTTAAAATACTTTATAAAATAATGTAGAAAATTAAATTTATGCGAAAGAATATGCAGTGTTTTATATTATGAATATAAATCTATACGCGCAAGTATACCGATACTTAAATAAAATGATATAAAAATATATACATGATGATGATGATGATGATACATAATATGTATATGGGAGAACGAGCGAGCAAACAGGAGTTAACATAATGTGTGTGTATGAATTAATACAATAATGCATGCATAGTGTACTTGTATTCCCTAACCAGTAGTGCCACGTGGTGTAATCCTTCGGTGGAACAACCGTGTGTGTTCGTTAATTGTATTAGTATGAGGCATCCAAATGAATACGGCCCGGAGATTGGAGCTATTGGCTCGAATGTAACGACGCACACACACACCGGGAGTATTGATAAGATGGCAGCATCGCATAGACCGGACCTACCGTAACGAGGAGCGAAGTGTCGTGAGAGGCTTAATTACGGGCCACGGGGGGCCAGACTGCGGGGGGAGGGACGGGAGGGCGGGGGGAGGGGAGAGGCTGCACATATACTATGTTATAAGCATAGTGTACTTTTGTAGTGTTTGTGTAATTCGACTCTTGTTGTTAGATTGTTTTAACGTTGAGTGTTATACTCAGGAACAGCTTAGCACTATTATGTTTTGCCAAATTTGACTGATATATGAGCTCTACTCTGTGCAATTCGTGTATACATTATAGTGTAGGTCACGGGGCTCGGGGTTCAAAACTAAATAGGATTGATCACCAAATCGATCTCATCATAGGTGATATTGAGGTCTATGGACGACAAGCCTTAAAATACTATTTCAAGATGGAGTATTATATTATGTACTGAACCCTTCATTTAAATTATTTGTAATGTGATTTGAATCAACCCTTCCGAGGGTGCAACCCTTATCACCACATTGAGCCAGGCAACGTTATTTACTTACGGGAATTCTTATCGTGACTAAAGTGAACATACTACAGTCAGTTTATAATGAGAAGTTTAATATAGAATGTTGATGATTGAATGCATCCGCGTGTGTCAGCCTCCTGTAACATGCGTGGATCGATGTCTCACACGTAATAAGCACGTCCGCTCTCATCAGCTTATGCAAATAGTGAGGGGTGCAGTATCGACCCGCCGCCCGCCGCCCGCTCTGTATGCAGGCATGCATAATGAATGTGTTGCCCCTAACTGTTGCTGTCTCGGGGGTGCCCGAGGTACGTGCACAATACGACTGATACGTTGCATCTCCTTATTTTGCTGCGTATTTTAGCAAGCTGTCTATTCGGAGATTTATCATATCACTTTTTAGCGGACAAGATCCTTGTTCTCGTCAGTGTGGACTGTGCAGACATAATTCCAGCGAAATTCATTTTTAATTTAAAAGGGCCAAAAAAGAGTACAACTCGAATCCAGATGTACTTTAGAAATAACGAGTATTGTGTGAAAACGTATCCTGTGGTCGAGACTATTACTGGTGTAATTATCAACAATTACAACAATGAGCATACCCTAGTGGGATAGTGTGAACACAGTTATTTATTCAAACTATCGGCTTTTTCCAGTAGCCGTTTCGTCATCTCAAAAACGTCCAATTAGTTAATACTGTTATACCTGAATGGAGACTTTCACTTCAAACGTACACACACAGCAATTGCCTGTGTGTGTACGTATTAAATATTATCAAGTAGAAGTTCATCATCGTATATATCCATCGGCTGAGCACCGCCTGATGCGGCGGGCGGCGTGAGGTGTGACCAACATTAAATCCTTCATAAAGCGCACAAGTAGTAAAGAGTGCACTTTACTCCTCCAGCCGCTTTATTAAACTCTTAATTGGATAACGCCGCTCAATATTGAAGTCATTTACAGTTTTACTATTTTGTTACTTAACAATATTGATCAAAGTATCATCGGTATCGCCCTAACATTACCTAATAATTAGTTAGGCTGTCTGTTAGTCTGACTTTCGTTTTTTGCTTTAACATTGTATAATTTGATAGTATTGCCAAAGATTTCGATATGGCAGCTGGTAATGCTAGTTTTAATCGTTAAATCCTATTTGACTTCCATCTTAATTTATTGCTGAAGGTCCTTTTATTATTATCAGTTTATTGAACAAAAACTTAATTATATACAAGGATGAGTACAGAAAACTAAGTACAAGGCGTATGTATATGCAAATGTATTCTTACTAACAGGTGCTCGCTGGAAGCGCCGAAAATGTCCTGTCTACTGAGGAGATCATTTACCGATTTCAGAACTCGTAATCATCAATAATTTTCACTAGTTGTATGTCCTAAGTGTAAAGTGAGATCAATGTGTAGTTGTGTAGACGTCTAGCAAAGTGTAATAGCGATGAAGCACGCGTGCCGATTGTGTTCAAACTCCTTTGTGACGCGTCCCGCCTCCCGGAACAAAGGGCCGCTGCCGGAATCCAATTTAAAAGTAGCGTTTACTTCACCGTGAAATCGTTAGGCGACATTAGGATAGCTTACACTTGCGGATTTATTATTACTAATACTTTTATAAAATTTATATTTATTGGCGAAGTTCAACATAAACTTACAGTTCAATTAATATTGATTATAATAATGGTCTAAAACACGGTGGGATTTGAATTCAAGACCTTCTGCGTACCCTACAGTAGTTCCACCGAATAAGCTATTAATATGAGCGCGGAATTATCCTTTTTTTATTTTAGCGTGTTGAGGAATTGTTCAGAACTTATCGTCAATGTCATTTCACATTCATAAGGGTTGTATCCAAAGCGTATTGGGGTGAAGTAGCGACGCATACGTTTCCCAGGTGGTGGGTACCTCTCGAGGACTTAGTATTGCAGGCGTGTTGTGGGCCTTAAGTCGAGGAGGTATGGACACGTCGCGGGGGGCGGGGGGGCGCCGTAGGGGAGAGATGTCAGGGACGGGAGGGGGGGGCTCGCCAGCCAATATTATACGGCCGTAGTTAGCGCGCACTGATATTAAGAATTCCACACTGCACAGACTAGTGAGCGGTTGAGATGAAGCATTTCGTTTTCGGTATTTGGCCACTGCACCACGACTGTGTATCGTACAAATTACTTATAAACATTCGACAATATATGACCCTTGCTCATCAACTTAATATAAGTTACTAATTGTAAAAACTATTATTTGATTTGTCTGTTTCATACAGCAGTTTGTGAAACGAAAAAAATGTATAACTGTTTGGTTTTTCAATATGCATCGAGAATGAGCAGAGGGCGCGAAAAAATATATTATTCAGAATATTTCAGTGATTCCTAAGTCAGTGGAGTATTTAGTCATGTGCTTGTTAGCATTGTTTCTACGTCCCTCTACTCTGTAGTCCGAGATTGGAGCGAACGGCACAAAGTTGGTAATTGAAAAATCTCTCCGCCCCCCGCCGCGGCCCCCCCCCCCACTCTCTCCACACAAATTAAACTTTAACTAATCATTACACTTTACTAACTGTCTATATACATTCATATACATATTTACTTTGAATTTCTACATTTTTATTAAAGTATTGGTAAGGCTGAGTTAAAGCTATACTTACAACTGTTTGAGTAGTTGCTTGCGAAGCAAATATAAATCCGGTCTCCGTACCAGTGAGATTTTCTTAAAATTTAAGTGCAGTGAGTTCACATTATAGGGCTTACTGTTATGAAAAAATCGTAAGAAAACTTCCATATATCTTAAGATTCTTAGGTATCATTTAACTGATGAACGAAGAGGGTATTATAACATTGTGTATCAAGTGCCAGACCAGTAGGTCTAAAAAGGCCACTTTGCGAGAATCATAATGTGATCCGAATATGATTCATCATCGAAATGACAAAATGGTCATTTAGATGCAATTCATATTATGATTCACGAATGATTAATATTTCGCAATTCACCTGTTTGACACTTTCCTATGAAGATTCCTAAAATTGTCCACAAAATATGAATTGCTTTTGTGACAAATAGCACCATAAAAAGTTAGTTAAGGACTAACATCTACAATTATTGTAATCATTCGTGAATCATAATATGAATTGCACCTAAGTGACCATTTTGTCATTTCGATGATGAATCATATTCAGATCATATTATGATTCTCCTTAAGTGGCCTTTTTAGACCTACAGGGCTTAACTAATTAGTAATTTTCATATCCAATATCAAATAATGGTAATGGTAATGGTATCGAGTGTCCAGACCTGCTCTCTAAGTTTAGCATCAAAGTACCGCACAAAGTACCGCGACATCCCCGACCGCTCCTCGATGTCCCCAGATGTCGAACCAACCTTGCAAAACATTCACCGGTTGCAAGAATGTCTAAAATATACAATGACATATCCATCGGCTCTGGAAACATAGACCTTTTCAATAACTGTTTGAGAGATTTTAAAAATGGTATTATTGCGAAACTGTCAAGTTGAACCACAGAATGTAGATTTTGATAAATGTAGTAAACAATATCGTTATGTTAAGTAGTAATATATTAATGCATGCTGTGATTTCCTTTAATTGAGGAAACATACATATTGAGACCTTTTTGTATAATTAGCTTTAAGCTTGTAATTATGTATTCCTTGTTGGAAGTCCAAATTTAATAAATAAATAAATAAATATCCAATATTTACATTGGCACGTGCAAGTTTAGTTGATTATACGAGTAGCAGGCTGTGATTGGATGATTCTAATAACCTTCTCAACACTGCTGTATTCTAAACAAGCTATTCAACAGACATTAGTGTCACTTCAGTTTCCTGTGATCGCGTCATCGTGTCACTGCTATGGTAGGTATTTACACTAATGACTGGGTACCCATTCATTGTATTGTATTGTTCTCTCTAAAGACACTTTGTAATTATCTTAATTAACTGTTCCTAAGGCGGTCATTGTAACTAAGTATTATTGCGTACTTGACTTGTCAAATCTATATCTTTACATTTATATTACACACCAGATAAATACGAGTACATTCTAGTGTTTGTAATTCCAAGTTAATAGCTTTTCACTCAATGCATATAAAAGTATATACGGTACTTAGGTACATAAAGAAAACAATAAAAAAAAAATCTCTGTCTGCTTGTTTGTCTGTATTTTTCGAACTTGTACTGGCAGCTATCTGATGCTACCAGAGGTAACATAGGCTACTTTTAAAGTCATCCATGAATTTAAATCTACGCGCTATAGCTTTTAAACATAAGAGCCTTTTGAAACATCTGCTAAGTGATCCAATGAAAGATTATATCAACCGAATTTCCAATTTTACCTCGGTTGTTAGTTTTACTAGGCTGTATGCTCTGAAAGCTGGATGTACATCGCGCACTCGAGCAGCATTGGTAGTGAAATAATGAAGTTGTCATAGAATGTGGCTGCGGTATAATTCAGGACACAAGCAGGCGCGCGGCCCTCGCCTCCCCCGGAGGAGGCCGCCATGCGTCAGTCGCCGCACTAATGTTTTCATTTTTATTTCATAAATACTTACATTGTCGGATTCCGCTCATCGAATAATGACTGTGATTACAGAGCTGTATTCAGCTGTTACCTATATATTGAGTTGTAGACGAAACATTGTTTGTATTATATTAACAAGTTCGGATAGAAGTTAACTTTAAAGTTAGCTCTGTTGTCGAGTATCCGTATGTCTTACATAATTACCTTATTTGTCAAATTACATTATACAGTTTTAGTATACCAACACTATGTAAGTGTCACGTTAGTTCCAAGCCAGCTGGGCGCCGCCGAACCACAGCTGCCGCCCGCCCTCGCGTGCTCTATGGTTTTATAATAACTCCATTGTTCTTTATCACTTTATTCAGTTTTATTTTACTGCCAAGGTACGGCCTGCAATAACATTGAATATCTATGGATAATAAACTGTCTGTAGTGGGCATATTAATGTATTACAATGGGGTGATTCACCGTGTAACGTGCACTTGGCAATAGTTGCATTTCGTGAAACTAATATAATATTCCTTACAGTTTGTAAGCAGTGAAAAGCGACGCAGAAATAAACAACATAGAAAGTATCTGCTTCATAAAATGCACTTCATTGAAATGTATGACAAGCATCACCCTCCACCCCCGCGTACCAATAACTAAATAATGCGTTAACATTATTTGAGCCCCATTCAAAGAAATGTAAGTATGGAAAATTCAAAATGTCCGCCCCTCGAGATGTTTTCGATTAGGTTGTAAACAAGTTGGACATTCCACAGCAAGTGTTTAAAATTGGTCTCTTAAAGCCGAGCCGCAGCCCCGGGGCGCCCGCCGGCCGCTCCGGAGGGCAAAGTAATTGGACTCGAGAGCACCGGCCCGAAGCCCTACCGACATATTGCAAACATATTCTCCGCTTGAAGTTTATTGTAAATCGCGGCGGGCGGGGGATTTGAATTCGGCCCTCGCCCCTCGCGACTGTCAATAAACCGAATGGACTTTGGAAATTCGCTACATTCGCTCGTGTTTGTGTTTGCTGCCTTCGCTTTTTCTGTTCTAACGAAAAAACCTCCCTCGTCCCCTCGACCCGCCGCCGCGGCCGAGGCCCGGGCCCGCCACCCTCCGGCGCTTCCGATTTTATTTATCTAAGGTTTTCCATTCCGCCGTAATTGTGTGAGTTGCGAGCTCGATTGTTGCTAAAGCGAATATTTATTTGGGTTTCAGTTTGCTTTCCATTTCGGCCACTCTGCGGACATTACTGTGCGGCGCTCGCCCGCGGCCAGGCGGCCGGGCGGGCGGTGCGCGCTTTTAGCGGCATTGTGCCACAAATTCAATTTGCGGGGACTCAAATCAAATGTTGTCGTAAGAAATGACTTGTCGCCGTCGAGCGCCGACTGACACTATCAAAAAATTGATCGTCCGCCAGCTATTCCCCGACAATCGCATTCCGTAATAACCGATCGACAAAATCACCCATCCATCGTAGTTATATGTCGTCTTTCGTACCTACGTACACAAAGCTTCATTACTCGGTGGAAACCGATTTATTCTGCATAAACATTTAGTATATTTGCTCTATCGCACAATAAACCTGCCAAATAGCATAGTCGCCAATGGCATTAGTACAATGAAACGCGGAGCGGGCAATCAGCATTAGCCGGAATAAATTTCGCGTAAATCTTTCACGGCAGCTTTTATGTATATCGTAAAAAACGGAGAAGTGTCCAGCGAGTGAGCCATAAATATGGCTCGTAAAGGCACCCTGGCCTCAGCGGCCCGCTCCGCGCCCGGCTACGTCGGCCCACGACTACTGATGCTGCGCTCGCACCGACGCTGCTTCACAACTCTCATTGTAAACCTAAGGGAACAAACACTAGTAGCGTGGCAATCCATAAACGCCAGTTTCGTGGCCCACCCGTACATCGTCCTTTCGATTTGGTAGCGTTATATCGTTTTTAGCGCGAAACACTTCGACTCGTCTCGGTCCAAAACAAGCGCAAATTATAACATTTATGGCTGTGGAAAATGTGTTTTTGTAAATTGTCTCTCAAGTTTTTGTGAAACGGTCTGAATACGATACCTTTCTTGTTGCGAATCATTCCCGTCGGTGCTGCCCCGGGAGCAGCTGACTTCTTTGATCAATTCAACACACGTTTTATAACTAATAAAATTTTACTTTACACAGAATTACATAAGACATGGGAGAGCATGCCAAAAACAACTTCAGAGCAACAGTTTACATAGTAGTAGTGTTGTGTGATGATTGTATTATTATAGAGGTATATTATCGGAGAGAGCGTGGGGTGCACGAGTCGCAATTTATTTGTCAACTTTATGGAGGCACGTTTTGCATGATCAGCGTTCAACATAAAACACGACGACATTTTATTGTGCGCCCGATGGGGTGCGCCTCTTGCTCCTCCGATACTTACTGCTGCTTTGTTATAATACCTATTTTCTGTTTATTTCAAACATGCTATTGTTACCTTTATTTGTTGCAAGTCCCGCGTCTATATTAATATTTGCGTGCCGAAATGTAACGTGGTTTAAATATTCTCCTGTGTGAAGTAATGTTGGATTAAATAAGCCGCGTGCCCTTTGTGTCTGCAGCATACATACTGTTAAGTTGTTGTTTTTATGCTTAATTATTAGTTGGCATTGCTTTACCTAATTCATAATATTTGTCTGGGCTTTTTTCTTCGCTTCATTAAAACTACACCTTAGATGCAGTTTGTAATCAGTGCATGCTATAAAAATGACTTTAAAGGTATTTTGTGTGACCAATTGGTGTTTATGGTTTCGTTCATTATTATCCGCAGATGGCGGATGGCGCGACTGCACGAGATACCGGCCCAATAAATGATAGAGCTGTCGACAAGGCAACAAACAGATTTACACTAGGTAAATATTATAATGGATTTACTTACACATCACTTTGGTGTTAGTCAATTGTCACTAGAAATTGTGTAACGCGCGTTTACAGGTATATTATAATATGCATTGTCGATTGTACTCGTATTGATAGTTGAACGATGATGGTACCAATGTAAACAGGCGTTGAATGTACGTAGCTATAATGGCAGGATATGTCGATATCATTGCGGCGGGATTGCGGCCAATCACACTAAACAAGACATATTGTCGCAAGCCAGGCTCGACGCTACACACCAGTAATCGGCCGGTAAGCAGCCGATAGCGATGGATCCTCCATTTAGCTAACAATATCATAGCGCGCGATCAAAACTTTGTCCGCAATGGGAGTGTCGAAGACGCATGTGCGCACTCGTGGATGCGGCAACGTTGTATTCCATTCACTTACAAGACGCCTCATCACTCAATTTGTCTTTATGCGAATCGCATGACTTAGTAAGAACCAGAAATCCGTAATCATCTAAGAGACTTTCTAATAAGTATCGTAGATCGAAAGTTACATTAAAGTTATTAGGGATGTCATCATGAACCGTATTTACATTACACATGTTAAAGCAGATACGTTACGTTATACGTTTGTAGGTTTCGTGTGGTGTAGTAACTTTGTTTATGATGATTATAGAGTACCGCATCAAGTGTACCTTCTGATAGTGGTTGAGTGTATGTGACGCGATTGAACGCGATTCTCAGTAAGACAAAGTGTGTTATTTCTCGCGGGATCTGTCTGGGCGGCGGCGGGTGGGGGTGCGGTGGGGGGAGCGAGGGTTGGGGCTCGTGGTAGTAATATTTTTACGAGCATCTTTATAGCGCGCGCGCGATAAATTTGTCATCGGCGAGCTCGCGACCTACCCGCGGCTCCCCGGTGCCATGAATGCGCATTACGATTTTATTATACCTAATGAATAATTTTCATACACGAATATTGTAGATCCCATTTACTGTTATCTATGTAGTACTGTGTACGAGTATGTATGTATTGGCTATTTACATGCTTACGTGAGCGTATCAGTCTGCGGATATTTATGAGTCATATCAATATTTGTTTGTTGCCGTGTCATAAAACTTGTGCTACATTAGGCCTTAGAATCATTTAAATATTCTTTTTAGACAATTTTAGTATCCAAAGCGATTTCCCAATAAGATTGTATATCCCAGTAATATTATCGCTCTTAACAACAAATTCATATATTGTATCTGAAAGTGATGTTTTGAGTAATTATATGTACTGTGTCCATGGGCTTATAGTTGTTGAGTGATTTATTTTGTATTTTTTAAAAACTGTATTATATTCTTTAAAAGAGTAATTACTGAGTTTCTTGCCAGGTTCTTCTCAGTAAAAGCAACCTTCCAAACCTGGCAGTAGCATGTATAATCCTGTGTAATTGTGTCATTCTGACGATTTGAAAGTGCTTTGTATAAAGTCTAATCGAATAAAGATATATTTGAGTTTGAGTTAAAGTAATGGACGTTTTGCATTTTTCCCTCTCATTGGGTACCTATTAAATTTTACAGCCGATGTACTCACATTTACATTGCAAATCAACACATGTCAAAATCTCTATGGCGCATGGTGGTATTAGCGTATATTCTAAAGCAGATCTAAAGCAGTAAGCAGCCATCCACACAAGCGTTCAATTAGATCAATTACCCAGCGGCACTGGCATGAGAGTACGAATGGTACAATACAGTACAAAGGTAAAAAGGCCTGTTGACGCGCACTTGGCGCGCCGCCCACGTGATTAGTCGCACGTCCTAGCGACCGACCACCGCCGCCACTTACGACCAAAACGCTCCGATGCACGCCTCGCGGTACACACTCCATGCTGCACTACTAACTAGGACACTTCTACACTACATTTGTGTAGAACTGTCTGAAGACAAAGTAACATTATCGAATCATTATAGAATGTTACTTTGTCTAGGCCTGTTGTGTATTTAAACCAAATACATTAGTGGAAAACTTGTTCCATTGCATGTATCAACCTCCTTTAGATCCCCAAAGGTGCAGAAACCTAACCCCCATTATTAGAAAACATGGTTTAAACCAAGACTAGACCAAACTTGGACCAAAACTATGTCCATTTCTTTTGAAGTCTGTATCACAAAAAGATATAGTACTTTTAAACCAAGGATATATTTGGTAAAAAGGGGGAATAAGTTTCGGCAATGATTTATAGTCTGTGTAACACTCACCACTTAGTACAATATGACAAACAAGCATAAATCCCACCTGGTGGTAAGTGGTCACTGCAGCCTAAAGACGCAATGCCAGGAGCATCACACGCGCGTTGACCATTCAACTCATAGTTAGGTATTCGGATGTTCGTAAAGTCCCGTGCGTAAGTAGTAGCATGCATGCCCTAGTGTTGTGATCAGTTCCCACGTTCCGCGGAGAGTGTTCGCGGCGCGATCACGCGGCGTGACGCGGCGTTTCTCACACCAGGGACCGCTACCAGACCTAGACTGCGACTACCGCGCACCATCCCTTGTATGACAACTATTTAAGCGATTTCAACTGTATAAATACTCCAACGAAAAATTACCATGATTAGAAAGTCACCAGAGCTCTAAGAAACCACACCGATGCCGACGGTGGTCACTGCGGTCAGATCCACTAGGCATTGACAAGTGCATTATGTAAACAGGCGATGGTATACCAAAATCATTGGTACGATTCGGTTTTACGAAATGACATACCCACATAGTCGCGCATCTACGAGATAATAAGCGGCATCGGCGTAATATTGGTAAGGGCTATCAAGTCGTGGCCGATCGCGAATACGTCATTGATGAATTTCACAGACATTTTTCTAAACTTCAAATTTACATTACTTTGACTTTGATATAGGACTACATTTTAAAAACTTTACAGAGTTACAACTTTGACGCTCGGAGGACAAAATGCTTTTTTTTAAATGGTCTAATGTGCATACTGCTTAGTAAACTTATATGTATTTATATTGTAGTGTAGCTTTAGTTTTGAAAGATGGAGGTTGTTCCAACATTGATGTATAATAGGTACCTGCACTCGTGTTCCAGGTGCAGTCTACAAGCACAATGGTGCCTGGCGTGAGCGCTTCCACCACCCGCGGCCATTGGCTGACTTTGGTAAAGTGGACAATAAAGTGTTACCATTATTTTATCATTTGGTTTTATTTCTGCTGCCTTTTGGTTTGTTGCATGGTTTTACATTATTACAGATCAGTACCATTTACTTATAAAGCTCTTTAAATTATGCATGGAAATACATTCAAACGATGTGTACAATAATGTGATAGAATCTAAATATTCTACAACAAAGCATTATAATATACTGTATCAGATGTATTAAGAACGACTAATATAAATACGTTTACAGACAGATAATATTGTAGATATATCAACATGTGACTACGTCAGACCAACTAGTCTGTTTTAAAATATCTATATTCAATAATACTCATATTATAAAAAACAATATACATGTAAAATCTATCTAGCTATCGATAAATAATAATGAAAATGAAAATTACCTACATACTTCATAACTTGGAATTAAATACTGGCCTTAGCATGGTTAATGACTACCGAGATGCTAAAAGAAAATCAAATCAAAGTTGAGAAATATCAACACACCCACCCGCGACGAAGTGATTTGGTAACAGTATATTATTCATATATACATATACTTTCGCCATAATCCCCCAAAGAAGTAGGCAGAGGTGTTGTAATAACATCACCCACTTTTCACCGGAGATTAGGTGTCAACGTGACAGATGTGGAGTCTATCGCCGTCTCAGGCACTATACATACGTCTTTGAATTACTTCTCAGACATATGCAGATTCCTCACGATATTTTCCTTCACCGTAAAGCACGTGGTTTGAAATCACTGCACATAAGTTTTTTTAGAAAAACTCTTTGGTACAGGCCCCGTTAGGATTCGAACTTACGTCGCTTGAGTAGCAGACCACTGCTCAAATCCCACGACCACCACGGCTCTTAATATTATTTATTTAAATAAATATGAATGTTGATGAAGCAGTGATGGCAAGGGCGCACCCTGAGCGGTATAATGTTATGATAATGAGTGGAGTGGCACAGTTCGGTGTATGATAGCGGGCGTGCTCCGCGCGATCGCTTTGCCAAGTTATTTGCTTACGATAACTTTCACGATATCTACAAGTTATCGTGAGCAAACATCACTATATCTACGAATGGACGTAGCACGTAACATTTATTGAATTACTTTGCATTTTATTGCATATAAACTATTATTTTTAGAAACCTTATTAGGAATTAGGTGGCGAGGGAACTGACCGAGTTCAAAGACGAATGTTTAGTGCCTAAGACGGCGATAGACTCACCGTCTGTCGCGTCGGTACTTAATCAACTTCGGTGAGAAGTTATTGTTGTTACAACACTTCTGTAACAACAATAACTTCTCAATCAAGTAATAAAATATATCACCATCCTATTCAATTATCTTATATGTGAGACTAATCTGCCGTTCAATATTTTGTAGTTCTGATATTAATACCTTCATCTCAGAATATAATCTAATTGGTGGTAAATCGATGATAACTAATGATACAAACATAGACCGGCCTGTCTGTTTATGTGCATGGCGCGATCACTCGGCAAAGCGCACATACCTATTTATCTAATTTTATCTATTCTAGTAATTACTGAAATTACTATCGCGATATGACAAAGACATACATATGATACATAATAGTTTGCGACTTATGTTATTACCTATATTGCTTCTACTTATTGGGCCTTAATAAGCGTAAGCGGTCACCTTGCTGCAAAGCGGCAAAACTGTTGTGTTCAAGAGAATCGTAATGACAACATGCTTAGATATTCACTAATCTCCTTACTGTTGGCACAAACACCTAACCCAGTCAGGTTAGGTTCTTTGTTATTTGGCGAACTTTCGGTAAAACTAGCTTCCGCACAAAGCTTTGCCTGCGTGGGAGTAAGTTCCCACATACAAACTTTCAACCTTTATTTTACCTCTTCAGGGAGGAATTTAGAGAAAAACCGTTTTTAATGTGGGTATCTACATCTCACCAAGGTTTAGACTGCACTTACGTTGATATCAATCCAGTCAGTCAGTCAGGACTTTGAATTTTATATTTAAGGAAGATGAAGGTGGTTTGGAAAATCTTTCTTCAACTGTCTGATTATTTTACACAAAGTACTGAAATAATTAACTTACTTGTTTGAATTAGATTCGACATGCCTTGTAAAATCAGATGACTATGATGTTTGGGACGTAGCGAGCCGGTGGACATGATAACATAGAGCCCACCTGTCCAAGTGTTGAGGCGTAAAGTCCCGCTTTACGTGCTACGGCCAGTATTAGCAATCGGGATCGCAGCCCGCCAGTGCGTAACTAACAGCAGCCGCGCGCGATACCACCTGTGCCCCATCACGTGGTACACCCTGTGCTTTCCCACCTGTGCCCCACTCACGAGATACACCTGTGTTTGGACTCTCATCTGTTACCCTCCTGTGGCCTGCAGTTACTGGTGCTGCAGTGGCTCCGGCCGACCACACCTATGGATTTGAGTCAGGTAGGGGTCGAAACTAAGGGTGGTGGCGAATAGGTTTAGTTTTTGACGTACTTATATGGTCTCTTAATAAAAATAATTATTGGTGTTTGTATTGCCAGCTGCAAAAGTAGTGACATTTTTTCTAAGACAGTCGAATGCTACTGTCTTAGAAAGTATTGATAAAGCTGAAAGCAATATGCATAATAAGACGGATTTTTTCTAGAAGGGAGTCTCTTGTTCTCAGCTATGCACTTGTAGGTACTAATTCTTCTAACGTTGTGAGTACTCTGAAATTATGTTTCTATTCAAATGTAATTAACATAGCTTCAGTCGACTAAAGAGGTTTTCCTATGACATTTAAATCTTTATGAATGCGTTATTTTTTAACCTCATCGGTTAAACGTGTATGATGAAATTTTATTAAATTTAAGTCGTTTTCTACAATTACATACCTAATGGCTTATCATACGGTCTTATACTAATGTGCTTCATAATGAACTATTCAATGTTCTAATTATAAGCTAAAGGTGTATGTCTGAGAATAAGCAAAATATTTTATTAAATAAATGAAAAAATGTCTCATAACCATTTCGTTGCCTCGCGGCGGTAAGTGTATTCAATGCAGATTATCCACGTTACAAAAAAAGGCAGAAATCTGATAACGGTAGTCTCATTAATTTCTCCTGAGGAATAGCATCAGTATTTTCTTCTAAATAAAGAAACAAAATGATAAAAGTTCGATAATTAAGAAAGTGCAAAATTAAGCTAATTATTCCAATTAGACGTTTGTTTGTTTGCAAATTATGAATAATAAGTAAATATTTCTTTCGGTATCATGAATATAAACTGTAAAACATTTCCTCGTAGTGTTCAATGTGTCATGGTATGTATCGGGGACCACTCGTATATCTGGGTTATGCAAAGTGGGTCACACTAGATAGGTGCACTCTTCTTACCTCTATATAGTGAATTGAAATGATGTGTGCCAGTCCCACATCAACATACGTGTAACACTGTACTTGATTGTAAAGCGTATGTTTCCTTCCAAAGCCGTCGAATGCATTAACATAACAAAACATAGTGTCCTAATCATAGACGTGTTGTGTTAGTAAAGTACTGGTTGGGTGAAAAATTGTTGCATCATTTTAAAGTGACAGATGATGTTATGATTTAGTTTAACCGCTCGATTTCATCCGGTTTCTAATAAATTGCCTTGACAGCAGTAGTTTGCTAATTGACTTATTTTGGTGCAACAAATCAAAGCTAAACTCTTATCTACTATCTTCCTGCGTTTCGTTTTAGCTTTAAAAACGATTATCGTCCAATCGTCGTCATCGGGGGTTCCAGTTGTACCTCCTTGGTACTGGACTCTAAAAGGGAGCAAAGGATATACTTAAACTACTTACTTATGTCTTTTCCCAAAATATTATATTATCACTTCTTTTTAAAAAAACTATTTAATTCAGTTAGAGGATTTAATGTTACTCACTTGTGCATAGTATAATTACCTATAATGCCTAATAACTCGTGTTTCAATGCAAATACTACGTTATAAGTTACTTATAAGGAAGCATTCGACCATAAAAAGTAAACCAATAAATAGAAATACACATAATAATGATCTAATAGACAAAAAAATACGGATGGTCGATACGAGTAGGTGTCGCGCGTTTGTTTAATATGTTAAGTAATTGATAATGACAATATTAGTATGTGTGTGTCAGTGCGCATCCTGTGTTCCCCGGCGGGCACAGGTGCGCCGCTGACCCACTTGGACAAACAGACACCTGTTATCGTGTTTATATAGCGATAGCTGCATTACACTGTGAATATTGATTGGATTTGCGAATTCTTAGAACGGCGCCGAGCGATAGCCGATGTGGGCCACGCAGCCTCGTATCTTGTGTCAACACACGCTCGCCGCCGGTGCCACTTACCATATTCAATTCTTTATTAGTTTATCAGTACAAAATAACTATTTATTATCATAACTTTAACATAAATATTATTTGTAGCAGCGAATGTCAGTTAGATTGTAACGCTTTCACCACGCAGGTGAAGTCGCGGAAAGAAGCAAGTTATCAATATTAGTAACACGCTCTAAAAAGTACGAGTATATAGAGCATACAATTTAAAACTGTTAATTATTTTATTGCCTTCTTTTTACTTTGCAACACATCTATGAACCACAGCAAAAGCACAGACAGACAGTTATTGAATTTCAATGTATGTAATATATTAATATTTTTACTTGATTACCCGGAACAAACAGACAGACAGACAGTATTTCATGTCAGTAGCTTGTATATTTTCATATGCATTTAGTGAAAAGCTGTTATTCGGAATTACAAACAGACACTTCAATTTTATTTATCTGTATAACTGTATAATATAGATAGGGATGTCGTCATGAAACGATAGTAAATTGTTACTTTCTTGTTTCCTGCGTTAGAAAAATCTGTTAGAATAGGTATCTTATTTGAAAAGTTTCTGCATTTACCTTCAAAAATAGTAACGACACTGCTTTTATAGAACTTTGTACGTAACAGTTACCTTTATGACTTACTCATATAATGTTACCCTACGCTATATGACTCGTGGTGACGAGATTTCGGAGTCGCCAATATTTGCTTATAGTCCAAAAGACTGGCTGTAATTTTGCTAAAAATCTACCAATTTGGCATAATAGTAGTGCATCTGCACCCGTTCTACATATCAATTAATGTTTTTAATCTGATTGGTGACTAATTACTGATACGCAGTTCATACATCCACAAATTATAAGATACTTAACATAACATTATCTGTGGATAGATCACCATCAATCACGAATTAAACGAATTACTTAAATATATCTAACACATGCTCGCGTATTTAACATATGCCTCAACATAATTATATCATTCACAGTGTCATAGAGACTACAGGAGTATGCGTGATTATATTAACATTATAGTATCTATGACTCAACGTGATAACAGTCTGATTTATGTATATTATTTATTATCTGTATCAGTAAAATGAGTATTTGTTTATGAGTGTGAATGAAGGAGTCTCTTTTAAGGCTTACCATCAAACCGCGTTGATGACAATGACAGATATATTTGTTCTCAAGGTGTAGGAACTTCCAGCCATACTAACTCACAACGAATTTTGTTAATCATGTCAAAACCTACTACTTAAGGTACCTTTCAACTAATTATGCTCCTGTATTGTGACTCAGTACTTACAAATGACTTAGGTATAGGAAGCTTGGGCACTTAAAGAGTATTTCATCCATCCTACGCGGATGCAGTCAAGGAAATATATTTTTGGCCACAGCAAGGTGTAGCTCAAACAAACACAAGTGCGCTTTTTTTAAGTAGGTTGTTCATTATGATAATGTGTTTATATGATATCCTGAGGAATGGCAACAATATAGTCATCTTATATGTTATTTTGCACCTAAATATCTATATATTTAACTACTTCGTGGACAACATGCGTCGGATAGTATTTATTGCTTATTATTTACATTGGCTATCTTAAATGATTAAGTATCTAACGTAGGCAGCCTTTGTATCATAGATATGTAACTAGTTATTAATCATTGCTAAGTATTTACTGATTATGTGATGTACATATTTACATTGTTTTCACTGTTGGTACTCGTGCGCATGACTCATTATGCATATCTTTATAATCACGTATTACCATATCAAAACATAATTAATGTGAGAACAAACAAGAAAAAACCCATTACTCATTACTTACTGATATTATCGGCATGTGAATTTGATAGAACTACTGAGAGAGATACTGAAGTGCGCCTACTCTTCCTTGGGGCTCTCCCACGAGGTCGTGATCACTCCAGCTATATCTGTGCTCTGACTCTCATTCCTTCATCATGCAGAATACTAAGTACCTCGCTGTTTTTCATATATTTGTTGTTTGAAGATATTGTTATTTATAGTTCCAACGCGATCAAAAGTTTATTGAAATACTTAGCTATTAATGTAAATTGTCGGACTTTAAAGTTCTTCACCAACCGTAGTAGTTTACTTACAAAATAATGGTGATTGCGCAGATTGGAGTCATAGTAGGTACTTAGTACCTGTTCAGTGCGAGACCCTTGCCATGTTAAGCAGCTCTTATTATATTACAAGGTATCATTTTCGTTTACATAATATATTCAGGGCGAAAATTGTCGCTTCGATTAGTATTCCCAATCCGAGTCACGGGTCCTGCCTGGAGACATGAAGTTTGGAGGGTGTGTTCATGGTGAGGTGTACGTATATACACTAAGAAGGATTTTATGAACGGGTTGTTTTGGGGTTGACAATTTGGTTTTGAAATCTTTCTGCTACGCATGCGAACCTGCGAGCGCTAGCTAGTTATAACATATTTTTTTAACCGCTGTAAATTACATATAACGATGTAACATGTTGTCTTAATGACATTAGGGGCTTACTATGATCGTTTAAGCAACGCGCATTAAGAAATTCTTAGCTTTGACGTTTAATTTTACGGTACCAAAATGAAACCTTCATGCTCAGAGGTTCTTAATACGCTCTAATTAAATCGATGATGGTAGGTCCCCTGGTACTAATAATTGAGCAATACAAATGACGTGTGCGCAATTTGTAAGCACGTTTGATGAATGTAGAGACAAGTGAGGGGCAGGGCTATCGTGGTCGATCGTGACACGCGTCCAATTAGCATACGGTGCAGGTGGCCCAGTGCCGGTGCAACCTGATGTATGTATGTCGAGTGAACAGCTTTAGTGACGGATGGCGCCAATTAAATTACTGACGATGAAGGAAAACCTGCATATAAATAGTGTTAGTGCCTAGGAGAATCTGACAAACCTTGGGTGGAAAGTTGGTGGTGTACATTCAACTTACCCACACAGTCGGAATTGGCTGTGTGTGATTGATGCAGAGATGTGATGGCAAGAACTAAGCACTACCTGTATGTATATATGTAACCAGTGTGACCTGTTCCGACACAATGGGCTTTATCGTAACATCACTTTGGTTTTATGCACTGCGCTACAGGTTATGGTGAATACTAAATTATTGTAGATGATGCTTTGCAGATGCACAACAGGTACTTATTAGCAAAAAATGAGGTACGTACCTAGAGTACTTCTTGATTTGTTAATTTAACAAAGGAAACATTTATTTCTTTAAAAAGAATTAAGTCAAGTACTTGCGAATATCTTACATTTATCTGGTACGTAATAGACTGAAGGGAAATACTTAGAATTGATCAGCATAATGTCGTCTGGTTGTCAGTTGGATAGAGCAATCTGGTTGTGAAATTATGGTAATGGCGGCGAGGAGGGCCGACCAGGTCTAGGCACGCGGTGGGAGGGGAGTGGGGAGCAGGGGGGAGGGGCCAGTGGGTGGGCGTGGCGCACGCGGGGCGGCGCGAGCGCACCACTCGCTACCAACTGACATTCATTTTCTAGCTCCAAATAGTGTACGGCATAGAAAAGAAAATTTTAGTACGAACATACTTAATGGCTATCTACCGTTTGCCCTACCAGCGTAATTATATGACGCTCCTCCTGATATTGGCCGAGATCAACAGTATTTGCGACGAGAAGTATGACTTACGGATAGACTCATGGTTTAGGTAGAGAATAATGAACGCAATACTCTGGTCCTCAGGGGGTCATTTTCCATCATGTATATAGATCAGATGGATCATAAAGCATAAATAATCTAAGTTACTGAAATTATATATTTTTTACTAATCGTTTGATCCAGAAGTCTGATATAAATCCACGTCTTCCTTCCTTACAATCTTAGGCAAATTTTAATATTTTTTTCTTGGATATGTAGAGTATTTTATATAAGCGTCATCGATTCCATATGTTAGCTCACTCATAATCACAACATATTCATACTTTAGATGAACCAACCAATAGATGACGCGAGACAGCTTCTCAACTCCAGGAAAATAAGGAAAATTATATCCTGTACTCTATGTAGGTTCACGGCTATTTGCAAAGTTATATGAAGCTAAAATAAATGCTAGTACTTATAAGCTTGTTGTAAAAGTCCCGTGGTAGGGTCGTTGTCGACGATTAATCAGACAATTATCACAATTAGGTGCAGTTTGTTGATGGCGGGCCGATGCCGTGATAGCCGCGTGATTTGCATGCCTATGGGGGCCACGGCCTACCGGCGGGGTGAATAAATTAGATTATCTTCATTCATGCTCATTTGTACACGACGCTGGTGTGGGCAAATATTAATTTTATTCAAAATTCCTGACACTGCCTTATTACAAAACATGGTTCAAACGAAGAGTAGACTAAACTCGGACCAAAACTATGTCTATCCCTGTTAAACCCTGAATCACAAAAAGAGAAGTTGTTACTTTTAAACCATGGACTATCTTAGTCTCAGTTTTGTAATAAGGGGATAAAAGTTCAATGCTTTTAGAGTTACAATCCAAGCAGCAGAGGTTGTTTGAAAATTGTTCGGTTTTGGTATCTAGTCGCACCACAAACTGATTGCAGCTATCATGTATTCGAAAAACTTTCAAAACCTTATCAATTGAATGCCCTTGTATGAAAGCCTCCTCTTTCGTATTGTCAGAGCGATTACAGTCCTGATTAGCATTCATGTTCTGGTAACCGCTTACTATCAGGCGAATTAGAATTTGTACAGTGTTTCCTAACAGTGGACTAGTAGAGTTCATGAAGTATCTATATAATATATGAAATAAAAAGTCCTGACTAACTGACTTACTTATACATCAACGCACAGCTTAAGCCAAGAGACACAATTTTGAGGGTGTGTTTTTTATGAAATGTAGTTCACCACTTGGAAAGGGTTTTAAAATACCTCCCCTGGGGGAGTAAATGGGGGTTGAAAGTTTTACTGCTAACTACTAGTAGCTAGTCACCCAATGCGCCAGCGTTGTTTTTCACTGTCAATATAGAAACAACGGGGAAATTAAATAACTAATGTATAATTAAAGAAGTGATTAATGATTGATAAAGCAGCCACCACTGAACACATCCCGGGTCCAATAGGCTCGCCAGTCTGATCCCACGCAACTCTTCGATGCCTTTCAATTGATCCCAGCGTGTGTCCGCTGGCACCGTGCTGTCCATCGACATCGCCTGTCGCCAAAACACTTACTGTTTGCACTAAACTACAATAAATGAAAGATAACCTACCACTTGTAATAATCAATTTATAAATAATGACTAATTATTCGTATAATAAACTAGGAGTAGGCACCCAGTTATTACTTCATAAACTATTTAAGAACCTAGACTAAAATATTATTTTCTAATCAGACTGGTAGTTCCAGAGATAACTTCGTATTGTAAAAAAAAGCAAATAAAACCTCTTCATCTTAAACTAAACTCTTTATTATATTAAAGTATAGAAAATGGTTAAGTCTTTGAAAAAACATTCAGGATATTCTCGTTCGTTTAATATTCAGAATAATTCCTATCACAAAAACAAAAAAGTATTAATCAATGTACTTATGTAATACAAATACTTAGTTATAATTTCAACACAATTAAATGTACCCACGACCGTATCATTAGAACCATTACTTAATTACAATCTAAAATTAAAAACAAGCAATTTGTACAATTTGATGTCGATGCAGATTCCCTAATAGCTAAATTGGCCTGTAATTGAAACGAACGGCCAGCCCTTAATTAATACCTGATCTCGTGTCACTACTATGGGTTTTTAATTCAGTCAATTGGCGACCCCTATCGACCGGTCGCCGCTGATTAATGGCCACGCAATACCCTCCATTTACATGATATCAAGTGCCGATACTGACATCAATGACAATTAATTAAAGAGTTAAATTATGTCCCATTATACGGGGACGGGGAGCTACTCATTGAAATCAAAGCAGCTGGCCACTGATCATTCTATGGATGTCTGTAATGTTTTAGTTCTCAGAGCTACCGGGCTACATATGCCACGTATAATGGAGTGCACGTCTGTCGCGGCCATACCTGTAGAAGGCAGCCGTAAACATTCCATGCGCACCTGAATGAAGCCAAAACAAACTGGTGCGTCCAGGGAGGCCGCGGGCTCCAGCCCAGCCACCGGCCACCGCCATCATCAATATTGATGCCCCTAATTCACTCAGTTTACATGAGGCAGAATTTTAATTTGTCCTCAAATATTTGGCAATCGAAAGCATTTCGAAATAGCTAATTTAGGCAATTTTTCCAAGTAATTTGGATCGATGTAAGCCGGTGGCCGCGTGGTTGTAGCATTGTGCCGTTTTTGCGCGCATTCGGTTCCCGGAGACCCCCGGCGCGGCAGGTGCCACCCACCGCCTCGCCGCCTCGCCGCTCCACGCTGCCTTTTGTGGCATTTTCATTAACCATTTCCACATCCATAGAGCGGTGTATTGTGTTTCCTAAACTTTAAACATTTCGTTTACTTAATTGCTAATGTGGTATTAGGGTTTTTACCATGCAGGACTTACAATCCAATAGAATTGGGCACAGAAGTTATTTATTAATAAGTAAACGTCCGTAAAGTACTTAATGCCATCATCATGTAATGTAATGGTTTGTTAATTTATGAAGTTTTATAGATCAGCATGTGGGCATTCATGGGGGGTAAGTGTCCCCTACCGTTCTGTATTTAACCACTATTATGGAGCGATAGCATCGCGCTTATTCATTAGCTAAATATTTGTATTACTCACTCGTGTCTACTCATCTCACAAGTTCTTGTAAGTAGATTTTGCCTTTATTGTCATCATTTTTAATCCATAAGGCCCTTTTTCTGACAATAACAAACACAACAAGAAAAGAATTAGCGAAATTGGTGATGATGCCGCAACCCAGGCAAATAGGGATTTATGTTATGTTTAACTGACTTCATAAAAGGGAGGAGGTTCTATGATCGATCATTTATTTTTAGATAAATCAATAATACCATATATTATAAAATACTTACATCATCCTAAATATACACCTGTTGGCTGCCGCTTCTACAAGTGTCGCGGTCTACGCGGCGGTGACAGCGTTTGTTAAGCGGCCGGCTGACCACTGTGCACGCGCATATTAATTGGCGCCCACCCGCGCCGCCGACTCACTCGCTAAACATATCAACTATGTCAATCACTTCGCCCTACATACTTATGGAAAATACTTACAAATTTTCCCGATCTGTCATGAGCAAGTGATGACAAGATACCTTGGTGCAAGTACTTAAATAAGAGTACCTAGCCTTTTCATTATTTTTAATTGATTTCATCTTTGTGTATTATCTTTCGGTTGTGGTCCCGAAAACGTCTGAGCTTTTGGCCGTGAGCTGTTGTCTTACGATTACTTATGTAGGTATAACCAAGAAATTGCGTGGTAAGCTGTGTATGTGAATATGTTGAAATGATATCGACAGAACATTAATCTATATCAGTTTCTAATAATAATTAATATATAGTTGTTTAATGTGCGTTGATGAAGTGGATTGCGGTGATGTTTGTAACATGGAGTTGCCACAGTTGCGTCAGATGGAACGATGTCTTTCTCATAGAATGTGTTGTGTAATGTACAAGTTTACTTAATCGCACTACACTGTACGACAGCAGAGCTACTTTCCAACATAGCTATTTTATTATCTGAATTAGGTAAGTACTACATATGCATATGCAGATAAATAAGATTGGAATGTCTGTTTGTAACAGCCTTTCACTAAATGCATATGAAAGTATAAATAAAAATAAAGGGTGCTTCAATATCAAAACCTATTCTAATTTTCTTTCTGAATCTGCCAGCCTGTCTGTTTGTTCCGGCTACTCTCTGAGACTTGGACAGATCTTTAACATCGCTTTCACTGGCAGTTAGCTGATGTTACAAGGACTTATTAAGGTAGAAATTAGTACGTGTAGTTAAAACAATAGGGTTCTCACAAAATAAAGCCATCCATGAATGTAAGTCCACGCAGGTAAAACAGCGGGGCACAATACTAGCTGCTAGTATACCCACAAAAAACATTATGTTCTGCCCAAAAATCTATTTTATTTAGGAGCTGCAATAGTACTTACTAACATACTCCATCGTATTAGTATTGCTTTGAGCTTATGTGGAGAGGTTTATATTAGGATTGACGGGGATTGTTAGTCACTTGTAACGCTGGAAGTGATACCCTCAAGTCAGTCACAGTTCAAAGCAAATCTCTGGTTTGTTAAAACAACTTAGTATTTAAAGTGAACTACGCAAAAAGTGCACGTACATATTAATATTGATTGAATAGCAATCGAGAGAAGATTGCCGCCGTATCTCATGGTGCAGCGGGCCCCGGCCGGCGCGGCGAGGGCAGCGCTATACCAGCGCTCGCGTGCTCCTACGATTAAACAATCAAATAATCATATTAATCACCGCGCCACAGACCTTGGAACACCACTGGCCACTAGGACTGGCGAGGAACGTGTACGGAAACATTCGATACAATGGGGACATGAGATGCTCAATTGGCAGAGCAACTGCAAGGTTTGCAGGAATTCATACTTTTTTAAATACAAATACTAGATGCGATTTACGCATAGAAATACAATAAAATTGTAATCTTCTTCTTCTGTTAAGAGTTGGACTCTTGTCGGTGTAGCTGATGCAGCTCCCTCCACTTGCTCCTATGCAGTGCAGCTTCTTTGACCTCCTCATACGACGTGACGGTTATTTTACCCTTTACTTGTTTGGCGTAGATTATCCTTGGTAGACCCCTGCCACGCCTTCCTTCCATTTTACCTTCCAAAATGGTTTTTATAAAGCCGTCATGCCGTATAAGGTGACCAATATAGTATAAAGTAATAACAATAATTTGATGTAACCTAATGCATTACTCTCATTAAATCAATGCGAATGCTAATCATTAATCGTATATATACTTAATCAGTCATGGGTTTTAAAATAAGTGGTTATTACTGATAATCTTGCTCCGAGCTTTTACTTATCTGATTATTAAGTATTGACATTAAGCACAGTTGATCCAAGTATTGTAGAACTTGAAATGGTTTTAGATAGTCATGAAATATGTGATATGAGTCTGAATAGTGAACTGATGGTTGTTAACGGACTTTCTATAGATTCCTTTGTCTAGGTAGTGGCATGGCGCAGGGCCGAGTACAGAGCGTGATGTGAGTAATCCATGAGCGCGGCGGCGGCGGCGGCGCGGGCGCATTATATGTATCGGCAATTTCCATAGGCTGTGGTTACTCGGTGCTTTATGGTTATTAAACTAAATCCAATCAGCCGCCCGCGCCGCCGTGCCGTCCGCACATACCAGTGATGCGCCCGCGCACCGCGCACCGCGCACACGATGCTAATTCAATATTGCCTCGCTAGCCGCCTTTCACAGAGCCATTGAAATGCTATTCATTTATCGTCGGATAATAATTCATACAAGTATTATTAAAGGGAATGTCTGTCTGTTAACCCTTCCCGGGTATGAAGCCGTGGATTACATTTTGCTATTTTGTGTAGGTATAAGCTCGGTTCGGTGAAGGGATATACGAGTTCTTCGGCTACTTTTTGTCACGAAAACATAATATACCTACGTTTCGAAGATTAAATACTTACACTTTTATTAATTTTGGTGTAATGTGAGTGCTACAACACCACTTAACCCTTCGAAGATCCTTCAAAGATGGTGGGAGCAGACTAACTTAAATGTTAAGGATGCAAGATGCAGCCTCAAATGATGTTATTCCTCGTATGCTTTCTATTCATGTAAACATTAAAAATATTATCTAAACCAGATTTAAAGACGCTCTGTGACGAGGCTACATCCCTATCGGACACCGCGGAGCAGGTGGGTATCTCCAGCGATGGTATAATAGTTGATCGCGACCGCTGATTACATAATGGCTGCGCGCGCACTACTGCCCTCGCGCACGTCTCTATTGTGATCACAAACCGAGCCTCTTACACCGTCTCTACAACCTCTATTTGCTATTATATATTATTGTTATCATCTACATTGTAGCCAACAAACAAACTGCTTTCAAAAGGTAATTGCTCAGTACTTACCTTGCGGGACTCTTCTAAGTAAAACAATGTTCCAAATACGAACGTAATTTCTGTTAATTGTCACGTTTTGAAGCATTTCTTTGCTCAGACAAAGCACAAAAGAGGTCTTAAGGGGTACACGAGTGGGTACACTATATTATGCTTTATGTTTTGGAGGTCCATTCTAACGGAAAATTGGAGAGCATTAAGTTCTTTAAAAAAGTTGTTAATGTACCTACCCCCTGATCATAAACTATGACAATCTCTTAATCTAAGTATTTTTTAGGTGAGTATGTCACCCGCTTGTTATTTCAGGATACATCAGGAATCATTATTTCAAAAACATTACCGTTGGGCGCCAAATATGTTATGTGATATGGCGATCGTATCTGTTTTTATTTGTTTTGCTAGTAATATGTTGGCGCCTGATGGGCTTTGCACCGTGTGCCATACCACCGTGTCAGTAGCGCAGGATGCGGGCCAGCGGCCGAACTGGACACACCTTGCTGTTTTTATATGAGAGATGAAAGTGTTATCTTGCGATCACAGGACCACTTCTGGTGGTCGTTTCATATTATATATAGGATTTATTTCAGTTTTGTAATTAATTATGTTCTTTAAATAAGTTACTAACCTTTACTATCATTATACACTCAGTAAGAGACAGGTGGCAGTTACTGTGAGCTGTATTAAAGCTCTACTGCATACTTAGTCCAAACCTGAATGTGATTGTGTTAGAGGTGGGTATTATGATAATAAGAGGCATCGGTCGGCCGTGTGTATTGTTAGCAACAAAGTAATTTGGAGGACAGTGCGGTATCGAACGTGTGATTACGGCCCGGCCCGGCTGCGCGGCATAACGCGCGTACGCAAATCGGCGCGGATATAAATAATTGCACCCGCGACCGCCGCTATTATCTCTAACCATACACAATTACTGGCCCTCCATTCTACTGCACAACTCTGGTCGACACCATCTCTCTCGACCATCTCGGTCGCAGCACGGTCCATGCCTGTCATCATCGAGCATCCGTCGTCAGCGGCGCAGCAGAGCACGCAATGTATTTACTTGGAACGTAAAGCGCCGTATCTTGGTTCCGAGGAAGTTATTCGTCGTGCTCATTACAATATTAATCAATGCTTTCACATCGGGATGAATAAAACCGCCGCGAATATTCTTTAATATCGGTTGCGCAATACTAATGGTCGGGTGAGCCGGTCAAATGATAGTGATCTGGGACAATATGTGCGGGACGCATGTTCCACGCCCGCCCTGGCCAGTCACGACGCTTTTTATGAGGGTTATTTATGAGGACCAAACTTGTGCATTGCTGTTATTACCACCAATAGCCCATATACTCTATCGACGGTCTTACAGCCTAACCTCTATGCATTTCAATAATAAGCTCAGTATCGGTATCGTAACAATTAATGCGGTGAGCCGGCATATCCAACTTTATTCAATTATCGTATGATTGCGTGTGGTCAATTTGTTTTGCATAAACACATGCGGTGGCAATTATGTGATGGTTTGGTTCGCATAATGGTCGGGGAGCAATTTGCATGCGACGCGTCGGGGTCGAGTGATGACATTGTGGTTATAAATCCCGTCTCGTTTTTGTTTCGACAAGGTCTGGAATAAAGGCAATCTGAATTGTGGTGATTTACATAAGTGCACTGCGGTACCGGAGGGGCGCGGGCCGAGGTGCTCGCCGTGAGCTCAGGCTGGATGGATTGCATCGATGGCCTATGCCTTGTTATTATCAGGAATATTTATTCTTAGTTTGAGCTTTCGTATGAGGTAAGTTGAGTTTAGTTCTAAGTAATATTGGTATCAGAGAGCGTATGAGGCCGTGGGTATACAGCGACAACATATGATATATTTGCATTATGCACGAAGTCGCTATCACACTGTGCAAACGTGCTTTGACCGATTCCATTGTCCACACCTACTCATACACTATTTACTTATTCACTTATCGATCAATCGATTGCATTGTAAGGTACAACGTCTGTCCGTGTGTGAATCAGATATTATCATTATAAGGTAAACTTATGGTAATCAAGAATTACTCATACTTAATGTGATACTGCTATTATTCACGTATTATTTGTTAACTAAAAGAGGTTGGGTATAGCGGGATGTCCCGTTCGATATTAAGACATGCCCGGCTGAGGACTGTACCTCAAAAAGATACCAGCCAAATCATACCTTAGAGTAATGTTGTGACCGGCGGTGAGTGACGTGACCAGGTATTCCGTCATAATTCACTTTTTTGGATCTCTCTTGTTGATCTCATATCCCATTTTGGATAATACCTGCTTAAGTAGCTCCGAATGACTCGAAGTCGAGATGTTTCACGATTTTCACCAGAATTCCAATGCTACAAACCAACATGTCTGGTAAATCTAGAAAAAACTTGTTAGTGATTTTTAATATAACACGGACTTTTTTTTTCTCAACTGTAGCCACTTCTTACTCATATCGTTTCAGAGTAGACACAAAGCGTAAATAATTTGTTCGAAGAGTTAGTTAGCTGTAGGTATAGGTGTATTCTAGGTTCTAGATTGTCTTTATTATGAGTGTGAAAGTGTGTAGGGATGTGAGGATGTCAAAACTGTTTCATACAAAAACAGCTCTCCTATTGATACTTTGATATAAGTTATTTTAAAGTATGTATATAGCAACTGTATCTGAATGACATTATTTTTACTATGAAGCTCTAAGTATCCAGATGAACTGGTAATGCTGCGGTTTTTTATTATTTTTCGTATCAATCGCAATTTTATTGTAGTATTTATTGTACTTGAGGATGTACAACTTGTAAGTAACTAAAAAGGGGAAGAATTAGTGCATTGGCATTGTGTGGTGGGCGGTCAGAATTAAATCACCCAGTTATTAGCAAGCGCGGGCGGCGGTGCGCGCGTGGTGCGCGGCCGGCGCCGGCGTGCGCGGCGCATCTGATAGCGGGCAATACCAGCGCGGCGCTCACCCACAGCCGCCGGCGAGGTGGACCACTGCCACTCATCATACGTGCACTGCACCATGGCTTGCATCTGTTAAGGGTACAGATGCTACCTACGTGTTACTAGTTTCAAAATAAGCTTGTACCTAATCGAACTTTTAAACTTAAGTACTTGGCACAAAATATAAACCAAATACAATTGTAAAAGATATTGTAGGCACAGTTTTTCACATCATGTGTTTTCTAGTGAGGGAACACGTCGTGAGAATGCATGATAATGATGAGCAAAGGTAAATAATGCCTAGTACCTACCAACGTCTAAATATAGATTCAACAACTTACCCAAAAGTCAAGATATCCGAGGAATGGAACAGATCACCATCCGTCACGTTGGTAAGCCTAGCTTCCCTTTCAGTTACCTATGCTTTATGAAGATATGCCAAGTTTTAAGAGCTATCTTAAGTATCATAGCCAGAACTACAAATAGCGTAAATAATATTGTGGCAACAATGTATTAGCGGTGGTGTTGCTGTTCTCGCGTCAGCCTATAGTTTATTTTAGTGAGTTATTGCTGTAGCAAGCCGAGTGCGGTCGCCGCAATAAATTAATTTAACTAGATTATCAGTTTGCATGCGCCGGAGCAGCGGCCGGCGGCGGCGCAATCGCACTCGCAACCCGTCTTAGGCTAAAATAAAATATAAGCTACATATTATTTTTTCAAGGAAGCAGAGTCGGTTGATATGTACTGCATACCATGTATTGTGTAATTTAGGGTAGTATTCGATGCTATGCCATGCTAGCTCATTATAGGATTTGATTTGTGTGATCATAATTGCATTTGAGAAGTTTATCGCATTAAATCACTTTATAAAATAATCATAAAGGCGGTGCGACGCGGCATTAGGGTTGATACAAAAAGCGGTCATCTTCAGATGAGAGGCAAATGATGAGCCGGCGATTACGGCAATTACAGCTTCGACGTTCAGATGACAGGTAAAAACTATTGCAAGGGCTGGTTGTCCACTCAAATCACTTTAAATGCTACTGTTATTTTAGTTAACAAATGAAACTTCGGGATGGTAGACATATTTTCAGCAGTACAGATTATTCAACAACGGCCTTATCACTCACCCAAGACCAATAGGTCTTCGAGAAACTCTAAATTTAATACTCTAGCAGAATATTAAAAGTTACGTGTACATATATAATGGTGTGCTGTGGAAGCGTGCGTGCTGTTGCACCAGCCTCTGCGTCTAACATTGTAAGTGGCCTTTATTTCAGCGGGGCTTGTTTTTCCTCGGCCGAGATCATGATAACGAGCGTGGTGCATAATCGCGCGGGTGACCGGTCCGCGGCCGCGTCCTGTTCAGGTGGCATTTCCTCCTTTATCATGCGCTTAGTTTTTGCTCGCGACAATTACTCGGCATCAGTATGCACGCGGCGCGCGTCCCCGCTCCGCGCGCCCGCGTCGCTGCCTCGCACCGTGGGACCGTGCTCGGCGCGCCCGACGATGTGATCGCGCCCAATGTATGATTTCATGTTGAATTAACATTTCATCGCGGACCTGTAAGGAAGAGGCGCTCCAGCCAATGTCGCCGGTTCCTTCGACTCCCATTCAATCTTGATATTATTTGTTGACATGTAATCATCAATAATTGACGTTCTGAAACACGAGGCGCTGTGCGCTCTCGACTCTTGATTTTACGTCTTTCACATAACATTAAATTGAAAGTCCAAAATAAAGATTTAAATTCAAGGTATTTTGATAGCAATGGCGAGCGGTCACTCTGGCTCGTCCGCATTATGCGGAATATTATACAAATGAGTTATTGTTACGATATACGCAAAAACGTCGCTATTTATAATATAGAGGCGGAGAAACGTTGCATACGATGAATATTTCATGTATTCAAAGGGAAAAAGGCCGGGCTGGGACATTCGGCGACGTGTTTGCATCCTCCGTGAGCGGCGCAAAAACTGACGCATTCAAACGATCTGCCCTTGTTAGGGCCTGCCACTGCCGACACGTCCATTCACGCACTAACAGACAGACATTCTGCTACTCAAACAATTATAACGCTTGCTTTGAACCTCACTCGCATTGCACTTCGCAGAGGACAAACGAAAAGAAATCACATAATTCCGTCATTAAGTTTCTTTACACTTCAGAGGTGGTAAACAATCATACAGCCCGCCTGGTGGTGACCGACTACTGTCCGATTGTACCCACAGGGTGTTACTTTGTGCTTATGGCGATCTAGTTTTTTACCGCAGGCGGCTCGGGTCAAAGCGGCTCGTCCCCAAACAGAGGGCATTTAAATATCATCGCTACTCATACTTGAGATGCCCGCGGCGCGGGATTAAGCGACAAAAATTACTGGTTTTTTGCGAACTGGCCATTAGTAGTGACCTTCTGGGCCGCTTGAATTATAATAGGGAGCTCGGCTCGCCCACCGGTTATGGCAGCATTATGGAAAATACTTGCATATGGGGATCATTCAGAGATGGAGAGATATCCATTTGATTGTTATGCCTCCACGTCGAGAGTCTAACACTCATCTATCTCCAGCACTTCAATAAAAATATCCCATTAAGAGTAGCATCAACAGGATGCGATCTTTAACATTCGTCCGTCTTTAACATTCCACCGGGCTAGCCTGCCCGCCGCTCTGGCGTGTGGAAATAATAACCAGCTAAAATAGATAATCATGTAAGTAGTTATCTCTTTTAACCGGGTTGTTGATTTAAATCAAGATTTAGGTTTAATTTGAATACATGCAGGCGTAAGTTGGATTTTAGCCCATGTACAGTTATTTAACACTAAATCGAGATTTCACCGCGATTGGTGTTTAATGAATTGAATCCACCTTCGATAGCCATATTTAATTGTAAATTATATGTATTTGTTATGTGCGTGTACCGTAGGTACAGTGGGTGTCTGTGAATAGGGCGGCGACGCTAGAGGCGCACTGTTGGACTGTAACATGAGCCTAAACACTTTTACCATCAATCATCCGTCTCCCGACTCTGCCTGTGGCTCCAACTCTAATGTATTACAATCGTGTTGCTAATGGCCTAATGGTCTGTGTTGTGATCACTGGATTAACAACTTTAATACGCAATATGAGCCTTTTATTCTACTCTTTACCTAATTAAACACATCATTTGGAACCTAGATAGAACCATAAGAAAGTATTTTTAACTTTGTATCGATAAATGAAAGTGCCCAAATTAAAAATAGGAAAAAATTAGATAATCTTAATGTTTTCCTTAATAAGTAAGTCTACGACTAAAACCCACAATGATAAACACCGGAATACCACAAACAAGCAAACAGATGATTTAATTAGTTTAATTCGAGGTGAGTACCAGTGATATGAGTGCCCGCGGCGGTCCATTTCGGAAGCCTCCACAAATAGAGCCGGCCGGTGAGTTTTGTTTATAATTGGAGCCCGGGGCGGCCCACATTACCCTCCATTTGTAACAATTATCACCACACAATGCTTAAATTCGGAAACACCTTCATTAATAGAACCTCGTCGATCTAATTCACTCAATTTAGTGTCGTAATACTCATGTCGTAGATATCATTTTGAATGGTACGGTGCTATACTTAGATGTGGCGTTATTAAAAACGCATTTAGATGAAACGATAGCGGCAGATATCATGTTGTTGGTGGCCACTAGTTAAATGTTTACTGGTTCGTCAAGTGATAGTCAGGAACTCAGGAACAATTATATTTTATACTTTTTAAAACAAATAAGTTATATCCATACTTAATCCTTTGTTAAAATGACATAACAATGTCACGCGAACGATAATACTAGCGACATCGGTAAAGGTTGAAAATAATCTGCATACATTTATGGATCATTCAAAAGTTTAAATAAAACCGTTTAAATAAAAATTAACCATGGTCCTGTATCTGTGAATAATACTATTATAATAATTGGTAATCTGTTCAAAATTACAGTGATTTGAATATGCATTTGATTGATGACAATGGAGCGACTGGGCTGTGCTATCGAAGCTATTACCTTACGTATCGTAAGCTTCGTGCTATTCAAGTGTAGTATTCATTATGGCTACATCATTGCATTCGTTATATCCACGAATCTGTTGCACTCGACATGTTGAGTCATCATACAAGATCAAACTAAGCTTCACGAAATGTAAATGTAAGTCCAGCTCCACCTTACTCCAAACAACTAAATTCAATTAATTAATGGGTACTGTATGATGTCAGGAATGTGTGACAAGTTTCCCAGGCCCACGTGACTCCCGTGGCGGCCGGTGACTGACCGCATCACAGCTCATACATTTTCATAAAGCGCGAAAAAACGCGGCGTCGTCCGCCGTAATGAGGCGATTCCCAATGTTGAAAAACGCGCGTCTATCTTGAATGACATAGTTGCGCGTCCATTGAGTGACGCGGAAATGGCTGCTCTAGGCGCCACTGGTTTGTGTGAACTGAAGCTTTTTTGTTGGAACTGCTATCATATTTTCCCACAATTTCTACAAGCTTAGATTATTCATGAGTACATTCTGCTCAGACATGCAAATGAGTAGGAACATATAAGTACAAAGTTTATTTTAAATTTTACTTAGCGTCAATACGTACGTACCTCATTGATGGAACATTCATGCAAAATTATTTTAATATCTACCAATTTTAGAATACGTACTATTTGGTTTACGCTTAAATGAATACGTTATGAACTTTTCAGTTCAGTTTATTATGTCTTGATCTGTATTATGAGTAGAACCATCTACATGACGTAGCCCTGTATACCTAACTACCACACACACACACACACACACACACACACACACACGGGTCCAAGTAGTTACATAGGCATATTGTATATTCAGCGAGTGTTCCGCGGCTGGTTTTTGTCCTGAACAAACGATCTGATTCCTTCTAAGCAGCATTCCCGGTAAGCGGGGAGGTTGCTAATGAATAAACGTTTTTTGTCATGTGTCAATCATATCGCTAACGGCTACTGGGAAGCGGCGCCGGCGCATGTCGCCACTGTTGTGACACGTCGTGTTGGCCACTCGGGAACATGTCGCGCGGACACTGCCAGTGTGTGTGTCTGTCATACTATACACGCGAGTCGATTCCTCGTCGTATATTTTCGCATCAAATCTCAAAGTTCTTAAATAATACAATATAGTTATACACTAATTAGTATGCCATCGAACAATCCTCTGCACGGAATACCTAGTCGTATGGGTCTCGATCAAAATATGATTTATGACCTACATTTTGTTGTTGTTATTTATTTAATTTTAGATTAATAGTATAATATGTTCCATCCCCCGTCTTCTCTCTTCAGAATAGCTAGTAGCCTACATGCAAGAGTTGCAACATACACACACACTCATAAATGTAACATGTTACATCAAGCATAAAATATCTGGTGTATGTTTGACGTTTGATTTGTGACTGATTTATTAATATACTTATTACATACAGGAACAGCGTCTACTTCGGCTTTTATTCGCTACACACATAATAATCTGTCACCTCGTATTACATTACACAAGCATTACATACATATTCCTATAACAATACATTTAAAATAAATGTATCTTCATTTATTAGATACAATAAGCTAGCTTATTGTTAGTTGTCACCATGAAACTTGCGACTCAGTGTAAACATTTTGTTCGTTGATACAATCACGTAAAGCATCTTCAATATCATATTATTATGTATTTGTTGCTAATTAAATATTATATTCAGCATATTGCTATTCAGATTGTCTCTGTTCATTTAATTATTAGTCTAATTACTCGGCATCAAGGCCTTTACCGTAATTGCGAAGCAACAACAATTCCTCAGAGCCAGCAAGAACGTAGATATGTAAATCGGAGTGATTAGGGCAGCCATCAGATATGGTATATGTGCACGGCTATCAATATTAATAAGCGCATACGTATCACGCCACAACACTCCACTGCGAATGCTAAAAATCTGCAATGACATTCTGCTAATTACTGATTCAATGTGCCGCGACTTCACCTATCGTTTTAGTTACATTGCTCGCTACAGTCTTACCACTGTCCCTCTGTGATATACTAATGAGGTATTGTATATTAAATGATGCTAACAGTCGCTTGGGCGTGGTGATGTTGGTCCTGGGTAGTGGTATGGTCTCACGGCGGTTCCCACGGCACAGATGCCCTTAAACGCGTCTGTATGCGCCTGCGCACTGACCGCGCTGCACATTCATACGAGAATTATCGTGCTAGTATCCACCTAAGGCTATATAGTAGGATTTGTTCATTTTAATCAATTGAAATCCTATTGAGTAATGCTAACAGTCATCATCAGTAAACTGATTGACCAGCGACCACGCCGCGCCACGCTACGCAAGAGTTAATTTGCACCACTATTAGTAAGCATAACTAAGTTGAGTATCTATTGAATCATTTTTCATCTACGCGATGTTTGGTTAGTATATTCGTATTTTATTCTGTTCAGTCAAGTAGTTTCAGGTAGCCCGTACAAAGAAACACGTAGCATCACATGTAAAGCACTCGTTGTGTCGCGTCGTCTGTTCTAGCCAGTGTATTGCCCTAATTATAACCAGCACGCATGCGCTGTCCACGGTGTGAAGCCATTAGAGGTGGGATTGCGCACTTTTTCACGTTTCCTGAGATAAGTAAATGTAGTATTATGAGACAGCGACGGCGGCCATGCATGGTGCAGTGTTCATAAATAACATTAATCGTCGTTTTTTCGCGCACGGCCGGCCGCCGCCCGGCTCGGCCAACGCGGCCTGTTTTTGTGTTTATCTAGTTACCTACATTCTGACATAACGCACTGATTTATTGCGGGTTGCATTACGTATCGGCACGGAACACGCTCGCTTGTAATTTATTCATTATCAGTTAGTTATCTACGCGAGTCCAGCTGCTGACACGCTGCTATCGACGCTCATAGAGCGCGGCTCCAAGTACAGAAGACAGTTCCACAATACAACTACAGATTTTGAACTGTCACTATACATACATCTCTGAATTATTTCGGAGACATATGCAGGTTTCCTCACGATGTTTTCCTTCAACGTAAAGCAGGTGGTGTGAAGTCACTGTCGTTTTTTAAGCATTCTAAATAATCGGATTTGTAAAAGCCACGTGCGATTTAGTTCTTTTTTTTCTGAAATATGTTGGTTTAAGTATTAACATGTTACCGTCCCTGTTCACAGGTGGACTAACTACAATAGGCAACCTTACATTTGTCGTCAACCTGCACTTTGTTACTTTGGACTGTCCAAAGCTTCCATCTAATATTTAGTTAAGTGCACAGAATGCAAACGTTATCATAATTCCACCCCGAATAGTGAGGAATATGTTGTGGAGTCTCATTTACCTCGGAGTGTCGGTGATTGCACAGAGAGGGGCGAGGGCGGGCGGGCGCGGCACCTGCCGTAATATCCTATTTATGAATAATGTTTTATTCTAACAGCGTGCGACTCCGCCCGCCCCGCCGCCCGCCCGCCCAGCGACACGCCAGGGCTGCCAGCGTTTTGATGCACCAACTAATATTTATCACCTTAATTTGTATTTATGTTACTTTGTGTCTTATTTAATTTATTTTCGATGAATTAATTAGAGGAAAATTCGTGACCAATGTCTACCCCACATCTACTACCCTTGTTGTACTCACTAGTTCAGTGGTTTAAAGTCCGGTAAACTCCCCGCGACAAACATCTAATATGGCCGATGTTATTCAGTAGTTTGAGCACCGTTAGCAAAGTAATACTAGCGTTCACGATAACATTTATCGCAGTTTAACGGCGGGTATGAAATCAAAAACTCTCATCGTTACAGAGCGCGCCACCGCCGTCACCTGACACATAGTTTGGCACCAGCCAACTGGAACTATTACAATCAATCCGCATTCCTGTAGCAGCCCTTGTTCGTTATTGCTTGCTTTGTTTTTGCCCGCGACGACGGGATGTGGTGGGCGAGGAGAGAGGGTCGTGGGGGGGGGGGGGGAGCTGGGAGGGGGGCAGGGTGTCGCGGGACCCGCTTTAATTAATGGAATAACTCCTCGCTGCACCACTACAGAAATCTTTAAAATGTACTGTCGATTGCTATGTAATGCTATGTTGCGCGAGTTTCAATACAATAAGAGCTTTTTACATGGTTTTGTAGCTATACAAAATGCTCCTACGAGACCTGGCTGGACGGCCACCAGTCACACTCAGCTTCTCATTGAAAGTACTACATCTCGATTTTTAATCCGAATGATAGCATTGTCTCGTCATGCCGCTACATTGTTTGTATGAAAGTATCGTAGTTATTTGTGAAGAGATCCTGTGATTGAGATTTCAACCTTTCTCCATGTTCATAGTTGGTATTTGTAAAATGACCAGTCTCTGTATAATAACAGTATCAAGTATGAAATGATTGGAGTAGAGTGGACACAATAGCACATCTCGCCGATCGGTAATTGTAGCACAATGAATGGAATGGGTGCTTTCCAATCCCTCCCCCGAGTCGGCGGGTGCGTACCTCGATCTTATAAGAATAGCGACTCCTTTCACAAGCACCTTACATTATTATGATTTAGTGCGGCACAGTTGCACTGGTGCAGACTGCCCCCGCCCCCCGCGCGACACCCCCGGGGGTGTAATAGCCGTGAGGGGGCAGTTGAGAAGTCAGCGATGGTAGTAATAAACCCGGCCATATTTCACACTTAGCGCGTAATGAGCGCGTGCCCAAATAATTGGATCACGTACATAACTCATTATTACCTCGCACCTCACTTTGGCCTGCGAATGTATCATTACTTGACCCCCCCCCCCCCCCCGTCCCTCCACCGCCCCCTCCCCCCGAGCCCCCAGCTGGGCTGCATGCTGCCTCCGCAGCCTCGGACGCGCAAATACAATAGACATTTATTAAAGGTGCAATACCTGCAGCTGCACCGTGGACCCGCGCGCTGCCTAACTAGAACATTCACCTTTTGGCTGCTCACCTTTCCATAAAATTTCGCCATTCATTCGAACTTAATTCGTCGTGTAATAAAAGCTATATAACTGGTAGTAAAAGTAATTAGATCATCGTCAGCGTGGAAGTGCCGACAACGTGAGTAAAGCCTGTAAAGTGTGGACTACGCAGCTAATCCTCAGATTACGCGGTTAACGGGAAGATTAGCGGGTTTCTAATAAGCTTTGTGCTTAGTTCAATTTGTTATTCCTAAGTAAGTATGGTGTGTGCTTATCATCAGGGAGGCCGTGATGCTCGTATAATGTTAAATTTAAGTAAACTTACACATACCCTTGCGAAAAGTGGGACATAACCGAACCGCCCAGCCAGAGTATGTGTGTCTCTATAGCCTTTTGAAAATCATAGCCAGAGACCCTTGGATATGCGCTCTTGTAACATTATTGGTTCTGTTCTTCCCTCCTGAAGATGACACAGTTTTTCCACGTGAATAAGTAACACTGCTGCCTTACCACAGTAGCTGCTTATAAGCATGTAAGCCACATGCTAATCTGCCTGCTCAAGAGAACGATAAGCACAATGTAGGTACTGTAATATATTGCCTTGCTGGATAAGCGTTGAAGCAAATTGTAATATTAATTACAACTGTAATAAGGCATTGTGAAATCTTAATGTAGCGGGAATCGCTATTCTGAATACAAGTAATTGTTATTTTGCAATGTGATGTAAAAACAGCATAGCGCATTGGAATCTGACTCACGGAATGGAATTCGAAATCGGACACGCAGCGAGCAATTATTCAAATGATCAACATGTAAATAAGTAAATGGTTAATCCGAGCTCCGTCACGATAGAGCGCCGCGGCGTCGAGCCGAGCACCGCTGTCATAAATCAGGCTGCACGCAACGACCGCGCGACGATCGCGCCACGACCACGCGACTAGCACGCCACGACTGCACGACACCGCGTCTCCACACGGTGTTATTCAACTTTAACATTTACACACCTGTTAGCATATTCATGCTCATAATTTCACCCTTTCTTTGATATGAATATGCTAATGGAAGAAAGTTCTCGCGAGTTAAAAACAAGCAGCTACTGTAATTGGCGGCAGTTCGATCGTTTTTGCGGCTCACCCTGCGATCTCCGTGTAGTGGTCGCACGGTAGGGCTGCGCACGCGTCCATCACTGTCGGTACACTAGATCCACCTGTTTCAAAATACACTTATTTGACCTATCGTGTCTGGGTACCACGCGAATATGATTACTAAGCAGATATTCGATTTGTTAATTAGTATTATAGAAATATAACTGTGCTTTACATTTAATGTTGTTAAATTTAAATATAATAATTATTTTAAATGATCAATCGAACTCAAAATAATTATTGTACATTATAATAATCTGATAAAATAAAAGTTCCTAGTGAGTATCGAAATATCAGTGTTATTGTGATTATACCTCGTATGATGTGTATTATATCGGGTCACCCCTAGTGATGGAGTTCGCGGTCGGGTGCGCACACGCACGCTTTTTATCCGCCACATTTGTTTGCGATACTCGGCTATCTTGGCGACCACTGTGATGGACACTCACTAACCTGGTTTAGTTGCTTTAATAACTTACATTAAATACATCGCTTTAAACGTTTTGGGTAAGTCCACTAAGTATAAAATTGGGAGTTAAAAGGTTGAAGGAACCGTGGACTTTTGTCTAGTACCTACTACTAAAATAATTTACACCACCGATCTATCACAATTAAAAAGCGTTGTAATGGTCCAATTTGACAACAGCTAGGTAAAATTTCTTTTTTATTGTCATCTAAAAGTAGATTTGAAAATTTTGCTACAATGTGTTTTATGTGCTCCAATATGTGAAGAACTATAAGATATGCTCCATAGAGGCGGTGGTAAATACGATGCTCCTTGATCAGATACCAGCAGAATGTTATTGATCGGGGCACAGGCTGCCAGCGGAGGTCAAACAACAGTCATCCGTATAATTTCTGGTAATCAGCTGGATCAGAAGACAAGCAATACACTTAAAAAGACTAGATGACTGGCAAAACGCCGATGTAATGTTTTGTGAAATGTAATTACGAACAGTGGGAGTGTTGGATTAAGGTTTATTTGTGAATCGGCGATAGTATCGGTAACCATCGCGTATTGTGTCGATACAATAGCCCCGTGCCACGGTATCGTCCGTCGCATCTCGGTACCGTTACGGGGCGCGCGTCGTCTGTCCCTCGCCTCGTGTGACATTTACAGGCGCCACCTGCCCCAGCACCTTAACCTCTGCCTGGACGCTCACCATGACACTCTCCATTAACGCTTGGTTACGGTAAAGCGACGAGCTCACGACAACCTTATTAATACAAATAACCATTAAATTAATTGAAATGATAAACTGCCCTTTATGTGGCTGCTGAAATTATATTGGAGATATTAATAAAAGCTGCACTCCTATAAAGTGCAGCTTTTATTCATCGCTAGCTGACACGCCCCGACTTCTCACGGACTATAGGTACATGTTACACTTGTAAGTAAATATTTAGAATTAACCAATTGTTTTGTTACTTATACATTATTGTCAAAATGTATGTCAAACCATCGAATGTGTTCGACACTACATGGTCGTTAGAAAACACTTGAAGATAAGTCATAATGGTTCGAATGAAGGCCTTCACGACGTATCCCAGCAGATCACTTGTGTTAATGCGTACGATTAAGAAGATGGAGTACCTACTTAGGCACTTTTTGAATTTCCGTTGAATACGGTGGTTTCTATGCTATTAAAAATTGCGTAGTTAATCACTTTGAAACGATGATTAACATTTTAATAGATTAAAATGTGATAGTAGCAATGGTTATTGTTTAGAAGGCAGGCTGGTCGGCTCGCTAATTGATGGCGGGATCAATAAGTCAGGTGTATCAGATGCGGCGAGGATGCCCTCCGCTCCAGTGGCGCGCCGCTGCTCTCCAACCACCCAGTCACGACCCGCGCTTCATACACTCTTTATTACTTGTTATTACCGACTTAGTATACTAGAATTACGAAATACACCGCACTATATAAGCATGTATACAGATTAATAAAATTGAAGTGATTGTGTATAATTCCGAAACAAAAGAATAACTATTTTTAAGGCTAAACTTTTAAACGGCGGGACACATCTTAATAAATATTGATTTCCGCGTTAAGTCTGGGCAGGAGGAACTGCGGGGCACAGTTATAGGCTGCCCAGACTTAACGCGGAATTTATGTAGAGTGAGTGTGAAGTATACACGGAGTTAGTCAATATTGCGGCTGGAAATCAAATATTGTGTTGGTTCTTTAGAACCGAAACTGAAACTGAAAAAGGTGAGAGTCGAGCAGATGATTGGTATAAGTAAGGTGACTAATAGGTATAACCAGTAGATACACAACTATTTTTTTGTACATGACCTCTCTGAGTTGGTCAGGGGGACGAATCTTCACTTGCCTGTGTTGTAGTTCAAGCTTTAGCGGTCTGTACCAGTTTTGCAGTGATATCACACCTAAGAGGACCTGCATTCTGTACCTGAGACGGCGATAGGCTCACCATCTGTCACGTTAGCACTTAATATTTTTTGGTTGAGAGTGTATCTACCGCTTCGGACAGAACCGGATACCCTACTGGGATGGCGTGACTTATCAAGTAGATGTAAACTATTATATTGGGTATTTAGGTAGGGAGAGTAGGTCGCCGATCCATCTTTGTAATCTAAATTATGTAAATCTAAAGAATCATCCTCTTTCTATGACTTTTACAATCATTTGCATTGAAGGGTTGTACATTTTCAGTTCAGTAAAAGTGCTGCGCTATCGGCGCGCGATGGTAATCGGCGCGCGATAGCTATCGGCGCGGCGTGAGGTGGCACTGGTTCTGAGCACACACCGGGGAATATCTCAACCTTAATTTACACCCATTACTTTGTACATTGGGTTAGTACATACATACATATGCTCACGCCTGTATTCCCCGAAGGTGTAGGCAGAGGTGTTGTAATTTTCAACACCCACATTTCACCGTATCGCCGTCTCAGGCACTATACATACGTCTTTGAATTATTTCTCAGACATATGCAGGTTTCTTCAATATGTTTTCCTTCACCGTAAAGCACGTGGTGTGAAATCACTGTACATAAGTTTTTAGAAAAACTCATAGGTACAGGCCCCGCTGGGATTCGAACTTGCGTCGCTAGCGTAGCAGGCGACTGATCTAGCCCCGAGGCCACCACGGCTCTTTACTTTGTATTTGCAATAAATTATTTGATCGATCTGATATGACTAAGTATCGATATCAAATATCAGTAAAGTCATTTAACCATACCTTACTTAAGATACCTGACTGAATATTTTGCCGGCCGTTCTAAATAGGCTAGTTTTCGAATCGATTGTAATTTGAAATAGTAGTTTATACTTACTTATTGTTATAATGAGTGAATAATCAGTTTCAGCTATCTACTAATCTTCATCAGTCGGAAATCTATGGCTCCAGATCCCATTGTTACATCGAGATTCTAAGCTTTCGGTTGCTCTAATGTATTATCTCAACCTGTTAAGCACTCTTTTGGCACTGTATGTCAAAATAACTATTTGGTTTTTTGATCCAAGACTACTTAGGATACTAAAATGTGGTTACATAAAATAATGCAATAATGATTACATATTATGAAGATAATCTGTAGAGCTTCCCATGCGTATGTGCGCGGTGACATTGTGTCGAGCGAGTGGTGCAAAAACAGCGGCGCAGTCGTCGGTGCACCCGCGCTCGTGACGTCATCGCATCCACTGCCGACCGCTAAAATGCTGCCCTCACGCCTCACTCCCTTCGACACGAACCTGAATGATGCATTGCACATAAACAGTCTAAATTACTGGTCTTAAAGTATCTACTAAAGTTACCAATTATCTTACCTTCTGAATATTTATTATTATTTATTGATAAGGTAAATAATAAATCGTTACTTATTTTTATTCGATTGCTTTCCATGGCTTTCTGCAAAATGGAAACTGTTGTGATATATACAATGAATAAATTTATTTGAAAAGAACAAAATTAAGTATTACAATAATTGCTGCACAGTTAGTTATACGTACGTAGCATTAAATGGGCAGTGATTCAAGAAGCAGCATCTTACAAGTGCAGATAAATGGCAAAAAGTGTCCCATTCATATGCACAGGGTGCGCGGTCAGTTTTTGCGCGGCCGGACGTTCCCCGCGTTTTATTTGTAAATTGGGCAGTCGACGCGCGGGTAACGAGACCGCAACTCATTCAAATGCAACTAGTTTTTGCGGCAGCGCGCATAATTGAATACGAATGCGTACGGGGAAGGATATAATGCGTCTGATGCGTCGCGTAATGAGCGCATTTATACAGGGCTATCGGCGCGCGCGCCGGGATTGCAGCGCGTACACCGCCGCCATTACCGGCGTCATTAGGTGCTGGCTGCTGACCGCTGCCGCTGCCTCGCACCCGCATTTCATTATCGCACTCCCACCTCCTAGTGCGTCACGCCGCGGCTGCCTACCACAACCACAATTACATAAATACTATAATTATGAGGGATCGCACTTGTAATATTACGTACTTACTTACTTTCTAATATTCTGTAGTGATTGTTTTCCTATACTTTCGTATTGGAAATAAGTAAAATGGCGTTATATACCTAAATAAAACTAGTTACCTACCGCATGTATGTACCTACTTAAGTACCTACTAAAATCACTTCTGCGCTTATTTGGCTACTTAATCCTTTTTTTCTCGTATTTGTAATTTGTACTAATGATTTAATTTCATATCCATAGTAATTATTAACAATTATTAAATGTGTATGTCGTGAAAGTTTTATGGCTGTGGCGTTAGTGTATTTGTGTTATCAAGTTATCAAGTTGAGTCGATGTGAAATATTATATCGACTCAACTTACAATTTGCTTTGAACACAGTCAGTGTCCCGATGCTGGCTATCACCTCAGTCCAAACCTACTGAAACGACCTGAGATGAGTCCTTAGTGGTATAGTACGAGTAGTAGTGTGTCAATGTCAATGAGTGTGATGCGATGCGTGTCGTGCGTGGTCGTCGCTGGAAGCGCGCCAGCTCCCCTCGCGGAGCCGGATGTAGTGAATATTTGCCAATTTGCTTATTGCCGGCCGCCACTGTGCTCGCCTCGGATAGCCATTTACATTTCACGCCTCGACGGTATTCTATCTCAAGACCATCAAATGGCTTTTATGGCCGTTTGTGTGGGTATCGCACGAATGTGACTCGAATTCAATGTTATTGTTTTCTTCAGCATTTTCTTTTTGAACGTATTCATGTTTAAGCGGATGCATACTTTCATGTTTGTTGCAAACGTTCAGTTCACGTCAGCTCAGCTGTTATATCTGTTAATTTATTGGCTCATTTTAATTGAGTGCGGTAGCATCCCGCCGCTCGGCCGTAGAGCATTCAATGTAAATGTGATTTAAAAGTAATGGCCTCGTCGCCAATTGAGCGCGCGCACATGCTCTAAGAGCCGCGCAATTTAAGCCGCGGGTCAGTACCCGCTAGTGTTGGTGCAAAAACGGTCGCGGGACGCGGGGACGAGACGACTGCGACGCCGCGGGCCCGGCCGGACATAAATCCCGAGTAAAAAGCGCCGCATGTTGCGACCGTTTTTGCCATTTCTTGTTATGCGCATTCCACCGTTTTTGCTCGGGCTTGTTCCCGACAAACAAGCTCGGAGTCAGTTTGCAGTTTTTGCAGACGAAACAATGGTGGGCCCGCGATGGCAGGTCTGTGATTGCGCGCGCGCAGGCGGCGGCGCATTTGCATGCAGCGGCCAATCGCGCGGCGAGGCCACGCCCCGGCCCCTCCTCGCTCCTAGCCCGCCTAGACTACCTCATTCTAATGCGCCACATATGCGCACACGCACCCACTCTTCCCAAGGATGCAGCGTCTGCCAACTGCCACGCCCGCATCTGGCTACTAACACAAACACCCAGTACTGGATGACTCTATTCAAGTTGAAAAATTATATCAATCCCTTCACTACAGTATTGTGTTGAAATTGACACACAAAACCTAAGGAACACTAAAGAGTTATAACTTGTGCACTGTTTAACTGTCCATTTCATTATTTTTACACTCAATATTTTCTGGTCCTTCGAGATATATCCAACAAAATAAGGTGTTTCCTCATTACACCCTTTATTGGATTGAAGAATAGCTTTCTGTTGTATTTATAAAAAGAATCCAGTTATTTAGAGACCTGTGTCCCAAACTACTTCCAAAAGCTGTTTTATGCGATTTAATATTACAACATTGAAAAAAATATATCTTGATAATTATATTCTTAGATTTTTTTCGGATCAAAGTACTCCCTAACGTACATTTTATGGAAATTATACTAACATGACATGGGGTTGTACCAGTCATCTGCTACGCAAGCTCGAATACCAACAGCCTACACCAATGAGTTTTTCTAAAAACTTAAGTAATTTCACCCCACGTGCTTTTCAGTGAAGGAAAACTTTGTGAGGAAATCTGCATATGTCTGAGAAATAATTCAAAAACGTACAGTGCACGAGACGGCAATGGACTCACCATCTGTCACGTTGGCACTTAATCGTCTTGTGTGAAATGTGGGTGATGTTATTACAACACCTCTGCCTACCCCTTTGGGGAATACAAGCGTGAGCATAATATTGTACTAACAAACATGACATGCTGACAATTGTCAATAAACTTTTCGACGCTCGCTGAAAGCTACTAATTATATAAAGGCAGGCTATAATTTGTCTTTGCAATATATCGAGTTAATAGTGTATGATTGTCGACACTTCAGTCCTCTCGTGTCACGGCGTGCTTTGTAGTCTGAAATACAGGCATTGTCTAGTTCGGATCCAGCGACCAGCGACCTACCCTATATGTAGGTACATTATTGTTTGTTACTATTCATGAAGCTCCTATTTTTATGTTTTTTATGTGTATACCACGGCTATGGTCAGTGGCCTTGTGGCTACCAAAGCGTCTAGTCCCCGTGTGCTTGGAATACTGAGCGGCCGAGGGCTGCACACCTGGTGACACCGCGCGCTTCCTACTACATTTGGATCACATTCAATGATGATAATGGGTGGCTGATGACGTCACAACACGTGCCTCCATTGCTAATATTAATGGAAGAATGAAAATCATCGCCCCATTTAGATTGTTATTGATATTAAGAAGATAAATATGTAATCAGTAAGCTCGCTCATACATTCAGACTAACATGCGTCCAAAGTGACAATACATTTTCTTTTATCATACCCCTAGTTCCAATGATATTCGATGAAACCGAAAAGCAAATAAGTACTTAGTCAAAGTTATTATGTTACTTACCTTAAATAATAGTGCTGTTTCCTGCAGTCCACTGCGTATATTTTTATCAAATTAAAAGTAGCATAAGTAGTTACTCTATAACATAAGATATCTGCCAGTGACCAGCAGTTTAGAGATTAGCCGTAACAAACAGAGAAAAAAATTAAAACAAACACTTTAATTTTATTTATTTCTATAGATTATAAGTAACACTTTGTTATAGTAATATTAGAGTTAGAGCCACGAATTTGATATTATAATGGGTAAGTAGATAGCATAGTTTAGAAGATGAGTACATTGCAGTGGTATAGAGATGCTGGGTGCGCCCTCGCCGGCGCTAGGCTGGATGCTCCGATGGTATCGCGCGCACTGCCTGCAATCCGCACACTTGTAATTATGATATCCACATTGCTGATTATTACATGATCACCGCAGTCGCGGTCGGCCCGGTATTGCACTGATCGATCATCTCACGTCGGCCGCTGCAACCTGTGCTCCCGGTCCTGGTGATAATGTCCACAATACAGTACCTATCGTCTATATTACAAAATATCTCGATTTGAATGAGTAGGTAAAGCTATCGACTGATCTATACAGATAAATAAATTTCAAGTGTCTGTTTGTAATTCCAAAATAACAGCTTATAACTAAAGAAATATGAAAGTATATTCGATTCTAACATAAAAAAAAAATCTCAACGCCAAAGTCAAAATCAAAAATATCTTTATTCGATTAGACTCAATATATTTTTCCGTCAGTCTGTATGTTTGTTCCAGATAACTCTGTAACAGATTTTAACGTGATTTTCATTGGAAAATAGCTGATGTTACAATATTCCGCGACAAAAATCCAGCCCTGAAATTAAGTCTACGCGGGTGAAACCGTGGGCCACAGCTAGTATTAGAATAAAAGTATCATTCTGTGATAATTTGCTTTGCAAAATGATTATATGCAGGAGTTAAAATAGAGACTGGATGACGTCTACCCAGTTTTCATTGTAGGTACCTATTTTGAACTTTATTTTTACTAACGTAATAGGTAAGTGTTTAAGGCTCATTAATGTAACATATTGATGTATTGTGCTGTATAATACATGGTTCAATCAATCACCGCGTGGTGGGCGAGTGAGCACTGAGCAGCAGTGGCGGCCATCCGTCATGGTATCTATTAGGAACATCAACATACGGCCGCGACTCGCCCGCTGTAAACTGAACCCCACGTGATCCAGCCGCACTGCGAGGGCCAACACTCAATATTACGGCAAGGGTCACACGAAAGGGGAAATTCTTCAGTGATTTTTTACAAGGTGTTTATTTGATACCGATGTAGAGATTAGAGCGAGGGGCTCGTGCCACGATTGTTGATGCAATACCCACCCGGTTACCAGCCTATATCTCACGACACACTCATGTTACAATACTTACAATGGCTTTTGTTGTGTAACATAGAGGAGGAGAACCAAATTAAATTATTAGGTATATTGGCTCCATACTAATGAACTGTTCACAGCCACATAAAAATATTTAAACATTAATCTATTCATAATATGAAACTCAGCTCGGCAGCATATGCCGTCAGGAAAGTAAAGCAGTTCACTGACGTAGACACGGCACGTTTAGTTTATTTTAGTTACTTTCATAGCGTTATGTCGTATGCTATCTTGCTTTGGGGCAAAGCTGCCGATATCGAAGCCATATTTATATTACAGAAAAGGGCTGTAAAATCAATCTATAACATAGGATCTAGAGCATCTTTGATGGAAAAATTTAAAGAAATAGGTATTTTAACAGTGGCTTCGCAGTATATTTTTGCAAACTTACTACTTGTACATAATGTCATCACAAGACATAAAAATAAAATAGTAGTACCTACACACCGCTTACAGAAAGTCCAGGGGTCATTTTTAGGGCAAAGTATACGCTTTTATAATAAATTACCTACATGTATTGTAAACTTGTTGACTTTATGTAGCTGAAGGGTTTTGTTTGTTGAACACGCTAATCTCGGGAACTACTGGTCCGATTTGAAAAAATCATCAATGTTAGATAGCTCATTTATTTATTTATTTTATTTATTTATTTATTTATTTATTTATTTATTTATTTATTGTTAACTATAACGGTTACACCAATTAAAATAATTAACATGAAATATACAAATATACAAAACAACTATAATACTATACAAAAAATATAAAATGCAGACCTTAAACACATTATGAAATAGAGGACACTCTCGCATACTGATCCTCGCAAAACTCCAGACACTCTGTTACAATTTTATTCCATTCGTCCGCAAACAGATCGCGTTCAGGGTTGGCAACGAGAAAGGCATTGAGCGCGCTCACAATGTGGCACACCGGGGACTGGGCCCTAGCAACTGTCCGGCTCGATGGTTGCACGAACAATTTGAGTTGTCGACAAGATCTATGTGCAGTGTGTCTATTAGGGACATTTAACTGACAGAACAAGTCGTGAAGTTTGAGACTGTCTATAGCCCCGTGAAGGACCTTACAGGCAAATAGAAGCTGATCCAACTCCCTCCGTACCTCCAGTGTATTCATTCCTAGTGCCCCAAGAAGGAAGTTTGTGGGATACATGTAAGGGTAATAGCCATATATTTTATTGTACATAAACCTGAGAAAAGATTTTTGTACCTTTTCAAGTGCAAGTATTTGAGACGCCGTATGGGGGTTCCAGATACAGCTGCTTGCCTCCAACTTACTTCGGACAAGAGAGGTATACAAAAGCTTTATAATAAGAGGGTTCTGGAAGTCGCGAGCATTACGTAGAACAAAACCTAAGCGCCTAAAAGATTCCCTGCAAAGGGTGGAGATGTGTTCTTTAAAAGTAAGAGCTCGATCAAAGGTCACTCCGAGGTCTTTTATTGTAGTCACACGAGTAATAGATTCACCATCCATACAGTAGTTGTATTGGATGGGTCGTGACTTTCGACCGTAAGTCATGACGTAGCACTTACTACTGTTGAACAGAAGCTTATTCTCGACACTCCATTGGTATATGGCATCTATATCTCTTTGTAGGAGTCCACAGTCCTCCACAGTGGTTATTTCCATTGCTAACTTAAGGTCATCCGCATATAAAAGACATTTGGAAAAACCTACTCTACATGTAAGGTCGTTAATCATGACCAAAAACAATAATGGACCCAATACGGATCCTTGACTAACTCCTGACCGGGTAGTGTACCAATCCACGCTGATGAAGACGCGGACAGAAGCTAGTAATTACATATAGTATATGGTGCGTGTGTTGTTTCTAAAACAATCCGTAAAATTTATAATAGTTGTCATGCTCTTGAAATCATCAACTGCGTTTATTTTAAGACAATCGTCCATTAACATTGTATGCGTTTTGTAACCATTTGGATGATCCAATGTGGAGGCAATTAAAACTTACTGAATACTTCGAATTATATTATATTGTATTGTATATGTTAGTAGTCTGGAGGTCAACATGTTCTAGCCTGTGACAGCATCATGAGTAGTGCTTTGTTTGGCTCACGTCGACACCTGCGCCGCGGCCGCAAGGAAACGTACTTTATATTCCATCCGCACCGTTGTCAACTCGCTAGTATACACTCTATAGTACATTGTATATAGTCATCAGATATATTCTACAAGAAACAAAATAGTAAACAAGACGAAACATTGGTAGCTATCGGTGCTGAGTCAAAAGCACTGTGTTTATGGAGGCGCGTTCATATACACTACCAATCTCATTGCTGCCGCTTCTTCTTACCCAATTATATTATGGATTGCTCAAGTGATACTGAACACATTTTATTATAAAACATTAGAGATTCTCATTGGTCCATTATTTACTTATAATAAATCAACATGCTTACGATACCATGACCAACATACAATCGTGTAAATTGATCATGAAAGCGTCAAATATTTTGCGAGCATGTTCAGTGTCACAATGCTTTTCATTTATCTAAAAGTCGGCATTCAGACCAGCCTGTGTGTGATATCACAATATTTGACTAAAGATATAATAAATAATTATGTATTAATGCTAATCTGATGAGTTATCACCAATAGTGTCGTCGATAAGATTGTATAATTATTTGGCGAATGCTATCAGTCGGCGGCGGGTGGTGACTCAATGTTTATACAATACTGCTTTTGGGGCAACCTGAATTTAGGTGCATCTATGATATGCACATTTAAAGTGTTACGTACAGCACTACTTACTCATATGAACACTAATTATGTGAATGAGCTTAGTATTACCGCGTTTGATCGTTTAACATTGTGTGTATGGTTTGTTCTTCAGCCTCTAAGCTTTGCGACAGCAAAATACTCACCAAGGAATATAACAAAGAACTAATCCTTTTTGTGAGTTCCAAAGCAGGGTGTAGACTGGACAACAATGTTTTAGTTCAGTACTTTGTTTTGTAGCTTATAGACGTAGAGGGCATAAGGTAGTTAGTAATGTGTTATTAGTACTTACCGATTGGTGTTGTAGTCGTGAAGACCTGCAGGTGTACCTATGTGGGGTTGTTGCGTTGGTCTGACTTTGATAGTATTGTGTATGTGATGATAATGAATCCAACAATAGTAGGTGCGAAGTGTGACAGATCGGTCCCACGGGTCCATGTGCCCGGGTGATGGCCGGAGATGGAATAAAAGTGGTCAGTAATAAAGTGCGCTAATGTCCGTGTGCGCGGATCGAGATTAGTTCCGCGCACCGCATTCGTCAAGCCACGTGTGCGACCGGCGCGGCGCGGGCGCACCGAACGATACCATTCACCAACTGTTTATGACTACGTGTCCACCTAGGCTCATTACCGATTAATATCGATTATTACATTATAACTACTAATTTCTTTTGACGATGAATTATATTCGAATCACTTTTAATATTTCTTATTTGCCTTCACTACACCTTCGCTTACACCGAGCGTTTCTTCGCTAATCTAAAGTGCATCCAATAAGTATTTAATTAACCGTTTCCTGTTGGGCATCGTGTTCATTTGCGAGGCCTACGGCAGAGCTCCAGAGACTAGAAGCCGCCACTCAAAAGCAAGTGCGTCACGTTTTTGAATGTCAGTTCCAAATATTTGTAATGTTACGCAGCAACACGATATGTTTGTGTCTTATACGTGTGGCGAAACTAAACTGCGTACATTGTGGATACCCAAAAAACGTGTGATAATGACTCAGAGTATTATTAATATGATAATGTTTAGTAATACTACGTATTTGAATGATGTTTGATAAGATAGCTAGATGTAAGTAGTTGTATGTGTAGGGTAGTGTCGTCAATGGACTGCGCCGGGTGTGGTCCAGCAATTGGATGGTGCGCGGTGCGTCGCTGTGAAATCGGAAATACGCCGCGCGCGGCCCAACACGCGCCAACACATTATAAACGCATTTGTATCGCGTTTGAATAAATTGACTATTACCTGAGATACTCGTATACCTCGCTCGCAGTTCCCAGGTTTATTAATATTGCGATTTTCTTGGTTATTTATAGAAGCTGGAGCTAACATAGATTTGCCATTTATGGCATAGCTACGATACCTACCCATTAAAACAAATTCTTACATCCAAAAAAATAAAATGAATATACGTTCGACTGAAGTGGTCCTTCGAGTCGTTTCTAAGTGAATCTTGTTAGTTGTTTTCTGTCAATGTGCGAGCGACGTCCGCCGCGACAATGGTGGAGCGACAATTAGCGGCGACGGCCACCGGCCATCTATATTGATTAGCGACCGACAGCGGCGGCAAATGATAAAGTTTCTATTTCCCAAGTTTCATACGTTGATGACAAGTTGGGTAATCACATCACACGCCACTTACCGCCGCGCGCCGCTACCAGCCGCGCTACCACTCACATGCTTGCTCTAATGTTAACATCCCGTCTTATAAGGTACCTGCAATGGCCTCCCACTAATCAATGTATTATAATGATCTTGATACAATTATTTTAATTTCAGTAGTAAGTAATAACGTTTTCATTTTATAATCTATCTACCAAGCACAATTATTGTAACTCATGTTAGTACAAATAAATCATTATTTTTCTTGTTACTATATGAAGCGTGCAGATCGTCTGTCCGATAGCACAATTAATAATGGTGGTTAAAGTAATAGTATCACTTACACCGTCGCCACTCGCCGTGTTCACTTTCACTGACAGGAAACTTAAATGTGTTCTCTACTGCTCCCCTGCGTTATGTGAGTGCAGAGTCGTCCTGACTATACCCCCGTGCCCTGCTGGGCTCCAACCTGACGTCACCATCTTAACGTAACGACAAAGGACCGCTATCCGCGTTACTTGCCTCGAAATCGATTACCCAGAAGGACTATTGAAGAAGCTTTCTCATGCTTCTAACAGACCAGTAATCATTGTCAATAAATAGCAGTGGAAGCTCTTTAGCGAATAGACGCTCACCCATCCAAATTCAGACAGAAAACGTGGACACTTGTCGAACGCTATGACCCTTCATGTTCATGTTATGCAAAATATTATAATTGACACCTTAATGGCCTGGCGGTGTGGGCCCCGATGTCTTATATTATTAGCACTCGTAACTACCGACAATTTCCTCAGGCATTTATATTTATATGTGCCGTCAATATCTGCACGTCGTAGCACCTGGTTTTTAAAGACACGGCTTCAGTGCTCTTAACTGCCTTTAATGTTGCCGATATTTTTAATTTCTTATGCTTTAAGTCATTTTGATAAGGTTTTTAAAATGATCTGTTCGTTCCGTGCAATGATAAATAATTGATTAAATATAAGCTGGTCTGCGTCGGTAATTCCGGCGCATTGTACAATGTTCAGGTCCGGGCCAGCGTCCGCGTGCGATCGTTAACCGAGGAGCGGCTGTAATTCGCTCTCTACTAAATTTATTAGAAAGCGATCGCGCCCTTCTCCGCTCGCCAATTTACTAATCGTAACTCATCTGCGATAAGCGAGCCATTACCGCGGGTACCAACCGGCCAACGTTCGCAGCGTGGCCAGATAATAGGGAACACAAGCCGGCTTGCATAACACACTACTCATCGTCATCACTGCATTTTATAACATTACCTAGAACATGCTTCCTGATTGCATATTTAAATAAATATTGAGTATCTATCGTAATTTTTATGGGGGTATGTGGTGTGACAACTGCTCGAGAGAAGCCCTGTCGTCGCTGCAATGCTTGATAGGTACTACCAATATCCTGGTGTTTTGATTTTTTTTCTGCTGCAGATTGAGTATTCAGTAAATTAAGTTCGCACTTTAGTAGAGAGGAGAATCCACGCTATAAATTTTTCTTAAAAAAATTATATCCTGAGTTATTTCTTGTAACACCTGCTGTTTTTTATACAATTTAAGCCCCTTCCTAGTTCCTACCTTAGGGTATTACGCAATAGTAAAACAATATTTTGATTGGATATATGACGCGAATACAATACAATTGTCAGTCGAATCACTTGTTTTTGTTTCAGGTAAAAAATAATTTGCATCGAAATAAGTGTTTAATAGATAAGCCCTCTGGTCTCGAAAAGTGTTGATTGAGGAGCTCCTTGAAAATAATGTGTAAAGCTGTTTAATACAACTATACCATCAGATAAACAATATAAGTACTTCATGAACGTTCAAAGTTTTCGAAATTATATTCTTCTTTCATCATCTTAAAAATAAAAATAACGTTATCTTCGTTTAACATGTCAACCAGCAATAATAATTACACGTCACTGTAAGCCGTTGAAGTGTGAAACAAATACATTGATGCGAACTTTATTGTGATCATAAATCATTACATAGCCAGGGCAGTAATATCTCCCTTCTTCCGGTGGTCTAAGGTTGGATCGATAAGTATGGTCGCGTCTAAACCAATATCATAATCCTAACGGCCGACAGGGCCGCTAACAACTCGCGATGCGCCCGCGCCAGTAATGACCGTCGCCAGCACCCAGCCAGCCATGCGACCGCCGCACTCTGTGCTGCATTACACTTTCAATTAAGTGCTTTCTTGTTAAAGCCTCGTTTTATAATAAACATGTAATTTTGGTTTGTTGGTAACTCTACGAGGGACTTGTTTTAATTAGTTTTGTTGCTGATGGATATAGATAGTGTAAGGTATTGTCATTGTAGTGAGGAACTATCCGTCATTGGGCCATGTTCCGCTCTGTTGAGATGGATCCCCGATGTGGAGCCAGCCAGTGCAGGAGTGGTCCTGAAGGCGAGCACGGTCCGGTGGTGGTTCTCACGGCGACGCGCGACGCAACAGTCAATTGATCGCGCGCCAATTATACAATTGCCCGCTTTACACACAAAGTGGTCCGTTCACTGTCCATGGGAACAGCTAAAAGCATCTAATTGCAGCTGCTTCGCGCCGTTTTTGTTGCGTCTCCCGCTCGACGCCACTTTACACAACAAATTGATGGGAACCGATCATCGTCTGCCTCACGAGCTACATCACACTACGTTTCGGTCGCTTGCTGTTATCGTTAAAAATGTTTGTTGAGGAACTTAATAAATTGGACGCATTTTAATGATGATCTAAATTGGTTCTCAATTATAGGTTACATTGATAGTTTTCCACAAATAATGAAGCAAAAGGGCCGAGTCACAAATCACATTGAGAGCCGCACCGGCTGTAGGCAAATTATTTAATTGTCGGCCGGCGCGCCGCCGCCGCCGCCGCTATATGGTTATGCGCCATAAATCTAGCGGAATCATCTGCGAATTATTCAAAGGCGCCGCCTCCAGTGCAGGCTGGGACACTTGACCCGCCGAGTGGCCTAGATACCATGACTTATGCTCCGGCCACCGATACAATGCCACCGGTTATCCGATGAGGCCGTCCACGCCGCGGCGAGCCCCTTTGTTGCGCAACCTCGAGCCAGCTCGTTTGCGTCCGTGGCGAGCATTGTCGCCGTTGATTCATTGCGTCTGTTTGTCCTTCCTGTAGCGTGTCACGTGATAGCGCGCTATCGCCGTGCACGGCCACAATCGAGCCTCTATCGTGCCATCTGCGTGAAATATTCTCCACTCGCTACAATGCTCTGGCCGGGCTGACCATGTCCCGTGCTCACGTGCGGCCGGCCTCATGTCGAGCGCCACAAGGTGCAATACTCCCTGGCTGGGGGCCGCCGCGCTGCGCCCGCGCCGGACCACGGTAACGACCTGCGCCCGCGTAATTCACGCCACCGCGATCATCATGCAAAGTGACCGCACTTAAAACTGCAAGCGAAACACCACCCAAACGCTACAAATGTAAAGCTTATATTGTTATTGTTGAATAGAGATTTATGTCGCGGGTAAGTGCAATATTTGCTATCGGAATTTGAATTTAGCGTCGGTGGTCGCCGGGTGGCGGTGTCGGTGGCGCGGGTGGCGCGGGCGGCGACAGATACGCATCGTCTTGTTAGCGCTATCTGATGGCCGATGCTGTAATTGGCACGGAGTGCGCGTGCGCCCGCGCACCACCATAAAACACTACCATTCATATAAAGTGAATTTTAAAAGGCCTTATCAATATTTATCCAGTGCATTGTTAATAGCCCAGTGTTTGTTTCTGAGGGAACTGGAACAAAGGGAATGCAAATGGGCATTTTATTGAACATTTCTCACAGAAGGCGAGCACTCGGTCGGCCGAGGGTCAGCCAGCGTTTATTGCTTCCCACTGAACAAGGCTGCACTCCTTCACTCCGGACCGGTGAGGTTTTTTGTAATCGACATTATAACAGGTATTCAAATGTCAAGCACTGCCCCGAATTTGAACGATTAATAATAATATTTAGTTTTAGAGATCCTTCTGTAATTAAGTACCTGTATTATTATGATACGAGCTGTGCCCTGTAGTTTCACCCGCGTAGATTAGTTTATTTTACACTAATATTTTTAATAATTAAAAGTAGCCTAAGTAACTCCATGAAACATCAGCTACCTGCCAGTGAAAGTCCCGTTACAATCGGTCCAGCCGTTTCAGAGATTACCCGGAACAAACAGACAGATATTTTTTTAATCTTGGTTTTTTTGTCAGTAGCGTGTATACTCTCATATGTATTTAGTGAAAATCTGTTATTTTGGAATTACAAACAGACACTTCAATTATATTTATCTGTATAGATGTATAGATGTTTCAAGCTGAGTGCCAACAACAAATATCACGGCAGTCAAAAATGTATGATCACTCGTCATACAATTACAATCATCTAATGAGCAACGAGGTGATCAATGATCGCTGATATAGTGATCGAAGGTTGGTAATCAATATTGGATGACAATGCGATGGTTTTTGTTGCGAGCTGCGAGCGGAGCGGGGCGGCGGCGCGAGGTGTCGCTCATCTGCATACAATGGCCGGACAACAGGCTCGGGCGCTTCTTGCGGCCGGCTCGCTGCTGCCTCACATCTCTGTATCAGCTCTTGGCTTGTATACATGGAATAACATCTGCCTGTTGCCTACTCTCTTCAATGGACCTCCGGAAGTCAGAGGTCTCAAGGCAATTTGAAGAACTCTAAATTTTAACGATATATCGATCTGAGACTTAACGATGAGAGTTGAACCTGCGTCTTTTATTGAAGTAGCCGGTAGTCCATTGGTAAATGGACACACAGATGTGTTACAATGTGCGAGGTCGGTGATTAAGACCGGAGCCCCTAATCTGAATGAGCCGGCGGCGTGTATATAAAAAGCCTCGGCGTTATTGCCGCCGGCCGATTGTAATTTGCCAGCGGAATTAAAAAAGAAGCCGACAATTGGCGCAGGCGCCGCTCCTCGCTGGTTGTTTCCGAATATGAATGAGTCGCCACTGTGACATGCAAGTGGACCAACATACCTAATGGAACCAACGTCACGGTGATTAAACGGTTGCGATTGAGATCATAACAATTAATCAGTAGGCCCACATAGGGCCCCAAGTTTATCACCAGGTTTTTTTTATTGATAAGAAATAAGATAAATGTTGTAAATAAGAAAGTGTTTTTAGCAGTTGGTGCGTCGGCGCAGCTATCTGTGCAGCATTTGCGGGCACCGACGGATGGCCATTAAATTTCACATAATGGCGACAGACACGCTCCTCCGCCCTCACCACCCTCACCGCCCTCACCGCCCTCACCGCCCTCACCGCCCTCACCGCCCTCACCGCCCTCACCGCTCACTACGCTCAGAAAACAAACATACACTATATCATTTTGGTTCGTTTTAATCAATCTCAAATCACCATAACCTCTTACCTTAAAGTTTTACTTCACATTATTATTTTTCATGTGGGGATGCCTATTAAGGTATTTAGTCCTTAGCATGATTGTATTATTGATTTGACTTTCTTGTAATTAGTAGAACTAGCAAACAAATAAAAATATTTTAAACGAAGGCAAGGGCAGTACGTGAAATTCAAACTATACCAAGTTCTCAAGAGGATGTTTTAATGTGATTTGACCACAAGCGATGTAGGCAAGCATAAGTGTTCTCAGGCCGCAGTACCCGCTTATGATCATACATACTTTATGCGTGTGTAAATGAAGAACCTTCATATTATTTGATACTGGGGGCCTACCGTCATCGGTTTAAACAGAGCGTATTAAGAACTTCTGAGCTTGAGTGTTTTATTTTGGTACCGCAAATTAGACGTCAAAGCTCAGAAATTCTTAATACTCGTACGCGCTGCTTTAACGATCATAGTTGGCCCCCGGGTTTGATAAAGATATACACGTTTCTATGAGTGTTCGACGTCGAGGGCGTACTGCGACTCGCCAGGCTCATGAAATAATTCAGTAATCAATTCTATATTGAGACGGTTCTTGTCACACTAATTATTTAGTGTGCTTTAACTGCTATATTGAACGTCTAGACCTGTTACCGTTAACAACTATGAGTGCGTGAAGTTGCCACGATTCTGTGACATTTTGTCTCAATTGCAGCTAAGTACTTGTGCGAGGCACGCCTGGTACTACAGACAGACCTCAACTGGCTATACAACTTGTATAATATAAATTGCCCTCTTAATAAATATTTTATAATATTCGGTCAATTTAGATCTGTAGTTTACCATTAAAAAGCTTGAGAGATATTAATATGACGGCAGCTTAGGAACGGATCACACGGCGTACAATAATATGATGTTTACGAACTGTTTAAATAATATACCCTGTGAGGAGCCCTGCGTGTTGGTATGTATGTGTGCATGGGAGACATGAAGGGTGAATGTCCAATACACTATACCTAATTGTTGTTCACGCATCTACTGACAGCCGCCAATTAAAATGCTACCGGCCATGGCTGACCTTTCCTTAGGTGTTCGCTGTGAGACAAAGGGTTTACAATTAACTGGGACATCATGTACATACTGCTTAGCTCTTCGTGTCTGAATATTAACGCTCTCACTACAGGCGTGGCCTGTGGACACTCTCTTGAGTATAATGCTTGCTGATATGCAAAATATTATGTTATTAGGGTGGCGTCCATCTGATGGTAAGCAGCTAAGTAGTGCGACATGAATGAATGCGATTGACACTCAACGTGTGATAGGCAACGTACCTTTATTACAAGTGGTTTTGGAACATCTCTGCCCCGTCACCTCCCGTGATGAGTGTTCCTAGTTCCACCCAGCCAGGGGACCGCTGCGTTCATGATGGCAGATACCTTGGTGCTTTACTCAGTTCCTCAGCAATCTTGTATCTTTTTTTTATAATCTACTCGAGTTGAGGTGAAACGACCGCAATGACTCACTGACACAAAAACAATAATTAATTTATTTAATTAGCAGTGATGAAATTTAAAAGCAATGCAAATGCACTTCTGAAATGGGTTTTAAATATGAGTATAATTAATGCTGGCTTAGTTATTAGCGGTATTACGATCGGCGCGAGCGCATCACTTAGCTGTGTGAGTTGTGTGTTGCGCTATATGTAGCCACCAATACGGTTCCGTAAATATGTTTTGTTCTTCACTCGTTCGCGCTCGCTTGGCTATCAAATCAGATGATCGCATTAACATTGGTAAATATTAACTATGACGGATGTAAGAGATCCAGCTTCGGGCGTCGAGATTCCAAGTGAATACAAGTGGCGAGAGTACCGGGGCAAGTGGGGCTAGTCATTTGAATACGGTGAGGGCGAGTGTAGCGTGCGCGTGCGACCGTGGCTAGCGCGCGGGCGCAGGTGCGATGCGGAATTACGTTTTTATGTCGCGGCATCTTTCGGCACCCGTTTCGAAGCTCTATTGACAATAATTGCACATAATTAATGGTGTCTCATTCCTCGGCGACTACATCAAAGGTAGGTATCCCATTACTAAAGGGTAACCGCTTCATAATCCCATTATCGTAGTCACTAGTCACTTAAAGAATGTATAATGATGCGCACACAGATGGAGCGCGATCGTTCCCGGCCCGATCGGCGGATCTCTAAAACAACGCATTTTATTGCATTACCAGAATGAATATGGACATGCTTTAACAGCAGTTGAATTTGTGTGTGCAAATAAAAGTGAGTGTATAATAGTGTTGGTGCAAGCGGGCGGAGGCGGAGCGTGCAAATGTGCGATTACTGTGCGCCGGCGCGTATGTTAACGACATGATAAAAACTGGATGAGCAGCGGAACTGTTTAATTGAGACCTAGCGAGCATTAACCCAACGAGAACGATGTGCTGTATTACGGTTCTCAGGTGAGGCGACGTTTGTAAGGCGAGTGTCGGCTGACGACGTCGCTGTTGCCCTGCCGATGTCACCGCACTCGACGATCACTTGCTTCCGCGCATCACTACACGATGCGACGCAACGCTTAGTTGTCTATTTGAAAGACACTGGTGTTTCATAGTACCAATGTTTGTTAAGTATATTTCCTGTTCCATCCTCCGTTCACATTCGCTCAGTGTCAGATCGCGGCTCATCTCTGAGACGGCGGACACTTTCACCGGTGTGTGAGCTTTCACGAGACGTGCAGATAACGCATATGCATATTCATTCTCACGCCACAGTTGTGTCTGTCGTGGGAACTGGCCAGATGCGGCATCGGCGCGGATCCTGCGATTGCGCGCGCGTGACTCCCGCTACCACCACTCCTAGCCGCCACGCTGCCTCTCACCTCCGCTTGCTACATACACGGTGATTCTTAATCTTGTTGCTAACCACTGCCAATCTTCAAAATATAACGCAAAGTCATTGCAGAACTATGTCCCATTTAATAAATCTTATTTTTTATCCACAAGAGTCTCTAAAGTGGTACGAACAAATGTTACACCAGCTTCTGAGCGAACCGTAGCTGGTATTGCAGGCCTACTCAGACCACTCGGCTATCCATAAGCGTTAAAGCGAACAGCTGTACTCAATTAATATAATAGTTTGAACGTTCTATAGTGTTCATGGACTTCTGACGAAGAGGTGTAGTTGGTAGTAAGCAGTACAGCCTGGTGCCGTCTAGCGGCATTATAGGCTCAGTATCTGCACATGATTTAATATCACAAAAACTGGCTGTAAATGTATACTACTCACTGAGTGTGTAGTGTGTAGTGTGTACCACAAAAACCACCGTTTACTTTATGAGTTGGAAAGTTAGATGCGTAGATAGTTGGAAGGTAAGTGATATTAATAGCGCAACACTTCAGCGACCCGTGCACTTGTATGTTAATAACGACTCAGGATCACGGACGGTAGTTTTGTTACATCGTCACGCACGATTATTTTTTATTGATAGGTTCCAATAAATTGTGTAATGTATCACAATAATGTCGTGATGATCTTAGCAAGTACACTTTGTGGTAGTTAATCAGATTATGATTGACAAGAAATATAATATTCGTTATTTATAAGTGCAGGATTGAGAACATGACAAAACATATCGAACCCTACCTGCAGTTGTATATTAATAATTGATATCGCACCATTATTATAACTGCGATGTACCGTTAATTAATGAATTCCCATTATGTCTAGTTAACCTTTACAAGCGCACTCGGTTAGTAATGCCTGTTGACCTGACCACCAATAAAAGTTTTTGCGAAATAGCAAATTCACGTCACGGTCGTAATTCATACAAAAAATACTTAGCCAAGATTAATCAGATTGTTTTTATTCACCGAATGCCAAGTAAGGTCTGAGCCAGCCATCTATGTACGAGTGGCATCCATCATCCATGACAACCACATATCATTTTAGCCAATAAAAGTAAAATGCTTCGTTTAATGAATCCCTGGAAAGTTGCTCGCACCGAGGTTCTTAGGTTTATGAATGTTTCTAGACTCTTCCTTTGCCTGGAATCAACTGTGCATAATATCCTATTCTCTCTGAGGCAGTGTCGTGTTAGTACCCTTGCTTAACTCTCGTTATTATTATGGTCAATATACGTAATGGGTTGCAGTGAGATCGGCCATTCGATCGGGCTACGTTTAGGAAGCGCACTAAATTATGATCGTGTGTGATTTATCTGGCGTGGGCCCCGCGCGGGCGTCAGTGGGCCGCGCGGGCCGGCGGTGGGCCGCGCGGGCCGATCGCTCCGATATCATATAATTAACCGGCTGCACGAGCGCAAAATATTACCATACGCGCTATCAGACATCGTCACCGCGCACGCGCACGCATTCCCACGGACGTGACCTACCTGCCTCTACTACACAAATAACTTTTGACTCGTGTGCTTTGGATATTATACATTTTTAATCGAGTTAACTTCAACATGCAGGCAGATCGGACCGATAACAGCTCATATTGTCGATTCAAGTGCTAGATACCAAAACTGTACCTGCGAAAGGGTCCTTATTGTCACACTGATACTCTGATAGTCGTTATTCCAATAAACACCGCCAATGACAATAATACCAATAAGTACCTTTATTACTATCGATTGCAAATTTTGGACTTATAAAATTCTAAGTAAGTATATACTTATTATAATTTATTGCCCTATATAATCTATACAGATAAGTATAATTGAAGTGTCTGTTTGTAATTCCAAATTAAGAGCTTCACTTAGTGCGTATGAAAGTATTTGCATTAAATAAACCAATTTTTAAATTCTTCGCAGTCTGTACGTTCGTGGCTAATCTCTGCAACGGTTGGACCGATTTTAGCGGGACTTTCTCTGATAGATACTTAGCTGATGTTATAAGGACTAACTATTTCTTTAAATAGAGTTCAGCGAAATTAAGTCACCCAGGAAATAAAGTAGAAACCGCGGGGTACAACTAGTATAATCATAAAATAAGGTCATATTAGCAGCAGTTCCACGTATTGGCTCCTTAATATTCGGCGCCTACGATTTGCGTAATGTACTTATCAATAGTTCTGAGTAGTGGAGACACATAGTACCACCAGTGGGACTTCCATGTAAACCATTAGAAAAACGATTCGCGAGATTAGCACTTAGTATTCAGAGAGTGCGCGCACATTTAATCTGCAGCGAGCCGTGTGGACCACAAAGTATATTCAACACCTGATCGGAAAAAATGGTATGTAAACTTACTGGTTTATATTATTATATCGATATTAGGCTGACCACGGTACCAGTGCAGTTGACGTGATCCTTAACCCGTGCGGCATAGAGGTCACAGTAGCAGCGCTGCGGGCAGTGGGGAGCGCCGGTAGTGGTGCGCTCTGTATGCTGCGCGCGCGCCGCACACCTGCGCGCCTCGTGACGGGCATGCGGCCGCCGCACAAACCTGATTTACTGAAACATTACACTCCATCTAACTCCTATACGACACATTTACATAAAATACTATCATAATAACACCACTGGCAAAACAGTGCAATTTAATGCAACCAGGGGCCCAACCATGAGCTCTTATTGCAATGTTAATTCAGTTGTGCGAAAGTGACAGATGTATACACGTCACATACATCTGACTCATAAATGTGTGAAACTATCATGGCAATAAGAGCTCATGGTAAGGGACAGGGCTCTATCCTTAAATTCATTATCTTAGAAATAGATGAGTCATTAAAGTCTTAAACTAAACTAACTGCGCCCCGCTGTTTCACCCGCGTTGGTTTGAATTCGCCATCCGCTAAGTTAATAAAAAAATAAAGTTATTTAGGCTACTCCTTACATCATCAGCAATCTGACAGTGAAAGTCCCGTTAAATTCGGTGCGACAGTATCGGCCGTTTCGGAGATTACCCGGAAGAAACCGACAGATAGACAGATATTTTTTATATCGTTGCCGTATAAATTTTTATGTGCATTTTGCAAAAAGCTGTTAATATGGAATCACAAAAAGACACTTAAATTTTATTTACCAGTGTGTATAACAACAAGTTGCAATATGAAGTATGATATGATGTTGTGTTTGCAAAACCAGATAAAAATATAATGAGTTCCATTATGCAGAAGGGGTGCGGTGTGCAGCCCGGCCGCTGAGGAGGTATTACATTATCAACCCGCTGCTAATTAAAGTCATTATCACTCGGGCCGATATCATCAAACCGTCAAGCAGGTAGTGTTTGAATGACATAATCTACCTACTTGAGGGAACAGCTGAGCTCCAGGCACTTTAAGTTCAGGCGGGTGTTACCTGGTGCTCTACATAACAATTATACAAATACTTTGTTCTGGTTAGAGCTGGTCTCACTGGCCCATTCAATGTTTTATTGTCTGAACTAGTTGTGCCCCGCAGTTTCACCCGCAACTTAATTTAATGGTCGGTCCGCGGAAACCAATTATTTTGATTTTTCATAAAAGTAGCCCAAGTTGTTACTTCTCGTAACATCATGACATAGAACATTTTAGAAATTTGTTACCGAATATATTTTCTTATGCATTTAGTGAAAAGCTGTTGCTGCAATAACAAACAGGCACTTCAATTTTATTTATCTGTATAGTTGTATAGATGATACCTATAAGAGATTTGTATTATTGATTTTATTGAGATAATTTGTTCCATTGTATAATGGACTTGAAACTGCTAATCAGTCTGTCGTGACTTCATCCGAAATCTAATCATGGTGACAGCGTGGACAAGTGGCGTCGTAGTGGCCGGTGGGTGTGGGAGGGCACAGGTGGTCAGTTCCGAGAGTCGCTTCCTTCCCCGAAGCCGCATCGTGCGCACGCGCATGTCATACCATATCACACAGTCATGGTCCTTCGAGCTCAACTCATTCTTTGAATTTACAACTTATCCAAATCACGTAGTTCGTGTCCATTCGGATATCGAATCTAATTAGTTAAGTAGACACCTCGTATTGTAATTAATTGGATTCACGTATTTAGATTCCTTTCGGCTTTTTTGGGCCCCGTGTGATGCATTTATGTAGATGAGTCTAAAACACCGGTAGCGTTTCGTGGCTTCGGGGAACGAGTAAAGCGATAAGTACTTTGTATAAAGTCTAATCGAATAAAGATATATGTATTTGAGTTTGAGTTTGAGTTTGAGTTTGATATTATATACATTTTTTTTATTGTTATTTAAATTAAAATAAGTAGTAAAATTAATTCATAAGTTAGAAATAAACATTATTTAGTGCTTTAATATTATCGGAAAGTGTTTGTGAAGTAAACAATTCAAGATTTTCGTCGCAACAACAACTTTAAAAGTGCGACCCTTGTGAACTGTCAGACAAATGGACGTTATACAAACTTTCAAACACAAGTGTGACTCATTGCAATAAAATACAGGGAAGTATCGTGTTTATTTATCACATTTATATTAAAAGTACTACTCATTACTACATAACACTGCTCATAACCTATGAGCAACGTCCAACACACACCTGGCCCAGTGACAGTCTCACTTTACTTGACTTTTTTTGTGGAAGTAAAGTTGAAGACGACTACTACCGCCTCATACAAATATATACTACCGTTTTTTACCAGTCTTCAAGCCATTTATTTGCTCAAAATAGTTGTTAACTTACACTTACACATTGTTTATTGTGGTTATTAATAACTACTGTACACAAACAACTTCACATCTCAGTTAAAACTTCTACATATCTCTCACATCTCTTGTTTGCATTCCAGTCACTCCGAAACAATGACTACCATGATGACCCGAAAAGCAACAGCTCGGGATTTGGAGGACAAACTTAGGAAGACATTGCACGAACTTCACTTGTCAAAAAACCTCAACAACAAACTGCTGCAAGAGAGGGATGAGAGCGAGGAAGAGGTAGCCAACATTGTTAGGAAAAATAGTCAATTAAAGAAGGAAATGGCTGAACTGCATTTACAATACACTGTAGTCGAAGAAGAGCGGAATCAGTTGCAGGACATTGTCTCATCATTCAATGAGTGCAGCGACACCCACGAGAGGGCCCTGACTCGCATCTCTGAGCTAGAGAATAGCTTGAGTCATGCCCACACACAGGTGACCAAACTGGAAGAAGAGAGGGACATAAACCAGACCACCACCACGCTCAGCCTCTACGATGAACTGGTTCGCACTGACTCCGGAGCCTTCCCAACCGAACAACTGGTTACAATTGACTTAACCAATGATATTTCCTCTCATGTACAGATGGGTAGCCATAATAAATTAAAAAAGTATGTTAAGCTAAATAGGTTTATTAAGAAAACTAGAAATTTAATAAAAAGGCAAAGAAAGTTCCTTAATAGTATTAAGTTAACAAAAGAATGTTTATCTTTAAGAAACACTTTAGATTCATATAAATGTAAATTAAATACTTTAAAGGTCACACATGATATGGACATTCAACGATTGCAGTCCGACTTGCAGAGTAAAGAGCAATATTTAATAGACTTAACTAATAAATATACAAGTGCTCAGAAACAGATTAGTGAACACATCCTGGCTACCACCGAGTTGGTAGACCTCTGTAACTATAATGTGGAGCGGTTTGACTCATTAACAAACAAACACTCTTGTGGCTGTGGGCTCCCATCATCACCATCCGATAGTGAGCCCCTGCCACTGCCCTGTAAGTTGGGGGTTGCTGAGTTAAATGACACCATTCAACAAATAAGTGTATGTCCACCTATACACAACACCTTAGTGTTTTCAGATAGCCTAGGTAAAAACATAGGTATAATACTCGATAGACACATTAGCGGTACAGTAGTTAATTATTGTATGCCAGGGGCCACATACACACAAATAATTAATAAAATCAAGTGTATGACAATAGATCCTCAATCTGTTGTGATTGTTTTGATAGGTGAGGGACTTAGGGTGCACAAAAGTGAATTAATAAGCGGCTTAGAATATCTGTCACAATTAAATGTACACAACATTATGTTAACTGCTTTCCCCTATAGTAAGAGCTACACTGACAGGCAAAATGATTATATAGGTAGGTTAAATAATGTAATTTATAGGACAGGTTGTCATAGCGACAATATTTTTTTTTTTGACACTAATAAATTTATTAGTGGATTTATTATAACTGGGGACTTGTTTTACATCCCCAAAAAATGCATGAATATGATCGCTACATTGGTAGCATATAATATTAACGGTGTTATAGCAACTATAACAAAACATAGGTTAAGTAATCAAACGGTGTTACATTGTTCTAGTAACACAGAAATTAGTTCTTGTTCTAGTTCTTTAAACTAGTAACTGAGACAACGGCCGAGTCCCTCGTCAAACGGCTCTGTCGCCTTAACGTAGTGCACCAAAATATACAAGGCTTGGCTGGCAAACAATTAGAAATTGATTTATTTTTGGAAAGCCATAACGTTCATGTGCTTTGTTTAACCGAACACTGGCTTAAAAATCATGAGCTATTGCTCAATAATAGTAATTATAGACTTTGTAGTGCATTCGTCAGAAAATCAGCAATTCATGGAGGCTCGTTAATCTTAGTATCTAATAATGTTAAATGTAAAGAGCGTAGTGATATAGTAAACCTGTCAATCGAGCGCACTGCCGAACTATCGTGTATAGAACTAGAAGGAAATGTAATAATATGCGTATATCGTCCCCCATCTGGCAATTTCTGTTCATTTGAATCAATCCTTGAAGATGCCCTTAGACGTGTTGCGGGCCTTAATAAAGGCATTGTAGTGTGTGGCGATTTTAATGTTAACTTGTTAGAAAATAATTCTCTTTCGGTGCGTTTAATTAGTTTGTTTAACTCTTTTAATTTAAAGCATTTATTTCTGGAGCCCACTAGAATAACTGCCACTTCTGCGACATGTCTAGATAATGTGTTCTGCGATTGTGAGGCCCTGGAAAAATCTATTATCAGTGATCTAACGTCAGACCATTGTGGTCAAAAAATCACAATATTAAATAAAACTAATAATGTAGTAAGTAAAACCACTTACAGACCTATTACTAAGAAACTTGTAGCAAATTTCAGGTCTAACTTAGCAAGCAAGATACCTTATCTGCAAGGGCCACAAGAAGATCCTGATGCTCTTTACAATAGCTTGTTTAACGTTATACAAACGGAATTCAATAGTACATTTAAACTAAAAACAGTTCAGAAACATAGTAAAGCTAAATTCAATGAGTGGGCAACTGTAGGTATCCATAAAAGTAGAAGGAAGTTGTATGAACTTTATGGTATGAAACGAAATGATCATAGTCCTGAATTCTTAGCATTCGTAACTAGATACTCTAAATGTTTTAAGAAAGTTTGTATAAAAGCTAAAGCCTTGCATCTTGCCCAGAAAATCAAGAATTCTGATAATAAGATAAAAACTACCTGGAACGTTATTAATGCCGAGACGGGAAAGGCAAAAAGTCGCGATTGTCGTTTAACTTTAAATATAGATAACAAAGTAATCCAAGACGATGGTGAAATAGCTGAAACTTTCAACAAGTTCTTTGCAAATGTTCCTATAGTAACTACTAGTTCCCTAAATTCATCTCCCACAGACGCCGAATTATTACTGAAATTAAATGTTTCTAAGTGCGGCACTAGCTTTAGTTTTTGTTCTATCACGCCTTTTGAAATAATTAAGACATTTAAAAGTTTGAATTCCAAAAAGACTGGTGATTTATGGGATATATCAGTGAAAGTACTTCACGATATTATTGACATAATTGCCCCTTACTTAGCTGACATTTTTAACAGTTGTATTAAGAGCGGTGTATTCCCGGATCTCATGAAATATAGTAAAGTTATTCCATTATTTAAAGGTGGTGATATTAGTGACCCTACTAACTTCAGACCGATCTCTATCTTGCCAGCCCTCAGCAAAATTTTCGAAAAAATTATGCTGAATCAAATAGTCGCTTACTTTAATCTTAATAATATTCTACATGGTGAGCAATATGGCTTCACCAAAGGTCGTTCAACCACTGATGCTGGTGTTGCACTTCTTAGACATATTTATAGAGCGTGGGAAAACGCTCACGACATGATAGGTGTATTCTGCGACCTATCCAAGGCATTCGATTGTGTACAACACGAAACCTTATTAGTTAAATTAAACTATTACGGTGTCAAAGGTAGGGCACTCGACCTAATCAAATCATATCTTTGTCAACGGATTCAAAAAGTCGAAGTAAATGGGGTCAGATCTTCCGGTTCTCCAGTACTAATGGGCGTCCCACAGGGTTCAATCCTAGGACCATTTCTATTCTTAGTATATATTAATGATTTACCAAATTTAGTAAAGAATACGTGTGATATTGTACTGTTCGCTGATGACACATCTCTTTTGTTTGAAGTCGACAGAGCCAAAACGAATTATGAAGATGTAAACAGTGCACTTGATCAGGTATTGAAATGGTTTAATGTAAATAACTTAGTTTTAAATGCCAAAAAAACTAAATGTATTAAATTCACTTTACCAAACGTCAAACCTGTTGATACAAAGGTCATGGTAAATGGTGAAACTTTGGAAATAGTAGATTCTGTAGTATTTCTAGGTGTAACCCTTGATAATAAACTTCAGTGGGGCCCACATATATCCAAGTTATCAGGAAAACTCAGCTCCGCAGCTTATGCAATTAGAAAAATTAGACAGTTCACCGACATAGAAACAGCTCGACTTGTATATTTTTCTTATTTTCATAGCGTTATGTCCTATGCTATTTTAATTTGGGGCAAAGCTGCTGATATAGACTCTATATTTACACTACAGAAAAGGGCTATACGATCTATATATAATTTGGGACCGCGAGAATCGTTAAGGGAAAAATTTAAATCAATTGGAATTTTGACAGTGGCCTCACAGTATATTTTAGCTAACTTATTATTTGTGCATCAAAACATTGGATCGTTTCAAAGGAAATGTGATGTGCATAACGTAAACACAAGACACAAACATAAAATTGTAGTGCCTGCGCATCGCCTACAAAAAGTGCATGGCTCATTTTTAGGACAGAGCACACGCTTCTATAATAAATTACCAACAAAAATTGTAAACTTGCCCTTCAACAAATTTAAAGAAACAATTAAATCAGTTTTGCTTGAAAAAGGATATTATACTGTAAGTGATTATATTTGTGATAAGGGAGCCTGGGATGTACCTGATAATGTTTGTAAATAATCCCATTGGCACTGTACTTTTGCTACAATTAATTAATCTTAATTTTGCTTTGACTGGCTGGAATTTGCCATGCTCACATATATTTGTACTATATTTTTAGTTTTTAGTTTTTATTTTTGACAATTGAGCATTAGAACTGTGTCCATGGGCTTATAGTTGCTTGAACAATTTATTTTGTATTTTTAAAACTGTATAATATTCTTTAAAAGAGTAATTACTGAGTTTCTTGCCAGGTTCTTCTCAGTAAAATCAACCTTCCGAACCTGGCGGTAGCATGTATAATCCTGTGTAATTGTGTCATTCTGACGATTTGAAAGTACTTTGTATGAAGTCTAATCGAATAAAGATATATTTGATTTTGATTTTGATTTTGATATTAAGATATATTCCTATCCTGTCTCGTAATAGCCCCGAGGTGGTCGGCAGAGTTGTTTCAATACCCATGTTTTACCGAAGATAATCATCACTGTACTATATGTTTTATTCGGCCAATACTATTGTTTTTGTTAGAAAATCTATATCCAGTGAAGAAAATAACATCAAATCACGAATAACTACAACGGCGTATGTTTTGACTACCATTATTGCAGGTTGAATAGAAATTCTATTCAGAATTTGCATTATTTGTCCAAAATAGTGTGCGCAAAAAGTGCCGCGACGCTCTGCATGCTCTGACGAAAACTGCAATCTGTTGCTTGCTCACTGAATGTGTAGTCAGATTTGATGACCACAGGGTCACATACACCCGATATCTTCACTTATTTCTTTCCCATAATATCACACACATTAGTTACATTTTACTCACCTTAGAGTTACTTAGGTACTGATACAATGGTATAATTATTTTCACTTTTTTAAGTCGTATGATATAAGGTACAGACAAATTATTTTCCCAAAAATGACTGCAACTTTGTAGCATTAGTGCTGAGGGTTACTGGGCTTCCTAGTCTATTGTAATCATCACTTATATGCATTGAAGGAATGAAAAGTCTGAAGGAGAGCTTTATATTATCATCTTGACTGTATACACATGACAGGTATCTCTGCATGCAACCATGTGCCAATTAAGGTTTAAATTGCATTTTTGCTAATACTTTAAATTCCATAATTGTAAGTAATGAGTTTAAAAGTTCAACTGGCGTTTACAGCACTTTAACTGTGATGCATCCTTATTGGGCAAGTGGTTCAGTTAGTGTGTGCAGCGAGCGTGGCGCGGGGTGCGCGGCCGCAGTGCCGTTACTCTGCCACCGGCGCTCGTCCCCCGCCCTTGACCCCGGCTCGCGGGACCACGACCTATGCTGATACATGTCACACTGTCGCCAACTACCATTTACGCTGATACAGTGAAATTACCATGATACACGGCGACAGACTCACCATCTGTCATGCATGATAGATAAACTTATCTTACTGATAACATGATGTGTTGTAGGTAATAGCCAAGAATAAGCAACAGTACTGACTACAGACTTATTTAGAAATGTAATGCAGATTTTTTTCTTTTTTTTTGGTTGGAAATATATGAGATCTCTTCGTACAGTATGGTAAATGTGTAATGGATAGAGTGATAAGACAAACAAAGTCATCGGTGAGCGCGCTGTGGTCAGTCCGGCGTGAGGCGAGTGTAGCCTCGTGATTACAGCCGAACGGCCGGCGCAGTGCTCAGCTGTACTGTGCCACTCTGCACTGACATTATACCGTTGCTCATATTTCCATCATTTCAAATAAATTTTGGAAAATGGAAAATAGTATATTTATAACGTGTGAGTGATTATGAATAAACCTTCTGAGGCAGGCTGTGTGTTCAGCTCCAGCCTCGGTGCAGGATCGCTGGGGAGAGCGGAAGCGGCCTTATCGAGCCGGACACTCGTCCCCCCCACTGCTCTCCCACCGCACGCGAATTTACAATGCGCCCCCTCCCCCCACCCCGGCCGCGCACCCACCTCAAGACGACGAGCACACCGACTCAACCCGTCCACACACGCGTGCAGTGTTATTTTACGTTCAATCGTAACGGAATAGAGTTAACATTGGCTTGCGTGCTATTTCTCGCCGACTAGTGTGCGTGAGATTTTCTCGCCTGGAAATTCTAATGCGCCGCGCGACTGCGATAAAAAATGAGCGGCTCGGGAAACGTGAATACATTACCGAGCGAGACGGAGCGCGGCGCCGCCTCCGTCCGCCGCGACGCCCGACGCCCAGCCTCCCGCTATGTATTTTACACTACTTTATATTTTGATGCCCTCTGAAAAGGCACGGAGGCTCGCGTTATGTGCGCCTGCTAAATATGTATCTAGGTGCGCACTGAAACTGAAATTACGCTTCGATGCGACTATAAATCTTAATCGGAACCACGGAGGTTGCCAAAAGGGGTGTAAGTAGTTGTAAAATTAGATCGCGGGCGGACAATGGTGTGGGAATCTAACAGTTAATTTGTTCCGGCAGGAGGGGCGCCCGCGCGTTAGAAGGCGATAATTACGAGCGTAAAAACTGGCAATAGACGGCTTTAGGCGCGTGACAAAGGGTTGTAGTTTTTGTGCGGCGCGTGCGCCCTTGGCTTCTTCTTGGAGTTTTTATGTGTCGCGGCGTGCAAGTGGCGCACCTGTGCGACCACGTGGCACAAACGGGGACCACACACACACACTGGCACTCATCTAACACCGACCACACACTTCACTCGCTGATTGATTGTTTGCAATTGTAACAATTAACAGCAAGTATATGACCTAACCTGGATGTACTTATGGCTGATGCAGTGTTACATATGTGTGTGCAGAGGCGGCGCGAGGCGACCCCATGGCTGGTGTACCCCGCGTCGCGACTACACCAGCTGCTGCGCTCGGCGTGCTCCCGCCACCACCGACCCTCCGTCATCACAGGTACGCCTTCTTACCCACTGACGATAATATGTTATAAGTTAGCGTGGAGTAACGTAAACGTCCCAAACATAACTTCTGGGCCAATTCGTCGAAATGTTTCCGAGTGGTCACTTGCACACAATAATAATTAATTAATTAGTTCCCGTGAACGAGCGGTGGGTCAGAGAGTGCGGCTTCATTGGTCGCGATGGTTATCTTCGTGTGCACGGCGACGGCCTGGCATTCGGGATGATCACAAATCATAAATGATGTGCCTCGAGTGCACAACCTATTCACCACACGTGAAGAGATGGCAGTAGGTACCCTGCAACAATGAGCTTTTCTAAAATAAACAAAAGTGCATTTTTGTCGTACCATGACCGAAATATGGGTGCCATCAGGCACTACATGAGTACGTTGTTTGAGTTGGAATAGGGATGAAAAAAATTACTGTGACCGATGGCAACTGCTGTGCTTACGGGGAGCAGTGTTAAATATCTCTATAAAGTCTGCGTCCATCGCAGACTCTGACACAAATAAGGTACAGCGGTACAATCAGTCGGTACAGTGTGACATGTTTCATTATAGTGTATACAAGTAATACTGCCATTTTCATGTCAAGAACATTTTCTGGTAATGATTTTTTTTATTCTAGTTTAAATTATTGGATAAAGTTACATCTGTGGTTTAATCATGACTTATTGACCAGAAGAAAAAAATATTATGATCCTGTTTCAAGAGAAAATAAAAACATTAAAAATTGAAAATTCGGAAGGTGTCTGTCGTTGTGGGTCGCCGGTTATTGATGTCCAAAGTGAGTAGTATAATATGATTGTGGCGAGCCTCCGAGATGGCTAATTGAAGGTGCGCGGCGGGAGCGCGCCGCGATGGAGACATTACGACGGATATGGGCAGCCCGCGCGCCGCGCTAACACCCACCTGACACCCGCGACACACACAACAACACAGGGAATCGACAATTGACACATTGCTACCATACGAATACCACCTTAATCTAATCTACTTAGATTTGGGAATAACTCCTCCAAATACAACGTCTCCGTTCTAGCAAAAACTGCGAAAATTCAAAAAGTTACGAAGTACTCCTTAATTGCTTTATTGTAAAAAATAAGTGAGTAAAAAGTGTAAAGTTCGACTGGTGTTTTTGCTACCTGAAGCTCACTACTATTGTATTTCGTCCACTGGACCGTTTCTCTTAGCATCAATGTCATTACACCTACCTACTTATCTGACTTGATTTAAATGTTTGACGCATATTCGATGCTTAGTACTTTCAGCAATTAGGATGTGAAATTAAAATATAACATGTCCCTTTTGATCCTATCATTTATATCGTTGTATCGACAGTTCGTTTGTCCATAAATCTGCATGCACTGTGAATGGCACCAGTGTTGCCGTATGTGTGTGTGGGGCCAGGTGCGTGGGTGGCAGATGTCACCGGCATGACCCATATATCACGGCATTGTGCGACCCCACGCCGCACGCCGCACGCCGCACGCCGCACGTCACGTGTTCGCTACGAGATGACTCTCCTCTACATTGCTCCCTGCTCTGTGCACCGCCTGCCCACTCTGATGTATTCTGCTGTGCCTGCATCATTCCTATTCTATTGACTGTTACAATATCGGTTGTTCGGTCCGTTAATTATGGCTCTTAAAATTAACAGTCAACTGTCCATCAACGTTAAATTCTGAACCTGATACATCTGGCGTTATATAACATGTTTTTATGTTTATTTCAAAGTATTCTATCAAACTTGATATTTTGCTAACGAGAAATTAACTTTAATTGTTTGTAAAATACTTACGTTCTTACATGTTTATCGGAATCTTTTTTTTTACCAAATATTTCAACGCCAGAAAATGCATTTCGTGAGAACTAATAAGTTCGTGTGAAGTTTTATTCGTCATATGTACTTATTGAGTTGCCCACCACCAACGACCCGATAAGTACCTGAGCCCTATTATCTACAAGATGTAACACCGAATTTAATTCAGCTTTCAGCTACATCCACCCACTGGAACACAGACATAATGACAAGGTGATATGGTATCTATCTATGGTATATATCTAGTCAATGTGGTCAATAGTAGCGAATACCTCGGGCCAGATGGGCGCCGAGCTCTCGCCGTGTGGGCATTATCTGATCACGGCTCGTCACACACGTGCCTATCGTTATCAACATAAACATTACAGTTTAGTTCGTTAGCCATTATGACGTTTCATTGACGACACGAGAGGGACGACTAATTAGGTTACAATATTTCTCAGTGAACGCTTTCTAAAGTTCGCAGCAGAAGTGTAAAACGAAAAATATTTATGTCACACCTGCATAAGTAATATGTCTCTAACTCTCAAGCTTATAAAAAGTAACATAAAAAATAATTAGTACTGGTGTAGACTTATCTAAATACTTACATACTTAGAAATCATCAAGCACCGACTTAAGAACTAAGTGGTTTGTAAAATGGCCAAAACATATTTTGGAAATATACTTATTAATAAGTTGTGTTAGCATAGAAAACTCTTGGAGCACACTTGGCTGGGTTTTGTTTTAAATGGTGAAAAGTTTACTTTAACCCTTAACAGATGAAAATATGCATAGCTTCCTCAGAGTTGTTTTGATTGGTGGACACGTTGGTGTGATGTGGTACGGTATAGTAGAGGGCAGCTCTGGTACCCAGCTCTGGGCCACAGGCCCCTGGCGTGGAGTGGAGTGTTCCGTTTGGTCGCAGTGAGCGTGTGTCGGAGGGTTCAAGTTCAGCCGTCGTCTGTGACGGGTCGATGACCCCGCACATCTTCAGCCGCCCCGGCTACCCACAGTCCACTCCCACTCTAACTAATCCATCTGCACACTTTTCTTAAGCACTTATTAACCTAAATACCATTTAAATATCATCAATAACCCAATTTCATTCGTTCAATAAACTTTTGGTGAACCATTAAATTTGCTCAGATTTATCCAAAATTAGTTCCACAAAAACGTTATGCTCCGATGGATGTGAATGGATGCCTCGATCGATTCCACTTTTTGTGAGAAATGGTCATTTGAAATCAATAACGATGACGTATAGTCATTCGACAACAGCGTCGTCAGCTCTAAAGTCGGGTCGAGGAGCCGGGCCGAGCCCGCCCCGTATGTAAAACGGCTCGCGGAGGAAAATCCATAACGGCACGCGGAAAACCCTTTTAATATACGGCACGTAAATAAGAGTAGCGGGCGGGTGGAGCGCGGGCGGCTCGCGGGGAGCGGGCCGCGCCGCCATTGGCCGAGGGCGGTGCCCCGCCCCCGCCCGCGCTTAAAAAAATCCTAGGAAAAAAAGCGACGATCGCACGGCAGTGTCTCACGGACGCGCTCGGTGGGCGGACGCTCGCACCGGAGAGACGGCGCGACCCAGGACCGGCGGCCGCGGCCGCGCCATGCCCGCGCTGGCTCTGCGCGACCAGCCGCTCGACTGCTCCATGCGCCTGCGCGACCTGCCCGCCTGGCCGCCGCCGCACCGCCTGCCGCCGCGCGACCAGCACCACGGTCAGTACTGGCGCCCGTCCAGCGCAGTGTCCTAGTGGTGATTGTGCTGGGGATCCGACTGGCCCCTTCGATACGTTTCAAGTGCCACCCGTGAATCCGTCGCCGGATAAACAAACAGTGATCCCTTTGAAACCTTACGCCGCGAAAGGATCCATTCACAAAGTCCACCTCGTAATGGTTTCGGCGAGTTTGATCCCGTTCTTTACGACGGCGACCCCTCGGGCCACGTGTGTGTGTTGTGTCTCTGGGGTCAGATTTGGCCGCTATATTATACCCGCGCCCTGCGACCCCACATCGCATTATACAAATTTGAACGATGTCAACGAATCTCGCAGGTTGTTTAATTTTATTTATTGCGCGTCTCCTGATCCGGCGCGGGTCAGCGAGGCTCACTCGTAATTCGTCATTACTTGTGTAATTGAGTGTCAGCTACTCTCCTAAGACGGTTCCAGGTATGGCTTTAAAAGTAGATACGAATTGTAATGAATAGTAAAAAGAAAATTAGCCTCGTGTTAATTCAAATAACTCTTCCTATTCCCACGACTCTTCTCACCGATATAACTCGCCAATCATATAATTCATGCATACTATTGAGGTGTTTGTAGGAAGCAATCCTTTATTCTATTTTCGGAGAGGCTCCTCCATCCTGATTACTTCTGCATTATCTCTTATCAATACTAGTAATATTATAAATAATAATCTGTTGCTTATTTCCCCGTAGGAATAGATACATGTGCTAAGAATTTTCAAGTTATCATACTTATCTCACATTTACCTACTCCGATGGAAAGTCCAAATTTTTGCGTGACGTTTGAAATACCTTCTAATCCAAATAATATTAATTTGTAATAATTTTAGAGCCATCCCATGCAAACTTAACTGAACAAGTAAAGGAAAATTATCCTTTCTTGGCGGTAAGTAATGTGGGGTCAGGTGTATATATATCGATGTGTCGGTGCGTCGCGGCAAGGGTTGAGGGTCGCCGGTCCCCGGGGTCCAGCTCTCCACAAATAATATTAACTCTCTTTATGCGCTCCTTTTGTCACCTCGCCTCTCCGGCCGCTTCGGCCGCGTGCAAAATGATGCCTTTGATGCCAGGCCCGTCCACTTCAACTTCCATTGTGCCCGCATCCACCTCCGCACTCAATTTACATTAGAGATGTTACCATTTATGTGATTCATTACTCCCTGCGCTTTCTTGGAGCGCGCCGCTCGATGTAACAAGTCTTGTGGCCGCTGGCCGGAACGGAACCTATCACATTACTATTAATTTGGACAAAATTACAGCCTTACCAGGGAAACGAAACAAATTATCCGGTGTTGAGGTGACAGTCACAAATCTCTTAATTCATAATGACCCAAAACAATAGGGAGACGGTGCAGCTGTCGCGTTCTCAACAAATTATAATAAAATTACTTTTGAATTGGCATCAAATGACTGTAATGTAATCGATGTAAAGTGCGTTGGAAAGTAATAGAAGGTGTAATGATGTCGTGCCGTAAGTGAATTATTATGTGTGGTTATTTGCGACCGTAATGAGGGTAATATTCGGTTGCGCCGCGCTCCTGCGACCGACGTGAACTTTGCGCTTGGCAGCTCGCGTGACGCTCTCCGTCTACTGCCTCACCACCACACCACACCTGTGTTCTACACTTCACTTGCGCCGATTATTATTGCACTAACACCATGTGCACCACACTGCAAACATTGCTAGGTTGCTTCTTAGATTCGGACATTAAATGCTAAAACATTAGACATATCTCGCGTTTTAATTGGTTCATTATGAAAGTACTATTAATTAGTGCCTATTCTCTTTGTAATTTTCTCACTTCATATTTTAGCAAATTTTTATGTATTGTAATGAGTTCACACTTATTAATGATAAATATTTTGCGAGCTTCGACTTCAGGGTTGATATTCATCACTCTACTATTTAGCATTCGGCGCTTAATTTAATATGTATTATCTTATTTTCATAATCACACTGGAAACGGTATTTAAGTTAATCTAATTAACCTTTTACCTTTGCTTCCCAAAGCAGTCTACTAATTAGAATGCAGCAATACCGTAAAACGCATGTAATTATTTCACTGTATTCTATATAGATGATTTTATAACTTATCGCGAGGGTCAAATAAAACTGAAATATAAGTAACCTAGGTAAAATCAACTACAAAAAAAACGTTAATCATATTTTAGGACATAATAATTTTATTGATTCAAGGAATGTCAGTATATTTCAACTGGCCGCTAATGATTGGCTGGCGTCCAATATAATATGCACCCGTTTTACGAGCGTGGAATCAGTTCCTTACACTTACAATTTAAAATCGTTGTAATCTATTTTATTATTCGTTGTCTCGTTTTGAACGGTATTTGAAGCGTGTTATGAAGTAGTTTTAAATTAACACTCACTAAATGTATTAATGTTTGTAGTGTTGGAGTTATCTTAAATTAAGCGCACCTACTTACCACAATAATTGCGCCTTCATTATTCCAACAAAAAGTAATTTATGTAACTTGCTCGTTTTCTAAATGATAGATAATGGCCGCAGAGCGGAATTTATTAATTTATTTTGTTTAATTTAATTCGTAGAATTATAATTCACATAAAATAATGACTAGCTACGAGGCTTGCTGGAACCAGCTTTGGACATTTTGTTGTTATGTCCTTTTAGAGATTGAGAATTATTGTTTTACCGTTGTCGAGTTGCATTTGGGATTGAGTACAACATTAGTCTTTGTAGAATGCGAATAATATAATTTCAGTCCTATCTACTGAATTTTCAACATCGTTATCGCGTCTAGAACCAAGTAAAATAAGCACCACAGACTACTGTTTCCTTCCATTTCATTACACAGATAAAATTATTAATCATACATTTTCCCACTTATGTCGTTAACTGTTTTAAATTGTGCGTCGCCTCTTCACTTTGATTAAACATAAACTGTATAAAGATGATTTTATGAATTTTGCTTGAAACTACTTTTAACCAGTTAATCAACATTTATCACAATTAAACTTTGCCTTATGTCCGTTGATCATTATGCAGATTTTATTTATTGAAATAATTTAGCAAGTCGGATGGCTAGTTAAGTCTAGAGATTATCTCCTAAAGCAAACACACATACTCGTACTTACATGCATAGAAACATAAGTTTTAATAAAATTTAAAATAATATTTTTCATTTGTCTAAATGTAAATTGCTTTATGAATACCTTTTAGTGGTTTTTGCGGTCCAACCCCACAGCGGTGGACGGTCAGGTAGCAATTGTAAAAACACGAGCTCTTCCCAATCCCTCGCCTGTTTTGGTCTAATAATATTTTGCAGACTCATTAAATATTTATTTCGCGTGAACAAGTTTCCAAGTATTATTTTTATATTAGGGTTCGCTGTCTTCATCATTTCAAATAATATCACTCGGGAGTTGCCGTGTAGTGAAGAACGCTTTGAGAGATGGAAGTGATAACATATTGAAGAACCAAGACGATTTAACAAAAGTTTGTCAGTTTACAAATGTATCTTTAAAACTGACATCAATCAAAGAACACATTTAGAGGTGTGACAGATCTTAAAATTATTAGTCAAGTTATTGTAGAGACAGTAATATCAAAATGAACTTGTACCTACAGTTTATTAGAACTTAATTGGTCACTGTTATTAGTGTTATGATAGTTTGGTCAAATGTTCGGTGCTGAGTTGAACATGGTTTTGTTACACTCATGGATGAAGTCTTTGATGAAGATTACCCATCGCAAGATGGCTTATCTTGCGATGGGTAATCCTACAAGCTGATAGCATATTTGTGGTAATTTGATGCGTTTGAAGATAGGTTGAACATTGTGTTCCTTCATTTATTTACCTGATAGATATGATCTAATGGGCATAAATAGGCTATATGATGTATTGTTTTCGGGCAGGTGAAGAGTTGGTAGATGGCGGGCTTTCCGCCGCCAGTCTGTAGTGTGTTGTAGGCCGTAGATAAACACGGCTCGCGAGCGTCTATTGAACTTGTTCCCGTTTGGGCTGCGATCGATTGTCCTATATAGGGCACATGTTGTAACGTCATGTGCGAAGGTCTGCGTGACCCACAGCCGCGGAGACGAGCGGGGCGCGCCGGGGGGCGCGGGGGACAATTAGCCACCCGCGGTCAATGAACCACCCGCGACCCCCCGCTATCTACGCGAAGCCCACACAAAAATATCTCCTGAAACGGATACATTCATACAAAGTTATCTCGGGAGCATCTGCGTCTCGGACTTGCTCCGGAGCCTCCTTCGCCTCCTCCGACTATTGTTTACTTCCATGGATTGTAATTACGTGTGATGCGATCATCCCGTCGGTTTGAGGAGACACTGTATCTGTTCCTACTGCGGATAGGTACTTTATATGGCTGAGTTTGTTATAATGAAACAATGTGAAAGCATCAAGTGTGTATTGCAATAACCAAGTCGCAAAAACCTTTTTAAACAGTCTATTTGTAAATCAAATTGCATGATAAATTAAGCATATTATGTACCAATGTTGATGGCGCGATGAATGGCTTCATTGTCACCATGCGTGCTCATCGCCAATCGCGCCTAGTTAATGGCGCCCGAACATGTTCTAAGAAACGTGCTTGTCATTCGGTCCTCGTGCGCTTTGCACATTATACGAGATCAGGTATTTTTTAGCAACGATGTCTCCGACACAAAATGGAGGCGACGACAGTGCGCGCATTTTCATGCGATTGGCAGACGTGGCGTGGGACGAGCGCTGTGTGCACTCGCTTGCACTCACTTGTCTCTGGCTGGAACCTCCACTGCATCCAATGGGTGCGTTTGAGACCGATTAAGTTCAATTTACATTGAATTTATACAAACAGCGATAAATCTTATGTGTGCTTGAAGTGAAATGAACGTCTTGATGCCAATCAGTCACGCCGCCTCGGGACGTCTCCTCCTGACCAAAGCGGTATATAGCCAAATAAAATGCCATCAGCACCTACCAACGAGTTTGAAGGTCAGTCTCAACTATATATCCAACTATAGATATCCTCTATTAGGTCCATGACATGGTCAGATCAGATCTTGTGACCGTATGTGATGGCTACTCATTACCATCCCACTTCATTGATATTTGAAAATTAAAACTTCACATTCTAAGCTTCACCATTATGGAAATCCCGGTACTACTTACCCAGTATTACTTTACTTAACGATTCAACTCTCAAATAAATTGGTATCATTTTTCGTGTAGTGACTTCGTCTTCTCACTTGAAATTATCGAATTGTTCTCAAAGGGACATCCGACCCTATGGCTCTGATGTCGAGAATTTATATTACTAGCAAAGCGTGTCGTTCTGATTATGTGAGATGAGATTTAGGATATAGGTTTAGGGCACTCTTATCGATTAATATTCAGCAAAACTTTGTTTGCAAGTCATCATTGCTCAACAAAAACCCATTTGCTCGGGATTACCACTGGATTTCACAGCCCGTTGTGCAGCCTTGGTGACTGTGTACTGTATCAAACGATTATAAAATTATAATATTTATAGTAGGCTTTTGTTAAAAGTGTTATTAGTGCTTATTACAAATTGGACGTTCAGCATTAAATTTTAAATGTTGAGACCCGTCCTCAGGGACACGCCCTCAAATTGGATTTAAAACATTGTGAATTACCTTCCATTGATTCGCGGGTTAGCCAAATGGGGACGATTTATGGAGTGGCCGGGTCCCCGGGGAGGCGGGGGTCAGCGGCGCGGGGGCCGGGGGGTCAGTCCGGTGTGGAGCAGTAACTCACGCGCGCGATTTAGTGCGCGGCACCTGACCCCCGGTTTAAATAGAAACCAACCCCGTTTATAACCCCGTTCCCTTAATGCGATGCTATCTCTCTGCGATAATGAACAGGGCAAGGGTACTCGCGCGCCGACCCCTGAGATTGCGCGATAAATGAAGCCCTGCATCTCCAGCCTTCACCAGACCACCATTACACTTCACTGAGGCCAGTGATTTATATTCCAACATAATATAAGTTCATCAGGCATTCATATCAACTAGAACTATAGCTTGATTTAAATCGCATTCAATTAAATCTGCCTATCCGAAGGGTCTCGGCCGTTGTAATACATTTGCATGTAAAATCGCTCGCAAAGAGGGGCTTTTAAACTGAATGAGATGGACGAATGCTACCGTTTATGTGACGTGTACTCACTACGTTAAAAGCTTCCCTTTAGGAACAAACTTTGCTCTCCAACAAGGGCAGTGAGTATAAAGGAGAAGGGTCGGACGAGGGTCCGAGCGACGCAATGTTGTGTGGCGCTGGTCGTGTAGCGTGTGTGTGTGGACACCTGTGCGTCGATGGCATCTTGTGCTGGTCTCCGGTGTCCGGGGCCGGTGTCCGGTGTCCGGCGACGCGACGCGGTTCGATCGCTATCGCCCGTCGGACGGCACTCACCGCCTCTATTACGCGACAATTATTATATCCCCTGAATTACGCGTTATTATGCACGTATGCATGTTTTCAATGTTCGCTGTCATTATAAGTATTACTTGAAACGAAGACCCCTCGTGTTGTGAATGGTTTCCTCAGTTCTCATGTACCCGCGGATTCACTGACCATATAATTTCGAGATTTTTTATATCACATTATTTACTAGATTATTTTTATTTTGCACTATAGCGCATTAGGTAGGTAGTATATCAAGCTCGCAGATATTGATAACATTTATTGATGTTTATAAAAGGTAGAGTTTACAGTCATTTTGCAATAGCTTCCATTCAAACTCAATAAGCAGTCATAAACAACCATTATTTTTTTGTCCCATCGTTGCGCTAAGCAATGGGATACATCCTGGTGGACACTGATAAACTTTGATTAAAAAATATATAGTGTGGATATTATACAATCTACTAGCGACCTGTCCTCCCTTCGCTTCGAGTTACGACTTTTTTAAATTATTACAAATATTGATTGTTCTCTGCTATCTATAAACATAATATAGATGTTTACCTTTAAGCTCCCCGGACTTCAGCTCCCACACACAAGTCAATATCCGTATTGTAATTTAGAAAAACGGTGCGTTCAAACAGACAAAATAATTTTGTAATGAAATGGTGACTTCAATTTATACTATTTCAAGAAGTTCCCTCACATCTCATCTCCGTCATTATTAACCGGTTTTTCTATAGTCTGTACCGAGAAAATTGAAATCATTATCATACGTAGATTATATATGTTCGCGTGTGTATTATAACGAGGTGAGCCAAAACAGAGATAAAAAGAGAAGTAAAAAATACACAACGATTTACATTGGAAGAATTGTGTTTTATGTTGGTTCACAATGTCTTACAGAACATTACCGATATATGAACTGCACACCTACGTCAGCAAACCCTGCAAAATATTGTTGTCTCGTGTAATTGTTGTGGTGTCGGTCAATAAGATGGTACTATCCCAATATATGTCTATCACCATCATCATTTATTTAAGAGCTAGGCTCTTGTCGGTGAAGCAATCGCCAACCCTCTCTATTGTCCGCTAACACTTTGACTTCCTTGTACGACATGACGCTGACTTGTTCCTTCAGCTGTTGTATGTAACTCATCCTTGGTCTCCCTCTAATTCGCTTTCCTTCTATCTTCCCTTCTATGATGTTTTTAATGAAAGCATCATGTCGTAAAAAGTGACCAATCAACTTGCCCCTCCTGTTTTCTATTGTCCGGATATATATGTCTATACATAAATAAAAAAGGTATATTTTGTATTTTTAAAACTGTATAATATTCTTTAAAAGAGTAATGACTGAGTTTCTTGCCAGGTTCTTCTCAGTAAAAGCAACCTTCCGAACCTGGCGGTAGCATGTATAATCCTGTGTTATTGTGTCATTCTGACGATTTGAAAGTACTTTGTATAAAGTCTAATCGAATAAAGATATATTTGAGTTTGAGTTTGAGTATACGGAAACCAGCATATTTATCCTGAGATGAAACTAAACGACCATTTTTTTCTATTGTGTTTAGTGCCTGAGAGATTTATGACTTAAGTATAATTACATTATCCATAATATTTTGTTTGATGGGATATGATGTCAAAAATATCAAACAGGGATTTAAAAGTGGATTCCAACTAAAATAAATGTTCGAGGAGACTATAAGGATGGCAGCCTGGCTGGGAACATATTATTGTTCTCTTTTATCTATTATTTAAAACTTCAAAATCCTCCCATCGCCGTTCTGTTGCAAGTACTAGGCGGGACTCTATCGCTGGGTATCTAAGACGATACAATGTCACAAATGTACGAAGCAATATTTTCCTTAATGTCAACGTTTATTTAGAGTAAGTAGTTTGTGATCGCATCAAAAGATTATCTGTATTCGTATATTGTTATGCTAATAATCATAAAGCCTAATTATGTAATAAATAATTTCCATAACACACGTTTAGCCGTCAGTGGCCGAATCAGATATACATAAATAATAATGTAGAGTCATGTTCGGACATTACTTGTTTTGTTTAACCGGTCAGGTGTTTTTATAAACCAACACAATTTAAATAATTATTGTAAATAACGTTGGATCAGTTATTGTACGAGTGGCGTGTGGGTGACCGAACACTGCACGCCGGCTACCTGAGTACGCGCCTGGTTACAAAGTAGAGTATTCACTATCGCGTTTATCTGCTTGTCTGTACGTGTAACTTGATTGAAGGAATTTAACAAAATTTTGCATCTTCTATGCGATGAAGCAGTGAGCGGTGAGCGGCCATGCACCCCGACACGGGACAACTCAATACGCGCCACCCTCGCTAATACACTCCTCACTATTCGCGGCATGTGTCGCTACTGGCGGTTATTTATCACTGGGACTCTGACTGGACGAGCGTCGTGTGATTGTGGAGTCCATCAGACCTCATGGATGTACCTCGCGGCCGCTGGTGCTCGTGTCCTCGACGGGTACACGCAGGTCTCAGGTCACACATGCCACCGGCGTGTGATCAACTCTAATAACATTATAATATTGTTGCAGTGTCGGGCCGCGGTGACGTCAGCAGCTTCTTCAACACGCAGATGGTGCTCGACCTTAATGGTGAGTGCTAAGACGTACATTCGCTTGCACCGCATGCTCATTTAAATATTCCGGAAGACGCGCGTACAGTACACAAATTATATAATTATGTTTTTGTGTGTCGGCCGCAGCCGGTAGCGAGCTATGCGTCCCGCCCGGGTCGGCCTGCCGCACCATTAGTCTCGCGGCGCGGCCGGAGCGTCACTCGTCACACTCCGAGACAAACGACAATGTAATTAAATTAATACAAATTCACAGCTGAGTCAGTTTTTATGCGGCTGCACGGCGATACCGAAACATTTCTAATTTTCGTCTAGGTCCGTTTTTTATCCGCGTTAATTACGGGATGAATGGGCCGGATAAAAAGTGCGCACGGCGCGCGGGCGGCCCCTGCTTTTTGTGTTGCGCGTGCTTCACGGAACTCCGTCATTGTGCCGCGCCGCCGCCGGCCGAGCAAGGACCTCTGGCCGACTCTCACATGCACCATCCCAGCGCAACCTCCAGGCCGGCGGTAGGCAGCCCTGTGGGCCCGCGTCTCGTTCATGAATGCCGCCGCACTAGATAATCCGATCGGCAACGCAGCGCATCGCTATTATTCAAATCGTGGACAAAAACGTTAACCGCGGTGTGTAATCGAAGTTTTCCATCTGTCACAGAGTGTCACCACTTTTTGTCGCCCCTACCTTAATAGGTGTTTAATGCGAGAGTTTCGCTTTGTTATGCTGGCGATGACACCGAACAACGTGCCGCATTATATAGTATACGAGCGCACCACACCCGTGCGGACATGCCACGCGTGCGGACATTTGATGTGACGCCTTGTAATTCAGACAGGCATACAGAAAGTCACAAAATATAGCACCCATTTTCGCGACAATCTCTTACAACGCGAGTAGTACCTAGAATGTAACTAGCACCTCGATCGTATGCAAATATTACAGAGCCCGTGATACATATTATAATACTTTATATCCAATTCATGCATTTATTCCGACAAAATTAAGAAGCCTTATAAAAATGAATAATTTCAATACTTCGAACTGGAATTAGGGTATTTATTCAAAAATTATGCAGATTTCTAGCGAACATTTTGATAACTTGAGCCAGACTTTATAGATACTTTACAGATTTTATAGATTTTTCAATGATTATAACATGTAAATAATATAATATTAAAATATAACCGCTAGGTACCTACTCTCTCAATGTCTCTCAAAAAACGACACGCATTTTATACAAGCGCCCGAATGACTTGGGCTGTCAATGTATTGATGATAGCGTTGCGTTGATGTCTAAAACAGGAGTTACGACGTTGCTACGACTCGTAGCCAGCGGCCGGCCGTGGGGTCGTCTGGTGCCTGACGCGACTCATACCGGCTCCTTGTATGATCTACCGTCAGAGCTACCCCTATGTCAGCATTGTCAGTAGATGTTTAGTAATACAAAACGACTACGATGCATAAATATCTATGAAATATTTGGGAGAAGAAAGATTAGTAGGTAGAAATCTTCCTCTCCTGGCACGCTCCCACGCCACATGAGTCAGCAGTACCGGTAGTACCTTCCGTCCTCCCCCACCACCCCTCCATCAAGTCACGTCACGTGACATCGTGTCCGCAGCTCATTGTATATTGTACATTCATTGATGGACGTTAATCGAATCACCAGGAAACACCTCCACGACACCTGGCCGCCGGACTACCAACATTTGCCCACATTAATACATTACTTATACAATGACGGTGTGCCTGCCCAGATGAAAAACAATCGTGTGAATATTTAACTCCATTAACACAACTATATGCAGTATAATAAACGTTTAGATAAATGTGCACACCATATTGTGTAAGGTTAACTTCGCGTAGCACATTGAATGCAAATATTACGCCACATAAATAAATATATTCCTGTATATTTTTTATCGGTTTTCTGTGAAATGCCACTCGGCAGATATAAATATGGGACTGAATTTAGCTTTGCTTGATGGCGTCTGAGTATTTATTCGACGCGGATATCAGTTTAAACCACCTAAGTAAAATATCCAAATCTGTCTAGCCGTTTCTGTGACATCGAGTAACATAGACACGCGAAAATATTTGTGGATTTGAGTATTTCTTCCTCTTTTGGAAGTCGGTAAAAAAGTTGAGTTGAGTATAGTCATAAAATGCTATCAACAAGTTTATTTTATTTCGTCCAGATCCAATACTACGAGTAATACAGATGTTATCATTACATTAGTCTGACAATTCATCCAATGTTGATCCTCGAATTGTTTGTATTGTTCGCGATCGACGGTTGCTGCATCGAAAGTGTTCTGTAATGCAATCTGCTTACAACATATTTTGCACAACCTAATCATTTTAAACTATATCTAAATACAAAACAGAAAATAAAATTAGTCTTAACTTAATTTGAATTGTCCGCTGAATTTCGTGACACAGATAGAGTGCGCCGCGATGGGTTTACGAGTATAATAGTGGTGTCGGAGGCGGGCAACAGAGCGAGCGCGGGCAGTACGCGTGACGCCGCCGCCGGCTTGCGCAGCGCCAACAAACAACTATTTCTAATCGTTAATTAAATTTGGCTATTACATAATTGTTTCGTTCAGGAAGTAAGCGGAGGCTGCCGGCTTCCTGCTACGGCTATCTCTCTTTGTACTCCACACGTTCTCAACAACAGCTGTGTTTGTTGGCGGGTGAAGGAGCTCCACTCACTGCTTACCAATAGCAGATTGAGGTATATCGAAATATAAGTAAAGCTCTTAAAACACCATGAAATTATTGGTGTTATGAGTATCAATATAATTTGTCCACTACATTTGATATGCAGCGAGTGTTTGATATTCAGAGACACACGCGCTATGATGCCATTTGCACACCATTATTCACACAATATATTCGTAAAAGGCTCTCCACTCGCTGCAACACTCTGCGTTGTGCATTCTGAACTTATGTTACGTACGAATTTAAGCCACACATATTAATGGCACAGTATCGATTCGTAGTAATAACCAATACGGACGAGTCAATATCTCGGCGACACCATGAGATGAGACAAGCTATAATCAATGAGGCGTCCAGTGTGTCGTCGCCGGCCGCCACGTATCCTTGCGGCGATGTATCCGCTCCGAGCCCAGGTAAGCGCCGCGAGTGTGGAGCCGTGACGCTCCTCGGCCTCGCCGCTCGCCCAACAGTTGGCAGATAAAGCACTCGCGCGCACACATTTGCATGCGTCGGCTACCTGCCTGCGCGCGCATCTGCCTAGTTTTTTCGTCGGCTCACCTTCGATCGCCAAACAATTGCTAGCTTGCATATTTCTTTCTACTTCCATTAGTTTTTGTCGCTCCGCCGAGACATGAATAAAGATTTTTTCGATGGAAAGATTTATTGCGAACATGCGTTAGGATGCGAGGCCGACTCCTGGTAGCGGAGAGTGCGCGCACCAAACAATATATATTGGATAACTAACATATATTTGTCTGCCATTATCCATTGAGTGTCGCAGTAGAAGCAGCACGGGCGACTCAATAGCTTTGGGCAAAAAATATCTCGTTGCTTAAAATATACCAGAGCGGGGGACGTTCTCGATACCTTCCAAGTGTAATAATTTCTATCGCCAAGTGGGCGTAATTGCGAAGCGTAACCTGCGTTAGTCGCAAACGTTTTTCTGTTTCATTTCATTGCTTGCGTTATCTAAAATGAAGCTACTTTTTTCTTTTAGCAGTCACGAAATTAGCGCGGCACGACTTTATGTAAGTAATTTATTTGAGTTGACCGGCGCGCGCGGGCGGGGCGAGTGTTTAGTCATAAGCGTTCCCGGCGCGCACCGGCCGCGGTCCCGTTAGCGCGGATACCGAGGCCTGCGCTTTTTGTGATCAAATGTCAATGCTTGCACTTCTCCCGCGCCGCGTATCTGCCTCACTTTACTTATTAGCGCGTCACTACTGGCTACTGGTGACATTTGATAGCGACGCGGAGCGGACAGCTCGGCACCTGCCCCGGGGCTCATCACATAACTGTTGTCACTTCATTATCATATACAAGCGTTATTTTGAACACTATAGGTAACCTATCTTTTGAAAAGATCTTGTAAATTTTGCACACTTTTCCAAAAAGCTTCATACCTACTTGTTTAATCGATTGAAGAAAAGATCCCAGTTATCATATTTTGGGCTAAGTTGTAATAACTAAGTAGTTAGTAGCAGTCATCAGTACTTCGAATGTGCTTTCCATCCGCATGTAACATTGTACATGTTACTGGATTAGATCAGTCAGTAAGCAATGGTCGATGCACTTGGTGTGAATGTGTGCATTTCTCCCGATGTGTCCGTGTCCCCGGGCGCAGGTAGCGAGGTGTAATCATTATTGTCGATGGAGCCATGATTGATCTTCGGATTGGGAACACCGGACAAAAAGTTTGCTCGCAAAAAATCACCCGGAGAACGTATGCAAATCCTTTGTTAGCCTAGCAAGCCGTAGCTCCACGCATACTACGCAAGCGTAATTACTCTCTATCATGATAACACTAAGGTGTGGATTCGCGTGGCCCTCATGGTGGGTACACACGCTATTTTTCACATTCGCCCGCTCACAGACTCAGTAATCTTCGATCTAAATGCTTCATAAATTACAATATTCACTATTCCTGCATTTTGAGCTTCTAAGAAACTAACAAAACATTGATCGGAGGGTTCTGGTGATAGATGTTGGTATAAAAACTGCACCTTCGCACTGACATTCTGGCCGGCCAAGTGTCACCAACCGTTGCAACTTGCAGAATTACGATACAAAAAAACGTTAACAATATTTTGTGAAAACATAATGCTAGAAAGCATTTTAGCAATAAAATGTAACGGATATTTTTGCAAGTAGCGCAACCAAAGCATGCTCCCCAAACTACTTAGGCATTTATTTCTTAGTTGATTACATGATGACCTGCACTGCGCCAAGTTAATATTTAATATTTCCTAAACATTTGCGATTTAAATTCATATTTAAAGTTACTCGGGACTTACCTCGATAATATTGTGAAAATAACTTACCTCGACGTTTAACTTGAAATGTAAGGTAATATTTACATGGACACTGAGCATCTATCAGTTCTGCTCACGCACAATTAGTTACACATGCTCCCATATTTTAATTTGCGATGAGCCTGTTAACCATTAATTTTGTAATCCAGACTATACTGCTACTAAGTATATTTCAGATGGAAAAAAATGCATTTTCTCGACCCGGGGATCGAACCCAGGACCTCCTGCTCCGTAATAATATTTGCAATAATTAATATTTGATCCAAAATTATTACTCTGGGCATTACGTGAGTGTCACCTACTATATATGGCACTTGTTTGGTATAATAATTAGTCCGACAACGGTAATTATAATGGCTGACTCACATGCTCTGTAGCTGTCCGGCGCTAGACTTTGCTAGAGGTGGAGACAGAGGTCGCAGGTCCCGTTATGCGAGGGTGAAATGGATGGCATTTAGTTTTTGCTAGTTGGGGTGAATAATGCAGGGCTAGAGTAGTCCATGCACCGGGGGGATGCGCGCGCGCAGTCTGCCCCCGCCATGGACTCGGGTGAGTACTCTTTACCATTCTCCCCTCACTGGCACCGCACTGTCCTCCCACTGGCACTGCACTGTCCTCCCCCTGGCACCACACTGTACTGCGCATGGTACGGAATATGATCCAGCGTCTTACAAATGAGTACCTAATGTTTATAAATCGGTAATCGGTCGGTAGTCGATAAGGCATTCGAATTAATTACTCTTTGTCGCTGGCTCGCGTGTTCCTCTAACCCTCCCCCTCTCACCCTCCCGGCCTCCCCCGCGCCTGCATCGCTAAATTATGACCATTTCACGGTACTCAGTAATAAGTTCTTTAACATTTATTATGCTCTTCGCCTTCGGACATAAAAATGTCTCCCATGGATACCCATTTTACTGTTGTGTTTTTACTGAGTTAATTGCATTGAACAGTTTGTGGAGTGCCATTGTCCCGGCGGGGATGTTTTGAATGCGGTCATCGTTGCACAAAGCCGGGGAAAGCGATTGCAACAAAAATACATTCGATTTGTAGAAAAGACGGCGGCGGCGCGGGCTTTCTAATTTATTGCTCGAGCGCCGATGGTCAGGCTAAAAGGCAATTAAACAATTCCAAAGTAAAAATTGCACAACCCTCGTCCCGCAGCCTCCCCCGGGCTCGCAATAACCGTTTGTTTACACCACTCTATAAAAGAAAGTTGTATTCATTAGAACACGAGTCCCGTTGCAGCGAGCCTAGTGCTGCAGACGGGCAATAAACATGCCTCCCCGCTATACATTATGCAAAGCATCGTAAACTGAACATAAATAGTCGTTCCGTACCTTTTAAAGTGTCTGTTAAGCGTCCCCTGTCCCGCGAGGAGCCCCGTGCCCGCGTGTCAGGCGGCCGCTGGTGTCCCGCTCGCTATAATCCATCGTCTCACCGACTCCCTCGGGCTTCACCCAGAGGGTGGTTTCTCGTTCGCGAGACATATTTAAAGGACTCACTTAACCTACTATTAAATCCATTGTATACTTTCTTTTTACGTCACATTTATTTTTAGCATAAAAACGATTTGTTGAATTTGTGTCGTCGATATTATAGTTTAATGAAGTGAATTGTAATAAGAATGGCTGGTTAGAATAATGGTTACATGAGTCGGGTGTAAGTGTCGGGGGTGGTCGGGGGTGAGGCGGGGCGCTGGGCCAGTGTAACATATGCAAGACATTTCCCGCGGGTGACCTTTGCCGGTCCCGTTAGCGGCACCTGCGCGGACGTTAGGGTCCCGCTACTCTCACGCTCCCCACCACCCCCCCACCCCCCTGACCCCCCGTAACCTTTGCATTAATTAAACACCCGCGCCTTTCAATGAGGGCTACCGCATTACCATACTGTCATACAGACTCTTTAATGAACGTATACTTATTGCTTCAGATGTAATATCACAGTTGACTGTCATTTAAAATAGCACCGTTCGACCGCCGAGGAGTACGTATTACTCTAGATGATGGCAAACCTTAGTTTCCCAAACACCTTATGCGTGGTTTACTACATTTTATCCCAGAGAGGTGAAGTTTGTTAGTTAGAGGATGTTATATTTCGGAGGTACTTTTATGATGGATAAGTCTCAAGCATACCAAGCGAAGTCGTGGGTGAGCGCTAGTGGTTAACAAAAAGATATCCTAATTGCGCCGTAAAGATTATAACGGTTACAGTTGGCCAGTATTTCGAGAAAACCATCAATGTAATATTAATATAATATGTATGTAAGAAATACTGGTAGATTTATTTAGATCGTATTATAATTTGAAATGGAAGCAGGTACCGATTGGGTACCTCGTTGGTGTATCGTGTAATTCGGGCAATACGGTACGTGAACAATCGCGCAGGTAACAAATGATGAGGTGCCGCCGCTCCACCGCACCGCCGGCATGACGCGGTAATGGCTCGATTAGAATACACTCACATTCAAATGACACCGCCGCGTGCTCATACCTATCGCATCGGCAACTGCCTACAGAATTGTATATTAGCTCCGAGTATCTCATAACATGCGGTATTCCATGTGATTACTTATTGGAACCGGCCAGTTACTGGCCGGCGCGTGTGAATCGAACACTTACTACAGCCATACTGCTTATTGCTATCATCAATTCTGATAACGTTATTCTTATAAGAAAGTATCCAAATAAGGCTAAAGTCGAGTTTGCTGAGCAGCCGGTGTAACAATTAATTGACATTTATTATAAAAGGTGTGAGTGTACCAGATCTGGTCCGGGGTGGTATGAAGAGAACAGCTAATGTAACGGTGTGGGGGTGAGTGACATGCGATGATATTTGTGCGGCGCGTGCGCGTGCGCCTCGCGGGCACCTGCGCGCTCCAGCGGGTCAAGGTCGCGCCGCCCGGGCCCCACCGCCCCCACCGCCACACACGTTCTGTGATTATGAAGTGTTCCATTGATCCACTCTCAGATGACATCCTAAACAAGCATCTCTTAATTTTTACGGAATATCGAAAACAAACCACCTATTTTGAAAGTTAGAATATCTTTTTATCCCGCGGTTCGAATCGGTATACAAAGGTTTCATTATCTATTCGATCATCAAGGCGACAACTAATTATTATATTATGAGTAATTTGGAAATTACTTTTGTGGTCTGAATGATTTCGCTTAGAAATTGTCTGACAAGTTTGGATGCATTTATAAGTGCGATAGACTGTAGTGATGTGTACGGTGTCATACGGTGTCGGTGGCGGGGCGCGGCGGCGGTGTGTCGCAGATAGTTGGTTGAATGGAGGCGGTGATTGGTGAGCGTGGTGCAGGATCAAGGGCACGCAAGGGAAGTCCTTGATGGATGAGTGTCGGCGGGCGCGGGCCGTGCGTGCTGGAGGAATGCGGCCGCCAATTGGCGTGACCGGCGTGGGCGCTGCCACCGGCGACACATGACACTCACTGCCTTGTACAGACACTCGCTCGCACCATATCGGTCGGCTGTTTATTGTTTTGCACCATATTGTGAAGATATCGTATGCTCACGAGGATTGGTAAACACTTGGAATACTTGTTGAGCACTCCGCCGGGCAAAGAACGCACTCCTGACTAATTATTATTAAAATTAAAATGGTCTGCAAGATGTAGATAGGGCGATACGTTCATTATAATATGTATTACAATGAGCCGGGCTTAGCTAATTAGTCCGTGGCGTCGACCGGCGGCCACGATAATTATGCTACGTATAATATGCTAATGCGACACACCAATATAATGAGCTGCCACCGCACACCGGTCGCAGCTCGCAGCGGTCCGCTCGCCGCCGGCGGCGCATGCACTCTATGCTTGTATTTCATACTTCAACGCTACGATTGCTAGCACTGCATTAGACATTTAAAGCTTAAACACTTGCTCAAAGAGGAAGCCGTCAGTGTGGACACTCACCATGTTATTACCAAGGCTAAGTAGTTGGTCCAATGCCTAACATAATAAATCTCAACTGTACCCTAGCTAGGATTTCTTCTTAGACATAGTCCCAATAAGTAAATGGAATAGAATGTTACTGAACTGGTTCGTTCGTGTCTTATATTTGTCTTCTTCCAATTTGCCAAATCAATAATAAAAAACCGGTCAATCGCGAGGACTGGCGCACCGAGGGTTCCTAATTGACAAACGAACCGTCTTAGTAGCGGAGGAAACATTGTACTTTTGCGATATGCGAAATACTATAATTACTTAACTTTTTTACGACATGAGTAATTTATTGTAATCCTGTATATTATACAATTTTAGAAAACGACTGACTGACTCATCGACTCATAAATGTAGACCTTTCATTAAGCACGTACTGAATACAAACAACTAGTGTCCGTGATGCTAATCATATTCCGAAACCACCAATTATAATGTATCATTTTTCGAAAACTTTGATAGTAAATTGTATTAGAAAGCATATTTAAATGAATTCATGTGAAATGGTACATGGTAGCGATTCCAACGTTGATGTAGGGTAACATAGGTTGCAAAAATGGGCAGATTGAGGGTAGGTGTAATATAAGTAAAGTCGAGGTGAATAGTAAAGTAATCGTGCAGTTTGCGGATAATAAGGACGTTTAGTGAGCGGCAGGGAGGGCCACTCCTGCGTCATGCGTCAGGGCGGCTCTCGGTGCGGGCAGCGCATTCCCGCAACACTGATTATTCCGCTTATCTGAATTTTAAATTCGCCCCCTGTTCTCCGGCCCGCTCACCCCGCTCGCCCTGAATTCCTAGCGGTCTCGCCAAGCCGCCCGTAAAAACCCAATCAACTGGCTATTTTAGTGATGCGCCGGCATTTGACACACGATTTCACTTTCATGGTGCGGCGGCGGCCGGAGGGACATGCACGGTGGCTTTTTGTTGTTTCACGGCGAGATGGGATCCCGCCGCGCTGCCATTTGGGGAGCATTTGTTACTTATAACGTTTAGTCATATTAAATATACGGGATTTCAAAACTAGACGTCCATAAATACGTTGACGTAATTATATGTTCGTAATGGGAAAAATAGGCATTCCAAATAGTTTCAAATCATTGCGGTGATCAGATAAGTGACGCAGGAGCGTCGACAGCCGCGGCTGGCGACGTGGGGAGTGTGTGAGTGTGCTGTTGGAATGTAGCGTGAGGACGAGTCGGTGGTGAGAGGGCGCCGACGCGACGCTTCCCGGAACCGGTGCAATTTGTTCGTCATGTGATTTAATATTCCAGTATCGCGTGGGAACCCGGCCGCCCGTCATTACCAGTAGCACACCAATTTACTAGTGGCTACTGTATCGGCGCGCCGCCGCCTCGCCTCGCTGGTGTGCACCACCTAGTAGGGTACAACGTGGCGTCACTGCCACTTTGACCCACCCCATGAGAGCTAGCTGCTAGTAACAGTAACTCATTGTAGCAATGTTTATGGAGTACTCTGAAACATCCTCCATGATAAGCTCTCTCCGGCCCGTGACACCACGTGACCTTAGGAGAATGTACCATGATTATCAGGTGTCCGTGCGCATCTAACGTTTTATGATTCAAACCATGGCGGCTCTTACCCAAAATATCTCATAATGGCCGTAATGTAATTTAGTTATATCGTGGCATAAAATTGAATTGGTATCGGAGTTAATATGCGGTGAGGGCGATTGTGGCTATTTGGTTCAATTGGTGTGCGGGAGAAGGTCAGCGTGGACGCTGCGTGGGACTCTTAAGGCGAAGGCTACTTTCTGATACCGTGGTAATTTTTTCGACGATCATAAGTGCCTCAATAGTGCATAAACTGAATATTTATGTTATGTAATAATGTATGGTACCGTGTCTATTTGCGACGGGTGCCCACTCACAGTCATACCGAAAAAGTTGATGAAGTTTCATTCTCCGTTTAAAGGTCCTTGCACCTCCAAAGAGCATCTAATAAGAAAGTAGTACAATCTGGATAAGCGTCGATTATAAGATAGCTTTGAACCTTGAGATCTTCGTAATTATACATTTATATTATTTTCTTATTGCATCACAAATAGGGTTCATGAGAATAATAAAACTATTTTCGAAATTCCAATAACAAAATAACCTGAATCAGCTTGGAAATTTCTACCTCGAATCCAATGAGAAAATTTTATAAAAGATCGCAGGCTATAGCTGGCATTATTTTGTTAATGGCACAGTGATTCCTCTGAAAGCTAGCCTCGCTATGGGTGTCGCTTACCATCAGGTAGGATTGAAAGGACGCTCGGTGGGCTGTGATGTTTCTAACACAAAGTTATTAGTTGGACTCCCAGCAGGGTCTGATCCTTTGATTGTAAACCATTTTAATTATGAGTATTATATCATATTATGATTCCATAAATACCTAAGAATATATAAGTTAAAGCAACCAAGTGGCTATGTGAAAGGTGTTATAACGTGTAATATCAAAGTCGTATCCTCCGCGGTAGATGTTCGCCCTACGCTCAGAGTCCGGCGGGCGACGCGGCGCGGGCGGCGCTAATTGAATGTTTGTTTGTGTTCGGTATGCTCCGCCGTGAATAAGTAATGCGAGGGCTGGTGCTGCGGCGGCGGCGGTGTGACTTGCCGAATGTGCTGTCAGCGGCTAATTAGTGGTGCCACCTCTGTATCGCGCCCGCGAGGAATGCGCTGCTAATGAATCTATTTGAATAGAGGCGGCGCGCGCCGGGCCTGTTTGTTTGTTATCACACAGTCACTAACTTTAATTAGCTGAGCTACCTGAGCCCTCCGCGCCGGTAATAAGGCCGCAATCTGCAGAGCTGAACTGTGGCGTGCGTGCCCAGCGAGTGACTGTGAGAAACAATGGCTAGGATTAGCGTCGAGAGCAACCATTTGAATGGCAATTGCGATCATTAGCGTGATGTGCGGCTGAGGGCCGGCGCCCACCACTGCCGCTGTGGACGGCCCTCGCGCCGACCCCTGCCCGCTACTTATAATATATCGGTAGCGTGTTCCCGAGCAAGTTAATTAGCCGCGCGTCGACACAGGTGCGCTAAATGTCACCCATCAATAACTAACTAACGTATCATCGAAAACAAACAACATAGCTAAGCCCAACCAATTTCATTAATTTCATTTAAAAAATGTATGTAATGTTTGATTTCCAATAAGATTCATGTGGTTTTTCCCCACTGTCATGCCATGCGATTGTGACGTTAGGCAAAGCTCCAGCTCTAGAATTATTAAAACCCACACAAAAAATGTCATGTAGAGAAATCATGACGTCAATGATTTGACCAGCACTCAGTCTCGGCCTTTGCCTGAGAATAGTCAGTAGGTAGGTACGCCTGCAGCCTGCGCTGTGGCAGCTATAGTTACACTAATTGTGGTATTAATAGGCAGATATTATATAAGGTAGAGTTGCAGGTGACGACACGAGGTGTGCGCCGGCGACAGTTCACAGCGCATGCGCATGGTAATGGCGACGCCGCGCACCAATTAGCTCTCATTAATGTAATCACATCACAGTTGCACAACTGACAAGTCAACGTACACACGAACCCTAGCTTCTCGCCATCCCAGCACCGCTACGTACACTCAACGAAGGTTTATTCATTCGGTCATGTATTTACACTGGGCTGAATTATGAGCCGCTGTCACATCATTGCGGTGTACTCTCTGCAGTTTGTGTCTCATCCACTACCTGTATTGTTACTATAATATCATTGTTGCCTCTATCTATTGCATTAAACAATGTTTGACTGGTCTAACTTTGTACACCAGCGGCGGACTACGCCTACAACTAAAGACATAAACGCGCGCGCAGCCCCCACTGCTGGCGCGGACACGACACGGTGAGCCTTCCTATTAGCCTGCAGTCAATGTTCATATTGCACAGCGAGCAGCTCCAAGTAGACAATTACCGAGTTGCAGTAATCTATGGCGCGCACACAGGTGTACTGACACTCGTATTTCGTATTGGAATGTAATTGGATCGTATCGCGCCGTATTCCAATAGGCGGTCGTTGATTTCCAGCCAGATATTGACGTCGCGAGCGATGGAGAGGTGTATCGCAGGCTGCGATAATTGAGATAGTACCGACGCGGCGCGGCGCGGCGCGGCGTGCAGGAAGCGCACAGTCACGCGGCGCGGTGCAGGCCGCCGCCGGCCGCGCATTGTTAGCGGAGTGCTGTTTGTTTGCACCGACAATGGCTGTCCGCGCGCGCGCACTATCTGATGCACTACACACACTGCCACCGACGCACTACCACCTCATGACTTGACGTGTCAGCGCCAGCCTACTAATACTGAACGGACACGTGGTGGATACATCGAGGAACAAACTAACACTGCTTAGTTACATACATGTAACATATATCATTGCGCAGTCGCGGTCGTCCCGCGTCGTCGTCGCGTCGGTGAGAAGTTATTTCGCTAATTAATCATATGCACCAACCAGTTGGAATTCATTCCAACTATTTTAATTTACGTGTTACGGTCGACAGCGCGCGCAGTTATGTCGTAATAATAAATCCAAGCTTGTAAGTAAACTCAACTTCTAGTGCACACGCTGGCTCCCATGGAAGTAGGGACAGGTCAATATCAGTAACGACATAGCGGAGTCGCCGCTACCGCCACCACAGACATCGGGCGCGTGCTGCACTACGTCACTACGTAAACAAAAAATGATCTACGATCAGGCAAAGAGGCAAGGTGCGTCTTTACAAGCGACTTTCAAATCGATTTAATTTCACAATAATAGGCAACAATGCGACGGTCTCGGAGGTAGGGAGGGGCGGGACGCGGGGGTCGGTGACCTCAGCCGATTAATAAATGAAGATAACAAATTAAAACGAGCCCGCGAACAATAAGCTGCTTTGTCTAGCGAGCGGTGGAGCGGTGGAGCGGCGGAGCGGTGGCGGCTCATTTCAATAATTACACATCGCTCACCGCCCGGCCTGCACTGTCTCTGTGACTCGTGACCGCTGCATCCACATACTTCTGCTGGCTTTCACGCTTTGCCGCACATCAACCAGCTGTAGATGGCTGCTCTTCTTTACATATAGTGGCGGGGCTGTGAGGTCACAATATTGCAAAGACCTGGTGCTGGCGCAGCTCACCGCGTCAACCTTTGGATCAGCTATGCTCACAATGATAATGCCTCCAGTTTACAAATAGGTAGCATTAGATGGGAATCTTTATAAGGTACCTGACTAACAGTCATCAGTTGCATCTTGTTTAACATGATAATCAATCCTAATTAATCACAATCGCAAATCCGGTGACCTGATGTTGCTCTTCTGTTGTATTAGTACGCTCAACTCGAACTCAAATTATCTAAAAGACTTTTTACAAATTTACAAACTTCAAATCATCAGAATGATATAATTATACAGGATTATACATGCTAACGCCGAGTTTGGTAAGACACTTAGAAGTTAATCTTAACAAAAATATTATATTTTGTTTATAAATACGAAATAAAAATAAACCCATGGACAAACATCGAAAAAAAAACTAAACTTATACAATAATTGTGTAGCTTGAGATGACCAGCCCCACTCGCAGCACCTGTTCACAAGTACGACGTGAATGCCAGCCATTGTCCTCCTCAACCATTATAGAGGGAAGTGTGAACCCGTCACCCAGACGCCGCAGTTATCGTAAAAACTAAACGCTCTCATTAAAAGACTTCGTTATATTTTCGATAAAGCTCATTACATGCATGTATGAAAAGCAAAGGGCAAGACTGCATTCATTAGGGCAGCATCTGAGATTTATATGACGTTAAATTATGATTGATAATGCAGTTGTTAAATATTTGTAGTCATTCGCACGCCGTCCCACACTAGCGCTCACATAGTGAAATATACACATGCTGATGAATGAGCTGCCCCTACATAGAGCCCCATTGCAGTGTGTCGTTGTGAATTTCATGAAAGCTGTCACCCATAAATGTGCATCTCAGCACAGCTGTGTTTATGCAAAGTGCAGGCAGTGTCGCGTGGGCCGGTGGTCGGTGCGTGTCGAGGGGCTGGAAGGACCGCGGGCGGCCTCTCCGACAGTAATTGATTGACGCGCCGTCCGCGGCCGGCGGCGCGCACAAAGCACATAATATCTTCATAAATCGATATTTCCACCGTTAATAAAGCGATATTAATTATCTAGTATTCAAATCTGGGATGTTGAGCATTCGTGCGGCGCTCGTGATCGTCTCCCCCCGCCCCCGTGGCCCCGCTCCCCGCCGCTCGCTCGCAGCTCGATTAATAACGGCGGTCGTCGGCCGCGGCCCGATTACTGGAGCTCGTGCGATTAACGATCATGATTCGATTACTGTCCACTGTGACTGCTGGTACCGCGGCCACTGTGACCGGCGCATTGTCGCCCCTCGCCGCCGCGCGCGCATCGCATGCCATCGCCGGAACCCATCCTAACATCCGAGGCACGCTGCTCCTAGCTCGGGATGCTAAATGGGGACTATGTATCCAGACACGTATAAAATACCCCGTACTATCAGTATAAGTATCACATTGGATCTATCCAACACCAAGAGTGATGTGAACCGACTGAGAGGGGTGTGAGTGAATCATCACAAGTGCCAGATTCTATTCTGGTCTCATTGTTCGTATTATAATAACAGTAAGCGTACTAATCGTACCAAATGTCGTTAAGACAGTAAACGTTAGGTCTGACCGCAGGCAACGGAGTGACAAAGGCATTTCGGCAAAGGAACGGTATGTTGCAATAACGATGGTATCGGCAAGGGAAGCGCATAATTGCGATATAGTTGTCGCGGTGGGTGCGCGGTAATTGCACGTCGTCGCGTCGCCTGCGCCTGCGTCACGGACGGACGCCCGCCGCTGACACCACAGGCGAGTGGCCCACGACACGTCTCACTCACTTGAGGACACTATATCATTCCTTCTTTGGACGCGACTTCACTATACACTGACGTTATAAGTAGATGAAAATTACTTATTCAGCTTAGTACCTTGTTCGGCAAGTGTGTTTTACAAGGCGAAATAACATACGTATGAATGTAGTAAATTACTACTATTGATGTAACAAGGGTTTCGAGCAGATCTCACAATAACTCAATGATGTGATAGGTAAGTGTAGAGACGCGGGCAAGTGTGATCTCCGCGGCGACCTCGTCCCGTTAGCAGGCTTTGTCTCGCGCAGTAACGCGACACCACCAATGGTTCTATGACGGAATATAATAAGTGCACTTCATCAACCCGCAGGTGTGCATGCGCAGGAAACCCTGTCACACTGAAATAATGATTTGTAAAATCTCTCTTTGAGGATATTATGCATCCTAGAGTCTAACGTCTCACCGGATTACACCAACATTCACCTCTGACAATGCACCTATTGTATCACTTTATTTGGAATTCATGGACTTCAGCTAAGTTCTGGTGTAGTTAAATCATTAAGATTTAGTTCACATCGTTCAAGTCGAGTTCAATGCATTTGAAGATAGTTAGACATTAGGTGTCATAAAGTTCATAGCAAGAGTACCTCAAGTGATTCACCTTACCGCATATCAACTACGATCCTTTTCCGGAAGCCAACCATTAACTCTAATTTTTACATTAATTCTAGTCACTTCGAAACTCCAGGAATCATTAAACATCGTGACACGTGCAAGGCATTACACTACTCGTCATATAGCACCTGCAAATAATGAATCGAGTGATGTATCATCATACGCAACAATAAGTAACCTATAAACTTATTTGGTGCAACTCCAAGAGTATGAATACCTACAAGTGAGAGCTGTATTAGGCTGTGTAGCTGTAGCAGGTGAGGTGTTCAAGCGGGCACAATATGTGCGGGCGGCGGTGGCCGAGTGGCGCAAACCTCGTTAGCTGAATATGCACTCCAATTTACAGCAGAATTGAATTTGCGCCCTCTGGCCCGGCCGCGCCCCGAGTGGCCTTTTAAAGGGCCCGGCGACGAGATGTTGATGGATTATTTGTGAAGTGGCCGGGTCGCCTTTGAAATCTTTCGCGCGTTAAAACGGAGGTAATCTCAGCCCTCGCCCTCCTCCCCGCCCGCCTCCGCCGCGTCCCCCGCGTCCCCCGCCTCGCCCCCCGAGCCCCCGCGCTGCAAACAGCCCGCAGCGCTCGTTTTGTTTACCTAATCATTTTATTGGCCGCCCCCGCGCACTCCAGCCCGGGCCGGCCCGCGCCGGGGGCGCTTTGAAATTTATTTGAAATGTTGTAATCGCGCCGCGACAGATGTCTCAGGCCGCGACAACCCTTCGCGCCTCGCCTCCTGTACTACAAGCCGCTATTACATTTATCGCTAACAGCCTCGGTGCTCCTGAGAAAGCAGGCGCAAGCTGCGCCGTTATATGTAGTTCCAACATTTTTTACACCAAAATGTGTGTCAGCGGGGTGGAGCGGCGGGAGCGACAGGTTCGCGTCTCGGCGAAATCTCTTTTTTAGCACAAAAACGGCGGAGCGGAACAATGGGTGACCCATTTCCCGGCCGTGGGAAGGAATAACGTCTCCGCCAAAACGACGATTTTGTCATAAAAAATGCATTACCCCACATTTTAAAAAATTCGTTGATTTTATAAAAAACGCGACGCGAATGCATTGTTCGCCGGGATATTGAAATTACAAACTCGGGAAGGGTGAGATTTATGTGTAAAATAACGGTTTTGGCAAAAAAATTGGATTCAGCTGCATTTTACAAACACACAACATACATTTTGTAGTGAGTTTAAAACACGCTGAGAGTCCCGCGGCCTCCTGCACTCCACTTGGCACCACGGACTGCTTCAATCCTCCAACTATAAGTGGTATTCATGGTGCCAACTAACACGGTTGACATTTGCTAGTTTATATGCGGCATTATTTTATGATTACCTGTTATTTCACTATGTATTTGTTGCCACTAACTGGAACATGCTAATTTTATTGCCAAGCAAATGGCGGGCACTCCGTAGTATCCATAGGTAAGGGTCACCGCGTTTACTAATAGGTACACCAGATCGTTACTCAGTAATTTTTATTTGTATCTTGTTTGATATTGGACTGCCCATGATATACTAATCAATATACTGTTTGACATTATTAAGTGTCGTCAGCAAGTGGCTGGTCATATAGACTCTAGCTCCAACTACAGTACCTAGTGTTGCGTTCCTGCGGAGAGCGAGCAGACGATCATATTCTAACATTCATATATTTGAGCATCGCATTGTATAACACACTATTGATGACATTCATTGAGATATAACATCCCCTTACATCAGTAACATTACATTACGAATATGAATATTCACTCAAATATCGATACAGAGACTGGTTCACGTGGCAGTAGGCAGTAGGTACGACGCTAATAACAAGCACTTACATTTCATTTATACATAGTTGACCAGACTAGATTAGGCTTACATGAAATAATATTGATGTGTGTGTACATTACCCACATTACATGCCGGTACAGTGATCATGAACAGTGAGCACAGATTAGTGTGCTCGTGGTGAAATAATAATTGTTGCTTCTTACCGGATTCTTATAACACATGCATGATCCGTTCTGATGGCTTATACCTATTTGAATAGAAATTGAATTGAAATTATTCATAAGGGCAGTTATATTAAGTTTGTATAATAAGCATAGCTCCATCTCGGAGTTGTATAAAGTGGTCCACTCAGTAAACAAGGGTCACTAGTCATTATATATTTATGATTGCATTCAATACACCTTCATTATTATACATTTTGTTCAACTCCTTTTAAATAAATGCGAGGCAGTTGACTTTGTATGCTCCATTGATACAATGCACCTCGTGTTACATTATGGCCGCGCCGGAGTGATTGATATTAATATTGTGTTGCAGTGGGCTCGGTTGGTTTCTATTCATGTTGGTTCGCGAATGTTTAGTACTCATTCACTGACGAGGTACTATACCGGGAGGTTTGTTTAATTATCAGGTGTTTCTAAGATCAGTGTCGTGTCGTTCTGACGATTTGAAAGTACTTTTTTAAAAGTCTAATCAAATAAAGATATTTTGAATTGAATTGAATCGAAGTGTCATATAATTTTTTTTTGCATCCCTGCCTATCTCTGGGGAAATCTGATCAGTACAGCCTGTACACAATCAGAGAGAAACAATGTGTTTTATTGATTGACTTTTCATGCCTGAAAAGATGTGATCCTTAAATGTAGTTTAAAGCAAAACTAGGTATCGTACGAATATTTGGTGTGATGTAGGCTCAGCCTGTATGTGTGGTATGAATATGACATGTGTGAGGTGCGGTGTGTGTGGGGAGACGGAGGAGAGGCGGCGGTATGCAAACGAGCCGAGGGGCGGGGTCTGCAGTAAAAAACGCCCCGCGCTCGTACACTCGTACCTGCGCAACGGATGTCGTCTAAAAAACTGCCGCAATCTGTTCCGCGCGAGATGAAAAGTGAAACGGTGAAGGGTGCGCGACACAATGACTAGCACAAGGGTTGCGCGCGCGTCTGTCTCTACACCCCCCTCCCTGCTGCCCCCGACACCCCCCCGCACAGCCCGTGCTCGCTACAAAGGGATAGCATTTCACTTTTAACTGGCTCGCTCCATTGTACAAGCTGGCAACAATGCTCAGCCGCCGGCACGGTACACACTGCGCCGACACAATCAGCGCTCATGATGTTAAACATACATTATTATTACACCTCTCATATTAACTGAACATGATCTATACATGTATCGATGCCACTACACATATGTCGCCCTATGTACTCATACACTCCACGACAGGGCACATACACTACGAGCCTTTAATAATGTTTATCATAAAAGAGGAAAATTAATTAACTTGTGATGTAGTATAGTTGGGTTTGAGCCTCGCCACGTTCACAACAGTTTCACTAAACTTAAACATCGGATCGTATCTCAGTAGCATTATTCTATTTTCGTATTTCCTCTAAGTTTCTCGGAATTCGGTGTCGTGTAATAAAGCTATTGAGATGTTCTATATCTGACCGACGTAGATATGGCATCATTAACTTTTCACCCGACAGTTTTCCTTTCATTGTTTTTTAATTCTTGTCATCTCAGGCTTACGTGATAACAAATATGAAATGCTTCCACGATAGTTTACAACGATTTAATTCACTTAGTCCAAATACCAACTAATATAGATATGAACACCTTGTTGCCAACACGGACGTGCCGCAACAAAAGCAGTGCATGCACACCGAGAGCTGGGCTACCTCGTCAACATAATATGACAGTACTAAGTTAGTAAATAATTAGCGATATTCTGTCATAGTAAGTTTGTAGAGTATTCGGATAGAGTTTCTAACACATATTCTCAGTAGAATAATCAAATCTGATTACTAACAATTCGGTGGCTCCAAAGTATAGCGGTCTTTAAATACAGACTGAAACGTTATCCTCCGGGGTAAATGTTCTGTTTTAAGCATAGTATGCATATACACATGGGGAAGAGGTTATATGTGAGAATAATAGGCGACGTGTGATCAGAAAGATCAGAAGAGGAAGAAGTAAGAAGTGACGGATGACGGAACGATGGTGGACGACGTGAAAGACGGACGACGAAAGACGTGTTGTTTATTTTATTATTTGTAAGATGATTATTTGAGTTATATTAAGAAGTAAAGAAGATTCGGTCAAACAATTCGAGTAATTTTAAATTCAATCCCACATATATGCAAAGAATTTGTAATATTAGTGATACCAGATAAGCAAAAGGTCCGGCAGAGTGAGCAGGTACGCGGGGGACTCAGTATTGCCAGTGTATCGAGGAGACTCGCAGACATGCCATTGAATGCCAGCGTAGTATGTAATTGAATGCACGCGCGACTGCCCAAGACAAACGCACTGGATATTAAATTTGCGAACAAACGTGAGTGCAGCGAGTCCTGCCCTGTGCCCTCTGCCCAGCGGACTGTGAGGGCCGAGGGCGCGCCTTTGATCCCGGCCCTCGCTCCTCTACATCGCGAGCAAACACTCTCCTTGCGTTCAAAACTATCTTCATACTTCTCCGCTTTACCTCGGATGTACCGTTACTACATTAAACGCTGCACACTGCCTTAAGGCTCAGATCTCAGATGCTATCGATTCATTTATTTGCGGAACAAACACGTGATACTGATGTATGTATACGGGTATACCCGTGTAGCGTGTTTAGTGTAAAGCCGACGAACCTATGTTGCTCCTTAAACAAAACCATTTACTAACTAGAAACTACTATTTGTAGCGATGTAACCGGTTTATAAGTTAAAAGGATGCGGAGGTTAATAGCCCGAATCACGTAATTAAAATCGTAGCGATATCATGCGTTTTCGTATTCTGTATATCGAAAAAAATTTAAGAATTAGTGTCGTCAAGAAACCGTTTAGTTTCAATACTATTGAGTTGAAATGTTATCGAGTTATGATTTCAGGACACGTGAATACCACATTTTGCTAGGACTTCCATAGTTCAGTGATATTTCGATTGTTTATTTTACGCGAATGAAGCTACAGGTGTTGATTCTTGTGAAAATCGTTTAACAATAACGAGGTCGTGTATCCCCAATAAGCTGGTCTATTCTGTTCAAATACTAAGATCGTATTAACGTCCTCGACAGTAGGTTAACAAGGAAGGCCAGTCAACACTTTGATTTCAACGTGTGGTACCTACACTAGTCACGGGCATTAAATTAAAATTAAAATATTTAATTACACTTCTTACAAAGTATTTACAAATCGTCAGATTGGCACAGAAAAAAATACCGGGTTCGGAAGGTTGCTTTTGCAGATAAGAACCCGGCAATAGATTCGGAATAACTCGTTAAAAAAAATACAGTAACAGTATATGCAGTATTATTACAATTAAATATCAAAAAAAATACGACAATATTAAAAAAATATAGTTTTACTCGGCTAGTTTGGCCAAGAGGGCTGGCTGTCGTCTTCGGTTGGACGCTTCGCTTGGTCACACAACAATTAACGGTTTCACTTATCAATTGATCATATAACTGTTAATGTGCGGTTTATATCATTTATTATTAGCCATTGTCATTGCGTAGAGTATATATTGTGAGGAATACATAAATCATCGATAGTTACAACTGGTTCAATTTAAATCAATCCGTGTCGACGAGCAGTGCGGCGTCCATTACTGCTGATGTACGAGTGTCTGCGGCGGCCATTAAACCTGATTAAAGCAATTTATAATGTATATTTTGATGTGAACGAGTCGCGGCCCGCATGCGCCGGCGCTTATCGCGCGCGTGCCGCCCCCAACCGTTCAATTAAGCGCAGTTAGCGGCTGCCAAAGGGTTGAGGCGCGTGCCGCGGATTGCACCCCCTACACCCCCGGGGCACCCCCGCACCCCCTCCGCCGCCCTGCAGCCTACAGCTGCAAACACTTTCCATCATTCCGGATTCGATTTCATAGCGCACCTTGTGACTGTTGAATGCACATTGACATTGCACACTCCAAAAAAAACGACAATTCTTTTAGTTCCGGTAGGCATGCACTAATGTTCAACACTCTTCAATGTCTTTCCAAACATTTTTACCTAGCTTCTTAATTCTTATCAATAAGTTACTCAAATCCGGTGGTTCTCCAGGGTTAGCCCCGCTAGGTTTCCACTTATTTAAAGCCTCCGTGTTTCAGAGTACCTACTAACCAGCGTACAAACTATAGCTCACTCTTTTTAAGAAACCCAAAAACATGTTGTTAGCTGTAGTTATATCTACATCTATTATGTATGCCTCGGATCTTCGTATATTTCGAAGGTCGCGGCCGTCGCGCTCCCGTCAGTCCCGCGCCGTTATATGCGCAGCCACCGCGCCACTACTCCATGCTGTCATCTCACTGTACCTCTTGCATTTGCCAAGCCATCTTCTAAGTATACTCTAGTAAGTGCTTGTTTTCACTGATTTACGAGTATTTTTTCAGAGTAAGCAAGCCTTGAGATTTGTAAGTAAGCTTTAAAGATTGTGTGATTTAAAGAAGTGTACCAAGTCTCCGGTAAATTAATAAACTTTTATGATTTTCTTTGCGCTACTTGTTCGCTATGTGTTTGGTATCACAACGAAAGGAAGTATTTTTATTTCGGACGTCAAGAACTGACTACTGGCGTATGATTAAACATACAATATGTCTATAACTGTTTTTTAATTCCGAAGGCCAGTAGTAAGTAGGTTCTCTCTTGCTTCTTACAAAAATGAGATACCTACTAATACGTCTCTTGGATTACTGTTTGATTAGCGTTGTAAGTAAAGTAATTTTGTGAGCGGCCTTGCTGATTATGTGTCCACTGCTGTGTGCGCCTCGTATCAGTCTCATGCAACCTCACACTGCACTCAGCACAGCGCGTCACTACTGGACCGTGATAACACATCAGTACATTGTTTGATTATTTGATTGTCATCATCATCATCATCATCATCAGCCGGAAGACGTCCACTGCTGAACATAGGCCTCCCCCTTGGACCGCCACGCCGAACGACAATGCGCTATTAGCATCCATCGGTTGCCCGCGACTCTCACGATGTCGTCGGTCCACCTAGTGGGAGGCCTGCCTACGCTGCGTCTTCCGGTCCGTGGTCGCCACTCGAGAACTTTTCTTCCCCATCGGTTATCAGTTCTACGAGCGATGTGGCCTGCCCATTGCCACTTCAACTTGCAAATCTTAAGAGCTATGTCGGTGACTCTGGTTCTCTGACGAATATCCTTGTTCCGGATTTTGTCCCGCAGAGAAACTCCGAGCATAGCTCTTTCCATTGCTCGTTGAGTGACCCTTAGTCTTTCTAAAAGGCCAGCTGTCAAAGACCACGTCTCAGCTCCGTATGTCATCACTGGCAACACACACTGGTTAAACACCCTAGTCTTAAGGCACTGCGGGATTCTCGATGAAAAGATGTCACGTAGCTTCCCAAACGCTGCCCATCCGAGTTGGATTCTTCGGGCGACCTCTTTGTCGAAGTTGGACCTACCTAGCTGCACAATCTGTCCAAGGTAAGTATAATGGTCTACAACTTCGATAGTATCGCTCCCAACAACAACCGGTACGGGTGCCGCATGAACATTCGACATGACTTTCGTCTTGTCCATATTCATTTTAAGGCCCACCTGTTGGGAAACGATACTGAGGTCGCTGAGCATAGTATTGAGGTGCTCCAACGACTCTGACATGATGACTATATCATCGGCAAAACGAAGGTGAGTGATGTATTCGCCATTGATGTTGATGCCGAATCCGTTCCAGTCCAAGAGCTTGAAAACGTCCTCCAATGCGTTCGTGAACAGTTTCGGAGAAATAACGTCTCCCTGTCTCACACCTTTCTGCAATTGGATTGGCTTCGTGCTCTTTTCCTGAAGTCGAATGGTCATGGTAGCGTTTCTATACAAGCACTTCAACACTTCGATATACCTATAGTCGATCTGACATCGTTGGAGGGACTGCAATACTGCCCAGGTTTCGATTGAATCAAAGGCTTTCTCATAGTCCACAAACGCTAGACATAATGGCCGATTATACTCCTCTGTCTTCTGTATAATCTGGCGGAGCGTGTGAATGTGGTCTATGGTACTAAAACCTTTTCGGAAACCGGCTTGTTCGGGAGGCTGGAAGTCATCAAACCTGCGTTCGAGACGATTCGTAATGACTCTCGAGAACAGCTTGTAAACATGGCTCAGGAGTGAGATCGGTCTATAATTCTTCAGCAAGGTGTTATCACCCTTTTTGAAGAACAGAACGACCACACTCCTATGCCATGCTTCTGGCGTAGTACCTTCGAGTATGACGGAATTAAATAACTTCTGGAGGACTAAAAGTACCGGTTTGCCACCCGCTCTCAGAAGTTCTGTCGTGATTCCGTCCTCACCCGGCGCCTTGTTGTTCTTGAGCTGTTTGAGAGCCATTCTAATCTCGTACAAGCTGATGTCTGGGATATCCTCGGTGTAGTGTCGGGTCAGTTTTTTGATTGTACGTATGTATTATATGAATCTTTATGTACATATACTAGGTATCACATGTAATGTAAATGGGTAATGTAAGTTGCACATAGTATCAACACGTGTTCTATGCAATGGGTTATAAATCGAATGTTGTAATAAATGATGCGCCATGCGTTGTTGTAATGTGTGCGCCGGGGCCCGGGGCTGGCGGAGCAGTAATCTGGAGACCATTCATCATCAGTGTTTAAATTAAAACCGTCACCGATATTGTCGCGCGACGGAATAATTTACAAATGACGTCGCGCTCGCGTCACGCCATAAATCATTTGCGCCGCGTGTCGCAACCCTTCCAGTGTGCCCCCGCCCCGGCCCCCGCCGCACCCCGCCCTGCACCCGGCGCGGGACAAATGGTTCGTTTTTTAGCGACGAACTATATTTCCATACCAGCAGTAAAGGGGTCGCGCACCAATCCGCGGCGGCACATCTACATACCGCATCTACATATCATTTACATGCGCGCGCCGCCACGCCCCGCCGTGCCTGCACTACACACCACCTCGCTCGATCACTGCTCAGTCACTTGTCGTCACGATGCCACTTGAGATGTACACGCAGGTGCTAGATTAGTGCCATCCTCCAAGGCCGAATACTAACCAAATTAGAACCAGCAACCGAGATCATTGACCAGCGGTTAATTATACATCCATAGTAACCTCAGCGAATGGTAAATGCTACGAACTCGTTATCGTATATTCGTTGTGGATGTTTGCAACATGCTGCAGGTTTCCTCGCGATATATATATTCCTCACACCTTTTAAAAACTTATATAAGTAAATTCTTGTCAAAGGACCGGGACGAACTCGTCAACAGTGAGGCTGGTAGGTAACAGCTTTGGTTAAAAGTACCCCTAAGTGTACCCTAATGTCCAGACCCGGCCACTGAATGCGTCAGTAACATCGATAGCTGTAATAATTCGTGATATTAATCCTACAACCATCTACATTGCGGACTCCTACAGTCGCCGTCGAGTGGATAACAGTTAGATTTTATTACCACACATTTATAAGCAAATATTATGAGTACTAGTATAGGAATAAATGTGTTCCAATATCGCATGTACCGCCTGTAACGGCAGTCGATCGTACATCGATCACAATAATGACAGAAACCGGGAACCATCGTGGCTGGCTCGCGCGCACTGAATCTAAACAACATGTAGCCGTCTTATACTTTCCCCATACAGGGAACTCCAACTTGGAGCCTGAATTTTGACTAGTTTCGCACAAACACACACAAGATTTTACACAAACCTTCGACCCCCCCATTTAACCCCCCTATGGGGTGGAATTTCGGAAAATTCTTAATAGTAGGTATACCTAAATCTCAGCAAGAACAAAGGTTTAAGTTTTTTTGTAGATACATAAGTGAGCCAGTTAATCAGTCAGGACTATTGTTGGGAGCAATCTAAAAAAGTATTTCTTGCTATAACTGAGTTATAAATTACTGCTAGCATAGATTAGAAAAACCGCTACTCTCCCGCAGCGAATTTTAATTCTATGACGGCGAGGTTGTTGTACTCACTTAATATGTTTTAATAAGTACATTGTATTGTAGTGTCGTTGTGTGGGTGTTGGGGGGGGGGGGTGACCTTGGTGCGGGGCGCGGGGGGTGGAGGCTGCAGCTGCACCGGCTATTGATTACCACAATCACCGACACTACACCTATCACACTAACAACACCTCTATCATATCGAACTGTCGACCATATTCGACTGTAAATCGTCTCGTCGTCGCATCCATGTTATTGTAAGGGTTGTTATTGAGTTATGGCACAGTATTCGCATATAAAAGATAAAGGTTGGCTTAGTTTAAAATGGTGAGTAGTAATGCGCGCGTGGCCGGTGACGCGGACTGCTAGTTAACGGGATTAGAGGGCGCAACCCTTCCCAACGCGCCGTGAAACTATCCCATTTGCAGCCGAATTGAAAATGCAAATACTCGGCTAATCCAACATGGCCGACCCCTGACCTCACTCCCCCCTCGTCCCCCTTCACTCCTCTGCCCGTACCCTCCACTCACGGCCCTATCTTACTAGCTTTGCGATTTACATTCAAATGAATTAATCCTTTTCCATTGGAGAGGATAGCGACGATCTCTAGGGCACAATCACCAAGACATCGTATTGGCACGGTGGCCTAATACTATGTATTATCATCGATTAAGTACAAGGCAAAAAACACTAAGACTCGGAAGAACGATAATTTCTCGTATTTATTCAACGCTAGTAACGAATGTTTTCTGTGAATTAATGTGCCGCTATTTAAATAGAAATCGAGTTAAATAATTTTGTTAATGAGTCCCTTCAGATAGTATAGTTAGTTATTGTTGAGGTGCATGCTTACATGACGTGTGATAGCGATCAGGTGTAGTGCAGCGGGCCTTGATGGCGCGCACCGAGCCGCGGGCCAAGGCATGTATTATCAGCTCATACCATTATACCTAATACATTTACCATTCACGATACAACATTACAATACGTCTGTTACTCCTAACGTGTTTCTGCTTTAAAAAGAAATACAACTTATAAATTGGAAGTCTACTTCACAATACATCTAATGTGATATTCCCATTGCATTATTGAGTATAGTGAGGTAAACAGCCGGTGGAGGCAACTCTTGCTAACGTTTAATTAAAAGCGGGTCCCGCGGGACCGGGACACGCAATAAAATTGCACAAATATAGAAATCAGTGTTCATAAAAAGCCCATAAGCTGGCGCTACGCGGAGGGTCGCCGTAGGCCCGCGCGTAGCATGCCGCTACGACACCGCGTAGCACCCGCTACACGCTGACACCGGCCACTTTATATTGGACAATACATTACGATGCTTTATTGCTTCACGGTAATGTAGGCCAAACGACACTCTTAATATTTAGAAAGTTGATACAAGATTAAGTCCTGGAATATATTATTCAAATGCTAGTGTTCTTCAATAGTGTGGCGGCGCGACCCCGGGGGTGAGGTGGCGGTCTGGGATATACTTGTTCCGGGTTGAAAGACGATCTCGGAAATAATTTGTTATTGAAAGTGGCAATATGCGGCGCCTGTGCAAACACCGCTCAAAGAGTGCACGGAGCGCCCTCCGGCGCGCTGTTTGCGCATATTTACATCACAAAGAAGCGCTTATCATACGCACACTGACCGCTCCGCCACGAGAGGTACACACCGCTACTACTACTACACTACTGCTCTACGAATTAAGTTTATTGTCTAAGGACAAATGAAGCAATGCTGTTATATGACCCCGGTTCGAAAACAAATGACAATCGGATTTCCAAAAACCGAGCAAAGCTTCGCTATCCAGGTTCTGTAGTTCAGCTATGAGAAGACATCGTCGATAAAACAACTAAAATATAGTGATCAGTTTTTCTATGTTAGTGACTTTCCAAGGCCTGAACTGAATATATAAGTTTAATTTTCACAGTCTGCAATATGGTAGTGTTCTCTTAGCCCGCTCGCACTGGGGCCCCACACCGCTCGCACTGGGGCCCCACAGCCCACAGCCGCTAACAAATTCGCATCTCGCCCGCGCACTGACCCTCACTGAATGTATTTACATGTTGAGTACAAGCAAATACTCCACGCAGTATATTTTTGTTCCAAATAGCGCTTTAATCTCATCCACTTACTAAATTGTTTTTAGAGCGTGTCGCTCGTCAAGGACCTATCGATCACTGGACTCACGACCAGTTTGTGAACTTCTATGATGGTGCCTGTTTTATACATTTGCATGCCGGCAGATACACGCAGGTGATGACAGTTGTATGTACATGATGTGAATATGGAATGATTCGCAAAAGAACCTCTTGTCTAGTCCAAGTGACGATGATGACGCAATTGATGTTACAAACGGCCCTAATTTGGTAACATATGGTATAAGCAATAGTTGCCTTAGGATTGCCATAGCAGAGGTCAGTCCACCGACACGTGCCAATACTGTTGTTCTCTGGACTATTTAGAGGGAGAGTGCTCTCTACTGGTCTACTGCGGTATCCAGTGTGTTCTGCATGTGTCCTGAATCTATCTGTGCCCGCTCGTTGTAGGTACGACGCGTTCATTACTCGTTTGTTATTTAGTTCTCTTCACTGCGACACATGTGTCTCGACAGTGGCGACGCATAGAGCGCTGGTCGTTGTCGGTTGCATCATAAATAAAATAATAAAGAAATAACGACTCGTGGCACACGCTCACATCCTATACAAAAATAGTTTTTTTAATCCAACCCGAAATCGGAATTCGCGCATCGGTTAGCCGAACCCGTCGCTCCCCTTTCCTAAAAAATTAAACAGCTTTTAAACGCACATCGCTCGATCCGTTCGGCGAAAGCGAAAAAAATCATCTCAGGTAATCGAAATAATAGCGAGGTCGCGCGAAAAAAATTCACTAAGGGCGGAAAAGAAACGGATTCGAACAAAAAAGTAGAAAAATGTTAATTCGACGGGTGAGGGTTGATCGGGGAGCGGGGCGGCGAGAGCGGCGCCGGCCCGGCACAGTGCGCCGCCGCGCCTCGCCCGCGACACACGCAGCTCCTAACACGCTGCACGCCGCACGCCGCACGCCGCACGCCGCACGCCGCACGCTGCACGCTGCACGCTGCTCGCTACACGACACACGACACTCGCTACTCTACCGACATGGTGCTCTCGGCGTGCGTGCGCGCCGCCGCGCAGACCTATTGCTCCACCTACCGTGAGTACACACCACAGGACCTTCTGTTTCTTCTCAATATTCAAATATTTTAATAATTGATTGATGGGTTGTTCCAAATAGTTTGTGTAGTCTTATTTTTTTAAATTAAAGTTTATATTAATTGATTTAAAATGTTTTACCAACACCAAATACGATATGTAGTTTTCACTTTTATTGTAATAATACACATAAACACAGAACACGGAGAGATGTATCTCTATTGGATTATTATTGGATATGAAATGTAAAGTAACTTATTTGTTTACGTTTGAGAGTAAAGCCACGCTCTTGAGTCGCTACACGTTCATTATTATTGTTACCAAATACCATATTAATTACATGTAATGTAATGTATGATAACCATTTTTTGTACATATTATTAGGCAGCGCACTTGTTTGACAGATTTTTTTATGTTTTAATGATTTATGTACAAAATGCCAGTTGAGTTTCTTGTCGGTTCTACTCAGAAGTATGTGTCGGAAATTTAAAAGAACCTAAATTGAATAAATCTGTTTCATATTCATTTTCCATTACGCATTTTTTTTAGCAAATAATTTAATGTTCATACTCGTATAAAATGAACGGGTAACCCTATTTATTGGATGTATTATTTGAGGATGAGTGACCAGTAGTGCTGAGCGCTGCGGAGGCTGTGAAGCTCTTAATTCACTGATTCAAACGCGATTCTGATTAGTAGCCATTACAGCAATTTTACATTACACTTTTTCATGACTCCTAAAATCTCGCCCCCATTTAGGTACACGAGACATTAACATAACTAGGGATAAGTGAGTGAACTAAAGGTACACCTCTGCCTGCCCCTTTGGGGAGTACAGGCGGGGATCTGTAAGTGAGTGCTTAAAAATAGTTAAAAAGATACGAACACGAGGCGGGATTTCGTAATTTTCCTAACCATTTTTAAGAAGTTTGAATATAAACATGTGTTTGACACACATGTTTATATGCATAAACATCTAATATTTGGACCTTTTACCCTCTTCTGTGTCATATGTCATATTATTACATATGTATAGGTTACGTACGTTATGTATGACTGCGATATATTTCAGAGTAGAACCCTGATTTTACAATCACATGTTTATTCGTAAATTATCCTATCCGTGTGTTATTATGTCTGATTTTATTATATTATATAAAATGCACGTGTTGTGTATTTAATCCAGTACCGATGTCTTAATCCAAACGACAAAAAACGGATAACCAACCTTTTTACGAGTAACTATATGTAACATTTTAATTCACCTCAGCTCGCATCTCTGTGATTCCCGAATACCCTTCTATTACACAAAAAATGCTGAATTCTAGCGATGACGGTTGTATAAGGTCTCCTCCGCACACAATAGTGCACGTTTTTGCACAAATCTTTGTGTTTTTTACTCGTTTTGTATTAGATTCGGCGGATATTTGAATAATGCGCGCGTTGCAAATGTTTTTTGTGTAGTGCGAGCTTACCCGCAGGTACTCGTGTGTTCCCACGCACTGCTCACCTGACTTGATGCTTTACATCATCACCTCAACCATTGCCAAGTATTAAGTTGTGTTCATATATTTGAATAATTATATTTCACTTGATCTACACGCATAATTAGTAATAACTAGTGTAGCATCGCGTAGCACTCTCGTAGTGGCTGCGGTCTACGCCATTACTACGACATTATTAGTACCTATAAACTGAACTCGTCATTTCCATTATAAATTATTTTGTCTGTTTGAACGCGTCGTTCTTCAACTTTTTGGATCTTGATACGGTTTTTACTAACATGCAACAGTTGAGGCTTTACCATAAAACCATATTTCACGGTTTAGTAATAGCCTTAAAGTAGCCTTCGCTAGTAATGTATAATTACAACAAATAATACATTGACCAAAAATGTTGATTACATACTCACAGAATATTATGTATAGTATTAAGGATAGGTAGACACAACAGCACCTGAAGAAGCCCGTATCCCTTATTTCGATTAACTTAGTGTATATTACCTTCGTACGATATCTCTCTAAATTTCAGATAGAGAAATGTACCGAATTGAAATAAAACTTGGAATAAACTCATTACTTTTGGTATCAAGTACTGAGCATTTTACATTCGTTAAATAGTATCAGGCACCAACTTCAAAATCAATTCGATATCATTTTGAACCGATTTAAAAAAAAGTGGAGGTTCTCAGAGCGTATGTTTTTTCTCCACATGTTTTGATGGCTAGTTTCTTGTTTATACTTTGTTTTATACATTAAATATTAGCATATAATAACTTTATGCAAATTACGTCGCACTGAATAAATGACGTTCGCTCAGTCGGAACAATCTGAGAGAAATTGAAAAGAAGGTGTATATTTTTAAACTTTCTGAAAAAGTGTGTATATGAAGTCACGTCGGGTAATATTATATAGCTTGGACCTTGGGAAGTTGGGACCTTCTATAATACAATTGTATGATCCAGCCGTACACCGATGACATGAGTGAGTCAATGACAAATACGCGGCTTGTAAAATATATAGGCTTTAATTTGACCGTGCATCTGCTGACACTCGGTCAGTATAGTGTATAGTCAGAGTAAACAATATTATTAATTGAAATCAAGCGATGTGGTCGACGTGTCATAGAGTGGCTTAGTGGGATGGAGGCCTCGGGGGCCGAGCAGTAGGCCGCGGGGGCCGGCGACGGGACTAGGCTCCGATGTCCCTCGTACAGCTTCACGTTATCCGATTAATTCGGGTGTCGATAATTAGATAATCCCGTTACTATAATACCACCACTGCCGCGCACCTGTACAGGTAACATGTCGTCACGTGATACACCGACATCACCGCACTCAGCCGAGGCGTTACAATAATCAATATATTTGTTATTACGGTACGTTTGTTAGGCCCGAACGCAGACTATTTTGTCTAGAAAGAAATAATGAGACCGCTACATACTAGAATTAACATACACATGAATTACAAATTGTCCTGTATGTTAATTATAATCAATTGGCGCAAGGAGGGAAGAAAATCTTCGTCACAAGAGGTGAAGACACGAGAAGTTCAATGGGCAGAGCTACTGCATGATTTGCAGAGAGTGATTCACGCCTTTGTATTTTTCCATAATATATTTTTTAGAAATACCATCGACAACTAAGCAAAGACTTAAGTCTTATTTAATTGTAAGTGGATGTCAAAGCAGGAGCAGTGATCCAGTGTGTCGGTGTGCACTCGTCGTTAGATTACGTTACGTTACACGCGATAACACCGCTGAGCGCGCACCGGTGCGGCTTCACGCGACGCCTCGCCGCCCGCTGCCTACACATTGATACTATAATTTACTTGTCATTTTGCATTATCTTCACAATTATCCATGTAGTCCCAATACTAATGTAGTGGATGTATATGCGTGTATAGAGTATGTAAGTAACTTTGTTTTTGTATTGTTGCAGAGGAATCTGGAGAATTAATCAAGTCGCCCTCGCCGCCACCCAGTCACGGTATGTACTTCACTTAAAGGACACTTTTTGATTGGGTCATCCAAATGATTACAATAAAAAAAACTTAGACGTTGATGTTAGTGTAGACTTTGATTTGTTTGACTTACACCCATTTCGTAGCAAATTAGAGTGGCGGGCTTTTAAATATTTTTCACCAAGTTAATTCAATTACTTAATGGCAAATGCAACGTACCATTTCAAAGAAGACTGTGAGTAACGTAACGTAGGCTAATAGTACTGCAATAAATATCGTTAGCTGTAGCTGTGCACCCGCTCCGCATGTATTGTCGTTAGCAGTATAGCGCCGCCTCGGCCCATTGTACAGAGCCTATAATCTTCCGTTTATTTAAACAAACAAGTGGCCATGTATGCTCTGTGGGCGCGATGCTATCTGCGACTGTAATTAATTAGCCTCGCACTGCTTACTGACGATCATTATTTAAATTACTCACAATACAATTATTATTTACAATGCCCCACTTGTCCGAACACACATCAACTTCGCTGCACTGCTTGTGAATAATGTAACGCTTACAACACAAGTGGCCTGATTAATTTAACAGTCAACTTTACACAGATATTACTAAAAATGCTTTTTTAGTGGATGAACATGATTTTGAGACCTTTCAAAAGCTTTTGATTGTATCGGCAAATCTATTTTGCTTGACAAGCTAAAATATCGAGCTGTCAAGTCTTGGAACAACTAAAGGCTTTATATCCTCGAACCTGTCTAATTGCCACAAAAATTGCTGCGACACTTCTATATCCAAAATATCGTCAATTGTTAAAGGAGTATCGCAAGGCTTTGTTCTTGGCCCATTCTTATTTAAATGACATTCTAACTGTTCCAAAGAATATCTGTGAAACTGTTTCTATTCACTGATGATAAGCCTTTAGTTTTTAAATTAAGTGGAGTATATTTCTTTAGAAGTTTGTTGGTGCAATGTAAAACTAAGACCAGATCAAATTGATTCGATTAAAATAACCTCGAAACTAAAATTAGATTTGCTCCACCCAATGATTAGACTGTTAGACACAAATGTATCACTAGATTAGTTGATGTTGAAACTGTTACGCGAAGGAACCAAGCTACTCAAAGAAACACTACTGAAGGGGTCGCTACGTGTATATTTATGTTCTCTGACTGATATTGCAAATTAAAGTTATAATAGAAAAAAATACTATACTGTTAATGATTGACAACTCGGATTTCTTGGGTCTCATTTTAAGACACGACCAAAAACCAAAATCAGTTTTCAACGGTACCCCCGTACGAAAATTAAATAAAAGTCGGATGTTAATGCAATAGATAAGGAATGCGCATACTTTCATAGTTTTATGAAATAATATTCAATATTCAAATTTATAAATATCTTTATTTGATCAGACTAACACGGTTTACTTGTACTATTACTAGGTATAGTACAAAGTAAACTTTAAAATGTTATAGTGAAATAAAGCATTGTAACATTTGATTTTTAACAAAGTTCTTCTGAATCTACTAGATTATAAAAAAAATTACCGCCGGATTCGGGAGGTTGCTTTTACTAAGAACCCAGCAAGAAACTCACAAATTACCCTTTTCAAAAATAATATGTTAACAATTTTGATCGTTCCATTAATTAAAATAATAAAGGCCCATATGATATGATCGGTACCTGGAATTTTATACTAATTAAAATATGCACACGACATAAGATAAGATAAGATATTTTTTTTTGCATATAACATACAGATCAAATGCATGCAACAGATATAAAAGAACGTTAAATCTCAATAGATTTTGGCATAAGAGTTTGGCCATCCAAACTCTTATGTCTTACTCATACTTATAATTATAGAGCTGAAGGGGCGAAACGCTTGCTCCCTTACATAATATAACACTAATGTGCCTGACGTGTGCCCAGGGCTCTGTAACCCATAGTTAACTGCAATCATTGCACCTTTATATCGGGAGATGTGCTAAGAAAAAACTGTGACAATAAGTTGAGACGTGGCAGAACGTGCCGCGCACGCGCAACCCTTCCGCCGGCTCTTGTCACTTGCCACCCCTGCGCCGGGGACGCACACGCGGCCACGATTATCCCTTTCACTTATTATTTATTAATCCCCTTACCGATACTTAGTTCGCATTTAACTAGATTTCATTATTTTGGGTGGAGGTTTTTTTATAATACAAAGCAAACAATCGCACAGTTCGCCTGATGGTAATAGGCCTATGAACATGACCGACGCCAGAGGGTCTCTCACGCATTGCCTAACTTTTGAATTATAAAGAATGGAAACACTGTGCCAACGTAGTACCTACTCCGGTTAAACGACCATGTATCTTTTCTATCTAATTTCGTTCGATTATTTACTGTCAAAATATTAATTTATTCACAAATTTCCATGGTTCTCGCGACATTGCATTGTCACGTGACCGTTATTAGAAGGTTCGGGCCACTCTGTAGTCTGTACCCTCACGGTGGTTGTCATCAGATGAGTGATGTGCACAATATCCGGGTGCAAGGTGTCCGCATTTACATATAATATCCGGGCGGCGCGCCGCGGTCCATACATCAATCTCGCGCCGCTGCGGTACTACTTGCGTGGATCTAACTACCTACGTGAATTGTGAACATGTAAACAAAAACGTACTGTAATGGCCATTTATAATATTATGATTCAATAGTATTGGGTCATCCATTACAATTACAAACTAAGAGACATTTACTATCCATATCATCAGCCTTCTACAGGGTATAGAGTTGAGAGGTGAAGAGGTCTTCAGAGCGTCGTAATATGACAGTTCTGTGCGACTCGTTCCTCATATTAGTGTGTGTCGCCTGACGTGTGTGATGTGTGGTGTGTAGACGGGTCGGCGAGCGGCGAGGGCGAGCTGAGCGGCGACGAGCGTCCCCCCTCCCCGCCGCGCGCCCCCTCCGCGCCCCCCCTGCCCCACGCCGCGCACCCCTCCATGCCCAACGTCAGCGCGGCCGCCGCCACGGCTGCTGTCTTCGTAAGCTAACCAACGCCATCTAAGTTTCTTATGATTAGCCTCATGGATGAACTCAACGAACAGGAACGATCCGTGTCATGCCTGCCGACCACTTTCTATGTTGAGTGTGAGCCGCTTACGGAGAGGACGTATGCGAGCAGCTAGTCTCGAAATGGGGCTGACCGCATGGTGCACTTCCGGCCTTTATGATCTGGATGCAGCACCCATAACGTACCCTAACGATCTTAATGATATACAATACATTACCTACTTTTACTAAACGTGTATTTGCTTATATGTAACGTATGTGCGGTGTGTACAGAGCGCGGGCGTGGGCGGCGGAGGCAGCGCCCTGGCGCAGCTGCAGCAGCTGCTGCTGGCGGGGCCCGGCTCGCTGCTGCTGCACTCGCAGGTGCAGGCCGCCGTGGCGCAGGCCGCCGCGCACCAGCTGCGCCAGCTGCAGGCGCGCCACCACGCCACAGGTAGGCCGCGCCCCGGCACCGCCGCCCTCCTCGGGCCGCGGAGTGTAGCTCTGATCTCTGTGCAGAGGGCCGCTCGCCGTCGCCGGTGCGCACGCCGCCGGGTGCTGGCGCGTTCCTGACGCCGCTCACTCCGGGCTCGGGCCGCGCGCGCTCGCCGCCCTCCCACTCCCACTCCCACGCCCACTCCCACTCCCACTCGCACGCTCACTCCCTGTCCCACACGCCGCTGCACGCGCACGCGCACAAGCCGCGCGCGCTGGAGCCCGCGGCCGACGACACGGCCGACCTCGAGGAGCTCGAGCACTTCGCCAAGACCTTCAAGCAGCGCCGCATCAAGCTCGGTGAGTGCCCTCGACTCTCACTGATCACCGACCGTCTCGATGATGTTCGCTCAACACAAGTATGAGCCCCTGCGAATAAGATACAACTGAAACATCGTCGTTGAAACTGTGCATCGACATTATCCTTATGGAAATACAGATGTTATGCATCTACAACAAAAAGCACTCGTTCAAGTTTCTTTGTCTTTGATAAAATTGTGGTTCTATCGAATACTAGATATGAGGTGGCGCCTTTGAGGTTTATCTGTTGTTGTGGCAGGGTTCACGCAGGGCGACGTGGGCCTGGCGATGGGCAAGCTGTACGGCAACGACTTCTCGCAGACCACCATCTCGCGGTTCGAGGCGCTCAACCTGAGCTTCAAGAACATGTGCAAGCTGAAGCCGCTGCTGCAGAAGTGGCTGGAGGACGCGGACTCGTCGCTGGCGGGCGGCGGCGGCGCGGGAGGCGGGTTGGGCGCGGCGGGCGCGTTGGCCGAGGCCGTGGGCCGGCGCCGCAAGAAGCGCACGTCCATCGAGTCGGGCGTGCGCGTGGCGCTCGAGAAGGCCTTCCTGCACAACCCCAAGCCCACCAGCGAGGAGATCGCGGCGCTCGCCGACGCTCTGTGCATGGAGAAGGAGGTGGTGCGCGTGTGGTTCTGCAACCGCCGCCAGAAGGAGAAGCGCATCAACCCGCCCGCCGCCGACGGCGCGCCGCTCGGGCTGCTGGCGCACTCGCCGCACGGGCTGACGCACTCGCCGCACGGGCTGGCGCACTCGCCGCACGGCCTGACGCACTCGCCGCACGGGTCGGCCCCGCTGGGCGCGCACTCGCACCTGTTGCAGCCGCTGGCGTTACTCGCGCGCCCGCCGCCGCGCGACTGACCGCGAGTGTAAATAGTGGACGGATGTACAGACTAGTTGATAGCGTGTATATAGGTGTATATGCGAGGCCCGGGCCTCTAGCTCTAAGTTTATATAGTGAGTAAGTAATTATGTGAATTCTATTTATGTGGGAGCGCCGGCGCCCGCGCCGCCCTGTACAGAGCTCATATCAGTTCGCGCTCGACAACGTATGTAAGGTGGATGTGTAGAGAATATCTGTATGTTACAATAAAACATGATAGAGATGCTGAAGCGTTTTATTTGTGTGTCGTGCTTGCCCCCCTCGCTGAACACTACAATGTGGACAGTGGACACATCGCCGACTGCCTCACACCTGCTGTTACTACACTTTACACGTCAACATTTAACATTTACGGGTAATGCACCCATTACACCTCATGCATGTTGGCACCTCACAATAACAGCTGGACTTCAATACATCAGAGATAAGTCGCATGGTAGGTGTTGAAGTTTAGATATTTTTTTTAATAGTCTGTCCATCGACCTCACGTGAACCTTGATTCGACATTCAACCACACAAAAGGGACATGCAATTAATATAGTTTTGATACAGATTTGTGTAATTAATATAGTTTTGAAATGTTTATTCCCGTTGGGATTAAAAATTAGTAGAAGTACTAAGTTATCACCACACTAGAGTGTGTCTACAATACTTAACTAATCTGTGAGTTGTAATAAAATTACTAAGCTACACAATAAAAACTCAAATGGCCTGTCGCACGGGAACACCTACCTTCTATTTTCAGGATAAACAGTATGTATTTGAAAAGTAATTGCAATATGTATGACGTAAGTAAAGTCACGTCGTGAAGAGTGTCCAATCAAAATAAAGGCTAACAGACAGAACATATCGTAGCAATAAAAACACTTGTTAAAAATATAAGGGCTTAATAGAATTCATAAAAATGTTTTTATTGCTTTTGAAATTGGTAGCAAATCTACTAAGGTTGCATTGTATTGGCTCAGAGAGCAACATTGAAATAAATGTATTCAAAACTAGCTGAGCCCCGCGGTTTCACCCGAGTAAACTTAATTTCATAGCTGGCGTTTTTCGCAGAACACAAATATTATTTTGAAATTAAAATAGCTTAAGTCACTCCTCGTATCATCAGCTATCTACTAGCGAAAGTCCCGTTAAAGTAGATCCTGCCGTTCTTGAGATTAGCCGCAACAAAAAAACTGACGGACAGACAGAGAATAAAAATTAAAATATATTTTTCATGTCAATACCGTCTAATTGTCGTATTTTCGATTTACTTAATACTTAATGAAAAGTTGATTATTAGGAATTACAAACAGACACTTCAATTTAATTTGTCTGCATAGACCGTACAGAATGTAGAATATACATAAGGAACACTTTCAAAACTCATTGAACGTAATTTTTAAGACTAATTTGATTATGTATACGTACTTTCCAAAATTAAACCTGTCAGCGTCGTTGACCCTTTATGTACGGGACCTGCTAAAGCAATAATTGAATGAATGTCTATGCTAAGCCACGCCGATGTTCATTTTTACACCATTTTATTAAAACCTAATAACTACATGAGATAATATTGAATGAACCTAATTCGAATTTGGCAACCTCCGCCCATGGAAAATAGCATATTACGTTCCACCCACACACATACACTTCTAGAACCCACACTACGTAAAGCAAAGTGTAAATATATACACACGTACATAGGCACACCCACTAAAATACATGGCTATGGTAATAACTCAAAATAAAAATTCAATTTAGTCCAGATCCAACAAATGACATTGTAATATGTAGGTAAGTACGAACACAAGAATGTAATTAATCGAATGAAATTGAAAGAATAGACTGAACGGGCACGTTTGTGTTAATGGTGACAAACATAGAATCTTGACACTATACTATAGCATACTCATACACTTGGGTGCTCAGTTGCATCAGGAATTCAATCAACATTAAAGTTAGTCATACATTTAAATTAAAAATTTTAATTGCTATCAACTCACTACCTAAAATACTAGAGAAATTTATTCAATCAAAACTTAATTATATATACAAGGAACAGAACTAACTAGAGACATTAAATGTAGAATGTGTATACTTGGTGAGATGTAAGTAATGATAAACAAACAAAGTGTTTTTTGAAATTCTACCCCAACGGCGCTAATTCGGGGTTTAACGATATGTACCTACCTACACTATGTAGTACCTATGGTAGTCATAGCTCGCGACGTAACTAGTGTGATCGTTAGATGATGAAGTCTCGCCGCTGCATTCCTTGGAGGACATCACCGAGTGTCGCCAGACATTCACATTCAATCAATTGACGATGGTAAGTAATCGTACTCTTAATCCTAAAGGCCCAAAAGTAAGGAGTTAATCCTATGTTAGTATGATTGATGAAAATCATGAAGCAATCAAAAAGATTGTACTCAAGTATTTCCGAAACAATAGTTTTTCAATTTTCATAAATAAGCTTGTTCGTAACCAGTAGGTCTAAAAAGGCCACTTTCGGAGAATCATAATGTGATCCGAATATGATTCATCATCGAAATGACAAAATGGTCACTTAGGTGCAATTCATATTATGATTCACGAATGATTACAATAATTGTAGATGTTAGTCCCTAAGTAACTTTTTATGGTTCTGCTATTTGTCACAAAAGCAATTAAAATTTAGTGGACCATTTTATGAATCTTCATAGAAAAGTGTCATACAGGTGAATTGCGAAATATGAATCATTCCTGAATCATATTCGGATCACATTATGATTCTCTCAAAGTGGCCGTTTTAGACCTACAGGGTCTAACACTGAATACGTTATGGACATTCTCAAGCGAAAGAGATGTGCTAGTCAAGAGTGAATAGCGAATATATTGTTGACTAGCTGTGCCCCGCGGTTTCACCCGCGTAGATTTAGTTTCTTCCTTATTGTCGCGGAACCCTAATATTTTTAATTAATTTAATAAATAAAAGTAGCCTAAGTTACTCCTTGAAACATCAGCTACCTACCAGTGAAAGTCCCGTTAAAATCCGTCCAGCCGTTTCAGAGATTACCCGGAACAAACAGACAGACAGACAGACAGAGAAAATTTTTAAAACTTAGTTTTTTAGTGTCTGTATCGTGTATACTTTCATATGCATTTAGTGAAAAGCTGTTATTTTGGAATTACAAACAGACAATTCAATTTTATTTATCTGTATAGATGAAAGTACCCTAACCACCTTGTAACACAAGGTGGGACTCGAACCACGATCCCCTGTAAACCGTGCAGTGGGCCGGTTATTTATCTGTATAGATAAATATTCCTATGCAAAATCCCCATTCGCTACTACTTTTAAAAAAGATCAAGTGGAGCTTCGCTTAGGGACTTCTTCTCCTGAAAGGCTTACATTTGGAAACGGTAGTAAATTAACTTAAGTTAGCGTAAGACAAATGACGTTCAATAAGTGTTCCAAGTGTCCCTTATGTTAAATAAAACTTTTTGATTTTGATTTTGATTTTGACGCTTCGTCGTGACGTCGGTATGCAAGTAACATAATAGATTTAACTAATAAAAAATAATTAAAATTATACAATTGCTATCTATACAGATAACTAAAATTGAAGTGTCTGTTTGTAATTCCAAAAAAACTGCTTTTCACTAAATGCATATTAAAGTATATACGGTACTGATATAAGAAAAACATTTTTTTTTTTAAATTCGGCCTTTCGGTCTGTTTTTTAATAAAATAATAAATAGCTAATTTTACAAGGAGTAACTTATGCTACTTTTATTTAAAAAAAACATAAGGGTTCCGTGGGACACAAATGAAATTAACTTTATGCGGGTAAAGCCGCGGGGCACAGCTAGTTACCAATAAAATAAGTTAGTAATAATACAACGTTACACCGCAGCACAATAATGTGGTAGCGAGCGCCATCTATGCAGCAATATCTGAACCAAATCAATGCCTTAGCGCCACGAGGCATTGCACTCAAAGCCGGCACTCGTGAACACTTTCATTATCATTACATGAACCTAAGCGCGTTCCTTTCGCCTTGTAACTCGTAACGTTAATTCCACGTTGTACCTACAGATGGCGCAAGTGAGTGCCATTAGGTACCTATCCCCGTTACCGTTTGTTAATACACTCCATCAAAATCGTAACAGATTATTATTGAACCATCTAATTTGAAGGCCGTACGCATAAACATACGCATAAATAAATAAACATAATTATTAATATAATTAGTTAATCTTTTAGAATGGTTAACTGTGCGGAGGGTACTCTGAGGTGTTATACAAACACGTAACTGTAACTAAACAATTACAATAATTACCCGAGCTCCTACCCTCTACCCAGGGATGTGCCCGTCAACCACCGCAGTGCAACGGTAAACATGGTATCAATGGAAACGATAGTGTATGTTGTGTAACTAAAGTGCTCGGATGCGAACTACGAGCGTAGGTGCCGCTAATTGGGTGTTTAAGGTCCATGTAGTTGAGTGCGGCCACTGTTATTGGCAGAGCAATCGTGGCAGGATTAGGTCATTGCGCGCGGCATTATACCGCCAGAGTGGCCATCAACCTAGCGTTCACATACATATACATAGTACACTTTTTCTATACAATTACATATTGGTAAGTGCGTAAGTATAGGTACCTAATTAATTCCCAAATAAATCTCAGTGTGATTTCTCCCCCGAGTCCTCTGCAAAAAAGAAAGAAACGTAAATTTATGATATTTAATCGAGCGTCAAGCTAGCATGCACCGGGACGCCAGTTCATAGGAAATGTGCGTTCGGCGGGCACCCAGCCAGCACCCAACAGACTCTCTCGCCGCTCGCCGCTCCACTGCTCACTCGAGTTTCAAGAGCCAATGAACCGCTCACCGGGTTAAGGCGCAGCACTCGCCGCCATGTGGGTCATTGTGCCCAATACACTCACCTGAACAACATTACACCATTTACAGTTATGAATTGAAAACATTTTTGAACCAGCAGCTTTACTAATTAAGTGTAGATACAGCTTTTACTTAAGGAAATAAACTTACCTACCGTAAATAATAATCGAAAAACCTTGATGATTATTACTATTAATAGTAAAGTAGAGAAGACGAACCTACCCAATGATGACACACGTAAGAGTCTATAGATTATAAGTAGTGTCACAATATTCGACAACGTAATATAATATGTAATTACGTAACATTTCCCGGTTGTGGAGACTTGACATGGAGAACGTAAACATTACTACTTGGCTCCGGATCCGTAGGTAGCAATAATAAAACATTGAGCCTGTAAATATGCAAACGAAGTCTTTAAAATTTAGACAAGATAACACAGCAGTGAGCAGACACTGAATGAATCACACGCGGGCGAATGTAGCGCAAGTGAAACACAATGCGACGTGAGAGTGTGCGCGCGGGCGCAAGGCGATGCACCCGCCTTAAGAGCGCGCGTGATATCAGTGTGGTGTTGTTATCAGTGTGCGATTAGATACCGCCGCGTTCGCACCGCTCCCGGCGCTCCCTGCCCGTGCCATGAGGACCAAGGACCGCCTCGCCGAGCTCGCGCAAGTGAGTACCGGGGACCACGGGAGGCTGCCACCACCACGCTCCTTACACCGGATCATTGGATCCTATCGGCGCTTACCTAATTGTTTACTATACCAGATCATAAGTGAAGTGTGTGTCACGGTGTCATGTGGAGCGAGGAGTGTAAACAGCGAGGTGTGCGCGTGCCACCAGTACAGTGTCAATGTGTGTTTAGTCAAGTGTCGTGTGTTGCAGCTGGCGAGCGGCGCCGGCGCTGTGTACTGCGACACCGTCGAGCTCGACTGCAAGGAGCCCAGCGACCGCGACCATGACATACACGGTATATTCGAGGAGGTCAGTGCTGGCACACATCTATTATCAGACATTACATTATATTATGTGCTTCGAAATAGTCCTGCAAAATATTAGGATGAACGGAATTAGTCAGTGACCACAGGAGAGTGTAGTGCCATCCCGTGATACCAGTAGCAAGGACATAATTATTATGTTGCTGTTATTCTAGTAAATTAGCACTCGTCACAGCAATACCGTTTACAAAGTATCTTAATGGTGATCTCGAACAGACATTATGATCGAAGTTTTGTTGATTATCAGACCCGCGACACAATTCCATCCAATTAGTATATTTGATATATGAACGGAACACAGTGACCTGAGGTAACTACAAGTGTCATAAGAGCGCTATTTAGATGATAGCCAAGGGAAGGTCAATATATTCACAACAAGGCATTGTTTGTGACCGAACATGTTAATAATGACACATTTTGGTGTACAATAACTGTTCATTAAACATACGCTATTGTTTAGTTTTCAAATAATGAGTGAACATGAAAGAGGAAGTCTGCCTAATTTGGATTAATTGTACATTTTACCAAAATTTGTAGCGATGATGACTTTACTTACGTTATAGAACAATATGAGATCCCTACCTACCTACCAGGCCTACCTGGCCTGGGGCCCTACCATGGCCTCTTATTGCCATGATAGTTTTACTTATTACGAGACAGTTGTATAAGACATGTATACATTTTGTCACTGTCACACAGCTGAGCTATCATTGCAATAAGCTCGTGGTTGGGCCCCAGATCATGGCGGCCGCGGAGGCCAGAGGTCCGCCGCTAATCGACTACACTACAAAACAAAATATAATTACAACAACTTTGCAGAATGACACAAACATTTTGCGCAATGCAATTTAGTTATTGTTTGCTTAATTATCCGTCGCCTCTGGGTCACCGTTCACTCGCCGCGGTGACGTCACACCGGTCATTACCTACTCATTCAGATTATTTACCTTACACCGAGCGTGCTGTGTCAACACACGGTGATTATACATTTTTATATTTCTAAGGTGATGACAGATTCGGATATGGCTACTGAGATGATAATCAGTTTCAACCGATGAACGAACTTGGGTCGGGAACGCGCACATGATGTACTTGGTGGTGCAGGCGTAGGCAAAGCTGTGGTTACCGCTTACCATCGGGGCCGTACACTTTGATGACAACCCTTATAAAAATGAACACTTGCAGCCCAATCTTTGTGTGCCTCAATCAAATAAACAAGCGCAATGTTTAATAATTGGAGTTGTTTTTTTGTGTGAGTGTTGCAATTCACGCAGTCTTGCAGTGCTAATGATGACGATGCTAGCGGTCGTCCCACATCGGACGAACACCAATATTTACCTACATCCTGTCTGCATTCTAACGTTTTTTGTCATGTTTTGTCTACGATAATTATGATCATTCGATTTGTTAGAGCGCATTGGTCAATCTGTTTTGCTTAGATTAGGTAATCCTAACCTTGTTGTAAGAATAATATAATATCGTTGGTGTTGTATGATATTCGTTATTCTTTACGAAAATTGTTCTATAATTGACTAATGTATCAGCCATAACACTGATCTGTTAATATGTATCGCAATTTGAATGATATTAAAAAAGTATGAGGTGCGAGTGGTGTCGCCACTTGCTATCTACTCACTATTAGGCTGCAGTAGTTAAGTACTCACCATCAAGTGGAAATGAGCCTAAATATGCTAGAGTAAGCAGAGGTGTTGTAACAACAACACGCACGTTTCACCGATGATGATTAAGTGCCAACGCGACAGATGGTGAGTCCATCGCCGTCTCAGGCACATGATGGTTTTGTACATGTGGTATAATGATGTATGTTTGGTTGCAGCTCTCAGCGGAGTGTATGTGTGTGTATGTGTGCAGGTGGAGCGCATGCGGGGCTGGATCCTGGAGCTGGAGGGCAACACGCAGCTGCTGCGGAGACTGCACGCCGACCCCACCTTCCACACCAACAAACGTACCGCAACACACCACTTATGTTGACGACACCTAGTAGTAAATACCTTTCCACCCGGCCCTCATTTGTCGCGTCTTACGACACGCAGGGTATATCATAGCCTTGGACTGCGTATTGAGTGGTAGTAATAAATAGCTACCCATCATATTGCACCTAATGGTTTCCACGGCGTTATTCTGTAAAGTTTCTTATCGTCGAACTCGACGGCGACCGTCGGTGTTAATCATAGAATTTTGATACATAATAGGTACCTACCTACATAGAAGGTAAAGTTCAAATTCGTACCTATGAAACTGACCCTCGACGCTGAGAAATCTCACAGAATAACGCGGCTGAACTATTATCACTGATTCTTAAAGAAAGTTTACTATCTTATAAGTAATATTTAGTTACTTCTCGCTAAACACCTTTCAACAACGTTTAATAGCAATCTCCTTACTTAACGGTTGTATAACCAGACATGTGCACGGACTTAAGTGCCGCACAATGGAGAGGCTATGCTTCCTGTGCATTCGAGTCGAAGTGAAAGAGCGTTTATTGAATAATTGCAGAGATCCAGGAGCAGCTGGACTCGGTGATCTCGCAGTCGAACGCGCTGGGAGCGAAGGTGTGCGGCGCGCTGCGTCAGTTCGAGCCGCGGTGTGCGCGCGCGCGGACCCTCAACGACGCGCGCGCGCGCATCGCTCGGCTGCAGTACGCCGCCAGCCGCGCGCTCTACGCCCGCGCCCTCGACCGCCACCACGCCGCGCTCAACGCCGTGCGCGAACACCATCTACACCTGCTGCACGAACAGGTCAAATTAAGTGGGTTGTCTCCTTAACACAATACTTTACTTATCATTCCATTTCTCAGCCTTGTGGTGCGCTTTTTAATTATTAATAACATGCTACGGACCCGTTACTTGCACATTTGTTGCTCACCGACTCCACCGACTCTGCGACACAATGAGACAACTTTAAATTAAGGGTAACATCAGTAGCGGTACGACAGTTTTGGTAATAATCAATCACAATTTCATGCCAACCTTCTTGTCTAGTAGTTTCAAATATGATGAATCAATAATTCAATGAAAATGACCGTGATGCGGTTTCCTCGGCGGTGCATAGTATCCGTACCGTTACAAATTAGCACTTCGCCAATCATCACTCGGCTCCGGCCGAGGCGGCCAGTGACTCCGCCGCTGCGGGTAAACGACCACACTGACTCATTGTACGAATTCATTCCTAAATCTAATACATTATGATTGGGTAAATACGACGCTCCTATATTGATTTCAGCAAATCTGACCATTACGGATGAGGAGTGCCAGAGTCTACTCGACTCCAAAAACATCTCCCTGTTCGTGGACAATGTGAGTTGATTAAGCAAATATAATGCCAGCTTCCCAAAATGAAGGTCTATATATAATGCCGTGTGTGTGTGTGTGTGTGTCAGGTGGGCGCAGAGACGGCGGAGGCTCGGCGCGCGCTGCGAGAGGTCTCGGCGCGCCACGAGGAGCTGGCGCGCGTCGAAGCCTCGCTGCGTGACGTCAGGGACCTCTTCGACCAGCTCGCACACCTCGTCGCCTCGCAGGTACTGCCCGCTCCCCGCTCCCCGCTCCCCGCTCCCCGCTCCCCGCTCCCCGCCGCTCGCCGCGGGTGATGAGGTGTGCACGTATGATTGCAGCAAGAGCAGATCGACAGTGTGGAGTACTACGCGCTGCAGGCCACCGAGCACGTGGAGTACGGCGGCCAGGAACTGCTCAAGGGCACCGTCAGCCGCACCAGCGCCAGGAAGGTACAACCAAATCGCCTTTTTACAATATATACATACTTACAATACCTACTTTATAATTATTATATACAAAGTCTAGCTGTGCCCCGCAGTTGTCAGCAGCGTACTGCCATATACATTTAGTGAAAAGTTGTCATTTTGGAATTGCAAACAGACACTTTACATCTCTTGTTGCGCACTCCCCGCCTGTGCCCACGCAGCGTCTCCTCTTGCCACTTAGGGCGCCTACACACTGCTCTAATATCAGAGACAATAACGGACAAATTGTGGGGAGCACTAGATCGCTTCTTTGATCCGCCACATGCTGTAAATGATATTATGAGTCGAGTGCCGGAGGCGCCGGCGACAAGAGTTATATATTTTTTTTTTTTTTTTTTTTTGTTCTAGAAAAAGATGAGTCTCCTGCTGTGTTTGGGGGTGGGGCTCGCTGTGGTGGTGCTGGTGCTGGTCATCACGTGACACTCCCTCTGCCTGATAACATTACTTAATGCTATTTATATAGGATATGAACACGCCACTAGTCATACATCCCTAATGTAAAACATAATAATATAATAATAATATAAAATACCCTATGAGTGAAACGATAATCAGACATTGGTCAGTTAATTAAACGTCTTGTGCCTTTTTTTTTTTTCATGGGTGATATAAGGCCGACGAGTGATACCAAGAAATATGATAATGAAACACAAACACCAACCGATGAACGGCTGAGCAACTTTTAAAGTAGTGGTGATCATACCGGCTGTCCTGAATGATGCATAGAAATGAAGCATAGAGAGCAAAGATGATTCTTAAAAATCTCGCAAAAATATTGAGAGGTCTCCCTAACCTTCCTCCATTATAATACATGTCACGATAAGCCAGCAATTTAGGTCAGGCAAGCAACTGAGGTCGCAAAGTTCTACAGAATTACATATTGCTACGCCACATTCATTGGTATAGAAGTGGCATTCAGGACACGCTATGCTCGTGTTTATAATAGGGTAATTTGGATGTTGTAATACTTATGATTGATTATGGTTAGAGTTACTGTGAATAAAATATTTTGAGTGAGTCGTAAAAGAGCCACCAAACTGAACAGTCTCTTGTTTACTGAATCATCTCCCCCCTCTACTGCGAAATTACAACAATACAATGAATTGAACGACGAACCATGTGGGACGACTGCTGCCAAGAATCTACCGTGGCTGTATGTATTGTGCTAGATATCAAACAACATATTGTGCAAGAAAACTGGATTAAATGATTGAAACATATGACGGCTACACGTTCATTTGCTTACCTATGAGTATGTTCAAAAGTTCGAGTTTTGTTTGTGTTCCTGAAAAAAAAGTATGTAAAAAAAATAAAAAATAAGTAACAGAAAATATATAATCCCCTTTATAATCCCCGAAAAACTAATATCCCTTTGTATTTTTTTTTAAATAGTGTGCATAATATTATAAAAGTAAAATATTATGTAAATAATAAAGAAAAAATAAAAACAATAGTTCTGAAAAAACACAAAAGATGGCGCTGTATCGTTTATTGGTGAAACTGAAACGCGCTATAGAGAGTTGGAAATCATTTGATTTAAGAAATGGCGGACACATTGGTTGGTTGGTTGGTTGGTTGGTTGGTTGGTTGGTTGGTTGGTTGGTTGGTTGGTTGGTTGGTTGGTTGGTTGGTTGGTTGGTTGGTTGGTTGGTTGGGTTAGGTTAGGTTAGGTTAGGTTAGGTTAGGTTAGGTTAGGTTAGGTTAGGTTAGGTTAGGTTAGGTTAGGTTAGGTTAGGTTAGGTTAGGTTAGGTTAGGTTAGGTTAGGGTGTCAAGGCAGCAACCTCCACGTGGTGCACCCTGGGCAACGACGGCTGACAACATTCCTCTAACGGGGCTCTGTTGTTGACCGGCGGCTGATGGCTAGCCAAATGGGGGGGGTACACTTAACAGGGAGTTTACACACACACAGTTACACTTAACATGCAAAAACCACACACATTTTTCTTGCACACACACTACAGCACACATCAGCTACACATCTACATGCAAAAACCACACGCACAAGCAGATACACAAACTCAATCCCAAGATACTCTGGTCGATGGGATGCATGGCTGGCGAGATGGCCAGTCCCGACAGTGCACACACACCACCCACACTCTACAGATACACTACACATCACACACCCTCACGTTCACACACTCACATACTTCACATGCAAAAACCACTCTACTGTTACACAATGATGAGGAGGAGAAAAAAACCCAAAAATGACGACACGCAAATTGAACACAAATCTCCAGGCGGGTAAATCCCGCCCCGAAGCCTCGGCTTCGGGCTGCCCCACAGTATCTGGGGGGGGCACAAAATGCGTCGGAGGTCAGCATGCCGCTGACCCCCGTGAACAACGACTTGGCTTTCCCATAACGGACACCGAAACCTCAGGAGAGACCAGCTCCCGAGACAAGGCTCAGAGGTTCTGGGCTCGCGACGAATCAGGAGGCCGTCGATCGACGTGCCCTTCCTCGGGCGACGACCTGCCCGGCTCGGAAGAGGTGACGTGTGAAACGGCACCTCCTATCAATCGTCGGGCACTGGCGGCCCGAAACCGGCCTAAGCCAGCTAGAGATGGACGAGGGCGATTTGCGGCAAAAACACAACGAGCCGACGTGACGCTGCGGCCAGAAGTCCAGGAGCAGGGCGACAGCGACTCTTCTTTCGCGTCCGCGGCTTCGGAACGCGAGGCCAGGCGCTGCTCCTTTATTCGCAGCGACAGCAATGGGCCCTCGTCGCCTGCGGTGCAAGCCAACCGCAAGGCGGAGGAAGAACGCAGACGGCGGGGCATTGAGGAGGAGATCCGGCTACGAGACCCGACGGCAGCAGCTTACAGAGATATAATAATCACAGAGGCAAAAAATATCTGCGACGTTGCTGCCAAGTCGGGGCGTCTTAAGGGCACCTGTGTGCGGGCCCTCAAGTCAGCTGCGGCAGCGATCGAAGTGGCGAGCGGCAAACTCTTTGAGAGCACCGCCACTCTCGAGACGCGGAAACTACAGGCGGAGGTGGAGCGCCTACGAGCAGAGGTAGCTCAAGTCGCTGCTCTGCGGGCGGATAACGACCTCCTGCGCGCCGAAGTGGCTGCGTTGCGAGTGGAGCTCACATGCACACGGGCGGCACCATCTAACACCAGGCCGCAGCAGCCTCCACCAGCTCGTGGAACTCCGCCACCACCGGAACAGGACGTGGCCGCCTCAGTAATGGCGGCCATGGAACAGAGGTTCGAGGCTTTGGAGAAGCGCCTCTGCCCCTCTCAAGGCGAACGTGGCAATGAAGCCATTCCCACACAGAAGGCGACCGTGGCCAGGACATCTGGGGTCGAGCCGGCTAAGCGCGGCAGGCGCCGCAAGCGAGGGCGACGAGTTGTGGCACCAGGCCAAGAGCTACCTGGCGCTACAACTGAGCGCCCTTCGGTAGCGCAAGCGGCTTCGACCCCAGTAGAAACCTGGGCCAAAGTGGTAGGGAGGACGGGGGGAAGAAAGAAGGGAGCAAAAGAGAAGACTCCAAAAGTCCCGCTTCTCCCAAACCCACCCAAACCCAGTAGAAAGGGCAAGGTAGCCCAGCCTAGAGAGGCCAAGCTTCGCCCCCCCAAAACGGCTGCAGTGGTGATCACGCTGCAGCCTGCGGCAGAACAGAGGGGGCTCAAGTATGCCTCGGTCATCGCCGACCTCAGGGAAAAGATCTCCCTCCCTGACATAGGGATCCCCCACATCCGCATTAGGAAGGCGGCAACGGGGGCCCGAATACTTGAAGTGGCGGGGTCGGCGAATGACCAGAGGGCAGAGGCCCTGGCCGAGAAGATAAGGCAGACGCTGAGCGCCGATGACGTTCGGGTGTCCAGACCCGAGAGGCGCGCCGAGTTGCGCATCTCCGGGCTGGACGACTCAGTGTCTGCCAGTGACGTGACTGCGGCGATTGCCCGAGCAACGGGCTGTGCAGAGGGGGTCGTCAAGACCGGAGAAGTCCGTGCGACCCCCTCAGGCCTTGGAGCACTGTGGGTGAGCTGCCCGATCGCAACTGCCAAGGCACTCACTGTCTCGGGCCGGCTGCTAGTGGGTTGGGTGAGCGCCCGAGTGACGCTCCTGCTGCGCAAGCCCACCCGCTGCTTCCGGTGTCACCGGAATGGGCACGTGGCACCACAGTGCTCATCGTCTGTGGACCGCAGCGATCTATGCTACCGCTGCGGTAAGCCCGGCCACAAGGCGCGCGAGTGCTCAGCGGCACCGCACTGCGCCCTATGTGCCGAAGCGGGCAGACCGGCGGATCATGTGGCGGGCAGCAAGGCCTGCAAAGCCACGCCGGTCAAGCCGGGCAATCGCCGTAAGCCAGCGCCCACGGGGGGTATAGCCCCCGCCGCTGCCAAACCAGCTCAGCCAGCTGGTCAGGGGAAGGTGACCGCCGATGGCAAATAGTCGCCCTACGAAGGTCCTGCAGGGGAACCTCAACCACTCCGCTCGGGCTCAGGATCTATTCCTGCAGTCCCTGCTGGAGTGGTCGGTGGACGTTGCGGTGGTGGCGGAACCCTACTTCGTTCCGTCCAGGTCAAACTGGGCGGGCGATGCTACGGGAACCGTTGCCATCGCAAGCGCAGGGGACCTCTCCCTCAAGGAGAGGGGCCAGGGTTTCGTCGTCGTGGCCTGGGGGGGGTTCGCCTTCATCGGGGTGTACTTCTCCCCCAACAGACCCCTCATCGAGTTTGAAGCCTTCCTGGACGAGGTTGGGGCGGCGGTGAGACGAGCTTCACCGCTGCCGGTATTCGTCCTGGGAGACTTCAACGCTAAGTCAATGATGTGGGGCTGTCCGGCCACGGACGCTCGCGGCGAAACCCTCGAGGAATGGGCGGCTCTCATCGGAGTCTCCGTCCTAAATCGGGGCTCTGTCAGTACCTGCGTGCGGCAGCAGGGAGAGTCTATCGTGGACATCTCGTTCGCATCTCCTGCTGTCGCGACGCGAGTCCAGGGCTGGCGGGTCCTCGATGGGGTCGAGACGCTGTCGGATCACCGTTATATCCGGTTCAGCGTCTCCCCCACGACGGAGGCAAGAAGCCGTCGTACCGGTGGACGACGGTCACCTTTCCCAAGGTGGGCGCTGGCAAAAATTGACTACGACTTGCTTGAGGAGGCGGCCATTGTAAGGTCTTGGTGCCAGCCTCAGTCGCGCACAGACGACGTGGAAGACCAAGCGGCGTGGTTCCAGGAGACGATGACGGAGGTATGCGACGCGGCAATGCCGCGCGCGCGGCGCCGGCCACCACGTAGAGAGGTGTACTGGTGGTCGGCGGAGATCGCAGACCTCCGTAGGGACTGCGCCGAAGCGCGCCGCGAGTACCAGAGGTGTCGCAGGCGGCGCGCGCGCGACGAGGCAAGCGAGGGCCAGCTGTACGATGCTTACACGTCTTGTAAGAAGACTCTGCAGCTGGCCATCGCACAAGCCAAGACCCGAGGCCGGGAAGAGATGCTGGATGAGCTGAACCGGGATCCGTGGGGCCGCCCCTACCGTCACGCGCGGAAGCAGATGCGCGAGCGGGCCGCCCCACTCACCGAGTCTCTCCAGCCCCGCCTCCTCAGGGAAGTCGTCGCGGCGCTATTCCCCGCCAGTGCTGACTTTCAGCCGCCGGGGATGGCGCCGCCACCCACCGGACGTGACACGGATGCCGCCCCCGTACCCCCCATTTCGGATGGCGAAATGGGGGCGGCGATCCTACGGCTCCGCGCCAAAAAGACCGCACCAGGGCCCGACGGGGTTCCAGGCCGCGCGTTGGTCAAGGCCCTGGACACGCTAGAGGCCCGCTTCAGGGGACTGCTCGACGCGTGTCTTGCGCGTGGACAGTTCCCCTCGATCTGGAAGCAGGGCTTGCTAGTCTTGCTGCCGAAGGAGGGACGTCCTCCGGGCTCGTCGTCAGCGATGCGGCCCATCGTGCTGCTGGATGAGGCGGGCAAGCTATTCGAGCGAATAATAGCTGCCCGCATCACAGACCACTTACGCACGATGGGGCCCGATCTGGCCACCAGCCAATACGGCTTCCGAGAGGGACGCTCCACGGTCGACGCCGTGATGCGCGTGAAGTCCCTCTCGCAAGCAGCTGTCGCAGAGGGCGGGGTGGTGTTGGCGGTGTCCCTCGACATCTCCAACGCATTCAACACCCTGCCCTTCAGCTGCGTGGCTGAGGCGCTCCGGTACCATCGGGTTCCGGAGTACCTCCGACGAGTCCTCGAGGACTACCTGCTGGGCAGGAGTGTCGTGTGCGTAGACGGGGCCGGTGAGCTTCTACGTCAGCGCGTCGCATGCGGTGTTCCACAGGGATCGGTGCTTGGCCCGCTCCTGTGGAACATCGGATATGACTGGGCGCTGCGTGGCGCTCTTCCGGCCGGAGTCGACGTGGTGTGCTACGCAGACGACACTCTTGTCACAGCAAGAGCGGCGAACTATGCCGAGGCGACCCTTCTGTCGGAGACCGGAGTGGCGATCGTCATAGACCGGATCCGGCAGTTGGGCCTAAAGGTAGCCCTCAGCAAGACTGAAGCCCTGTGTTTCCACGGGCCTCGCAGGAAGCCACCAGTGGGGGCGCAGCTAGACGTAGGGGGCGTTGCCGTCGAGGTAGGGGCCGAGATGAAATATCTCGGCCTCGTACTCGACGGCAGGTGGAAGTTCCACGCGCACTTTAAGCGCCTCGCCCCCAAACTCGTCGCTGCGGCTGGTGCGCTTAGCCGGCTCCTGCCGAACACTGGAGGACCACGAACGTGCTGCCGTCGTCTGTACACCGGGGTGGTGAGGTCGATGGCCCTGTACGGCGCGCCGGTGTGGGCGGAAGCCCTGGATCGCCGCAATATGACCCTGCTTCGGAGACCGCAGCGGGTCATGGCGACCAGGGTGATCCGCGGATACCGCACTATCTCGCACGGCGCGGCCTGCGTACTGGCGGGGACCCCACCCTGGGACCTCGAGGCCAAGGTGCTCGCAGCCGTCTATCGGCGGAGTGCTGAGGCCCGAGCAGACGGCGGGGCTGCCGCGCCCGAAGACACGAGGCGCGAGCGGCAGCAGGCGCAAGAACGTGCGCTGGTCGAGTGGCAGGAGCGGCTCGCGGAGCCGGAGGCCGGGCGTCTGACCATTGAGGCCATTCGCCCGGTCCTCAAGGAATGGATGAGCCGCAAGCACGGGTCGCTCACCTACCGCCTCGTGCAGGTACTGTCCGGACACGGATGTTTCGGGAAGTACCTGCACGGAGTGGCGCAGAGGGAAGCGACCCCTAGGTGCCATGAGTGCGGCGGCGACGAGGACACCGCGCAACACACGCTGGAGCAGTGCCCGGCGTGGTCGGTGCAGCGCGATGTCCTCGCCGCCACTATCGGAGGAGACCCCACGCTGCCTTCCTTGGTCAAGGCCATGGTCGGCAGCTCTTTGGCTTGGCATGCGGCCGTGTCATTCTGCGAGAACGTCATCTCGCAGAAGGAGGCGGCGGAGCGGGCAAGGGAGGACGATCCTCTCGCAGCCCCACACCGCCGCCGCAGGACCGGCCGTAGGAGGCGAGCCGAGGAACGGCTCATGCCTCCCTAGAGGGCCGCGGGCGTCGGGACGGGGGTCTCGGCGCCAACGCATGGCCCTCGCGGTTGTAGGACGCTCTCGTGTTCCTGAAGCGTCCTCCCAAGTGTCAAGCCATCCAGCCAGGTGTCTGCCAGTCGCCGGGGGGGGCCACGGGACCGTGCGAAAGCGGTCCTGCGCCCGCCCGGAACGGCGATTGGTAGTGTAAAAGCCAGGAGATGCCAGGTATTTGTCGTTGCTGGGGGGGCCCTCGGGACCGTGCGAATGCGGAACCGCGCCCCCCATAAAGGTGACGGCACTGTAAAAGCCAGGAGATGCCAGATGCCAGATGCCAGGTATTTGTCGTTGCTGGGGGGGCCCTCGGGACCGTGCGAATGCGGAACCGCGCCCCCCCTAAAGGTGACGGCACTGTAAAAGCCAGGTCTCGGTTCCGGAACCGAGAAAGGAGAGAAAAGCCAGGTTCAGCCAGGTACCAGGAGAGGGGTCGAAAAGACCAGTCGCTGGTGGGGGCGTCGGTGCGTGTATCTTGCGGTCCCGAGCCCCCCCGCTCAGGCGATGTGGAGGAACACCGTGGATGTTTAGTGGGTGGGAGTCCCACATAACCCCCCTGCTGCCCCCGTGGCAGGGGTGCGTATCCATAAAGGATTTTACCACGTAAAAAAAAAAAAAAAAAAAAAAAAAAAAAAAAAAAAAAAAAAAAAAAAAAAAAAAAAAAAAAAAAAAAAAGGTTAGGTTAGGTTAGGTTTTTTTTTTTTTTTTTTTTTTTTTTTTTTTTTATGCCCTTTAGGCCCTTCCACGTTCTCTAACATAATTAGAGGTTTATTTGCTGTTTTATCGTTACCTTTATTTTACACTACATTTACAATTATTTATTTTACATTACATTATATCGCAAGTTTTCTAGCATTTCATGGTTTTTACTATTTAGGATTTTGCTTCTGTTATAACTTCAATTGTACAAATTTTTTCTTCTAGGTATTCTTTTATTTATTAAGTGCAGCGACCCTAGTCGCCACCCTTACGCTAAATTCCAGGAACTTCTCCCTGTTTCCTCGATCTCGCAACAATGTCCCGAGGTTTTCCCTCGTTATATGGGAGCTCATCTCCATTTCAGCATCGAGACGCTCCTTCCCGAAGGCTGGGCACTCGGCGAGGATGTGTCCGACGGTTTGGCTCACGCCCGGCTCACAGAAGCACGATGGGTCCTCCTTACACTTGAATCTATGCAAGTATTCGGAGAACCCGCCGTGCCCCGTGAGCACTTGCGTCAGCACGCCCGCTGGGCGGAGCTGTCGGACAATCCTGTACGCCTCCACAGCGTCGGGAAGGAACGTCTTGGTGACCCCAGCCGTTGCGCCGGCTTTATATCTCCGGTTCCATTCGTCGAGCGAGTGCTTGCGCAGCTCTCGCTTGACGAATGAAACCGGGCACCTGTCATACTCCGGCCTCTTCTTCGAGTGCAGGGCAGCTTCCTTGGCCAGCTGGTCCGCGCGCTCGTTCCCCTCCAACCCCGCATGTGCTTTGATCCAGAACAGGGAGACTTCCCTGTTCTGGAGTGTGGTTTGGCGGATGTTCTGCCGGGCTTCCACAGCCAGGGGGTGGGGGGAACTCGCGTTGACCAGCGTCTCCAAGGCGGAACGCGAGTCGCTGAGGATCGCGCAGCGAGCCTCACCGCATCGGAGGATCAACCTCGTGGCGTGGCATATGGCCAGGAGTTCCGCCTGGTAGACCGTGCAGTGCGATGGCAGCTTGAGTTTGAGGGCTCGAGTCTCGACCCCACTGCTCCTCAGGGACAGTGCGGCCCCGACCTTGCCCTCAATCTTGCTGCCATCGGTGTATACTTGGACCGCGTGATCGACGCGGTCCTGCACTTGTTGTTGGTCCACCAGGCACACGAACTCCAGGCACATATGGACTGCCGGATGCGGGGCTTCGGTGGGGGCAACTCTTCGCTCCACCTCCCGATCGCCTAGCACTGTCTGGGGAACTCCTCTCTTTGCCTCATACAGGGCGGCTGCCTCCTGTATCTTGAGGTCGAGAGGTAGTATCCCAGCCAGCACCAGTGCCGCGTTCAGGGAGACGGTGCGATAGGCCCCACACAACTTCTGCGCGAATCCTCGCTGGACTGCGTTCAGCTGCCTCTGCACTCCAAGTTTCTTGGTTGCCGACGACCAGGCGCTGGAGGCGTACGAGATCACTGGCTCCACCGTAGCCGTATAGATCATACGGGTGACCTCTGGGTGGAGTCCCCAGCTGATCTTGGCGGCTCGGGACAACTGCTTGTACACGTTCAACGCCCGCCGACAGATGTTAGCGGTGTGGGCGTTGAACGTGAGCTTTTTGTCGATGGTGAGCCCCAAGATCTTGATCTCGTCGGACATGCCAATGTCGACCCCTCCCATGCTCAGGAGTGGCGTGTCAAACTTCAGCTTCTTTGTGAGCAACATCGCTTTTGTTTTGTGCGGAGCAAACTTCAGCTTATTTTTGACACCCCACTCCCGGACATATTCGAGGGCGGCATTGGCACGTCGCTGGACCTCCAGCGCCGTGTCGTCGGCAAAGACGAGGACGACATCGTCGGCGAACGCCTGACAATAGTCGCCTCGTCTTTGGAGTCCTCTCAGTAATGGGTCGAGAAGAAGGTTCCAGAGGATGGGGCCGCCGATGGAGCCCTGTACGCAACCCTTGTGGGTGCTCTTGGCGTACTCCTCACCGGCGTACCTCACCCTCACGGTTCGGTCCGAAAGATAGCTGTCAATGACACGTCTAAGATTCACCGGACACTTTTCCTCAGCCAGACGGACTCGGATCGCAGGCCACCAGGCGCTATCGAAGGCTCCCTCTATGTCCAGCGACACCATGGTAACCAGCCTCTTGTCGGCTAGGTTACCACGGATGTGCTGCATAAGGTCATAGAGGGAGTCCTCGGTGCTCCTCTGGGGCATGAATCCGTACTGGCGAGTACTCATCCGGGGAATCAGGTGCCATTGCAGTCTTCGGACCACCATCTTCTCGAAGATCTTCCCCATTACTGAGAGAAGTCCAATGGGCCGGTGTGCTTTGGAGTCACGGTAGTCGTCCTTGCCAGGCTTTCGCAGGACGACCACCGTGGCTTCCTTCCAGGTGCGTGGGAAGCAGGACAATTCAAGGCATTTGTTAAACAGGGCAAGGTGAAATTCGGGGTCTTTAGAGATGACCTGGCTGCAGATGTCGGCAGTGAACCCATCCGACCCGGGGGCCTTCTTCGGATCAAAGCTTTCCACCGCGGACTTCAGCTCGTGCAACGTAAATGGCGGGTCATGTTGCTCATCATGAGCCGAGCCATTTACGTGCTCGGCTGTTGCTCTGGTCCGACGGTGGTCCGTATTGTCCTCGCTCGCAAGGTCCTCCGGGTAGAAGGTCTCTGCCAACAATCTAGCGGACTCGGCCTGGGTCATCTCAATCCCGTCCTTCATTAGGGGTTGGTCCTCCTGCCTCGCGGCAGTTTTCCCCAACACCCTATATATGCCCTGCCACATGCCTTCCTTGTCCTGCTTCCCACAGAACTCCTTCCAGCTTGCAACCTGGGCGTCCCTAGCTGCAGCTTCATATCTGCCCTTGGCCTCCAGGTACTCTCCGACGACTTTGGCCCTACGATCGGGCGCTGCACAACGGATCCTACGCTTTCTGGTGGCGACTTCTTTCTTCATCCTCACGAGCTCGGATGACCACCACGGCATGGTGAGTTTTTGGTTCACCTTCTTTTTGGGGATGCATTGACCACAAGACTCTGTTAAAAGACCTAAGTAAATTTCCAAAATATGTTCCAAATCGTTTATGTTTATAATTTCTGCAATTTTCTCTAAATTAATTTTGTGTTGTTGCTTTAACTGGGCCAGTACCTGATGGAACCGGCCCCAGTCAGCTTTTTTGGTGTTGTAGAGTCTTGTGGTCCTTTGTATATGCATCCCCTTTGACCTTTTCAGGTTTAACCTGAAAGTTATGCCGTTGTGGTCCGAGCTCGTGAGGCTTTCGTCTACCCTCCAGTCGTCCACCAGATCGAGTAGGTCCGTCGTGCAGGCCGTCACGTCGACGCAGCTGGTAAAGCGTCGCCCACCCCGCACAGTGTCGTACGTCGGGGTGTCGCCGTCGTTTAGTACCTGGAAGCCAAGGTCCGCAAGAGCGCCTGCGAAATCTTCCCCCCTGTGGTCGACTCGTCCACTACCCCACCAGTTGCTTTTTGCATTCGCATCGCCTCCTATCAGGATGAATCCAGGCCCGAGCTGGTTGGCGACTTCGTCAAGGTGCTCCAGGTATGGCCCTATGGGCTGGTCTGGCTCGAAGTAGTAGGAGACTACTGAGATCTCCCAGGCATTGGTACGGATCCTCACCACCACGATGTTGTTGGTGGTGAGTTTTGGGCACTGTATGACGTCTAAGTCATGGTTAAGGACGGCAATTGCCGCCTTTACAGTGCCCTCCCCGTTACCAGTGTTCTGGAAGATCCTAGCTCCCCTGTGACTCCTCATACTTCGAGCTCCACCCACATAGGGCTCCTGGAGCAACGCGACGTCCAGCTTTCTGGCGTCCATCTCCAGCAGAAGCTCGCTCGTGGCGAGATTCTTCCGCTGGAGGTTGGCCTGGACCATCCTGATCGGCTTGCTACTGGTGGGGCCCACCGTGGTGCCCTTAGCAATACGCTACACTGGCCCTAGCCAATGCATCCCACTTGCGCCTCACCGGACACTCCGAGCTGAAAGCGTTATGCTCGGTCTGGTCCAGCTTGGCGCTGCTGCAGTTGCAGCATCGTGGGGCTGCATTGGAGAGCCAGTCAGCGCATTGGGACTTCGTGTGGGCGCCCCCGCAATGGCTACACTTGACGACGGTCTCCTTGCAGAGCCGCCGCCCGTGCCCGTAGCCGAGGCACATGGAGCACTGCACGAGCGGAGAGTAGTCCTCCGCTTTGACCTTTTGCAGGTCGACGTGCAGCGCCCCGGCCTCGACTACTCTCGACCATATGGCGGGGGACACCCGCATAACCACGTGTCCGGCATGGGGGTTCCGCGCTTTCCTACGAAAGCGGACCTCCAGCCGGACGTCCTCCTTTTTGAGGCCCTCGAACAGGTCCCGGTTCTGATTCTGAAGGGCGTTTATGACGTCATCGTCGCTGTTGTACGACAGCACGTCCTTCAGGATCAGAAGCGGGTCCTTGTTCCGGACCTCCTCCACGACGAGTCGACCACTCGCTCCTTTTCGCAGGCGCTCTTTTACCTTCTCCCGTTCCTCGAGGCTGCCGCAGCCCACAATGACCTTTCGGTCCTTGGCCTTCCTGACCCGATCCACCTTCACCCAGCCATCCTTGGCGTTGATGGCTTGGCGGATCTGGGTCAGGACCTCATCTCCTGTCTCTTTCTCGTTCGTGGAGGTGACCACTACCGAGTGCAGCGCGGCTGAGGTCGGGACTCCCTTCTGGGGTCCTGCCGCCGCTACACTCGCATAGGTGGCCCTCTCCACGGACGAGGCAGAGACTCGCTCCATCAGGGAATGCAGCTTCTCCATCCTCTCGCTGCTTTCCCTGATGAGCCTCCCATGCTCCTCCAATTTTTTGGCCAGGTCCACTTCTTCCATTGCCTTTTCCTTTACTTGTGGCTGCGGCGCCTCTTCTTCCCCAACCCTCGTCTTACTCACGGCCTTCCCTTTTCCCTTGTCCCTTTCCCTCTCACTCTCCGCCTCCTTGACGAGCTGGTAGAGCCGCTCGATGGCCTGGGTAACCGCTTCCTTAATGTCCGTCTTAAGGTTCCGCGAGTTACCCAGGTTTAGCTTTGCTTTAGTTAGGCAAGCTTTAGCCTCGGCGACTCTACCAGCGTAAACCGGCTTCTCCGTCGGGCTCCCGAAAGCCTGCGTCGACGCACTTCCGCCCGGTGCCATCTTCGCTTTCGGTTTCGGTGGGCCCGCCGGAGCTGCCGGTTCAAGGGCGAGGGTAAGGGATTTGGTTAGGTTAGGTTAGGTTAGGTTAGGTTAGGTTAGGTTAGGTTAGGTTAGGTTAGGTTAGGTTAGGTTAGGTTAGGTTAGGTTAGGTTAGGTTAGGTTAGGTTAGGTTAGGTTAGGTTAGGTTAGGTTAGGTTAGGTTAGGTTAGGTTAGGTTAGGTTAGGTTAGGTTAGGTTAGGTTAGGTTAGGTTAGGTTAGGTTAGGTTAGGTTAGGTTAGGTTAGGTTAGGTTAGGTTAGGTTAGGTTAGGTTAGGTTAGGTTAGGTTAGGTTAGGTTAGGTTAGGTTAGGTTAGGTTAGGTTAGGTTAGGTTAGGTTAGGTTAGGTTAGGTTAGGTTAGGTTAGGTTAGGTTAGGTTAGGTTAGGTTAGGTTAGGTTAGGTTAGGTTAGGTTAGGTTAGGTTAGGTTAGGTTAGGTTAGGTTAGGTTAGGTTAGGTTAGGTTAGGTTAGGTTAGGTTAGGTTAGGTTAGGTTAGGTTAGGTTAGGTTAGGTTAGGTTAGGTTAGGTTAGGTTAGGTTAGGTTAGGTTAGGTTAGGTTAGGTTAGGTTAGGTTAGGTTAGGTTAGGTTAGGTTAGGTTAGGTTAGGTTAGGTTAGGTTAGGTTAGGTTAGGTTAGGTTAGGTTAGGTTAGGTTAGGTTAGGTTAGGTTAGGTTAGGTTAGGTTAGGTTAGGTTAGGTTAGGTTAGGTTAGGTTAGGTTAGGTTAGGTTAGGTTAGGTTAGGTTAGGTTAGGTTAGGTTAGGTTAGGTTAGGTTAGGTTAGGTTTTTTTTTTTTTTTTTTTTTTTTTTTTTTTTTTACGGCCCTTTAGGCCCTTCCACGTTCTCTAACATAATTAGAGGTTTGTTTGCTTTAAAATTTTGTTTCACTATTATATATTTCTAATTTGATGTTTTATTTTACTTTGCCTATTTGTATTTACGTTTCTTAAATTTTAGCATTTAATTTTACAAAGTTTGTTACATTTCAAATTTTTTGTCGTTTAATTTACCTTTTACAATCTTAATTTTTTTAAAATCTTGTTTCTAATGTGCTTTTTATTTATTCAATGTGGCGACTCTAGTCGCCACCTCTATGCAAAATTTGAGGAATCTTTTCCTTTTCTCCCTGTCCCGTAGAATTCCCCAGAAATTTCCCGTTTTTATTTGGACGTCCATTTCCATTTCAGCGTCAAGACGCTCCTTCCCGAAGGCTGGGCACTCGGCGAGGATGTGTCCGACGGTTTGGCTCACGCCCGGCTCACAGAAGCACGATGGGTCCTCCTTACACTTGAATCTGTGCAAGTATTCGGAGAACCCGCCGTGCCCCGCGAGCACTTGCGTCAACACGCCCGCTGGGCGGAGCTGTCGGACAATCCTGTACGCCTCCACAGCGTCGGGAAGGAACGTCTTGGTGACCCCAGCCGTTGCGCCGGCTTTATATCTCCGGTTCCATTCGTCAAGCGAGTGCTTGCGCAGCTCTCGCTTGACGAATGAAACCGGGCACCTGTCATACTCCGGCCTCTTCTTCGAGTGCAGGGCAGCTTCCTTGGCCAGCTGGTCCGCGCGCTCGTTCCCCTCCAACCCCGCATGTGCTTTGATCCAGAACAGGGAGACTTCCCTGTTCTGGAGTGTGGTTTGGCGGATGTTCTGCCGGGCTTCCACAGCCAGGGGGTGGGGGGAACTCGCGTTGACCAGCGTCTCCAAGGCGGAACGCGAGTCGCTGAGGATCGCGCAGCGAGCCTCACCGCATCGGAGGATCAACCTCGTGGCGTGGCATATGGCCAGGAGTTCCGCCTGGTAGACCGTGCAGTGCGATGGCAGCTTGAGTTTGAGGGCTCGAGTCTCGACCCCACTGCTCATCAGAGACAGTGCGGCCCCGACCTTGCCCTCAATCTTGCTGCCATCGGTGTATACTTGGACCGCGTGATCGACGCGGTCCTGCACTTGTTGTTGGTCCACCAGGCACACGAACTCCAGGCACATATGGACTGCCGGATGCGGGGCTTCGGTGGGGGCAACTCTTCGCTCCACCTCCCGATCGCCTAGCACTGTCTGGGGAACTCCTCTCTTTGCCTCATACAGGGCGGCTGCCTCCTGTATCTTGAGGTCGAGAGGTAGTATCCCAGCCAGCACCAGTGCCGCGTTCAGGGAGACGGTGCGATAGGCCCCGCACAACTTCTGCGCGAATCCTCGCTGGACTGCGTTCAGCTGCCTCTGCACTCCAAGTTTCTTGGTTGCCGACGACCAGGCGCTGGAGGCGTACGAGATCACTGGCTCCACCGTAGCCGTATAGATCATACGGGTGACCTCTGGGTGGAGTCCCCAGCTGATCTTGGCGGCTCGGGACAACTGCTTGTACACGTTCAACGCCCGCCGACAGATGTTAGCGGTGTGGGCGTTGAACGTGAGCTTTTTGTCGATGGTGAGCCCCAAGATCTTGATCTCGTCGGACATGCCAATGTCGACCCCTCCCATGTTCAGGAGTGGCGTGTCAAACTTCAGCTTCTTTGTGAGCAACATCGCTTTTGTTTTGTGCGGAGCAAACTTCAGCTTATTTTTGACACCCCACTCCCGGACATATTCGAGGGCGGCATTGGCACGTCGCTGGACCTCCAGCGCCGTGTCGTCGGCAAAGACGAGGACGACATCGTCGGCGAACGCCTGACAATAGTCGCCTCGTCTTTGGAGTCCTCTCAGTAATGGGTCGAGAAGAAGGTTCCAGAGGATGGGGCCGCCGATGGAGCCTTGTACGCAACCCTTGTGGGTGCTCTTGGCGTACTCCTCACCGGCGTACCTCACCCTCACGGTTCGGTCCGAAAGGTAGCTGTCAATGACACGCCTAAGATTCACCGGACACTTTTCCTCAGCCAGACGGACTCGGATCGCAGGCCACCAGGCGCTATCGAAGGCTCCCTCTATGTCCAGCGACACCATGGTAACCAGCCTCTTGTCGGCTAGGTTACCACGGATGTGCTGCATAAGGTCATAGAGGGAGTCCTCGGTGCTCCTCTGGGGCATGAATCCGTACTGGCGAGTACTCATCCGGGGAATCAGGTGCCATTGCAGTCTTCGGACCACCATCTTCTCGAAGATCTTCCCCATTACTGAGAGAAGTCCGATGGGCCGGTGTGCTTTGGAGTCACGGTAGTCGTCCTTGCCAGGCTTCCGCAGGACGACCACCGTGGCTTCCTTCCAGGTGCGTGGGAAGCAGGACAATTCAAGGCATTTGTTGAACAGGGCAAGGTGAAGTTCGGGGTCTTTAGAGATGACCTGGCTGCAGATGTCGGCAGTGAACCCATCCGACCCGGGGGCCTTCTTCGGATCAAAGCTTTCCACCGCGGACTTCAGCTCGTGCAACGTAAATGGCGGGTCATGTTGCTCATCATGAGCCGAGCCATTTACGTGCTCGGCTGTTGCTCTGGTCCGACGGTGGTCTGCATTGTCCTCGCTCGCAAGGTCCTCCGGGTAGAAGGTCTCTGCCAACAATCTAGCGGACTCGGCCTGGGTCATCTCAATCCCGTCCTTCACTAGGGGTTGGTCCTCCTGCCTCGCGGCAGTTTTCCCCAACACCCTATATATGCCCTGCCACATGCCTTCCTTGTCCTGCTTCCCACAGAACTCCTTCCAGCTTGCAACCTGGGCGTCCTTAGCTGCAGCTTCATATCTGCCCTTGGCCTCCAGGTACTCTCCGACGACTTTGGCCCTACGATCGGGCGCTGCACAACGGATCCTACGCTTTCTGGTGGCGACTTCTTTCTTCATCCTCACAAGCTCGGATGACCACCACGGCATGGTGAGTTTTTGGTTCACCTTCTTTTTGGGGATGCATTGACCACAAGACTCTGTTAAAAGACCTAAATAAATTCCTAAATTGTGTTCTAAATCATTAACATTACTTATTTCTACAAATTTTCCTACATTAATTTGGTGCTGTTGCTTAAGCTGGGCCAGTTCCTGATGGAACCGGTCCCAGTCAGCTTTTTTAGTGTTGTAGAGTCTTGTGGTCCTTTGTATATGCATCCCCTTTGACCTTTTCAGGTTTAACCTGAAAGTGATGCCGTTGTGGTCCGAGCTCGTGAGGCTTTCGTCTACCCTCCAGTCGTCCACCAGATCGAGTAGGTCCGTCGTGCAGGCCGTCACGTCGACGTAGCTGGTAAAACGTCGCCCACCCCGCACAGTGTCGTACGTCGGGGTGTCGCCGTCGTTTAGTACCTGGAAGCCAAGGTCCGCAAGAGTGCCTGCGAAATCTTCCCCCCTGTGGTTGACTCGTCCGCTACCCCACCAGTTGCTTTTTGCATTCGCATCGCCTCCTATCAGGATGAATCCAGGCCCGAGCTGGTTGACGACTTCGTCAAGGTGCTCCAGGTATGGCCCTATGGGCTGGTCTGGCTCGAAGTAGTAGGAGACTACTGAGATCTCCCAGGCACTGGTACGGATCCTCACCACCACGATGTTGTTGGTGGTGAGTTTTGGGCACTGTATGACGTCCAAGTCATGGTTGAGGACGGCAATTGCCGCCTTCACAGTGCCCTCCCCGTTACCAGTGTTCTGGAAGATCCTAGCTCCCCTGTGACTCCTCATACTTCGAGCTCCACCCACATAGGGCTCCTGGAGCAACGCGACGTCCAGCTTCCTGGCGTCCATCTCCAGCAGAAGCTCGCTCGTGGCGAGATTCTTCCGCTGGAGGTTGGCCTGGACCATCCTGATCGGCTTGCTGCTGGTGGGGTCCACCGTGGTGCCCTTAGCAATACGCTACACTGGCTCTAGCCAATGCGTCCCACTTGCGCCTCACCGGACACTCCGAGCTAAAGGCGTTATGCTCGGTCTGGTCCAGCTTGGCGCTGCTGCAATTGCAGCATCGTGGGGCCGCATTGGAGAGCCAGTCAGCGCATTGGGACTTCGTGTGGGCGCCCCCGCAATGGCTACACTTGACGACGGTCTCCTTGCAGAGCCGCCGCCCGTGCCCGTAGCCGAGGCACATGGAGCACTGCACGAGCGGAGAGTAGTCCTCCGCTTTGACCTTTTGCAGGTCGACGTGCAGCGCCCCGGCCTCGACTACTCTTGACCATATGGCGGGGGACACCCGCATAACCACGTGTCCGGCATGGGGGTTCCGCGCTTTCCTACGAAAGCGGACCTCCAGCCGGACGTCCTCCTTTTTGAGGCCCTCGAACAGGTCCCGGTTCTGACTCTGAAGGGCGTTTATGACGTCGTCGTCGCTGTTATACGACAGCACGTCCTTCAGGATCAGAAGCGGGTCCTTGTTCCGGACCTCCTCTACGACGAGTCGACCACTCGCTCCTTTTCGCAGGCGCTCTTTCACCTTTTCTCGCTCCTCGAGACTGCCGCAGCCCACTATCACCTTTCGGTCCTTGGCCTTCCTGACTCGATCCACCTTCACCCAGCCATCCTTGGCGTTGATGGCTTGGCGGATCTGGGTCAGGACCTCATCTCCTGTCTCTTTCTCGTTCGTGGAGGTGACCACTACCGAGTGCAGCGCGGCTGAGGTCGGGACTCCCTTCTGGGGTCCTGCCGCCGCTACACTCGCATAGCTGGCCCTCTCCACGGACGAGGCAGAGACTCGCTCCATCAGGGAATGCAGCTTCTCCATCCTCTCGCTGCTTTCCCTGATGAGCCTCCCATGCTCCTCCAATTTTTTGGCCAGGTCCACTTCTTCCTTTGCCTTTTCCTTTACTTGTGGCTGCGGCGCCTCCTCTTCCTCAACCCTCGTCTTACTCACGGCCTTCCCTTTTCCCTTGTCCCTTTCCCTCTCACTCTCCGCCTCCTTGACGAGCTGGTAGAGCCGCTCGATGGCCTGGGTAACCGCTTCCTTTATGTCCGTCTTAAGGTTCCGCGAGTTACCCAGGTTTAGCTTTGCTTTAGTTAGGCAAGCTTTAGCCTCGGCGACTCTACCAGCGTAGACCGGCTTCTCCGTCGGGCTCCCGAAAGCTTGCGTCGACGCACTTCCGCCCGGTGCCATCTTCGCTTTCGGTTTCGGTGGGCCCGCCGGAGCTGCCGGTTCAAGGGCGAGGGTAAGGGATTTCTTCGCGGCGATAACCGCGAAGGTTGTGTTGAGTGGTTTGGGGGTTTTTTTAGCCGGCACCGGAGCTGGAGCAACATCTGTCGGGGCCGACGTTCCGGCTTCCCATTCTCCGATGCTACGGCGCACTGATGAGACGGAGGGGGGGGCAACCATTTCGGGGGGTGTTGTGGGGTTGTCCTTGTTGGACGATGGTTTGGCGGGAGTGCGAAACATTTTTATATTATGTCGAGAACGCAGAGTATAAATACGATAAAATCAATAAAAGAAGGTTTGTAAAAGTTTTAGAAGATACAATAAATACAATAATTAATCAATAAAATGACGGTCACTAGATAAGTAATAATAAAAGTCAGTAAAAGTCAATAAAAGTCAATAAATACAGTTAAAAAGGAGCCCAAAAAGACTCCTGTCGGTTAAAATTAAAATTAATAAATTATCACTAAAATTTGTCAAAAGACCGTCTTAATAAATTAATAATTTAAAAACTATCTACAACTATGTCTAAATTAAAGCTAAATTAGGTTCCCAATAGGGTGCCTAAAGAGTCACTTAGATCTAGACCAATAGAGGTAAAAAGAAGAGCCAATAGGGGCCCTTGTCCTAAAAATAAAACGGTTTTTTCGGCCTAAAATCCGAAAAAAGTCCCTAAAAATTAAAGCACTAGTCCTAAAATTCGTCCAAAGGTCTTGTTGACCCCCAAATTCCGATAGGCAGCCTATCCAACCCAAAACCGCGTCAAAATCGGCTGATTTTGGGGTTTTCTATGTTGCGTGGGCGGACCGCGGTCACCTACCGGATCGAGAAAGGGTGGGTGGGGGGGCGAGTTTTCGCGTTTTTTGTGTTTTTTAAGGGCGCAAACCGTGCAGGGGGTTGCGGTAGGGTGCTCCGGGAATAAAGGGAGCGAAAAGCGCGAAAGTTTGGAAGGGTTAGGTTAGGTTAGGTTAGGTTAGGTTAGGTTAGGTTAGGTTAGGTTAGGTTAGGTTAGGTTAGGTTAGGTTAGGTTAGGTTAGGTTAGGTTAGGTTAGGTTAGGTTAGGTTAGGTTAGGTTAGGTTAGGTTAGGTTAGGTTAGGTTAGGTTAGGTTAGGTTAGGTTAGGTTAGGTTAGGTTAGGTTAGGTTAGGTTAGGTTAGGTTAGGTTAGGTTAGGTTAGGTTAGGTTAGGTTAGGTTAGGTTAGGTTAGGTTAGGTTAGGTTAGGTTAGGTTAGGTTAGGTTAGGTTAGGTTAGGTTAGGTTAGGTTAGGTTAGGTTAGGTTAGGTTAGGTTAGGTTAGGTTAGGTTAGGTTAGGTTAGGTTAGGTTAGGTTAGGTTAGGTTAGGTTAGGTTAGGTTAGGTTAGGTTAGGTTAGGTTAGGTTAGGTTAGGTTAGGTTAGGTTAGGTTAGGTTAGGTTAGGTTAGGTTAGGTTAGGTTAGGTTAGGTTAGGTTAGGTTAGGTTAGGTTAGGTTAGGTTAGGTTAGGTTAGGTTAGGTTAGGTTAGGTTAGGTTAGGTTAGGTTAGGTTAGGTTAGGTTAGGTTAGGTTAGGTTAGGTTAGGTTAGGTTAGGTTAGGTTAGGTTAGGTTAGGTTAGGTTAGGTTAGGTTAGGTTAGGTTAGGTTAGGTTAGGTTAGGTTAGGTTAGGTTAGGTTAGGTTAGGTTAGGTTAGGTTAGGTTAGGTTAGGTTAGGTTAGGTTAGGTTAGGTTAGGTTAGGTTAGGTTAGGTTAGGTTAGGTTAGGTTAGGTTAGGTTAGGTTAGGTTAGGTTAGGTTAGGTTAGGTTAGGTTAGGTTAGGTTAGGTTAGGTTAGGTTAGGTTAGGTTAGGTTAGGTTAGGTTAGGTTAGGTTAGGTTAGGTTAGGTTAGGTTAGGTTAGGTTAGGTTAGGTTAGGTTAGGTTAGGTTAGGTTAGGTTAGGTTAGGTTAGGTTAGGTTAGGTTAGGTTAGGTTAGGTTAGGTTAGGTTAGGTTAGGTTAGGTTAGGTTAGGTTAGGTTAGGTTAGGTTAGGTTAGGTTAGGTTAGGTTAGGTTAGGTTAGGTTAGGTTAGGTTAGGTTAGGTTAGGTTAGGTTAGGTTAGGTTAGGTTAGGTTAGGTTAGGTTAGGTTAGGTTAGGTTAGGTTAGGTTAGGTTAGGTTAGGTTAGGTTAGGTTAGGTTAGGTTAGGTTAGGTTAGGTTAGGTTAGGTTAGGTTAGGTTAGGTTAGGTTAGGTTAGGTTAGGTTAGGTTAGGTTAGGTTAGGTTAGGTTAGGTTAGGTTAGGTTAGGTTAGGTTAGGTTAGGTTAGGTTAGGTTAGGTTAGGTTAGGTTAGGTTAGGTTAGGTTAGGTTAGGTTAGGTTAGGTTAGGTTAGGTTAGGTTAGGTTAGGTTAGGTTAGGTTAGGTTAGGTTAGGTTAGGTTAGGTTAGGTTAGGTTAGGTTAGGTTAGGTTAGGTTAGGTTAGGTTAGGTTAGGTTAGGTTAGGTTAGGTTAGGTTAGGTTAGGTTAGGTTAGGTTAGGTTAGGTTAGGTTAGGTTAGGTTAGGTTAGGTTAGGTTAGGTTAGGTTAGGTTAGGTTAGGTTAGGTTAGGTTAGGTTAGGTTAGGTTAGGTTAGGTTAGGTTAGGTTAGGTTAGGTTAGGTTAGGTTAGGTTAGGTTAGGTTAGGTTAGGTTAGGTTAGGTTAGGTTAGGTTAGGTTAGGTTAGGTTAGGTTAGGTTAGGTTAGGTTAGGTTAGGTTAGGTTAGGTTAGGTTAGGTTAGGTTAGGTTAGGTTAGGTTAGGTTAGGTTAGGTTAGGTTAGGTTAGGTTAGGTTAGGTTAGGTTAGGTTAGGTTAGGTTAGGTTAGGTTAGGTTAGGTTAGGTTAGGTTAGGTTAGGTTAGGTTAGGTTAGGTTAGGTTAGGTTAGGTTAGGTTAGGTTAGGTTAGGTTAGGTTAGGTTAGGTTAGGTTAGGTTAGGTTAGGTTAGGTTAGGTTAGGTTAGGTTAGGTTAGGTTAGGTTAGGTTAGGTTAGGTTAGGTTAGGTTAGGTTAGGTTAGGTTAGGTTAGGTTAGGTTAGGTTAGGTTAGGTTAGGTTAGGTTAGGTTAGGTTAGGTTAGGTTAGGTTAGGTTAGGTTAGGTTAGGTTAGGTTAGGTTAGGTTAGGTTAGGTTAGGTTAGGTTAGGTTAGGTTAGGTTAGGTTAGGTTAGGTTAGGTTAGGTTAGGTTAGGTTAGGTTAGGTTAGGTTAGGTTAGGTTAGGTTAGGTTAGGTTAGGTTAGGTTAGGTTAGGTTAGGTTAGGTTAGGTTAGGTTAGGTTAGGTTAGGTTAGGTTAGGTTAGGTTAGGTTAGGTTAGGTTAGGTTAGGTTAGGTTAGGTTAGGTTAGGTTAGGTTAGGTTAGGTTAGGTTAGGTTAGGTTAGGTTAGGTTAGGTTAGGTTAGGTTAGGTTAGGTTAGGTTAGGTTAGGTTAGGTTAGGTTAGGTTAGGTTAGGTTAGGTTAGGTTAGGTTAGGTTAGGTTAGGTTAGGTTAGGTTAGGTTAGGTTAGGTTAGGTTAGGTTAGGTTAGGTTAGGTTAGGTTAGGTTAGGTTAGGTTAGGTTAGGTTAGGTTAGGTTAGGTTAGGTTAGGTTAGGTTAGGTTAGGTTAGGTTAGGTTAGGTTAGGTTAGGTTAGGTTAGGTTAGGTTAGGTTAGGTTAGGTTAGGTTAGGTTAGGTTAGGTTAGGTTAGGTTAGGTTAGGTTAGGTTAGGTTAGGTTAGGTTAGGTTAGGTTAGGTTAGGTTAGGTTAGGTTAGGTTAGGTTAGGTTAGGTTAGGTTAGGTTAGGTTAGGTTAGGTTAGGTTAGGTTAGGTTAGGTTAGGTTAGGTTAGGTTAGGTTAGGTTAGGTTAGGTTAGGTTAGGTTAGGTTAGGTTAGGTTAGGTTAGGTTAGGTTAGGTTAGGTTAGGTTAGGTTAGGTTAGGTTAGGTTAGGTTAGGTTAGGTTAGGTTAGGTTAGGTTAGGTTAGGTTAGGTTAGGTTAGGTTAGGTTAGGTTAGGTTAGGTTAGGTTAGGTTAGGTTAGGTTAGGTTAGGTTAGGTTAGGTTAGGTTAGGTTAGGTTAGGTTAGGTTAGGTTAGGTTAGGTTAGGTTAGGTTAGGTTAGGTTAGGTTAGGTTAGGTTAGGTTAGGTTAGGTTAGGTTAGGTTAGGTTAGGTTAGGTTAGGTTAGGTTAGGTTAGGTTAGGTTAGGTTAGGTTAGGTTAGGTTAGGTTAGGTTAGGTTAGGTTAGGTTAGGTTAGGTTAGGTTAGGTTAGGTTAGGTTAGGTTAGGTTAGGTTAGGTTAGGTTAGGTTAGGTTAGGTTAGGTTAGGTTAGGTTAGGTTAGGTTAGGTTAGGTTAGGTTAGGTTAGGTTAGGTTAGGTTAGGTTAGGTTAGGTTAGGTTAGGTTAGGTTAGGTTAGGTTAGGTTAGGTTAGGTTAGGTTAGGTTAGGTTAGGTTAGGTTAGGTTAGGTTAGGTTAGGTTAGGTTAGGTTAGGTTAGGTTAGGTTAGGTTAGGTTAGGTTGGGGCGTTGCCGTCGAGGTAGGGGCCGAGATGAAATATCTCGGCCTCGTACTCGACGGCAGGTGGAAGTTCCACGCGCATTTTAAGCGCCTCGCCCCCAAACTCGTCGCTGCGGCTGGTGCGCTTAGCCGGCTCCTGCCGAACACTGGAGGACCACGAACGTGCTGCCGTCGTCTGTACACCGGGGTGGTGAGGTCGATGGCCCTGTACGGCGCGCCGGTGTGGGCGGAAGCCCTGGATCGCCGCAATATGACCCTGCTTCGGAGACCGCAGCGGGTCATGGCGACCAGGGTGATCCGCGGATACCGCACCATCTCACACGGCGCGGCCTGTGTCCTGGCGGGGACCCCACCCTGGGACCTCGAGGCCAAGGTGCTCGCAGCCGTCTATCGGCGGAGTGCTGAGGCCCGAGCAGACGGCGGGGCCGCCGCGCCCGAAGACACGAGGCGCGAGCGGCAGCAGGCGCAAGAACGTTCGTTGGTCGAGTGGCAGGAGCGGCTCGCGGAGCCGGAGGCCGGGCGTCTGACCATTGAGGCCATTCGCCCGGTCCTCAAGGAATGGACGAGCCGCAAGCACGGGGCGCTTACCTACCGCCTCGTGCAGGTACTGTCCGGACACGGATGTTTCGGGAAGTACCTGCACGGAGTGGCGCAGAGGGAAGCGACCCCAAGGTGCCATGAGTGCGGCGGCGACGAGGACACCGCGCAACATACGCTGGAGCAGTGCCCGGCGTGGTCGGTGCAGCGCGATGTCCTCGCCGCCACTATCGGAGGAGACCCCACGCTGCCTTCCTTGGTCAAGGCCATGGTCGGCAGCTCTTTGGCTTGGCATGCGGCCGTGTCATTCTGCGAGAACGTCATCTCGCAGAAGGAGGCGGCGGAGCGGGCAAGGGAGGACGATCCTCTCGCAGCCCCACACCGCCGCCGCAGGACCGGCCGTAGGAGGCGAGCCGAAGAACGGCTCATGCCTCCCTAGAGGGCCGCGGGCGTCGGGACGGGGGTCTCGGCGCCAACGCATGGCCCTCGTGGTTGTAGGACGCTCTCGTGTTCCTGAAGCGTCCTCCCAAGTGTCAAGCCATCCAGCCAGGTGTCTGCCAGTCGCCGGGGGGGGCCACGGGACCGTGCGAAAGCGGTCCTGCGCCCGCCCGGAACGGCGATTGGTAGTGTAAAAGCCAGGAGATGCCAGGTATTTGTCGTTGCTGGGGGGGCCCTCGGGACCGTGCGAATGCGGAACCGCGCCCCCCATAAAGGTGACGGCACTGTAAAAGCCAGGAGATGCCAGATGCCAGGTATTTGTCGTTGCTGGGGGGGCCCTCGGGACCGTGCGAATGCGGAACCGCGCCCCCCATAAAGGTGACGGCACTGTAAAAGCCAGGTCTCGGTTCCGGAACCGAGAAAGGAGAGAAAAGCCAGGTTCAGCCAGGTACCAGGAGAGGGGTCGAAAAGACCAGTCGCTGGAGGGGGCGTCGGTGCGTGTATCTTGCGGTCCCGAGCCCCCCCCGTTCAGGCGATGTGGAGGAACACCGTGGATGTTTAGTGGGTGGGAGTCCCACATAACCCCCCTGCTGCCCCCGTGGCAGGGGTGCGTATCCATAAAGGATTTTACCACGTTAAAAAAAAAAAAAAAAAAAGGTTAGGTTAGGTTAGGTTAGGTTAGGTTAGGTTAGGTTAGGTTAGGTTAGGTTAGGTTAGGTTAGGTTAGGTTAGGTTAGGTTAGGTTAGGTTAGGTTAGGTTAGGTTAGGTTAGGTTAGGTTAGGTTAGGTTAGGTTAGGTTAGGTTAGGTTAGGTTAGGTTAGGTTAGGTTAGGTTAGGTTAGGTTAGGTTAGGTTAGGTTAGGTTAGGTTAGGTTAGGTTAGGTTAGGTTAGGTTAGGTTAGGTTAGGTTAGGTTAGGTTAGGTTAGGTTAGGTTAGGTTAGGTTAGGTTAGGTTAGGTTAGGTTAGGTTAGGTTAGGTTAGGTTAGGTTAGGTTAGGTTAGGTTAGGTTAGGTTAGGTTAGGTTAGGTTAGGTTAGGTTAGGTTAGGTTAGGTTAGGTTAGGTTAGGTTAGGTTAGGTTAGGTTAGGTTAGGTTAGGTTAGGTTAGGTTAGGTTAGGTTAGGTTAGGTTAGGTTAGGTTAGGTTAGGTTAGGTTAGGTTAGGTTAGGTTAGGTTAGGTTAGGTTAGGTTAGGTTAG